>JANFOE010000636.1:0-719791 GCA_025667525.1 Glebionis coronaria | reverse complement strand
AGCACACATAATAAAGATGTAAAGCACATGTAAAATTGGAATTAAAAATTTACCTTCCAATATTGCCGTTGATGAAGATGTTGCTACAATTGAGATCTCTACAGTTTGTCTATGCGTAATTGTAGGTCTTAAAAGACTCTCTTCAGGGTCGACCAAGAGGTTAGCCAATTCTGGGTTCCAGTCATATGCCGATATGCCTACTTAATGCGGTGCAAGAATATGGCTCGAATGATGCACCTATCCTTCCGTATTCTAGCCAACTCACTGACTTTCATACCTCAATCCTTTTCAATGCTCTTTTACGTATTAGATTCATCTCCTGAGCGTAGCTTCATATTTTCATTTTGTATAGAGCTTTCCTTACATCCTTTATTAGTTGTTTCCTTGTCCATTATTTGATCAGCTAAATATCGGCGAACCCTGAATACCTTTGTAGCTTTGACACAATCACCTTTCAAACAGCTAGCGAACTGTGAATCTTGAGATGATTAAATAGTGGGAGAAACAATTGACAGATTAACAGCCTGTTAGATGATTCATTTTTTTCAACAAAACAAGAAAAATATTGACAAAAGAATAGAAAGAATATATTCTTCACCTTTTTTATCTGAAGCAACACCTTCGCCTGGATTTCTAGCTACCATACACGGAACCACTCTTGGATAATCCCCAACGACCATTTCTGGAAAATCATATAAAACACGGCTTCTTATATGAGAGAAAGGAGTTGCAAAGTGCAATTCTGGCTTGCAACAATATTCTCAATTACTACAGCACGAGTCAATGACGAGAGAACAGAACGTACTTTGCGATTTAAAGGAGTGAAAAATTAAGCTCAGAGATGCAAATATAGGAACGATACTCTGTAATTTAAACAACATTACCTATTCCTATTCTTTAACATAATCAAACCCATTCTGATATGATCACTAACTACTTATGTTAATTTATATATAGAACCGTTACTTATATGTGGCTAATGATTGAAATAACATAAGCGGTGTCAATGTAAACTTACGAGGGAAAGACCATGAACAGATATATAATGCCTTTCTACGTAAATATTTGAAAAGGTCAGCATATAATGCTTATTTCAAGATCAATACACAAAGAGATCAACATATAAGAGCCAGCAGCTACTTGTTCTTTTACTACTAAACAAGGTGACAAAGTCACTGTATCAATTCCATATAGGTCTTATACTGAGTCACTGTAGGGATACATTTCAAAGCATCTCATTTATCAATTATAACTGTAAGAAATTTTTGATATATTAAATAGGTGCCAAAGTCAAACATGGTTCTTTTTTTTATGATGTAATCAATGAAATTTACAATAGTTTTAGGACATATAGATGGTTATATCTATAAGGCAGAAGCTAAACTAACTTATAAGGTTTAATAAAAAAAATAGCATTAGTCGGTCTTATCGGGTTAATCCGATAAGAAAATCATGTTATCGGGTTCGGGGACAAGATCTCTTAACCCGACCCGATAAGCCTTATCGGGTTCGGGTTCATGTGCGGGTCCGGTCAACCCGACACTTTTGACACCCTACTAGTAGCAAAACGAGCACACTCTAAAGTGTTTTTGTTTTGCTTGGTTGATATTAGTTTATACTAGAGGTTTGTGATTTTCGCTTAAATTCTAATGCACACCCCTATTTAGCACTAATTTATTTGGTTTCATTAATATAATTAAAACATCAGACAACAATTCAATTATAATCTAACACAAAAATTAAAACAATAAACTATGTTCTTAAGAAAAAATACACAGATAAGCAAACTTAATAATACACAGGAGGAATTTAATTAACTCTCAACATTAAACATAGTTATATTATGAATTTCAAAATGAGATTGATAATTCACCTTCCAATTTTGAAGACAAATGGAGACCATAGCTTGGTTTGATGTTCAAGTTTTACATCTAAACCGTTTCTCCCATCTGATTTAATCAAATAGAATTGATCATAAAAGTGACCGAAGAACGTGGATCCATTAATTTCGTAGCGCCAAAATCAATTGCAGGTTCTATTTTTGCTAAATCAATTGGCGGGTTTTATTCCCCCCAATTTTTGGGGAGTTACAGAAGATCGTGTTTAACAAAACAAGTCCTTATTTTCACTTTTTTATATTTTTTTTTCCACAAATTATATACTTTTTTTCAACAAATTTTATTTTATATGTTTAATGTTTTTGCCAATGTTCTGAAAAAAAACCTCGCAAAAGCGCACTTATTTGACCTTCACGCTACGTAATATATCAAGGCGTTTACTTAAAGTTTGATGTAATATGAAAAGTAAAAAATGTTAAATGCGCGATAATTGATGATGAAATAAGGCTTTTTTCATTTTATATTCGATAAAATAGATACTTTTTCTATATAATGACGGGTGGAAATAATTTTTTAACTTTCTTCTTTATGTATAGTACTTTTTGTAAACTCAATATATTAACGGGAAATTATCAAAAAGGTCTATTACCCATTATACTCTTCCTAAAAAACACTTTAAATTTTCTCTTTCTAGAAATGATCTATTTTTTTGGCCAACAGGGCAGCTGGGTGCAGAATGCGCCAAGTGTCCTCTGTTGCCCTATATCTTGGAGCAATTTGTCAGAATTGCCCTATTCTTTGAACACTTGTCAAAATCTGAATGGTTGTTGCCTTATATTCTTTGTTGGTACTTTGTTGCCTTGGACTGTATCAGGAAAAATATGTTTTTTAGACTCAATCGCGAATTGTTCAAAATTGAAGGACTCTTTTCATAATTATCCAATAATTTATTAATATTTTCATATTTTATGACACCTTATTTCACGCCTTAAAACAACAAAGGCTTCGCTTTAGCTACTAAGGCTTGAGATTTACACATGCCGCCACGCCATGCCTCATACTATCTATAACATTGATTTTTACTTATAAAATCACAAGTTGAGCTCCTTTAAATGTATAATTGTGTTGTTTTAAAATTATTCCAAATGATCGACTTTAGCTTAAGGTTAACTCATTTATAATTTAGTTCAAGTAAAAAGTATTTTAAGATACACTTAACTGGTGTTAGAACATAAATTCCTTTATCGTGGCTGTTCAATATTTAGAATTATACAAATATATGGCATAGACACTCACGAGCTTAATCAATGTTTGGGCTTAAAGTAGAGGCTCGTTTATCGAGCTGCATAATAGTTCAAACTCAAGATCGATCTCATTAAGGTTTAACTCATTTGTTTCTTCTATTTGATTGATCGTCATAATGTGAGTAGCATATATGACTCGTTCAGTGGTTATGCATTAATGAATCGAGTAACACTAATCTCGAACTCGACTCAACAATCAAAATTTGGCTTGAATCTCGACTCAAGATAGTTCGAGCTTTACAAAATCTAAGAACAATTTTAAATAATCATTTAAAACTGTAGGTCGGCCAATTGGATAATCCTAGCTCGTTATTGGTAAAACAATCGTCATATTAAGCTCAACTAAGCTCGATTCATATGCATATTTGAATGATAATCAAGCAATATATATGAAATCAATAACATGTATTGTGGTTGTAATCAAAGAGTTTTGAAAAAGTGAGTTAATCTTAAAATATCTAATTATTCCATATTTAATTTTTTGTAATGATATATTTTATTTAAGTTAGTGATATTTTTTAAAGCGACATGTTAGTGGTTACTGGATCGAGTCGTGTAGTGACATCCAAGAGGATAGTATGACTTTCTCGGACCCTCACCTAGTTACAATTAAACTTCTAATTTGTTTTGCATGAGAGGGAAAGCCCTTGGCAGGTCTTGAACCTAGACCTCCAAGAAACAACCTCTACTAACGAAACCATTTACTAGAACCTTGGTGACCAACTGAGCTAGGCCAGTTGGTTTTCTTAGTCTATAATATCTATCCCTCTCTCAGGGGACAAGAATTATAAAATCCTCCAACTAATCTTATTATAATTAATTAGGTGCCCCATGTTGGCACGATGTAGCACAACTGTTGATTCCTTAGATCTTGTTAGTCTTAGCTTAAAGACTTAGCCTACACGTGATAAATCCTATATAGACTTAGTAGAAACTTTGAATGATATCTAAGAGTATGCAGAATCTACTCTTTGATATAATGAAGATTATGTGAGTTTGTATTTGACAAGAGATGTGTATTGAATACTTCAATATAAATAATACTAATACCCTTAACCAGAGTACTAGGGTTACAACCTTGAAGTAAAAGTACGATGCATAGAGATAATATTTCCGTATATCATAACTTAGACCTATGACCTCCTTTTATAGTGTAAGGAGTCCTTTACAAGACAAAGATATAACAAATAAATTTAAAGTATTATAAGATATAACTGAGTATCTGCTATCTTTAAGGAACACGTGATTTGTCTTTATCTTCAACTAAGCACTAATACATTACCAGCACCAAGGTTTAACCACATCCATTCAACATTAATGCAACTAGTACTAAGAATATTACTACCAGTATTAATAAAATATATTGTTAGTGCAATGTAGACTAGTGCTAATTTTATTCCCAACACTCATGACTAACCTATTACGATAAGGATTATAAGGATATAAAAAGTTTACATTTGGATCAATAAATATAATATAATTATCCATTAATCATAAATAAATTTAACTCAAATCAAACATGTAACTAAACTAACATTGTATTCTTAAAACAGCTAATACCAATGGTGTTAGCCCGTAACTTTAGTAGTGAACAAGGTACTTATAATGAAACCTAAACTTTACGAATACATGCCAAATTTGAAAATACAAATCATATGAATAAATTGATGATAAAAATTATGTTCCCCCACTTGATCTGGATTTTGATGGTGTTTCCGAGATTCTTTTTTCGTTTTAGGGTTCTAAGGTAGGAGCAATGCCTGTCGAAATCCCAAGCTAATGATCTCCATTTATATGTTATGTTTAGGACCCGCTTACGACGCATTGGCCATTTATGGATGTGTTGTATAGTAACGTGTGTGTAACAACCACTTATTAACCATATTTTGATAAGTATTGTTGCGCATTGCCTTTGATACGCCGGATAACACCAACGGTGTGAATACGGGTATGCCTTGAATACGTTGGATAACTCTTCAATTTGGGCATCGATACGCCATATAAATCAATGTAGATACAGTATATTCTTTTGAATATGTTCTATATCTTGGCATATTTGGGAGCAGCTTAATACGAGGTACCACTAGTTGTGTATACCCTCGTTCTCTTTTTTGGCAAAGACCCACAATGCTCCACTGATTTCCACTCCCAGATGTTCTATACTTGCCTTATATTTAATAATAACGACTTCTTCCTCACTATCATATGCAAAACCAAATCCACGTTGCATTTGCTCTCAACATAACGATACTCTTTGTAAAGATGTGAGACATCTCTTTTTTGTTTCCTCCAAGACCCTCCACCTAGTTTTACTCGTTACTCTTATTGCTTTTTATTAGGCTCCTCCTACATATCTTAATTTTTTATCGTTGATTCCTCCCCATTCGTTTCCCTAAAAGTAAAACTCATCACAACCTCATCTTCATCAAAATGTAATACTTCGTCCGTCGTTCTCATGTTCTTCGACATTGCCAATTTATGTAAAAACATAAGGTAATTTAGTTTTCATTCATGTGTCATATTCTAAGATAACTAGCATATAAGTACAAAACTTATTCTTTTAGGACCTACACATAAGTTTCCAGATACATCAAATAAGATGAATATGGAAAAACCCACACATAAAATGATTATTATATGACTTTCGTAATAAGTGTCCTATTATGTCTAATCATAATAAAACACCTAATGCATAAGGGTCCTGTAAAATGCATGTAATAGGACACACATATTGAGTGTTGTATAAAGATATACTTAATAAGACCACAAGAAATAAGAGTTCTATAAACTTAATTTGATAGGACTTTTATATCAAGTGTCCTATTATGTTCAATGTTAATAAGACTTTACTAGAAAAAGTGTCTTATAAATAGGTTTTTTAAGACCCACTAATTAAGTGTCACATTATAAGTCAATATAATAGAACTAAAAAGCAAAATGGTTTTATAAAATGGTTTTTAGGACGCTCTTTAAAAAAGGGTCTCAAAGAAGGGTCCTAAAAAACCTGTTTTTTTGTAGTGCTAAGAATACAACCGATAAGTAGAAGGGATATATACATATATATAGGCATACACGTACATACACTCAAGTCCATACAACATATACAATACAAACATGTATTAACCCTCTTTCATGCAACCATACTTAGGAATCCATTGATGTCGTGGTACTTGTATAACTATGTTGGCCACTTATAAGAATTAGTACTACACATAACACATCAGTCTACCAACTCAAATAATCACATTGATCCTACAACTCATATAAGCACATAATCCACAACATAACATAAGGTCCAAAATCACATGTATTAAAATAACATAGCCAATGCATGAAACAAATAAACTCATAGTCCAGCTGAACGAGCGTAGACTAAATTCAAAATGTATAAAGAACATGAAAACGTAATTAAACGAAATCCAACAATGACTAGCGTATACGACTATAGTTCTACCCGCACTAGTCAAAACTCGTAAAGAAAAAAAAATGTAGCTAAGTATGAACTTACTATGGTTCAGTTCATACTAGTCAAAACATCGCAATAAATAACATCCAAACACATCAATTAATATAAAATGCACACATACTCCTATGACGCCTATATGCAGGGACCCTTAAGCTATAGATTAGGCTACGGGACTAAGCAACCTAATTCTCTATAACCATTGGCTCTGATACCATTCTGTCACACCCCACCATGGCGGAATATGGGGCGCGACGTATAGATATCATCACAACAACAGCGTGTCTATAGAGAGAACTAAATGAAATTGAAATATCATAAATGGCGACACAAATGTCGTAACAATATCTCAACAATGCAGACGTCTAGGTAAGTAGGTAACAGGCCTATCTTACCAAAGACATACAAATGAACAAACATCAAACATATAGGTACCATAAAGTTCACTTAATCAAGACACAAAATAAAATCTAAGAGGAAAGGGAATATTCCTAATGCAATCCTAGCAGCCTCTATACTCTAGCCACTTCTAACATCATCCTCCTCAACTACCTCACCTGAAAATGACACTAAAATCTGTCAACATAAAGTTGGTGAGAACATAGGTTTAAGTTATCTAGAACATTGATAGGTGTGAAAACACCCATCCTTTTACCACTTAAATCGGGCTAAAACGAGACCAAAACACGTATTTAATATCATTTGTTTGGAATTATGCGTGGTTTTTGTGTTTATTGTGTTTTCAGAGTCGACCGGATAAATATTAAAGAAAACATGGGATTGCACGGGTTTTATCGAAGAAAAGGGCTCAAGATGAAGTCTATTTTCCAAAAGGTGCAAAAGATTTGAAGTCGTTGTGCCTATTTGAAGATTTATCGAAGAATAGAGCCAAAGATGGAAGATTCATTTATGTCGAAGAACTCGAGTCTATTAAATAGAAGATTATAAGACGAGTTGGAATTATTCACCGACACTTCTCAAATCCAAGTCGGAAACGTTTATTTAAAAGACGCATGAAGACTTAAGAAGAAAGAAGAAAAAGAAGCCCAAATCAAAGCCCAATCAAAAGCCCATCAACACCATACACACGCCTATATAAAGCCTTCACCTCACAAATTTTCACACACTTAGTTTTTAGCTAGTCTTTAGCTTTTCATTTTTCTCTAGTTTTCTAGAGAGAGAAAGTTCTATACTTTCTCTCACTAAACTTTTCCTTTGTTTTTCAGCTTTTAATTCAAGCTTTCTTGTACTTTTGATTTCATTAATCTTAATCAAGTTTATGCTTTTAAGTTCTTTAAGTTTTTCCTACTTTTCTTGGTTTGTCAAATCCTTGATCCGATTGTTGAAACCCATACGGTTGGGATTTTTGGACGTGTTCTTGACCTTTAGCTTGATCTTTCTTGTCCTTTTTAAGCTCTAGTATGTGATTAAGCCGTAAGCTTTCCATGCTTATCGGTTGATTGCTTGCCTATGCTTATTGATTTTCGGATTTCTTCAAAGTTTTAATCATTGAAAAGTTTTGTTTATTAAGTTTTAAAGTTTCTTGTTTTCAAAAGTTATCAAACTTAATCTTTTTGAAGTGTTTAGATTTCGATTCACCTAGCTTATTTCCTTTGCTTATTGAGTTTTTAGCTTTCCACCAATTTCGGAACTGCATTCATCTCATCGCAATAAGAGGGTTTTAACACATTCCGACGGAACTTCATTACTTGGTATCGCAATAACCCATAAGGGGTTTTACTTTGCGATAGGTTGTAAACCCCCCCTATTTCGATCTGGGATTGCGATCGCATATTGCGATCGCACATTCCGACGGGGTTAAGGTCCCTTGTTTAATCGAAACTCTGGCCAATTTTTATTTGCAATATTCCGATCTAGAACTTTCCGACAGCTTTATTCCGATCGTCTTCACTCCGACAGCATCATTGCGACAGTTTGGATTTTGAACATTCCGATGGACCATTTTTGTACATTCCGACGCTTTTGACTCTTAGATTATTCCGATAGTAATTGTTTTCAACATTCCGATAGAACAAGTTTTTAAGCATTTATTCAATTAAGTTTTCAAAGTAATTTTCTAATCTTTCCTTTACATTTTCAAGCACTCAATTTTAACTTGTCAATTTAGTTAATCTTCCAAAGTTTTAAAATTACTCAACGTCATTTACATTTAATTGTTATTAGTTTAAAAATAGATAAACAAACCAACTCCTTTTTAGTAACCAAGAACAAATCATTCCACTTAAGGCCGAGATCAATTCGAGAGGATATCGAGAGAAATTAGAACCCATAGCAAATCTGAATATCAAATGGCGCCGCTGCCGGCTCTTCTCGTTAAGATCAAAAGTTTTTTGTGAGAACTTGGATTTTGGGATCCGTTCCCCGTGAACGTTACTTTTTCATAAAAATATTCAAAAAAAAAAAAAAAAAAAAAAAAAACACTAAAAAATATAAAATTTTCAAAAATCCTAAAAATATTTTTGCTTTGTTTTTTTTGTTCATTCTTTTGCAGGTGTATGCGCACTCGATCCACGTCTTATCAAGAGCCCGAGCCTCTCGATAACTTAGACATGGCTGGTGTACAAACCAACAATAACATACCACCTCCGAACAACAATAATAACAACAACAACCCGCCTTTCAACAACATGAACAATAACAACAACAATGAGCACCTTCCGGATAATCGCCCAATGATTGAATTGCTGCAAGCTCATGTCGATGGCAACACGGATCCAATTGTTATACCACCAATTGCCGCCAACAATTTCGAGCTAAAGTCAGGCTTTATCCAGATGGTCTCTGCTCAACCGTTCTTGGGACGAACCATTGATGATCCACATGACCATATAAAGAGATTCTTGCAACTCACCAACACGGTCAAATTCAATGGAGTTCCACAAGAAGTGATAAGGTTACAACTTTTTCCCTTTTCTTTAGAGGGACAAGCCCGGCATTGGCTTGCTAAGGAACCACCACAGAGTATTCTCTCGTGGACAGATTTGGAAACAAAGTTTATCAACTACTTTTTTCCACCCTCTCGTACTACCGCTTTGCGGAATGAGATTATAAACTTTGAACAAAAGTACGATGAGTCATTCAGTGAATCTTGGGATCGCTTTAAAGATCTTTTAAGAAAATGCCCACAACATGGTTTTACCAAAGTTCATCAAATAAATACTTTTTACAATGGTTTAAGCATGAATGACCAAGATTCACTGAACAGTGCTTCGGGGGGTAATTTATTGGCTAAGACTTCCAATGCTGCTTGGGACATCATTGAGAACAAATCTCGTGTTCAAACCAAGAGTGTTAGGACCAATGTTGCTAGTGCTAGCACTAATGACAGCGACAATCGATTAGACAAAATCACCACACTTCTTGAATCGCTTGTCACCCACACCGTCAGCAACAACAACAGCAACAACGCCAAAAATGCACAAGTGAACGCTGTCAGCCAACCTTGTGAGATATGCGGTGGTCCCACTCTTACACAACTTGTACCGCCACCCAAGATTACCCTCCTGAGAATGTTAATGCAGCATATGGCACCTATACTCAACCTGCTTATCAAGCAAAACCTCAAGGTGACCGCAACCTGCTTAGCTACCGTTCCAACAACTATCTCTCACCACCTGGTTTTAATCCTAACAACCAAAACCAACAACAAAACCTCAACCGCCCTCCTCAACAACAACAAACTCGTACACTATACATCCCTCCTCACAAGCAGCAACAACCACCGCAACGAAACACCCAAGTTTACCAGCAACCTGCTTATCAACCACCCGTATACACTGCTCCTTCCAACCAAACCCCCGCATCACATCAAGACATTGGAACCTACATGAGGACTAACGATGTGATCGTGGATAATCTCCAACAGGAAGTGCGCAACTTGAAAGCAGATCTGATGAAACAAGGGAATGATCTAAGAGCTGATATGAAGAACACTATGGATAGTCAAACGAATGACTTGAGGAACATGATGGCTAGTTTCTTCAACAGTAATCAACCCTCTTCTTCGGGTACTCTTCCGAGTAATACCGTTGCGAATCCAAGAGGGGAGATGAAAGCAATCACCACTCGCAGTGGTAAAGGTACCAAGGAACCCGAGCTTCCTATACCTCCACCGGTGGTTGTGACTAAGGAGAACGAGTCACCTGCTCCTATTCCTCACCCTTCTCCTTCCCCAATTTCTCCACCTCTTCCTTCCACCCCTCCTCCACCCAAGGATGTGAGTGATCCTATCATCCCAAAGCCTTCCTCTTCTTCCAATATACCTTACCCATCTAGGTTGAGGAAAGAGAAGCTCAAAAGCAAGGACGATATTCAGGTTTCTAACTTTCTTAAAATGTTTAAACAACTGAATTTCAATATCTCCTTCGCTGAGGCTCTCGCTCACATGCCTAAGTACGCGAAAAAGTTTAAAGATCTTCTGAGCGACAAGGAAAAGCTCCTCGATCTCGCCAACACCCAACTTAATGAGAACTGCTCTGCAGTGCTCTTAAGGAAATTGCCAATCAAGCTTGGTGATCCGGGTCGTTTCCTTATCCCTTGCAATTTCCCGGGAGTAGAGAACTGCATGGCCCTAGCCGATCTAGGTGCCAGTATTAATCTCATGCCTCTAAGTGTTTGGAAGCAATTATCTCTCCCAGAGCTAGTCCCCACCAAAATGACTTTGGAATTGGCCAACCGTACGGTTGCTTATCCAGTGGGGATAGCCGAAGACGTCATTGTAGGAGTCGACAAATTCACCTTCCCTGCTGATTTTGTTGTCGTCGACTACGAGATGGACCCCCGTGTGCCACTCATTGTTGGTCGTCCATTCTTGAGGACCGGTCGCACTCTCATTGATGTTGAAGCCGGTGAGCTTATCATGAGAGTGGGTGACGATAAAGTAGTCTTCAACATGGGAAAGTTATCTAAACAGCCTTCTTCTTACGAGAATGTTAATTGTATTGACGTTCTTGATGAGGCTTGTGAAGAACACTTCAAGGATGCTTGTAAAAACATTCCTACCTCTCTTCCCAATGTTGAGACCGTTTCCTCTATCGACTCATCACTATCTCTATTTGGAGAAAGTGATTTCCTTTGGAAAGATTTGGAAGCCACCTTGGAAGATGTGAAGCAAGACAATGACGATTCTACTGCCACTTGGGATGACGATCTCAGTTTCATTGCAAACCTCCTCAGAGAAGACAATCCTTCCCCTCCATCTCCCACTATTATTGCTATCGAGACTCCGACTTCGAATACGCCTCCCGTCGACAATCCTCCGGATTTGGAACTTAAGGAGTTGCCTCCCCATCTTGAGTATGTATTCCTCGAAGAAGAGAAGAAGTCGCCAGTCATCATTGCTAAGGATTTGAAGGATGAAGAGAAAGCCCGACTTGTTGCTGTACTTAAAGCTCATAAGAAGGCAATTGCTTGGAAAATTTCCGATATCCGCGGAATTGATCCGAACTTTTGTACTCACAAGATTCTCATGGAAGATGACTTCAAACCTACAATCCAGAACCAAAGAAGGGTTAATCCTAAAATTCATGACGTCATCAAACAAGAGGTTATGAAACTTCTAGATGCCGGCTTGATCTACCCTATTTCGGATTCGTCATGGGTAAGTCCCGTCCATTGTGTGCCCAAGAAGGGCGGAATAACCGTTGTTCCCAATGAACACAACGAGTTGATTCCCACTCGTCTCGTTACTGGGTGGAGAGTTTGTATTGATTATCGCAAGCTCAATGATGCCACGAGAAAAGACCACTTTCCTCTTCCCTTCATGGATCAAATGCTCGAGCGTCTAGCTGGTAATGACTATTACTGCTTCTTAGACGGTTTCTCTGGGTATTTTCAAATTCCCATCGATCCCAAGGACCAAGAAAAGACCACATTCACTTGTCCCTATGGAACATTTGCTTACAAACGCATGCCTTTTGGTTTATGTAATGCTCCTGGGACATTCCAAAGGTGTATGATGGCTATCTTCCATGACATGGTGGAAGACACTATGGAAGTATTATTGGATGATTTCTCAGTCTATGGTGATTCATTCTCTGCGTGCCTTGCCAATTTAGAACATATGCTTAAGCGGTGTGAAGACACTCGCCTTGTTCTTAATTGGGAAAAATGCCATTTTATGGTAAAAGAGGGCATCGTGCTAGGACACAAAATCTCCAAAGCCGGTCTTGAAGTAGACCGTGCTAAAGTCGATGTTATCGCCAAGTTGCCTCCACCTTCTACCGTGAAGGGTGTGAGAAGTTTTCTGGGTCATGCGGGCTTCTACCGTCGATTCATCAAAGATTTTTCTCAAATCGCTCGCCCGATGACCCACCTCTTGGAAAAAGATACTCCTTTTATCTTCTCCAAAGAGTGCCTTGAAGCCTTCAACTCGCTTAAGGATAAGCTAACTAAGGCACCCGTCTTAGTTACCCCTAATTGGGAGCTGCCCTTTGAGTTGATGTGCGATGCTAGCGATTTTGCCATTGGAGCGGTTCTTGGATAAAGAGTGAACAAACACTTCCAACCGATCCATTACGCTAGCAAGACAATGACTGGGGCACAATTGCATTATACGACAACCGAAAAAGAGCTTTTAGCTGTTGTCTATGCTTTTGAAAAGTTTCGCCCCTATCTTGTCCTTTCCACCACCATCGTGTATACCGATCATTCCGCGCTGAAGTACTTGTTGACAAAGCAAGATTCCAAACCAAGACTTCTTCGCTGGGTTTTGCTGCTCCAGGAATTTAAAATCGAAATTCGCGATAAAAAAGGAGCAGAAAACCTAGCCGCGGATCATCTCAGTAGACTTGAGGATCCTTACCAGGGGGCTCATCCGAACAAAGAAATCAACGATTCTTTTCCCCTGGAGACCTTAATGTCTATAAACTCGACTGCTGACGAAACCCCGTGGTTTGCAGACATTGCAAACTACTTGGCGGGTGGAATCCTCGTTGACGGGTTAACATCCCAGCAAAAGAAGAAGTTCTTCAAAGACATAAAGACTTACTTTTGGGATGACCCGTATCTTTTCAAACAATGTGCTGACTTGATTATTCGCCGATGTGTTGATGGACCGGCAGCGTCGGACAT
Source organism: Glebionis coronaria (assembly GCA_025667525.1). Taxonomy (NCBI): domain Eukaryota; kingdom Viridiplantae; phylum Streptophyta; class Magnoliopsida; order Asterales; family Asteraceae; genus Glebionis; species Glebionis coronaria. The sequence continues at coordinate 706,094 of JANFOE010000636.1, read as the reverse complement.
CCTTGATGCTTGCCACAAAGGACCCACCGGTGGTCACTTTGGTCCCAACTACACCGCAAAGAAAGTGTTTGATTCAGGATTTTATTGGCCCTCCATTTATCGTGACGCTCACGATATGGTAAAAAAATGTGATGCTTGCCAGAAACAAGGCACGATCACACATAAAGACGAGATGCCTCAGAATTTCATTCAAGAGTGTGAAATCTTTGATGTTTGGGGTATCGACTTTATGGGGCCATTTCCTTCATCTAAAGGAAACAAACACATCCTTGTTGCCGTTGACTACGTCTCCAAGTGGGTTGAAGCCAAAGCTTTACCTACTAATGATGCAAGGGTGGTTTGTAACTTTTTGAAATCGCTGTTCGCTCGATTCGGCGTTCCTCGTGCCATTATCAGTGACCGCGGGACTCATTTTTGCAACGATCAATTTGCAAGAGTCATGGCAAAGTATGGTGTCAATCACCGTCTTTCCACCGCTTATCATCCCCAAACCAATGGGCAAGCCGAAATTTCCAATCGTGGCTTGAAGAGAATTTTGGAGCGTACTGTGGGAGAGCATCGCGCCGCGTGGGCCGATAAGTTAGATGATGCTCTGTGGGCTTTCCGTACTGCTTACAAGACCCCGATCGGTTGTACACCTTATCGTCTTGTATACGGGAAAGCATGCCACCTTCCCATCGAGCTGGAGCATAAGGCACACTGGGCCTTAAAGTGGGCTAACTTCGACATCAACAAAGCCGGTGATCATCGCAAGATTCAACTCAACGAGCTCAACGAACTGAGAAATGAAGCTTATAAGAACTCGCTGATCTACAAAGAGAAGACGAAGATCCTCCATGACGCAAAAATCAAGAACCGAGAGTTCCATATTGGTGATCAAGTCTTACTTTTCAACTCTCGGTTGAAGATCTTCTCTGGCAAGTTGAAGAGCCGCTGGTCTGGTCCATTCACCGTCGCCAACGTCTTTCCGTATGGGACCATTGAACTTTCTCAGCCAAATGGGCCCAATTTCAAGGTGAATGGCCAGCGTCTGAAGCTATACTTTGGTGAGGACATCTCTCAGGGGATGATTCCATCCCTCACCACGTTCCCCATGAACTAATTTTGGGCCGAGTCAGGCTCGTGACTCGGTTATCAAAAACAAGCGCTCCTCGGGAGGCAGCCCGAGTATCTATCTTTTTATGTGTTAACCTCCTAAGTGTAGGGGGACCTGTATACGTGTTTGTATTGGTGTGGTGATGTGATTACAGGGATAAGTGCACTCTTGGAAACTTTGAAGAACCGTGCTCCCGTGTTATCCGAAACCCGGTTCTATCTCTCAACTATCGTGATTCAATTTTCTTCATACTCACATTTGAAAGTGATCACTTTAGTCGTCTCTTCCTTAACTCGAGTTAACCAACGTGCACAATGTCATAAGTGTAGGGGAAACTTTTCCCACATGCTTAAACATTGAGGACAATGTTTATCTTAAGTGTAGGGGGGACTTCTATCGAAGTTTTAAGTGGACTTTTCCATGAAAATGCCTTCAATTAACCGGAAAATCATCTTTTTCAACATTTTTCAAATTTTTAATTAACTTTGGCCATTTAGTCGTAATTTTTAAAATTTTTATCGTTTCTTTCATATGTATATATCCCGCAATAAAGTCAAAAATATTAATAAGTGGTGTAGCTAGTTTAGAAATCTTTGACATATTAGGCCCGTTGCGTTTATTTTGACTCAACCCGAATAGACTTATCCAAGCTTATTCTAGCTAGTATCCTTAACCATATAGACCTTAATTGGTTTATTAGGCTAAGTATCCACGAGTCTCATTACTTGAGATTTTAAATTGTGGAGGACGAGAAATGATAGAGTCAATTATAAGTCGGTATTCTTGCGCAAGCTCACTTGGTGTAATTATTTGCCTATTCTCCCATCACTTGCTAATAATTTATCTGCAATAAGTAAGGTCTTACGATTTGAAAAGTTACTTAGCTTCTAGCCCAAGATCGTTTAAAAGTTGCTCGGTAATGATAAGAGTTCATAGCCAAGGCATAACTTATGAAGCGGGGCGCGAAGATTGGCGAGTCCGAAAAGGCCCTAACAAGGCATGAGGATTCAATTTTATTGCTGAAGATCCAAAGTGATGTGAAAAGCATTATTCCTAAGTCAATATGAAGGATCAAGACTCACGACGAAAAGCAATCAACTCCCATAAAGATCATGGAGAAGTCTATCCGAAAAGACCCTAACAAGGTATGAGGATAAATAGATCCAAGTCCGAAAAGGAGGCGGATCGTTGTATCTCAAAATCCCAATTAGAGATTGAAGAATAATCATGAAGTCGTGGTCAACAAAGTTGGAGTACCCCTTAAAAGTCTCCAAGTGAAGAAACTCTATTACGATGAGAAGACCATTATCTCAAGAACGTCTCTCAAGATATGAAGTATGAAGTACATGCCAAATATCGGCCCGAGAAAGGTCTCAAATCGCGAACCGAGTTATGCCAAGATATGAACTTTTTGATATCCCGAGAAGCAGTTTTAAAAGATTTTGTCCTTTAGCTAACTATTGATCAAATCGTCCTACTTTGCTTTCAGCCCTAATAAACTATCGAAATAAGTCCAAAAATACATCTTCATGATCATTCTAAGACAAAAATAAAATATAAGAGATACACCTAGGAATAAGGGAGTTTAAGCATTTAATTAAGCCATGTGTGTGAGTGTTTGAATTACTAACTTATAATAACAATGATCTCGTTTTTAAGCTTAGTTTGGGGAACGTGAAACTTGAGGGTGATAAATCTTCGCAGCACCGAAGCCCTAATGTAAGTCCTCGATCTCTTTCCAAGTTATTACCACATAAGTTATTTTCTATCCTCTTGTTTACATTAAAATTTTAATTTCTTAGTACTTTAAATTTTTGTTTAGTAGTATTTTAATAAGGCCAAGGTTAATTGATAATAAGAAAAGTGCAATTGTGCTTTGTCACTAAGCATTGCATGAGGGCATGGCAATGGTTAAGTGTAGGGGATTTGATAGGTGTGAAAACACCCATCCTTTTACCACTTAAATCGGGCTAAAACGAGACCAAAACACGTATTTAATATCATTTGTTTGGAATTATGCGTGGTTTTTGTGTTTATTGTGTTTTCAGAGTCGACCGGATAAATATTAAAGAAAACATGGGATTGCACGGGTTTTATCGAAGAAAAGGGCTCAAGATGAAGTCTATTTTCCAAAAGGTGCAAAAGATTTGAAGTCGTTGTGCCTATTTGAAGATTTATCGAAGAATAGAGCCAAAGATGGAAGATTCATTTATGTCGAAGAACTCGAGTCTATTAAATAGAAGATTATAAGACGAGTTGGAATTATTCACCGACACTTCTCAAATCCAAGTCGGAAACGTTTATTTAAAAGACGCATGAAGACTTAAGAAGAAAGAAGAAAAAGAAGCCCAAATCAAAGCCCAATCAAAAGCCCATCAACACCATACACACGCCTATATAAAGCCTTCACCTCACAAATTTTCACACACTTAGTTTTTAGCTAGTCTTTAGCTTTTCATTTTTCTCTAGTTTTCTAGAGAGAGAAAGTTCTATACTTTCTCTCACTAAACTTTTCCTTTGTTTTTCAGCTTTTAATTCAAGCTTTCTTGTACTTTTGATTTCATTAATCTTAATCAAGTTTATGCTTTTAAGTTCTTTAAGTTTTTCCTACTTTTCTTGGTTTGTCAAATCCTTGATCCGATTGTTGAAACCCATACGGTTGGGATTTTTGGACGTGTTCTTGACCTTTAGCTTGATCTTTCTTGTCCTTTTTAAGCTCTAGTATGTGATTAAGCCGTAAGCTTTCCATGCTTATCGGTTGATTGCTTGCCTATGCTTATTGATTTTCGGATTTCTTCAAAGTTTTAATCATTGAAAAGTTTTGTTTATTAAGTTTTAAAGTTTCTTGTTTTCAAAAGTTATCAAACTTAATCTTTTTGAAGTGTTTAGATTTCGATTCACCTAGCTTATTTCCTTTGCTTATTGAGTTTTTAGCTTTCCACCAATTTCGGAACTGCATTCATCTCATCGCAATAAGAGGGTTTTAACACATTCCGACGGAACTTCATTACTTGGTATCGCAATAACCCATAAGGGGTTTTACTTTGCGATAGGTTGTAAACCCCCCCTATTCCGATCTGGGATTGCGATCGCACATTCTGACGGGGTTAAGGTCCCTTGTTTAATCGAAACTCTGGCCAATTTTTATTTGCAATATTCCGATCTAGAACTTTCCGACAGATTTATTCTGATCGTCTTCACTCCGACAGCATCATTGCGACAGTTTGGATTTTGAACATTCCGATGGACCATTTTTGTACATTCCGACGCTTTTGACTCTTAGATTATTCCGATAGTAATTGTTTTCAACATTCCGATAGAACAAGTTTTTAAGCATTTATTCAATTAAGTTTTCAAAGTAATTTTCTAATCTTTCCTTTACATTTTCAAGCACTCAATTTTAACTTGTCAATTTAGTTAATCTTCCAAAGTTTTAAAATTACTCAACGTCATTTACATTTAATTGTTATTAGTTTAAAAATAGATAAACAAACCAACTCCTTTTTAGTAACCAAGAACAAATCATTCCACTTAAGGCCGAGATCAATTCGAGAGGATATCGAGAGAAATTAGAACCCATAGCAAATCTGAATATCAAACATCATAAGAAACCTTTACATCCGCTGCAAATAAGTTGAAGGAAAACAATTTATAGTAATGGACCATAATGTGATAATCATGTTACATGCATCCACAACAAAACATAAACCAAGTACCGATCACATCTACAATTCACAAAGCACACTATAACAATCAAGAAGTATCCCGTCACACACACAAGAACACACACCACACTATCCAGATCTTTCCCACACCACCTGTGGAAGATGAACTATATCCCCGTCGAGATATCTTGCCTCCAAAGAGACGATGCACAAGTACTCAGGACGGATCGTGCCCCACGAACCAAGAACTCAGGACGGATCGTGTCCCACGAACCAAGAACTCAGAACCAAGAACTCAGGACGGATCGTGCCCCACGCTCCACACACATCACAACTGGTCCCATAGACGCCCATACATCTACGTACCAATCCCAATCATAACCCAATCAAGATTCACATATCAGAACACATATCAAAGCACATATGAGAACACATAAGCACGCAAGTCACACAGTATCACATGTATGTCCACACATTTTAAAACATAGTACTAAATCATGTTAAAGAACATTGCAAGTGTCATCTCCATCCCATACTGGAAAACATTTAAAAACGTAGCAAAACAGGACTATGAACTCACCTGATAGCACCGCAAGCTAGCACTCCTGCAAACCTATAAAATCATACACGACACCCTTAGCTCAGGTCTTAACACCCAAGTTAAGTAACAATCAAGGAGATGAATCTAATCCCCCAATCCCCACTATCTAGTTCTCCCACTACAAGCTATTCTATACGTAAAATTCCAGGTTTTTCCCCGATACGGTTTACTAGTCACTAAACGATCACATGAAGTGAACTTAACACCACACTTGACTCCTACCTTACTGGAGTTATGTTGTTATATGATCTAAGAACTTCAAAAACCAATTTTACTTTCTAATTACACGTTTAACCCTTTCGTTTATTCTCTACGCCAAAAGTCGTTTTCACCAAAACTGATTTTCCGTACATGCTAAATGTTTGACACCAAAACCCCGACCTAAACACCATAAATTTTATTGAAAACCTCCAGTCCTTTTATATACATTATAAAGAGTTCCCAAATCAAAAATATTTGGCTATCTCATCGTTTGGTTAGGTTTTGACTCAAATCCCCGAAATCAAAATTTATTCCTGAGCAGCGTACTGTTTTTGTAAAAATTATTTGACGACCTTCCCGAACTCCATTTTCGACCAACCTTACATTTTTGAAAAGTAGACTCCCTGAACTTAATATTAAAAAAACGAAACTCGACCAAAGGTGCTACCTACTGCCCGGAACAGTCGACACAAGACAGCCTTAAAAATCAGACTGTTTTACGCCTTTATGCACTAACCCTCTTGCTAATTTTTCGACTTTTTACGCGATTTTTGCTAATTTTTCGACTTTTTACGCGAGTTTTGAACTAGCCTTCATTTCTAAAAGTTTCTAAATATAGAAAGTAACTATAAAACTTATCCTAACCATATTATATATACTTAATACATACATACAACATACGATACGTACACGAAACCTTATCAAAACTATACCCGAACTTTTCTGCAGTTCATTTCTGAACTCATTTCATTTCATTTCATTTCGTTTCATTTCCAACTTATACCATGATTTATACATTCATATGAACTCATGAGCACGAACCAACCCCATCACATCATCATATAACGTACCATGTACTACATAAACAATGTCTAACATCATGATAAAGTCTCAAATATGAGCACATAACACATAAACGCACACCAAGCACATGATCAACATCAAACAGTCAAAAGTGAAAAATCCAAAATCTAGGGTTGTCAAAGTTCTTTCTCCACTACTTGAGCCAAGAACAGGTGACAACCTCTTTCTACATATTTCCTCGCCTTGATACAAGATATCACCGTCAGACAAGATCTACCGACATCACCTTTAACTACTAACACCTTGCCCCTAACCGGTATGTGAACAACTTTCTCCTCACATACAATCACCGCATCATGAGCAACCAACCAATCCATACCAACAATCACATCAAACGAACCCAACTCTATCGGCATCAAATCAATTTCAAACAAATGATTTTCTAATTTCAAAGGACACTTCTTAAATATAGTGGTAGTACTAAATAATTGTCCATCAGCTAACTCGACCTCATAACTAGAATTTAGGCTTGTTGGCTCAATATCAATTAAACGACTAAAGGAAGTGCTTATAAAGCTCCTATCAGATCCTGAGTCAAACAACACACTAGCATAACGATGGCTGAGTAAGAACGTACCCGTCACCACACTTGGACCTTGTGCCTGATCAACATCCTTAACAACATAAGCTGCCCCAGCAGCTTCACCTGCTTTCTTGTTCACCAACTTTGGACATCTAGGGCGATAATGATCACGTTCTCCACATTCAAAACAAGTCTTGATCGGAACAACATTTGCTCCGGTGGCAGGGGTCCTTGCCTTGCATTTCTCCACAACATGCCCTACCATTCCACATTTAGTGCACCTTGGTGGACAATTACCAAAGTGACAAACACCACAGCTCTTACATTTCTGGGCTGGACCCCATGGTCAGCATTATTATCCTTGTTAGTTGCAGCTCTAGCCCCATCATTTCTCTTCTGATTGTACTGCCTATGGCGATTACTACCCTAATTACCACTCTACAAATTTTCCCATTTCCATTTACTACCCTCAGCAGCTCTCTCAGCCCTATCCTGAACCTTCTGCCCCATAAGCGTATGAGCCATTCTTACAGTTTCAACAAAGTTCTTGGGTCGAGATGAAGTTGTCTCCCCTTTAATGTACCCAGGCAGCCCTTTGATGTATTGATCCATCTTTTTCTTCTCAGTAACAAAAGCATCTGGACACAACAAAACCAACTCATTGAATTGGCTAGTATATGCAGCAATGTTATTATCTTTCAGCTTCAGGTGCCTCAACTCATCCTCCAAAGCAGATAACTCTTCTTCTGGACAGAACTCCTCTTTCAACAACCTTTTAATTTCATCCCATGGTTTCCTGTTTGCAGCTTCTAAACCAACTGTAGCAACTTGAGTCTTCCACCAGCTTAAAGCTCTATCCTTGAAAGTAGCAACTGCGAACTTAACCTTGTTCCTTTCTGAGCAATCACTAATCTCAAATGTTGTTTCTGTTTTCTCAATCCACCTGAATAATTCCAGTGCTCCACCAGTTCCTTGAAATGTGGTGGGTCCACACGTCATGTATCCAGCAAAAGTACACTCTTTAACTGCAGCAGCAGCCGAGCAACCTCATCTGCAGGATTTTCAGCTACACCTGCTCCTCCAACAACTTCTGGTCCAGCAGGTTCACCTTCACCTTCAGCACCCGCACCTCCAGAGCCACCTGCTCCTTCAGTGTTAACACGTGCAACTCTATCCGCAGCTAATGCTTTCGCAACCTCTTCAGCAACTAGCCTTGCAATGGCATCATTTGTCATTCTCCTAGGTGGCATGATTCTGTCACATCACAAAGAGAGAAGATAAAATGAATGAGTTAATTGTATTCATGGTATAGTCATATCATGTACAAAATCAATCATCAAATGCATATACATTATCAATACAAGGATTCACCATCATTATAAGGATCAAAGGAAACTATTATCATCGATCGACAAGGAATGATCTTAAAGACAAATAGAGTACAATGACACAAAATAATAGACACTAGTCACGTGGAGATCCACATGGCTTTGTTGAATGTGACTCGCTTGCAGCAGTGGAACCTGCTTCCTCCTCATCGAAGACGTAAATTTGATGGTGGTAAATTCACAAAATAGGTATAAGGTCATAATAAAATGAAATAAAATAAATTCCAAAATTTTAAATAAATATAGAAATTCCTTCAAAATAAATACAGGAAATTTCAGAAATTTATTCAAATAAATCATTAGTAAATGATAAACTTTTATCGAAAAGTTTTACGATATTAATATATATCGATAAAGGATTATAGTATTCATTTAGAAATACTTAGCAATAAGGCATACATAATAATGTATACTAAAGTTTTAATCCCAGAAGTAGCTTGAACCTGAAGTCACGCGAAATCATGTGCACCGACTCTTTGAAAAATAAAACCGACAGTTATAGTTTAGGTTTTTAGAAAGAGACCTAGTTCTCTATAACTCATGGCTCTTGTACCAATCTTTAACACCCCCAAATTTACACGTAGCAGAATATATCTTTGGGTGCTAAACAATGATAAAACAACACATAATTTATAAAGAACGACTCGAAAAGAGACGTTTCAAATTTATCGTTCCTAAAACATTTGTTAGAGTAGAGTAGTCCCAAGACATCGTAACCAAAGTACAAAAAAAACAAAAGATCTTAAATTGTTTTGAACAAAAGGAACGACAAACATTCAAAGAGTTTATATTACAAAAGTAGTGCACAACATCATTCCCGTGGCTTCCAAGCTTCACCCTTCTTGATTACCTGAAATACATGTGAGAAATTCATCAGCAAAAATGCCGAGTGAATCTATAGGTTTATATAATCATTTTGAACACAAGCAAAGATTATAAGTTTGTGGCATACTTAAAGGCAACAAGCATTAAATAATAATTTGCATCAACAATAATAATTGTATATAGCATAAATTGCAATAAGCTCATGGAACCGAGCCCTTAGACACTCCGTTAGGTCTAATAAGACAAGAGATTTATTAATTGTCGGTTACCTCTAGATTATTGGTACATTGCCGTATACCTGACTTCTCAATACAATATGTTCAAACAGTGTGGAGGTCGGGCCTAAGCTTCTATGACAAGTACACAAAAACTGAATCGGGGCGACTTCCCCCATAGATCTATTAATTGTACTAGCGGCTAGCCCATCATAAGCTAGTTAACGGTCCATAATTGAGGCTTTAACCAAGGCAATCACTTAATGCAATTTAAAGGCAACCACGGGTCCATTCATAGAGGGACAAGCATACCATAAAAATCATGTGTTCTAAGTTTATAAAACATGTATTCCCCCTCGCGGGTTTTAAAGTCATATAATTACGCAAACGAGGCTATAGACTCACCTTAAGTAGTAGAAGTAGTTGAAGACGATCGCCGACGATAGTAGATGCCCGAAAAACACGACAACCGCAACCTAGCAATTAAGGTGCGTACATTAATAATAGACTCGAGAAATAAATGATACTAAATAAAATCAAACTCAAGTATAAAATCATGACAACTCGAGAGAAAACGATGCAAGTGGTTCTATTATACTCTCCTATGTATTCATTTTATTGTTCTATGCCTTTGATAAAAATCTGCCGGAACATACCGAATGTCCAAGCCGTTTTCCCATACTTAGACACATCAAAACTTCATGATACTACTCAGAGAACTTACTTACTATATATAGAAAGTCCTCTCAGGAGCCTATTAAAAGATTTTACTTCTAAAGTTCCCTGCCCGACTCATCTTTGAATCACAAAATCCGGACAGTTTAGCGACCTTGACTTACGAAACCATTTTGACCATTCTAAACAACTCCATTTGTAAAACCGCCACTTGATTCTAAAAATAGACTCAAATACTAAACTTGGAGCCTGAGAACAGACCTTGAATCATTTTGAAACTCATTTTATAGTCCCCGAGATTCGATCAAAATATCGACAACAATTTTCGGATTGTGTCAACACTCGTCTCCCGGTACACGAAAATCAAACTAGTGTATCTTCCACCTCGTTTGGAGTTAGAAGGCCTACTTTATATCAAATCGAATCTAACGAAATTCTCTACGACATAATCCCATAATAACAACCTATATTCGGATTTAAGACCCCCGAAAATGGCCTCAAACCTACTGCCTAAAATTGGTCATTTAAAAACCATACAAAATCAAATTTTCAACAAAATTTACCCATTTCTATACCACTAACATGATCATACTAACACTCCTACACTATGATCAACCTCCTAACACACTTGCATGACCCTTTACAAACATTATTCAAATATTTAAACACAACAACTAGCAAAAACACTAATCACAATATAAAATTAATATATATACATGATCATACAAGCATCAACTTGATCAAAATTGATCAAAAATAAAATGTAATGCATATATAAATTTTTTATACCAATGTGTAGCCCTTTTGATTTCTAGGATGAGACTTTAATTTGTTTTGGAAGATTCAAATTTGAAATCAAGAAATTGAGGGTTTTTGTTGATGGGGGTGTACGGCTAAGAAAGAAAAAGGAGGAGGAAGGAAGAAATTTTTGGTTAAATGAATTTTAAAATGAAAAGTGCTAGTGGAAAAATTATATATAGTGTGAGGTTAGGATAGTTTTTGCCAATTTGTGATAGTTTTGGTCCAAAATGTAAATATTAGTTAAAAAGCGGGAAATGACTAAAAGTCAATTTTACAAATATTTACGGGACTCGGGTTTCGTAAAAATACTTAAAAGTTTAAACGCACACGAAAAATAATAATATAACGACTCGATACGTAATTAAAACGATATCGTCGAAAGTATTAAATATCGAAACGATCGATAATAAAATATAAAATTATGGGCATCCGTCGGTATCGCGATCACTAGTAGTCCTCGTTGCTCGTCAAAATATTAAAATAAAATATTCAATATCGGTTTCAACTTAAATCGTTAACCATAATAATATTTAACGTCATAAAATACTTCAAAAATATTTGAAAAGTAAGATTAAGTAATGACCTTATTTTGCGGGTTTTACACTCTGTTTCTGTTATTTATTTCCCTGTTACAAATTCTTTCCCAGTGTTTGGGTTTGTCACAGTTAATAACAAAAACAGTGGCATTAAAAGTTCCCCTGCTTTTATTAAAAGTTTCCCCTGCTACGATCCCCCTGCCTTCAATAGTTCCCTTGCTTTCATTAACAGATTCCCACTGTTTTTGAAAGTTCCCCTTGCTGTCAGATATGAGTTTTGGACAGCAATGTATTGGCGTTTGGTATATTCACAGCATCTGGTTTAAAGGTATAAAGGCTTGATTTAATTTTATTGATTACGAAGAAAAGTTTTTATCCTTTATTTGAAGATGAAGGAGAGTTTCGCGGGTATGGGTTTTATGCTTACACGCTTAGTGACAAAGTGATACAAGATCTAGGAATATGTGATTTCTCTTATGGTACTCTATGCACATATTTTCTGTCACTTGAAGGAGTTACATTATCGTGCTCAGTGTCTCGTTTCAAAGGTAAACGAGGATTTTTATATACAAGGGCACTTTGTCACGTGGTTAGTGCAAGATATACAATGCAAGTTCGGGTTATTCTACTTCATCATCAAGTAAGTTATAATTAGATTTCTTCATATGTAATCATTCCATAAAGCCTACAGAAATGAAGATTCATCAATGACTAGCACACTTTAAGGGGAAGCTTATTTGATAAACTGTTAGTCATTCACATATGACGTTAAGGTGAAGATTTTTGCTACTTCTCATTAGTATTACTACAACTAGTGTGAGTATCTACTGCTCAAAATCATTTTTTTAGGAGGAGATGGCCTATGTGCTTCATGGAGGGTATTTTGAAAAGTAGAATACTTGGGTTTGATGTATGATATTGGTTAGTAGTAGTTGAAAATCAAGGTTGTTCACATAGAAGACCCCTATTTGATCATGTCAAAAAGGGGAGTTGTCTACAAAGAATGTTCAGCCTGTTGATCTTTGGTGTTGTATGTTTAAGGGGAAGTGTTTTGACATCATCAACTAGGGGAAGATTATTGGGTCAAGAGTTGATGAGTCAAAACACTGTGGAAACAAGAAAGACCAAATAGGAAATTATCACTACTAGAGTTCCCACTGCTGGAGATCCCCCTGCTGGAGTTCCCCCTGCTGAACTACTTTCCCCTGCTAGAGTAAGTTTCCCCTGCTGGAGTACTTGCCCCTGCTAGAGTACTTCCCACTGCTAGTGATAAGTATGAATATTTGGTCAACACAGGATAAGAATGAATAAGTCAGTTTTGATTTAGTCATTATTACTTTATTTAGTTTCCATGTATCCCAGGGTTCCTTAAGTTATAAAAGGAACCACCAGGCATAGGTTTTATTCATTAGTTCCAACACACAAAATGTAACCTACTGCTTTTATGATCTCTAGGTGTGAGATTCAATGTACACACACCTAGAGTGGTTTGTGTTAATCAAATGATACAAACCCTTTGGGAATCTTTCATCTTGTTCTAGTTAATTGTATTATTCCGCTGTGTTCATCACATATACAATTGACAACCTAGATAAACGGTTTTTACTGTTTGAGTCTCAAGATCTTGGATTCAACATGAATCCAAGATCTTTAGACTCAAATAGTAAAAACCATTTTATCTAGAATGATGAACATTCATATGAATTAACATAGCGGAATTGAATGATAATCATGAACAAGATGTTTAAGAGACGAATAACTCCCAAAGGGTTTGTATTATTGATGATAAACACAAACCACTCTAGGAATGTATACATTGAATCCCATGCCTGGAGATCAAAGACTTTGTAGGTTACATTTGAGTAGTATGAATGAATGAATAAAACCTACGGTCTGGTGTGTTCCTTTTATAACTTAAGGAACCCAGGGATACATGGAAACTAAATAAGATAATAATGACTAAATCAAAACAGAATTATTCATTCTTATCACTACTTGACCAAATCTCCATGTTTTTAGTACATGGCAGGGGAATCTTCACAGCAGTGGAAAGTTTTGTAGCAGGGGAAACTTTCTTGTATTTTGTCCACCAGCTTGAAGTTTCTCCTAATTCCATATTTGGTCCTTCTTGTTTTCATAGTGATTTGACTCATCAACTTTTGACCCAACAATCTTCCCCTAGTTGATGATGTCAAAACACTTCCCCTTAAGCATACAACATCAAAGATCAACAGGCTGAACATTCTCTGTAGACAACTTCCCCTTTTTGACATGATCAAATAGGGGTCTTCTATATGAACAACCTTGATTTTTAACTACTACCAACCAATACCATACTTCTAACCCAAGCATTCCACCTTTCAAAATACCCTCCATGAAGCACATAGGGAAGCAGTCCTAATAAAAAATGATTTTGAGCAGTAGATACTCACACTAGTTGTAGTAATACTAATGAGAAGTAGCAAAAAGCTTCACCTTGATGTCATATGTTAATGACTAACACTTTATCAAATGAGCTTCCCCTTAAAGTGTGCTAGTCATTTGTGAATCTTCTAATTCAGTAGGCTTTATGTAATGATCACATATGAAGAATATGAATTATAACTGACTTGACGATGAAGTAGAATAACCCGAAATTGCGTTCTATATCTTACACTAAGCACGCGACGAAGAGCCATTGCGTACAAAGATCCTCATTTACTTATGAGACACTGAGCACGATAATGTAACTCCTTCAAGTGATAGAAAATATGTGCATAGAGTACCATAAGAAAATTCACACATTCCAAGATCTTGTACCACTTCGTAACTAGGTGTTTAAGCATAAAACACATACCCGCGAAAATCTTCTTCGTCTTCAAATAACTAATAAGAACTTGTCTTCGCAATCAATAAAATTAAAACAAGCCTTTATACCTTTAAGACCAGTTGCTGTGAATATACCAAACGCCAAAATACTGCTGTCCAAAAACTCAGATCTGACAGTAGGGGGAACTTTCAAAAACAGTGGGAATCTATTAATGAAAGCAGGGGGAACTATTGAAGGCAGGGGGACCGTAGCAGGGGAAACTTTTAATGAAAGCAGGGGGAACGTTTTCAAAAGCAGGGGAACTTTTAATTCCACTGTTTTTGTTATTAACTGTGCCAAACCCATACTCAATGGGAATGATGTTATAACAGCAAAATAAATAACAAAAACAAAAGAAACTAAAACACACCCTATTGTGAAAAAGTGTCCATAATGCATTCCTGAATCAATCATTATACCCCTTTTATTTTGTTTCTTCTGTCGCCAACACAACCATTTGTTACACAGGTAACCAAAAGTCACGCACCTATTTTGACCATGTCTTTGACTATAAGCACGAATATAATAATTCCCAACTCGTGTGTACATATGCTCCAATCCATGATCAACGTGGACCACTTCCACTTTGTATCCACGTGAAGACCAAAATTTGTCCCACTGTCTTGATTTTTATTAGCTGATATCACGTCCCTGTTTAATCAATATAAACCATGTGAACTTTTGCTTCTCCAAACATAATGATTACCTATGATAATCATATAAGCTTAAACAAATATATCACATGACCACTTCTTGCATCTTCCATGTGAACACAAGAATTACATTCGTGTGAACACATTCCCACAATTACTTTTTGCATGTGCACCTTTAATTAACCAAATATGCATCCCCGTCTTTGTCTCAATCATCATGTGACAATTAATTAATGAAACAATCATTGGGATACATATTGTATACCTAACGATCTATTCGATTAACACAGTAAACCAAGATCTTGCCCCACGTGATCTTTCTTGCGTCTGACCACAAAATTATATTCATATGATGATTAGACGAAACCAAAAACAAAATCAATTAATGGTCCGTGACATAACAACCGTAGCATCAAACATACGAATATACAAACAGTAGCAACGTCCCCACAAACCACAGCAACAAAAATTATTTATCTAGGGTGTAGAAACTAGAAGGGGGGGTTGAATAGTTTCTTAAAATTTACTTGTTAAAAATATGGTTTCCAAAAATCCTTTTTCAGAAAACTTAGGCTTGAGGAAATATGTGAAATCTTCTTATGCACAAATATGAACAATGATAGTGTAGCTAAACTAATACTAACAAAAATATATCCACACAGAATAAAGAATGATAGTGTAGCTAATCTAATATTAACACAGGTATATGCAAAACGTAATAAGGAATGTAAAGAGTTAAGGGTAAAGAAAGATCAAACCGAACACCAAGGATTTTATAGTGGTTCGGCAACGAAGCTCACTCCTCGTTCCTACTCCACTCCTCGAGTACTCCTTACTCGAGAGTTCACTACACAACAAGCTCCTTATGGTGGAGAAAACCGTACACGTCGCTTAACCAATTTCCGACTCTAAGCTAAAAGTCGAGCCCTAATCGTAGCTAGGACCAATCTACACAACTATACTTAGTACATACACAACTTCCAAATAGACACAACTACTTGGATCTTCACAACTATGACACAACTACAAGTATATAAAAATTGATCTTCAATAGATCTTTGGTGGTGGACTCAACACTTCACTAGGATAGTGTTCTTCTCTTTGCACTTTGAGAGGAAGATATGGAAGAACAAGATTCACTTCTTAAACAAGTAATACTCAAACAAATGATCAAAGATTTGAGTGATTAAAGAAGGGGTTTGAATCTGGAAATGAATGTGCAAAAGAGGTGAGGTGAAAAGCTGAGAATGGCCAACTTTTTAAAGGACAAAGGAGCCAACGGCTAGTTCTGCCCGCGTTACCTTATCACAGCCCGCGGTACCTTATCGATAAGGTACCGCCTAGGCGCTAAGGTACCGCCGGACTAGACTCCGCTCCTTTTTGTCCTTTAGTGGTGGAGGTCTTATCTGGGTATAAAAATATCCTGAAAGGATATTCTTAACAGAATAAGAATATGCCATTTTCAAATTTCAAATAATTAATTTAATAAAACATTTTCTTAAAAATAAAGTTTAATAAAAACTTGTCACTTTTAATAAAAAGTGAGTTTTAAGAAAAGATTAAATCACTTGATCACTTGATTAAGGTTAGTACTTGTTTATCCATACCTTAAGTGAAAATGGGTAAAATGAAAAATACTTGAACTCAAGAATTCGTTTTTCGTTGTTTTCGTAAATGCTTGTTTTTGCATATTGTCGTAATCAAAACTAAGCGAGACCGAAAAATGCAAGTAACGTTTTTAGTCATTATTGCATTAACAATCTCCCCCTTTTTGATTTCGACAATACATAAACTCAATCACACAAAAACAAGATTTTCGGAGACGAGTTTATTCATTTCTCCCCCTTTGTCGAAGCAAAAAGGTTGCGTAATCCGGTGTTGAAGAAACGGACTTTGCAAAGACTCCCCCTTGGTGCTTACTCCCCCTAGCTTGGGGCACCGAGGAATCGAGATATGGTGACAAGCTACATAGAAGGGTTAGTTGAACAAAAGAAACAACCAACAATATATAGCAATAGGTCACATAAAAAAAAGAGAAGAAAACACAAAGACAAAGATCCAAGATAGGTTACTAAAGAAACATCATACAAAGAAGTATGGAAAAAGAAAACAAGCCAAAAGCATAAATCTAATCCTAGTTATTCTAGAATTCTAAGATTTGCTTGAATTTGGTGTCTTGAGGATAAGCAATCAATGCTTATATGAAAGACAAGGTAATAGCGGAGGGTGGTGGTGGTGGCTTGTTGGAGATCTCATAATCAAAGTGAAGAGGAGGCTTGATTAAGAGACTCTTGATGTAGCTCAACTCCTCATAGATGTGTGCCATAGCAAGATAATATTGACAACAATGACAATATGTTCCATGGTGCATGACATTATCATGAGAAGGAGGAAGAACACTAAAGGGTGGTGGTGGAAGAAAGGAAGTTCCACAATCAACATTCTTGGTAGGAGAAATGTGATTAAGAGTGTTCTTGGGTGGTTTTGGATTGAAAGCAATTGGAGAAAATGGAGGAGATTCAAGGATTTCATTGGGAGAATAAGACATTTTGGATGTGAAGTAATGAAAAATGCTTATGGTTTAAATAAGGAAGGCTTAGGGTATTTTTGGGGTGGTCAAAGGGTTTGAAAAAAGATTCTCAAAAGGTTGGAGCAAATCTGGAGTTTTAGACAAAAACCCGAAAAGGAAGGCCACTGTAGGCGGTTCCTTATCTAGGGTGGCGGTACCTTATCAATAAGGTACCGCGGTTCACATAAGGAACCGCCTGCAGAAGCAGGGTTTGGTGTTTGGAGGAAGATTTTCAGCAAATCTTATTTTTCTAGTCTAACTTATCATAGGGATATGCTTAAAAGCAAAGATAGACAAAGAAAACATATGCAAACTTACCAAATAGAGATTTGACCAAAAATACATGGATTAAAAAAAATCAATGTAGGAGGTGTGTAAGACATGACCTTAAGTCATGACACAATGGTCCTCCATGATTCAATCTTGTTCTTGCTATGTTTGAGAGAATCATACATATGAATTATGTAAGCTCTAGATTGATAGCGAGAATCTATGAAAAATTGTTTTTAGATTGAATTAACAATGTCAAACGAATTTCTTGACCATTTTCGAACGAAACTTTGTGAGTTTTGAAAAAGAGAGAAGAAGATTTTTCAAAAAAGGAGTTTAAAAGACTCAAGGACTCAAAGTGGTAATAGAAAACACACAAGAAGAAAGGAAATTTAAGGAAGATGTTCCATTAATCCTAGACCTAGACGCAAGTAATAAAAAGGTTCCCTCTTAAGTGGCTTAGTGAAGATATCGGCTAAGTTGTCTTTGGAGGGCACCTTTTCAATAGTAATGTTCCCCTTTTGAACATTATCCCTAAGGAAATGGTGTCTATTTCTATGTGTTTGGTTCGCGAATGTTGCATGGGATTCTTGCTTAGGTTTATAGCGCCTTTATTATCGCACATGATGGGAACATCATCAAGAGAAATCCCGTAATCAACAAGCGCTTGCTTCATCCATAGAGCTTGTTGGCATGCTTTACCGGCACTCACATACTCGGCTTCCGTGGTGGATATCGCAAGAGCGGTTTGTTTCTTGGAGAACCAAGAAGTTAAACAACAACCCATGAAGGTACAAACTCCACTAGTGCTTTTCCGGTCCACATAGTCTCCCTCATGATCCGAGTCCGCGTAGACAATGGTTTCTACGCCGGTCCCTTTAGGATACCATAATCCTATATGTATAGTGCCTTTAATGTATCGGAAGATACGCTTAACCGCTTCAAGGTGAGAGGTTTTGGGAGCCTCTTGGAAGCGAGCACAAAGGCAAACACTAAACATGATATCCGGTCGACTTGCCGTTAGGTACAACAAACTACCAATCATACCTCTATATTTGGTGTTTTCTACCGATTCACAATCATCATCTACGGTGAGTTTAGTATCCGAGGCCATAGGGGTCTTCATTGGTCTAGATTTTTCTAATCCAAATTTCTTTAGCATTTCTTTAGCGTACTTAGATTGACTAAAGAAAATACCATCGTCCATTTGTTTAATTTGGAGTCCTAAAAAGAAGTTAAGTTCTCCCATCATACTCATTTCAAACTCATCATGCATGATTTTGGCAAAGTCAACACACAATTCTTGACAAGTTGAGCCAAATATAATGTCATCAACATATATTTGTACGATTATGAGGTGAGAACCATTCTTCTTTGTAAAGAGTGTATTGTCTACCATACCCATGGTATACTCATGTTTAACAAGAAACGCTTTAAGTCTATCATACCAAGCTTTGGGTGCTTGTTTGAGTCCATAAAGTGCTTTCTTAAGCTTGTAAACATGGTCCGGTTTCTCAAAATCAATGAAGCCGGGAGGTTGAGCCACATATACCTCCTCATTGATCAAACCGTTAAGAAATGCACTCTTTACATCCATTTGTTGAAGCTTAATATCTAAGGCACAAGCGTAGGCTAAAAGGATTCTAATAGATTCTAATCTAGCTACCGGTGCATATGTCTCGTCATAATCAATCCCTTCTTGTTGATTATAGCCTTGAGCTACAAGTCTAGCCTTGTTACGAGACACAACACCATTCTCATCTAGCTTATTCCTAAATACCCATTTGGTTCCTATAATGGCAGAACTTCTAGGTGGAGGAACAAGTTCCCAAACATCATTGCAACGAATTGATTCAGTTCTTCTTGCATCGTAATGACCCAACTCTCATCCGTCAAAGCTTCTTTAACATTCTTTGGTTCAATCAAGGAGACAAAACAAAAGAAGTTGCTTTGGTTTTGGACTTGAGATCTTAGGGTCCTTTGATTTAAGTCACCAATGACATTATTGAGAGTATGATCCCTAGACTCCTTAATGTTTACTTCCTTTTCAACACTAAGGTCTTCAACTCCTATTTTTCTAACCTCTTTGGCTTTAACTACTTCTAATTCATCCAAGTCATCATCAACCAATGGCGGTGTCTTGGGTGAAGGAGGGGTTTCATCAAAGGTTACGTTGAGTGATTCTTCAATAACCCCTGAGGTTCTATTTAGGACTATGTAGGCCTTACTAGTTTGGGAATAACCTAAAAGGATACCTTCGTAAGACTTTGGGTCAAACTTGGTATGGTAGTCTTTGGTGTTGAGGATAAAGCACTTGCTTCCAAACACCCTAAAGTATTCTAATGAGGGTTTCTTACCTTTAAGAATCTCATAGGGGGTCTTTCCTAGGAAAGGTCGAATAAGAATTCGGTTGAGAATATAAGTCGATGTATCTACGACATTGCACCAAAACTTTTGAGGCAACGATTGCTCGTTTAACATCGTCCTACTCATCTCTTGGAGAGTCCTATTCTTCCTTTAAACTACCCCATTTGATTGTGGAGTGCGAGGAGCCAAGAAGTTATGGGTAATACCATGAGCTTCACAAAAGGCACCAAATTGCACTTCATTATCAAATTCCCTACCATGATCCGTCCTAATAGAAACAATTGAACATCCTAGTTGATTTTGAATTCTCCGACTAAAGATTTCGAAGTGATCGAAAGCTTCATTCTTAGATGCCAAAAATCTAGTCCAAGTGAATCTAGAATAGTCGTCAACTATAACTAGGGTATAAAGGTTACCTCCATAACTCCGTATGGCGGAAGGTCCAAAGAGATCCATATGTAGGAGCTCTAAGCACCGAGAGGTCGAAACCAAATTCTTGGCTTTGTGACTTGAGTGAACTTGGTTTCCAACTTTGCAAGCATCACAAAAGTGACTATCAAACTTAATCTTGGGGAGGTGTCTTACCAACTCCTTAGAGACTAAAGATTGAATTAAACGCATATTAGCGTGACCTAATCTCCTATGCTAAAGAGTAGAACTATCATTTATAGTCGCAAGACATATGTTGTCTTTTGACTTCTTATTAACCTTCATGACATAAAGCCCATGCTTTCTAACACCTTTTCCAATGACTTTTCCATCTTTTACGATTTCACTGTCATGTTCCGAAAAGATGACCTTACACTTATTATCACAAATTTGACCTATACTTAAAAGGTTAAAACCTAAGTTATCTACGTGCTCAACATTTTCAATGGTCATGGAGTCAAGAGAAACCGTACCTTTGCCAATGATATTACCACGTAGACTACTAGCGAATGTGACGTTACCTCCATCATATGCTTTGTAATGCGAGAACAAACTTCGATTACCCGTCATGTGTTTAGAACATCCACTATCCTTAATCCACTCATCGGGCTCCAAATCAATTCCCAAGCATATCTAGGTAACAATACACAAGATCAAACATTTGGTCCCCAATATCTCATGAGTCCAAAATTGTTAGTTCCAAACATCCCTTGCATTTGGTTGGGATGAATGAATGAGGTGGGGATTCCCCATGGAGAACAAAATGGAGGAGGGTAGTAATTCATGTAACCATTTTGTTGTTTATTACTTCTCCTAGGTGTGTTTGATCTAGGTTTAGAGTTGTTATTATTCTTTCTAGGTGTTGGAGTTTTACTTCTAGTTCGTGAGTTCTTTTGATTATCTCTTTTGATTATCTAGATAAACTTCTATTTCCCATGAGAGGTTTACTTAACGGCTTATAGAACTCACTAATAGCATTGTCGTCAAGTATGGGTAATTGAACCTTATTAATAGTAAGATGCTTTGGTTTTTCATTTAACTTAGATTTTTCAGAAAGTTCAGATTTTTCACAAAAATCAACTTCTGGCCACGGTACCTTATCTATGGCCGTGGTTCCATAGCGATAAGGAACCGCGCCATACAATGTGGAACCGCGTCCAGAAGGTGTTTTCTGTGAAAACCTGACTTGTTTTGGTTCACTAGTTGAGGCTTCATTTGAGTTAAAACCTAGACCAAGTTTTTCCTTAGAATGAACTTGTTTGTTTAACATATCATCAAGAGCACTAGTACCTTTCATGAACTTTTCCAATTTAATGGAGGTGCTCTTGAGATCATCATTCTCTAATCTAAGTTTCTCACAACTTAAGCAACCTAAATCAACCTCTTTGTTTTTCTCAAGTTTAGCCAATTTCTCCCTAAGTTCATTGATCTCATTTTCGAGCTTAGTTTTAGTTGATTTTAAGGTTTTATTCTTTTCTATGAATTTAAGACTAAGTTTGTGTAAGCTATCATATTTGCGTTCAAATTCAATATCATCTAAAGTGGAACTATCATTGCTATAATATTCGGTTTCGGAATGTACCTCTTTAGAAGTGTGAGCCATAAGACATTTCTCCTCTTTGGGGTTGTCATCATCATCTTCACCGCTATCGCTCCAAGCGCCACTAACGAATGTCGTGTGGTTCTTATCACGAGCGGGCTTTGGACAATCACCAATGAAGTGATTTGGATCACCACATCTAAAGCAACTCCTATCACCTTTTTCATTCTTGACAAACCGATTCTTTGACAATGGTTTCTTGTCATAGTTTGGTTGCCCAACGTGTTGACCTCGTCTCTTGAAGAACTTCTTGAAATCTCTCACCGCCAATGCATACTCCTCGTCATCACTTTCCGAGGAACTATCATGGTCACTTTGTGCCTTCTTGGCCTTAAGTGCAAGAGATTTCCTTTCACTCTTGGTTTTTACTAATTCCGAGTCCTTCAAAATTATCATCTCATGAACCTTCAAGTTTCCTATGAGTTCATCGAGTGATAAAGTTGAGAGATCTTTCGACTCTTCAATAGCCGTGACTTTTGCTCTCCACTTTGGATGTAAGGCCCTTAGAAACTTCCTAACATTGTTCTTGCTAGAAAAACCTTCATCAAGTGCTTTTAGACTAGTAATAATGGTGTTAAACCTAGCAAATGCACTATCAATAGTTTCATCTTCTAAGATGACAAATTGTTCATATTGTTGGACAAGAAGATCGATTTTACTTTCTTTGACTTGGCTATTACCTTGGTGGGTTACTAAAAGAGTGTTCCAAATATCTTTAGCGGTTTCACACATAAAAATTATTTCATACTCTTTCTTAGGCAAAGCATTATAAATCACCATTTTAGCCTCATTATTTTTTGAAAGTTTCTTTTTAGTATCATCATTAGCTTTGTCAAAAGTGACTAATTCTTTTGTTTTAGAAACTTCATTAAATTGAAAGGGTAAAAAATCACCATTGGTAATAACATGCCAAAGATCTAAATCTTTTGATTTCACATAAGTTTCAAATCTATTTTTCCAATAATTAAAACTATCGGTTTCAAAAAGTGGTGGTCTTTGCATAGATTGCTCTTCTAGGTACTTGTTGGAATCCATAGATCGATTCAAGTTTTAAAATACAATATACTTTAAAAATTCTTGAGCAACCCGCTCTGATACCAATTGTAGAAACTAGAAGGGGGGGTTGAATAGTTTCTTAAAATTTACTTGTTAAAAATATGGTTTCCAAAAATCCTTTTTCAAAAAACTTAGGCTTGAGGAAATATGTGAAATCTTCTTATGCACAAATATGAAAAATGATAGTGTAGCTAAACTAATACTAACAAAAATATATCCACAAAGAATAAAGAATGATAGTGTAGCTAATCTAATATTAACACATGTATATGCAAAACGTAATAAGGAATGTAAAGAGTTAAGGGTAAAGAAAGATCAAACCGAACACCAAGGATTTTATAGTGGTTTGGCAACGAAGCTCACTCCTCGTTCCTACTCCACTCCTCGAGTACTCCTTACTCGAGGGTTCACTACACAACAAGCTCCTTATGGTGGAGAAAACCGTACACGTCGCTTAACCAATTTCCGACTCTAAGCTAAAAGTCGAGCCCTAATCGTAGCTAGGACCAATCTACACAACTATACTTAGTACATACACAACTTTCAAATAGACACAACTGCTTGGATCTTCACAACTATGACACAACTACAAGTATATAAAAATTGATCTTCAATAGATCTTTGGTGGTGGACTCAACACTTCACTAGGATAGTGTTCTTCTCTTTGCACTTGGAGAGGAAGAGATGGAAGAACAAGATTCACTTCTTAAACAAGTAATACTCAAACAAATGATCAAAGATTTGAGTGATTAAAGAAGGGGTTTGAATCTGGAAATGAATGTGCAAAAGAGGTGAGGTGAAAAGCTGAGAATGGCCAACTATTTAAAGGACAAAGGAGCCAACGGCTAGTTCTGCCCGCGGTACCTTATCACAGCCCGCGGTACCTTATCGATAAGGTACCGCCTAGGCGCTAAGGTACCGCCAGACTAGACTCCGCTCCTTTTTGTCCTTTAGTGGTGGAGGTCTTATCTGGGTATACAAATATCCTGAAAGGATTTAACAGAATAAGAATATGCCATTTTCAAATTTCAGATAATTAATTTAATAAAACATTTTCTTAAAAATAAAGTTTAATAAAAACTTGTCACTTTTAATAAAAAGTGAGTTTTAAGAAAAGATTAAATCACTTGATCACTTGATTAAGGTTAGTACTTGTTTATCCATACCTTAAGTGAAAATGGGTAAAATGAAAAATACTTGAACTCAAGAATTCGTTTTTCATTGTTTTCGTAAATGCTTGTTTTTACATATTGTCGTAATCAAAACTAAGCGAGACCGAAAAATGCAAGTAACGTTTTTAGTCATTATTGCATTAACATAGGGTTTTAACATAAACCCTAAATCTTCACAGCAACGAAATCAAACATCTTGATTCTCCTAGATATCGAGCCACCCGCTCTGATACCACTTGTTGAATCCAAGATCTTTAGACTCAAATAGTAAAAACCATTTTATCTAGAATGATGAACATTCATATGAATTAACATAGCAGAATTGAATGATAATCATAAACAAGATGTTTAAGAGACGAATAATTCCCAAAGGGTTTGTATTATTGATGATACAAACCACTCTAGGCATGTATACATTGAATCCCATGCCTAGAGATCAAAGACTCTGTAGGTTACATTTGAGTAGTATGAATGAATGAACAAAACCTACGATCTGGTGTTCCTTTTATAACTTAAGGAACCCAGGGATACATGGAAACTAAATAAGATAATAATGACCAAATCAAAACAGAATTATTCATTCTTATCACCACTTGACCAAATCTCCATGTTTTTAGTACATGGCAGGGGAATCTTCACAGCAGTGGAAAGTTTTGTAGCAGGGGAAACTTTCTTGTATTTTGTCCACCAGCTTGAAGTTTCTCCTAATGCCATATTTGGTCCTTCTTGTTTCCATAGTGATTTGACTCATCAACTTTTGACCCAACAAAACCTACTCATTAATTTGAGAATATATAAACCTTAGAAAGTCCATGCTAATGTCACTAGTGTAGTCAACTTCATGCTTGGTGCAGACCAACTTTTTCAACAATTCTTGTGATAGAGGATATTCTTGATCAATCAACAAGTATTCTCTAAACTTTGTAGTACTAAGATGGTAAACTCTAGCAGCTGAATACAAATGCCACTTCAACTCATTTAAGTCATCCAGATCCAACCATATTGGATCAGTAGCATCATAGGAAAACATTCTTCTAAATGTTGTCCAGATCTTTATTCCATTCAGTGATGAAGGAGCTTCAGCCTCATACATCTCCTTTATTAAACTCCAAAGAGTTTCTATGTCCTCCCTGTCCATGCTAGCAAACAATAACACTAAGGAGGTAAAAGTATGTACCTTATCACCAGCCCTGGTGATCTTCCAAAAACCAACAGAATCTTCTTCATATTTGATGATTGGATTCTTGAAGTCTAATGGTACAACATCAGCTAAATCAGAAGCCATCAATGGAGAAAGCACCATATTTTTTTTAAAACTACTTCATTTGGGTGCACTTGGTCAAGTTTTGGAAATCCTAACTTGAACCCTTTCTTCACTGGCTTAGGCACAACCAAAGCCTTTTTGATCTTTAGCTCTTCTTCAATTTCTTCCCGTCTCTCTACAGACAACAACCTAAATGTGTTTGCCTCACACACAGACTCCCTAATGAGATAAGAAAAGTACTCCAATTGGTCAAAAGAAAGCTTCCTTAATTTTGCATAGGTCTACCCTGTTTGATTACATCTAAGAAGCATATAATAGAGCTCCCTTCTTGTTGTCTTGTTCTCAGAAAGTACCCTATTTTCCCTATGCTTCAAAATAACCTTGTAGTCACTCTGAACTATCAATAGAATCTCCAAAACCCAAATTTGTCCTATTAATGTCATGTCTGGATTTTCTACACAGACTTCCTCCCATCTAAAATGCATAGCAGAAACATAAGGTATGTCAAAATCAACATGCTTCTTCAATTCCTTGAGCTTTTCCCTTGCTAGCTCATCATCTCCATACTCCAGCTGTTCCAAGTCCACCAAATTGCTCATATAAACATTTAAGCTATGTGAACTTCCATCATCATCACCAATCTCATCACTCTCAGATTCAGATGAAATAATCTAAGCTTCAATACTTCCCTTCTTAAGCCCTTTCTTTTCTTGCTCATGTAGCTGATGAGTAACCATAGTATCATACTGAATCTGAGCTGCATCCTTGGGAACCTGTTCTTCTACCAAAATTGCCTTACCCATATCCAATGGATCCAGTTAGGGAAAAGTAGTTGTTACCTGAGTGGAGGGCTCCTTGATCATGAAAGGTTGTTGGGATAAACCAATCATAGAAGAAGTTTTATCAGCGGCTGAAATAGATGTGTCAGCGTGTAGAGTACCTTTGTCAGCGGCTGAAATACCACTCATTTGTAGCATCATCTCAGTGAAAAACTACTTAATAGGAGTGATGAGATGGCATTTATACATGATCTCATCGTTCTTTTCGGGCTTTAAATGCACAAAAATGTCATAAAATACCATATATATGCTTGTGTTTGTTTACTTGTGTGTTTTAGGTATGGATATCGTAAAAAAGACAAAAGATCACAAGATACAAGGAAAAACGGACACGAGAAACGAAGCCGTACAAAGAACCGAGCCCTAATCATGGAATTTTCATCAAATACCCTTGAAGACTTGAAGACAAGCAAGATTGATCATCATTTATTGAAGAAATGACACTTAAAACCCTTGTATATTCATAATTACAAGTTTGGTCCATTAAGTTTGTCAAAATTGCAAAAAGGTCCTTCAAGATTGAAGAAATGGCAAGATTAGTCCCTCAACAATTTCAAATTGCCAATAATGGTCCCTCAACAAGTGAAAGACTCATTGAAGACCTTTGAAGATCAACTTTGTCCAAGTTCAGCCCTTGAAATACTCAAAATAGCAAGAATAGTCCTTGGAAACATTTTGGAGAAAGTTTGTGCCAAAATTGTCAAGTGATGAAACTTAAATACAAGGGAGAGACGAATTTTAGGCTGAAAATCTTTAAAGGCCAAAGAAACCAAAAACCAAGGACCAAAGTTGCCAAAGCTGGAACTTTCAAATAAAAATGCGCCTAACACCATCTCCACCCCCAAATTCGGATCAAAAGAAGCACTATTCACCTTCTTACCACCCCAGATTTTACCCTCACTTTTACTTGGGTAAAACTCAATTAAACCTTCACACACTTAATTCACACACTCACAAACCTATCCCACTCCTAAAAACCTGCATCCCACTCATGTGCACCAAAACCCCAATTCCCCAATCCACCAATCACATCATTCCTTAGCCTCCAAGACTAGTGACGTGGCAAATTGAACGTCCAAGATGATATGCTTGCTCACAAAGCAAAATTTAAAGGCCAAGATCAAATGGACAGCTCATATGCACTCAAAATCACTCAAGGGCACATTTGGGATTTTCTATGTATTAGGGTTTTAGTTTTTTATGCTTCTAGGATGTTCTATAGACTCTATAAAAGGAGCTCACAACTTGTGTGAAGCCCTTGTTCCAGTTTCTAGTCTCTCACATGTAATTCCTTTTTAAAGAAATAAAAAGTTTGGTTTTTGAAATATTCAAGTGTAATTCCTTTTTTATTGTTTTTAAAAGTTTGTGTGTTGTGAGGAGATTGATTCTGAGTTCCACTTTGTTATTTGGTTAAGCAACTTTGATTTTCAAAGTTGTTTAAGGTTTTGAGATTTTGAGAGATTTTGGTAAAATCTTCTCAAAGGTATTTTGGTGTTTATGGTTCATGTTTGTTGGTGATTTAAGTGTTATAGAAACATTTTAAGAAGATTAAAAAGGTTTTGAAAGTATTTTGGAAAGAAGAAAAAGGAAACATAAAAAAATATATATTGTTATATTATTTTGTTGTTTTCTTGTTTTGTGATTCAAATAGGTTGAAGGCTTGTTGATTTAGTTCAGCTCCAACCCGGGTTGGATTGGAGGAGGATTTTCATCCTCTAGGTTCTTGGATGTAAGAACCTAAGGTATCTTCTTCCTTGAAAAGTTCATTAAAGTGCTAGTTTATATGATCTCATGTGATTTTGTTACTAAGTGTGTTATAGATAGTGGATTTGTGTTCTCAAGTGTTGTTATGCATGTTTTGAGATATTGGAACAAGTTTGCATAGGGTTTGTAAGGTTTTTCTTTGTTAAAGTTGGTTTTTAGATTTTAAAAGGGTGTTTGGCAACAGGTTTAAGCAGGACATCTAGATTTGTTTTGATAATTAAAAGGTGTTAGATTGCTTGTTTAGGGTTGATTAAGGTTATTAGTAAGTAGTTAATTAGTTTGGAACAAGATTTGAACAAGTTTGTTAGGTTTTTAAGGATAAAGGGTGTTAAAAATCTGCATATTGCTATATTGCTTGGTTTTTCATGATTTTGATGCTTAATCTTTGAGTGCTTGGTGTTTAATTTGTGTGTTATTGACTCCTTGTGCTTCATTGAGCACAAGGGTGCCCCAATTGTTCCAACAATATCTCCAAACAAAGCTCATTGCCAAGTCCTCTTGGCTTGTATCATACTTGGAAGAAGCTTGAACATCAGCAAAACAACCAGACACGTCACACGAATTGCGCCGCAAGACAGAAGATTGCGGCGCAACACAAGGAGCTGCAGGCCAAAGTTTTTCCCGTAACACGAATTGCGCCGCAAGTCATACTTGTTGCGGCGCAACTGAAGGTGCTGCTGACCTTGGTGATCTCGCAACACTTGTTGCGGCGCAAGACCCCACTAGTTGCGGCGCAACTAGTGACTTTTATGTTTTTTGGAGTATTTTAATATTATTTTATTAATTAATTTTCAAAATTTTATTTTTTCTTTCTTTTTCATTTTTCCTAGGTTCTTTGTCATTAATTGGGACTATTTCTATTTTTAGATTATTTTTATAACTTTTAGATTTATTTTTATAATTATTTTAAGTTTAATTAGTTTTTAATTACTTTTAATCATTTTTAGAGTTTTAAAAATAGTTTTAATAAGTTTTAATTTTTAGTAAATTACTTTTTAGTCTTATAATAATATAAGTTAAGTAATTGTTCAATAAAATCATATTTTAGACTTTTGAATTAGTTAAATTTAATTTTAGGGCTTTAATTAGCATTTAAAATTAATTATTTAATTAATAAAAGGTTTTAAAATATCTTTATTGGATTTTTGTCTTTATTTATATTATTTTAGACTTGTTTTAGTCTTTTTAATCTTTTTCTTGATTTTGTTTTTGGTTTTAATAATTTTTAATTTTAGTGATTTTTCTACGGTTTTACGTTTTCGTTTTTTACGTCATAGTGTAATTTCCAAGAAACCGTCATTCCATCTTCTCAATATTAATCTCAAAGAAATACAAGTTAATTCACAACACCATACCTCCTTGGGAAACGAATCTTTTCTCTCTTTTTAAGTGATTGTGGGTCATTAGTGCACGGTTTTCCTAAACCGTCACTCGATACTTACCGCTACTTTACGTTTCTTCTCTTTGTTTTTCCTAAGGCAAAGAAAGGGGTGTAATTTACTAACAATCATTTTTGGCGCCGCTGCCGGGGAGGTGTGTCGTGTCTTAATTTGGAAAATTTTGTTTTTGATATTATCCATAATAATATTTGTGTTAAGTGGAACTCCCTTAACACGTATTATCGGTTTTCTCGGTTTTTCTTTGTGAATATTATTAATATATTGTATTAAGTATCACAATAAAAATACAATATCTCCAAAAGTGTGAAAACACAACCTTGATTCGGGATTTCATCACTCGATCATTGTATTCGAATCTCAAACAAAAAGAAAAGGCAAAAATAGATAAATACTTTCGAGAAGCTCGATTTTGAAAAATACGAACTATAAGGTGGGTATAAGGCGGGTATTATAAAATATACCCTAAGGAAAAAGGCTCTTAAGTGCTTCGCGCCGCCTCGTTTCCCCGCTTGCTTGTGAGTATTTTGATTTTGAAGGCTAATCGAGGGTTTTGCCGCCCAAAGTATTAATACGTATACTATATTTGCTTGGTTTTCTTTGTGATTAAACCCTCGTGAACAATTTGGTTTTCACCAAAGTTCTAAAGTCATTCGAAGGCGTTCACTCCACGTGATCGTTTTCATTCCTTTGAGGCTTCTTTAATCAAGAGTTTGATTCGAGGAGAGATTTTGTAGATTGTTGTCTACGAAGATACACCAAAATCCAAAAAAATTAAATATCATCAAAAACACAAAAAAAAAATTAAAAATCCACAAAACGACCAAAAAGAATCTTCTTTGCTCACCTCCCATTCTTCGTGAAGTTTATGATCACTCGTAATCAAGCTAAACGAGCTCGTAAACGTCTTCAAAAGCAAGCCAATCAATCGTTGATTGTTGAAGAACCTCCAATTGTTGAACCTATTATAGAACAAGAAGTCGTAATGGCTAATCGTACTATGATGGAGTTGCTACAAGCACCCACCGAGGGTTTTGGAGAGGCCATTGTTATTCCCGCCATCCTTGCGGAGAATTTCGAGATTAAGACGGGTTTAATGTCAATGCTACAAGCAAACAAATTTCGAGGTCATGAGAAAGACAACCCGCATTACCACATTATGAATTTCAACCGTCTCACCGCCACTAGCAAATTCAAAGATGTTCCGCATGACGCCATTAAGATGATGTTGTTTCCATACTCGTTGGATGGACCCGCAAAAATTTGGCTCGAGAAAGAACCGCCAAATTCGATTTTGACATGGGCCGATCTCGTTTCTAAGTTTGTGAACAAGTTTTTTCCACCATCGAAAACAACACACTTAAAAAATGAGATTTCACGATTTGTGCAACGTAACAATGAAAGTTTTTCAATGGCATGGGAACGATTTAAGGAGATGTTACATGAATGTCCTCATCATGATTTTTCGGAATTGCATCAAATAGATACATTTTATAATGGGCTTAATGATCATGAACGAGATTATTTGAATGCCGCCGCGGGTGGTAATTTTTTGTGTAAGACGACAAATGAGGCTTTACAAATCATTGAAAATCGATCTAAGGTTTATAGCCCTCGTAACACACCGAGTGTTGCCAATATGGGTTCGTCATCGTCATCACAATCGTCTCGTAGCATTAACGCCTTACATGATGAAGCTAATGAGGAAAATCGGTTTTTTGATAGATTTGCTAATCTAATGTCCCATTGGAAGGCTCAAGAAGCTTCCAATTCCGCTTCGGTTAAAGCGGTTGCTAAGAGTTGTTTATCGTGTGGAGGAGCTCATGATTTATCCGAGTGCATTACCGCGGATGGTAACACTTCGAGTGCTTACGTAGCAACGGGAACTTACAACCAAAACGGCCAAGGTTCCCGCCAAAATCAAGCTCCACCAAATCAAAATGCTAACAATTATCGAAACAACAACCAAGGTAATTACCAAGGCAACACACGCAATTACAACAAAGGGAATTATCAAAGTGGGAATGGACAAATCTCTAATCAAAACCAAAACCGTGATTTTCAAAATACTACACAAGGTTTTCAAAATGCTCACACGAAAAATTTGCAAGGAGAATTTTTGGATTATGCAAAAGCAAATGATGCTAAATTTGATAATATGCAACGTGAGATGATTAGCTTAAGGTCCGAGTTGAAAAACGAGCTTAAAAATGAACTTGCTAATGAACTTAAAACTCATGCTAATAAAATGGAAGGAAATGTCCAACGTCTTCAACAAAACCAACAAAAAATGGAATTAGGACAACATGAGATTAAGCAAGAGTTATTGAAAGCGGATGCTAGGCAATCAAAATTTGAGGACCGAATGGCTAAGAT
The DNA here is from genome assembly GCA_025667525.1 of Glebionis coronaria. Taxonomy (NCBI): domain Eukaryota; kingdom Viridiplantae; phylum Streptophyta; class Magnoliopsida; order Asterales; family Asteraceae; genus Glebionis; species Glebionis coronaria. Next base: position 674,100 of record JANFOE010000636.1, on the reverse strand, counting down.
GTTTGAAGCAATCATGTGTAAGCCCTCTTCTTCGGGTGGTCTTCCTAGTGATACCATTGCAAACCCGAAGGGAGAAATGAAGGTTATTACTACACGAAGTGGTAAAACTTTCAAGGAACCAATCTCTCGTCCAAGTACTTCTACGGAGAAGGAAATCGAGAAAGAACCCGAGGTGGTGGTCGAAAAGGAGCACATTACAATCCCACGAAGTACCGCTCATACCACACCTACGGTTATACCAATACCAAGTATGGAACCCGAGATTCCAAGGCCGTTGCCTAATGACCTACCCACACCACCTTTACCCTACCCTTCAAGACGAAACAAAGAGAAAATGCAAGAACGTAACAAACAACAAATCGAGCTTTTTATTAAGATGTTTCAACAAATGCATTTTGATGTGAGTTTAGCCGACGCGTTGTTATACATGCCTCGTTTCGCTTCCACTTTTAAAAGTATGATGAGCGATAAGGAAAAGCTTTCAAAGCTTGCTAATTGTTCTTCGGTTTATCTTAACCGCATACCGGAAAAAGTTGGTGATCCCGGAAAGTTTCTCATTCCTTGTGACATACAAGAGATGAAAGAATGCCTCGCCTTGGCCGATCTTGGTGCGAGCATTAATTTGATGCCATTTTCCATTTGGAAATCGCTTTCACTTCCGGCTCTTATTCCTTCGAACATGTCCATCGAGATGGCCGATCATTCTACGATCATGGCATGTGGGGTAGCCGAAGATGTTTTCGTGAAAGTGGGGAAGTTCTACTATCCCGTTGATTTTATAGTAGTCGACATCCCCGCGGATCCTCAAGTTCCTCTAATTTTAGGACGATCATTTTTAGATACTTCGAGATCGCTTATCGATGTTCATGCGAGAACTATCACTTTGAGATTCAACGAAGAGGAACTTGTTATAAACGCTACTCAAAACTCGAAACCTTCTCATGTTTATGCAATCGCTACCATCAATCACAATGACATCATTGATGTGGTTTGCGATAAGTTTTCACAAGAAGTGTTAGGTTTTTCCGATAGCTCGTCAAGTGGCAATCCCACTATTTTGGATCCGATTCTTGCTAATTCCACACCAAATCTCACTCCATTCCAAGGAGGCGATTTCACTTCAAATGAAATCGACAATGAAGATGAGGTGTTGATTAGTGATGATATTTCTATTCCACCATTTCTTCCGCCGATGGGAGTTATGAGTGTTGAACCTAAATCTTCAATCGAGGAACCGCCTATCCTTGAATTGAAAGATCTTCCTTCTCACCTTGAATATGCATTCTTGGAAGGTGATGACAAGTTGCCGGTTATTATTGCAAAAGGTCTTGCTAATGATGAAAAAACCGAGCTCTTGAAAGTTCTTAAGGCTCACAAAGGGGCAATTGCGTGGAAAATTTCCGACATTAAGGGTATTGACCCAAAATTTTGTACTCACAAGATTTTAATGGAGGAGGAGTACAAACCCGCAATTCAAAGTCAAAGAAGGGTGAATCCCAAAATTCACGATGTCATAAAAAAGGAGGTCCTTAAACTCCTTGACGCGGGAATGATTTATCCTATATCCGATAGCCCATGGGTGAGCCCAATCCATTGTGTCCCTAAAAAGGGAGGAATGACCGTTGTGCCTAATGAAAACAACGAGTTAATTCCCACTCGTGTTGTGACCGGTTGGAGGGTGTGTATTGACTACCGAAAGTTAAATGACGCCACTCGTAAAGACCACTTTCCTTTGCCCTTCATGGATCAAATGTTGGAGCGACTTGCGGGAAATGAATTCTATTGCTTTTTAGATGGTTTTTCCGGTTACTTTCAAATCCCTATCGACCCTCGTGATCAAGAGAAGACTACGTTTACGTGTCCTTATGGAACGTTCGCTTATCGTAGGATGCCTTTCGGACTTTGCAATGCACCCGGTACATTTCAACGGTGTATGATGGCGATTTTTCACGACATGATCGAGAAGTCGATGGAAGTGTTTATGGATGACTTCTCGGTGTTTGGTAATTCGTTCACGTCATGTTTATCTAATCTCGAACAAATGTTAAAACGTTGTGAAGAAACCAATCTTGTGCTTAATTGGGAGAAATGTCATTTCATGTGTAAACAAGGAATCGTCTTAGGACATAAGGTGTCGAAGGCGGGGATTGAGGTCGATAAAGCTAAGGTAGACGTCATCGCCAAGTTACCTCATCCCAAAACCGTTAAGGGAGTTCGTAGTTTCCTAGGCCACGCGGGCTTTTATCGTCGTTTCATCAAGGACTTTTCGAAGATTTCTCGTCCTATGACACACCTTCTCGAGAAGGATGCTCCTTTTAACTTTAATGAGGATTGTGTTAAGGCTTTCGAGACTCTAAAAAGGAAACTTACCGAAGCTCCCATTCTTGTTGCTCCTAATTGGGAATTACCCTTTGAAATCATGTGCGATGCAAGTGATTATGCTATAGGGGCCGTCTTAGGGCAACGTTACGACAAGCATTTCCGTCCTATCCACTATGCTAGTAAGACGATGACCGAGGCTCAATTAAAGTACACCACAACGGAAAAGGAATTCCTTGCCGTGGTCTATGCTTTTGAGAAATTCCGACCTTATCTCGTCTTAACTAAAAGCATCGTGTATACCGACCATTCGGCTATCAAGTATCTCTTAGCTAAGCAAGATGCTAAGCCGAGATTGCTTCGTTGGATGCTCCTCCTCCAAGAATTTGATGTCACCGTGCTTGACAAAAAAGGAGCCGAGAATCTAGCGGCCGATCATCTCTCTCGTCTAGAAGATCCTCACAAAGATGTTTTCGAGAACAAGGAAATTACCGAAACATTTCCTCTTGAGACTCTCGGTGTAGTGAATTCTAAAGACACCACCCCATGGTTTGCCGACATTGCAAATTACCATGCGGGCAATTTCATAATCAAGGGTATGACGACACAACAAAAACGAAAATTCTTTCGTGACGTCAAGTTCTATTTTTGGGACGACCCTTATCTCTTTCGGATTTGTGCGGATCAACTCGTTCGACGTTGTGTGTTTGGTGCCGAAGCTTCTAATATCCTTAGAGCTTGTCACGAGGGACCCACGGGTGGTCACCACGGTGCTAATCTCACGGCTAAGAAAGTGTTCGATGCCGGTTTCTTTTGGCCTTCTATCTATCGTGATGCACACGCACTTGTAAAGTCGTGTGATTCGTGCCAACGTCAAGGAAAATCGTCTCAACGTGATGAAATGCCGCAAAATATAATTCAAGTGTGTGAGATTTTCGACATATGGGGAATAGACTTTATGGGGCCGTTCCCATCGTCTCATGGCAACAAATATATCCTCGTCGCGGTGGACTACCTTTCTAAGTGGGTGGAAGCTAAGGCTTTGCCTACTAATGATGCTCGTGTGGTAGTGAAGTTTTTGAAGCAACTATTCTCTCGGTTCGGAACCCCTCGTGCTATTATAAGCGATCGTGGAACCCATTTTTGTAATGACCAATTCGAAAAGGTTCTAAAGAAATATGGGGTTACACATCGTCTTTCTACGGCTTATCACCCGCAAACGAGTGGGCAAGTCGAGGTTTCGAACCGAGCTTTGAAGAGGATTTTAGAAAGGTCGATTGGAGAAAACCGTGCTTCATGGTCCGACAAACTCGATGACGCTTTATGGGCCTTTAGGACCGCTTATAAGACACCTATCGGTTGCACTCCTTATAAGTTAGTCTATGGGAAGAATTGTCATTTGCCCATTGAATTGGAGCATAAGGCATATTGGGCCCTTAAGCATGCTAATTTTGACTTGAAGACCGCGGGAGATCACCGGAAAATACAATTGAATGAATTGGATGAATTAAGGGATAATGCTTATGAAAATTCATTAATTTTTAAAGAAAAGACTAAAAAGTTTCATGATTCAAAGATTAACAACCGTGTTTTTAACGTTGGTGATCAAGTGTTGCTTTTTAACTCACGTCTTAAGATATTTTCCGGGAAATTGAAATCTCGTTGGTCGGGTCCATTCACCATTACACAAGTGTTTCCATATGGGACCATTGAGCTAGCTCAAAATGATGGTCCCAATTTCAAGGTGAATGGACATAGGCTTAAGCACTACTTTGGTGGGGAGATTCCTTCAATGGTTGCCCCCGACCAAGACACCTTCCCCAATGATAATTAGCATTGAGGGGATCGAGTCGAGCTCATGACTCGGTAATCAAAAACGAGGTGCCTCGTGGGGGAGATCCCATGCTTATCTTTATGCTTTTTATGTTCACTAATAAGGGGACTTGTACCCTTCCAACTCGTTGTCTCGTGGTTGTTTGTGATTGTGTTATCTAGATCATCATCATCGTCTACGATTGAAGACTCTCGTGTTCGTTTACGTGAGCCTCCATCGTTCGTTTGAAGAAGTTTTTCACGATTCCATGACATATCCTTTATTGTTCTAACAATTATCTTTTAGCATAATTAATAAACGGCTTTAGATATATTGTTGATCACCCTTTCCATGCTAGATCCTAAGCATTCGATTCTTCGTCTCTAGTATGGGGGTGCTCCACCTTTAGACTCGAAACATTGAGGACAATGTTTACTTTTAGTATGGGGGGGTGAATAGGTACTTGCTTTGCTTCGCCCTCACGTGTTCCATTTTTCAATGTTTTGTTTTGCTAATAAGGCTAAAAATGGCCAAATTTTAAAATTTTTCTTAGTTTTCATAAGTGTTTTTAAGACACGAATGTATATTTTCCGATGGAGAGAATAAGAGTTAATTTTTGACTTGATGGGCATTTGGAGCCATTTACATTCCTTAACCCGCTCAATTCAAGTTTTGCTAGACTTTTATATAGGGAGCTTTAAAACGCAAAAGTCTTAATTCATACGGGTTAAGAACAAGAACTTTTCGCAAGTTCCTATAATTGATTCTAGAAAGTCACTTATCAAGGGAACTATAAAACGCATTCTCTAAACTCGAAAAAGTCCAAGAAAGTGCAAGATCCTATAGGTGGCTTGAAAACCCAAAACTTTGATTTGATATAGTCTTAATGAAAGCTAATCCAAATTTGGCTTAATTTTGACTTGCATGGCTAAGTATTCACGAGTCTCTTTAATTAGAGGTCTTTAAATAGTGAAGAACGAGAAATGATAGAGTTAGACAAGTGATCATGCTAAACGTAGAACATGAAAATGTTCTTTCAAAAACTCATATGTTTTTAATTGTGGCTTTTTCTTCCCATAAGATCAATGCATTAGGAATAAAACATAATTGCAATAAGTAAGGTCGTACGGTTTGAAAGGTTACTTAGCCTCTAGCGCAAGATCGTTTAAAAGTTGCTCGGGGTTGAATAGAGTTCATAGCCAAGGCATAACTTATTGAAGCGGGACGCGAAGATTGGCGATCATCCAAAAAGGCCCTAACAAGGCATGAGGAGCTCTATTTTTGCTAAAGATCCAAAGATGATGTGAAGTATCATTGTTCCAAAATCAATATGAAGGATCGAGACACACGACGAGAAGCTATTACTCCCCTAAAGAATGGAGAAAATCTATCCAAAAAGACCCTAACAAGGTATGAGGATAAATATATCCAAGTCCGAAAAGGAGGCGGATCGTTGTATATCAAAATCCAAAGTAAAGATTGAAGAAAAATGATGAAGTCGTGGTCCTATATGAAGAATCTCTCAAAAACGTCAAGTGAAGAAATTCCAATTATATGAAGAGAAGACCATAATTTCGAGAACGTCTTCCCAAGATTTGAAGTATGAAGTACATGCCAAATATCGGTCCGAGAAAGGTCTCAAATCGTGAAACAAGTTATGCCAAGATATGAACTTAAGGAGATACACGAGAAGCCGTTTTAAAAGATTTTGTCCTTCGGCTAACTATTGATCAAATCGTGCTACTTTGCTTTCGGACTAATAACTACTCAAATAAGTCAATATGAATCACTTGTGATCCATGACAAATAGATAAAAAATGCTAGTAACCCATTTCCTTTTATAATAACTAGGATTGCGGGGAGAAAAAGTATTACACAATTTGGACGTATGAGTAGTGTTAGCATTGTGACTTGTACCAACAATGATCTTGTTTTTGCACTTAGCATGGAATGTATGACAATCAAGGATGACGAAATTTACTCTTAGGGACATTAACTTGTTTCTATTCTTAGACCCTAAAAGTCACCTTTTGGTGATGAAAATCATACATTATGTCTTTTCACATCATCGTATTATGTTGCAAGTCTTTTACTCTTCAATAAAGGTTAATAAAATTGAACTTTGGTGATGCTTAGATACTTTATTCTTAGCATTGCGTGAGGGCACGGCAATGGCTTAGTATGGGGGAGTGATGAGATGGCATTTATACATGATCTCATCGTTCTTTTCGGGCTTTAAATGCACAAAAATGTCATAAAATACCATATATATGCTTGTGTTTGTTTACTTGTGTGTTTTAGGTATGGATATCGTAAAAAAGACAAAAGATCACAAGATACAAGGAAAAACGGACACGAGAAACGAAGCCGTACAAAGAACCGAGCCCTAATCATGGAATTTTCATCAAATACCCTTGAAGACTTGAAGACAAGCAAGATTGATCATCATTTATTGAAGAAATGACACTTAAAACCCTTGTATATTCATAATTACAAGTTTGGTCCATTAAGTTTGTCAAAATTGCAAAAAGGTCCTTCAAGATTGAAGAAATGGCAAGATTAGTCCCTCAACAATTTCAAATTGCCAATAATGGTCCCTCAACAAGTGAAAGACTCATTGAAGACCTTTGAAGATCAACTTTGTCCAAGTTCAGCCCTTGAAATACTCAAAATAGCAAGAATAGTCCTTGGAAACATTTTGGAGAAAGTTTGTGCCAAAATTGTCAAGTGATGAAACTTAAATACAAGGGAGAGACGAATTTTAGGCTGAAAATCTTTAAAGGCCAAAGAAACCAAAAACCAAGGACCAAAGTTGCCAAAGCTGGAACTTTCAAATAAAAATGCGCCTAACACCATCTCCACCCCCAAATTCGGATCAAAAGAAGCACTATTCACCTTCTTACCACCCCAGATTTTACCCTCACTTTTACTTGGGTAAAACTCAATTAAACCTTCACACACTTAATTCACACACTCACAAACCTATCCCACTCCTAAAAACCTGCATCCCACTCATGTGCACCAAAACCCCAATTCCCCAATCCACCAATCACATCATTCCTTAGCCTCCAAGACTAGTGACGTGGCAAATTGAACGTCCAAGATGATATGCTTGCTCACAAAGCAAAATTTAAAGGCCAAGATCAAATGGACAGCTCATATGCACTCAAAATCACTCAAGGGCACATTTGGGATTTTCTATGTATTAGGGTTTTAGTTTTTTATGCTTCTAGGATGTTCTATAGACTCTATAAAAGGAGCTCACAACTTGTGTGAAGCCCTTGTTCCAGTTTCTAGTCTCTCACATGTAATTCCTTTTTAAAGAAATAAAAAGTTTGGTTTTTGAAATATTCAAGTGTAATTCCTTTTTTATTGTTTTTAAAAGTTTGTGTGTTGTGAGGAGATTGATTCTGAGTTCCACTTTGTTATTTGGTTAAGCAACTTTGATTTTCAAAGTTGTTTAAGGTTTTGAGATTTTGAGAGATTTTGGTAAAATCTTCTCAAAGGTATTTTGGTGTTTATGGTTCATGTTTGTTGGTGATTTAAGTGTTATAGAAACATTTTAAGAAGATTAAAAAGGTTTTGAAAGTATTTTGGAAAGAAGAAAAAGGAAACATAAAAAAATATATATTGTTATATTATTTTGTTGTTTTCTTGTTTTGTGATTCAAATAGGTTGAAGGCTTGTTGATTTAGTTCAGCTCCAACCCGGGTTGGATTGGAGGAGGATTTTCATCCTCTAGGTTCTTGGATGTAAGAACCTAAGGTATCTTCTTCCTTGAAAAGTTCATTAAAGTGCTAGTTTATATGATCTCATGTGATTTTGTTACTAAGTGTGTTATAGATAGTGGATTTGTGTTCTCAAGTGTTGTTATGCATGTTTTGAGATATTGGAACAAGTTTGCATAGGGTTTGTAAGGTTTTTCTTTGTTAAAGTTGGTTTTTAGATTTTAAAAGGGTGTTTGGCAACAGGTTTAAGCAGGACATCTAGATTTGTTTTGATAATTAAAAGGTGTTAGATTGCTTGTTTAGGGTTGATTAAGGTTATTAGTAAGTAGTTAATTAGTTTGGAACAAGATTTGAACAAGTTTGTTAGGTTTTTAAGGATAAAGGGTGTTAAAAATCTGCATATTGCTATATTGCTTGGTTTTTCATGATTTTGATGCTTAATCTTTGAGTGCTTGGTGTTTAATTTGTGTGTTATTGACTCCTTGTGCTTCATTGAGCACAAGGGTGCCCCAATTGTTCCAACAATATCTCCAAACAAAGCTCATTGCCAAGTCCTCTTGGCTTGTATCATACTTGGAAGAAGCTTGAACATCAGCAAAACAACCAGACACGTCACACGAATTGCGCCGCAAGACAGAAGATTGCGGCGCAACACAAGGAGCTGCAGGCCAAAGTTTTTCCCGTAACACGAATTGCGCCGCAAGTCATACTTGTTGCGGCGCAACTGAAGGTGCTGCTGACCTTGGTGATCTCGCAACACTTGTTGCGGCGCAAGACCCCACTAGTTGCGGCGCAACTAGTGACTTTTATGTTTTTTGGAGTATTTTAATATTATTTTATTAATTAATTTTCAAAATTTTATTTTTTCTTTCTTTTTCATTTTTCCTAGGTTCTTTGTCATTAATTGGGACTATTTCTATTTTTAGATTATTTTTATAACTTTTAGATTTATTTTTATAATTATTTTAAGTTTAATTAGTTTTTAATTACTTTTAATCATTTTTAGAGTTTTAAAAATAGTTTTAATAAGTTTTAATTTTTAGTAAATTACTTTTTAGTCTTATAATAATATAAGTTAAGTAATTGTTCAATAAAATCATATTTTAGACTTTTGAATTAGTTAAATTTAATTTTAGGGCTTTAATTAGCATTTAAAATTAATTATTTAATTAATAAAAGGTTTTAAAATATCTTTATTGGATTTTTGTCTTTATTTATATTATTTTAGACTTGTTTTAGTCTTTTTAATCTTTTTCTTGATTTTGTTTTTGGTTTTAATAATTTTTAATTTTAGTGATTTTTCTACGGTTTTACGTTTTCGTTTTTTACGTCATAGTGTAATTTCCAAGAAACCGTCATTCCATCTTCTCAATATTAATCTCAAAGAAATACAAGTTAATTCACAACACCATACCTCCTTGGGAAACGAATCTTTTCTCTCTTTTTAAGTGATTGTGGGTCATTAGTGCACGGTTTTCCTAAACCGTCACTCGATACTTACCGCTCATATTTAGTTGCTTGTTTTTCCTAAAGCAAGTTATCTAAATTTACTACTATCAAGGAGTAACCTCAAAAGGATTGAAAGGTTGTTGTTCCTTCAAACCTGTCAGTGCCTTAGCTACCTCCTTTCCATATGAACCTTCTTAGGACCCTTTATCACTTAAATTTGCTGGTTCAGTAGGTGCATCCTCCCCTTTGTAAGAATCATATCCCGAGGACATCACCATATCCTTTCTTTTCCTGGAACCAACTTTCTCCGAAACTACCAACCTCTCCCTCAAGTGATTGAGTTCAAGGCCTTGTTCAGTGACTTTTTGTACATGTTCTGCATTAGACTTTTGCAATCCAATGTAGATAGCCGTCAATTCCAAATTTATTAGTGGTTGTAGACTGCCCTCCTCCATAATTAGGATTTGAATCCTCAATATGGATTCATCAGGCAAAGTTCTCTCTGCTTCATGGCGATAACGCCCAAATCCAACATGTTTTCTTGAGCGTTATCCGTATATTTTGCATGGTTTTTGGTTATACTAACGGGCTTTATAGCTCATATATGTGTAAAGTTGTGTTTTGTGTTGTTAGTTAGCCAAGATCAAGAAAAGACAAAGAAAGAAAGAATAAATGACGATTCATGCATATACGAAGGAATCCCGACAAGTACAAGTCACTTAGCATGGAAGTTGCCACCGGCAGAATCCAAGTTGCCACTGGCAATCAAAGTTGCCACCTACTTTTGTGTTGGCAGAATTTTGTCTACATTCAATGAACATCTAAGCCTTCATGAAGCTTCTATGGAGAGTTCTAGAATCACTTTGGGACCAAGTAAACTACTTTGGCTACAAGAGAACTCCTTTGGCTCCAAGTATATTACTTTGGCTCCAAGTTCATGTATTGAAGACAAAGGCCTTGAAATCATCTATAAATAAGACCCATGGGGTCATTGTAACATATCTCTTGAATCAATCTAATAACCAACCTCAATATTCACCAAGGGAACTCTCCCAACCTTGGCGAAAGTCCCCATTCCCGGATTTAATATTGGTGTGCCAAAAAGTGACGTTTTTGGAGCTCTAATCATCAAAATAACCTTGCCAAACTCTAAGGGATCATTACCCTTATCACTGGTAGTGTTTCTTGAAACCTAAATCACCACCAACTTTCACCAAACCTCTCTAAAAGCTGCCTCAAATCTCAAATACGAATTTCATTTGCATAACCCTAAAGACCACAAAACTTGTAGTCAATTGGAGGCCTAAGGATTGCTCTAATTCCTTCCATTTACTTATTGTAATAGCACTTTGGTAAACTCTATTTATATTTCAAGAATGATTATGAATATTGTTCCTATGAATCTTGTTGAAATAATTATGGAGTAGTTTCATATACACTTGTTTGGATGAAGTTGTAACATGAGGATTGTTTATGTTTTTATCATTGTTTTGATCAATTTCATGCTATGTTTGAAATCCAATTGTGCTTAAGTTCCATTCCATTTGCTTATCATACATGATTAGATGTTTATGATTTCATAGGTCGAAAGGGTTATCATTCACCAACTAGTTATAATCGTTTTGTCTATGGATGATTATCTATTGTATTGACCATTTCTTTAGTGGTATGATTATGCAAAGGAACTTAAGTGTGATTGTTAATGATTTTGTGAAACGACCGTGAATCAAACTCGTTAAACTAAACATAGTCTTGAATTGGTTGAATTGTCTTAATGCTTGATTTAATTGTGTTGTAATCAAACGCGTTGGTTATATACCTTTAAAATCAAAGATTGGAATTTGTGACCATCATCTTCTTTACTTGTAATCAACTTATCAAAACCATCCTCTTATGAACAATCCAAACGGTATGAACTAACCCAAGCAAGTGTTGTCTTTAATATTATTGTTCTCATCTTATTAGCTTAATCATATTCGTGTTACTTGTTACTTATTTGCTTAATTGTTACTTATATGGTAATTGTGGGAGTGACAACCATTTTTACCACTAACGTTACATTGTTACAAAGACTCTTTACAACCGAAAACACCAAAATCCTAGTGAACGACCTCGGCTTACCACAACAAGATAGCTACAAACGAAAGGGTCATACTTGCCCGTGTTTTCTTTGCTTATTCGGTAATACTTGTATAAATTTAAAACTTGTGTATACTCATAAAGAACACATCAAGTTTTTGGCACCGCTGTCGGAGATTTGTATTTGCATTCTTTAAATATCTCTATCCGAACACATCAAGTTTTTGGCGCCGCTGCCGGGGATTTGTGTTTTGTGCTTTTCATGTTTTGAATCTTTGTTTCATGTCGTGTATCGTTCTTCCCCATTATGATTATTTTGTTTAGTGCTTATTTCGTTTTAAGAATTTTAAAGCATGTTTAGATTAAGCTTTTCTCATCAACCCCCCAAAAGTTTTTTAAGTGTTCTTAGCTTTTAGTTGCCAAAACCCAAAAATCAAAAAAGTAAATAGAAAATATATATATATATAATTTCTGACAGGAGAGTATTGCCGCCGGCAACACCCTCCTGCCGCCAGCAAAAGCACCACAGAAGCCCCTTTGCCGTCCGGCAAGGAGCTCCTGCCGCCGGCAAGCCCCAACAGCAACCAACTTGTCGTCCGGCAAGTCAGCTCTGCCTCCGGCAAGCTTCAACAGAAGCTTGATTGCCGTCCGGCAACGTTTTCATGCCGCCGACAAGGTACCCATACCATAAAAAATAAAGAATAAACAAATAAATTCAAAAAAAAATATAATTTTTTTTTCTTCTTTTATTTTTAACCGAGCGTTACTCAAACCCGTTCCTAATTGTGTTTTAACTTGTTTAACATCCGTTTTTCTAGTTTATAACCAATTATCCTTATTTTATCATAATCCCCTCAACCACCCCGTTTAATTATTTTGTTCCTCGTTCGTATTTCTATTCGCCCCGGTTTATTTACAAACCCCGTGTTTAGAACCCGAAGTCATTTGAACCGTCCGGTTTGATTGATTTGGTACAATAATTCTTTTACGTTTTCATTTTTATTTTCTATTGTTTATTTATTTGTTTTCGTTAGTTAAAATATAAATAAATAAAAAATGCAAAAATATTTTTTGTTTGAGTTTATTTTTATTTTAGTAATCTTTTCATTTTTATTTGTAGTCTTTAATAAATTTTTCGAATTATTTCGATTTTTCATAAACCCACGTCTTAAAGGTAGATGCCTCGTTAATAATTTCTATGAACTTAAACGTAAGTTCAAGAAGAAGAATCGTGAACCCGATAAAACCACATTTGACATCGAGGCACCCGAACCGTTCACCGAGGAACGTGTTGTCATCATCAACATACTCGAGTCGAAATTCGAAAACCTATTCCATACCGAAGGAATCTTTACTTACGACACCGAATCTGATTGCTCAACCATTATTACTATTGATCCCGATGATCAACCAATGTGGTCAAACACTAGGATCGTTGCTCCAACGCCTAGTTCCTCTATTGTTCAAATCCCTATTTTGAACAATTTCACTATCACGAGTACCCACATGAAAATGATTCGGAAGAACCAATTTGATGGACAAGTCCTATTCGATCCTCACCGACACGTTCTTGATTTTCTTGAGATTAGTAGCCTTTTCCAATATGGTGAAAATCAAGAGGAAGCGATTAACTTGAGGACGTTCCCATTCTCATTAACCGGCTAAGTCTTGGTTGAATGAATTAGATGAAGGAACAATTACTTCGTGGAATGAATTAAGAAAAGCTTTCATAAGCCGATTCTTTCATCCGCAAAGTTTAAACGTCTCCTAAGCGACATTCATGACCAACTCGATGACGAGACTCTCGTTGAAGCTTGGCTCCAAATCAAAGAAATGCTTCGCGCTTGTTATGGACATGATCTAACCAAGAGAACGATAATGGAAACATTTTATCATGGCTTAGACGATCCAACTCAAGTATCCCTCGACGCTGGAGGAATTTTCCTCTACAATACTCCGAACGAAGCTTTCCAAATCCTCGAGGACAAGGTCTTTCTCAAGCTTGATTATTCGAAGGATTCCTATGTCGAACCTTATCCTAAAACCGTTGTTTCCGCCGGTAGAAATAACCTCATCTCTGATTACACCGTGTTGATGGAGAAATTCGAAGCTCCCACTAGGCTTATCGATTCCCAATTCCTAATCATAAGGAATGAACTAAAAGATATGCTAGAAGATCGTAGAGATGACCACGATCTAAAAACCACCATGAAGGATGACACGCCGATGTGCGAACCTCATGAAGCGAATTATGTCGAAGAATATCACGAAGGATATCACGACCAAAATTCGAGGAATTCACATTCCTATCTTACCCTAAACCCGAACCGTCCCATTCCTCAATCTCGACAGCAAGATGTGATGACATACTCATCACAATATCACCAAAAACCCGAAGCCTCAACGGAGGAGATGATGAGAGAATTTATGGCTTGGCAAACGGAAGAAAACGAACGTGCCAAGAACAATTTGGTTGACTTGGAGTTTCAAATCAATCTAAACTTCAGGAACCATACAGCCATAATCGAAGACTTGAAGACAAAAACCGATTGTGTCGAAAAGTTCATCCAACAAACCGAGTCCCTTCCTCAAATCACCAACACCAAATCAAGATACGATCTACCCTCTATCCGAAACGAGAGTGATAAGGGTGATGTTTCCTTCATCGAGGAAGAAGAAGAACCTATTCCAACCGTGCCAAAACCGAAACCCATCATTTCTAATTCAAATTTTCCTAAGGATTGCACCGTTCATATCCCATACAAAAAGGAGAAGACGTATGAACATGATGTAATGTCAATTCATGACGCGGAGTTAAAATCAATGAATGACGTTGGAAGTAGAAGAATGATAAAGAAGGGCGACAATGATGTGCCAAAGAAGCCTTTCAAAGTTTGGACTATAAATGGAGAATTGATTTGGTTCAAAGATGATAATTATCAAAATCAATGGCACCAAACCAAATTTCCCCATCTTAACCGTATTATCAAAGAATTCTAACACCAAGGGGGAGAGTCTAGCTAACGACTCAATAATAAATTAAGCGCTTCTCAGGAGGCAACCCGTGCTTTGATTGTTTGTGTGTTTAATTTTGTGTGTTTTGAATAAATATTTACACCCCAAAGGTATTTTTCTAAGTTGGAAAATCTTAAGTGTGAGGGGGTGTACTTTGCTAGTAGTGTTTTTATATATCTACGTATGCTTGCATACTTGTTTGTTTTTTTTGTTTTGTGTGTTTTGTTTGAATAAATGCAGCAATAGATAATGGAGGAGAATACATGGAAAAGGAAGGAAGTATCAAGAAATCGATTGATCTCACAAGCTTATGTTCGAAATGGTGTAGCATTGCACCACATGGAGATCAATTGCAAATTCTAAACCCGGGAAGTTTCTTTCTCTTTGACTATTTATTTATTTCCTCACTTTTCATGCTTTGAAGTTTATTTTTCACATTGAGTCCAATCCAAAAGTTAAGTGTGAGGGAAAATAAATCGGAAAACGAAACCAATTTTTGTTATATAAAAAAATATTAAAAAATAAAATAAAAGAGAGTTGTACACTTGTTTGCCCTTAGGATTTAAATGTTTTCACACGTTTATTTGTAAATATATTTTAAATAATCATCCACATGGTAAAAAAAATATAAAATAAACAAAAAAATAAAAAAAAAATAAAAAAAAAAGTTTTAGTGAGATCACACTTGTGTGATAAAAGTGTATATGCGTGACAAAGAGGCAACCTTAGGAATAAAACCCAAATAGCCTTTTCCATTTTCTTTAGCTAGTTGCATCGATTAGCTAACCACACATATTAACCCTTTTGTTAGCAATTTCGTTTAGTGCTAGATACCCTTAGAACACCCGTTGAGCCATTCCTTTCATTTTGTTAAATCCACTAAAAAGAAAAAAAATATATAACCTTAAACCTTAGCCTAACCCGTATCAAAGTCTAAATGGAGGGTTGCTAGTTGCTTGTATGGTGGATCATTTTTTATGGTTAGTAGTTATGCCACACTTCGCATTTGTATGTGCTATTCCAACAAAGATGAAGATGAGCTCCTTTGTGTTTGTATTTTTTGTGGTGTGTGCTTAAGCGAAGTGTGAGGGGAGCATGTGATGTGTGTTGAAAAAAAATGAAAGAAAAAAAAACGGAGGATGGGAAAAAGAAAAAAAAGAATAAGTCATCGAAAAAAAAGTTAAAAAAAAAGTTGATGAAAAAAATAGCCAATGAGCTATATGTTTATGAAGATGAAGGAAGACGAAGTATATTTGGATATCGATTAGCCAATGTGCTAAGACGTGATATATATTTGTGTTGATCGATATGTGTTGAATAAAGCTTGTAACGATAATCATTTTTGGGCTTGTGATTTGTTCGGTAACTAGCAACATGGGTCTTAGACTTTTAACTTGTATATTCGTGATACACCTCTCATAAAATTCCCATGTCTTATCCATACCCCATTAACCCTTATCCTTATAACCCAATAAAAGTCCTCTTTAGATGTGTATACTTGGTGCTCACGACACTTGGTTTAAAGTTATTTGTAATTTGTAGATTTTCATCTTATTTTTCTAAACTATTTTCATGTACCATGTGGGAAGTTTTTCTTTTACTTGCTTGAGGACAAGAAAACTCCTAAGAGTGAGGGGGTTTTCACCTTTAGCCATTTCTTATAAAAACCAAAAATATTTTCTAATTTTCGTAGAATTTTAAAAAAAATTTCTTTTCTTTTAGAACCTAGGTATTTAGTTTCTAATTTTATTTTTCTTTTATTTGCTTGAGGGCAAGCAAAGTTTTTCTTTTACTTGCTCGAGGACGAGCAAAACTTAAGTGTGAGGGGATTTGATAACGCCCAAATCCAACATGTTTTCTTGAGCGTTATCCGTATATTTTGCATGGTTTTTGGTTATACTAACGGGCTTTATAGCTCATATATGTGTAAAGTTGTGTTTTGTGTTGTTAGTTAGCCAAGATCAAGAAAAGACAAAGAAAGAAAGAATAAATGACGATTCATGCATATACGAAGGAATCCTGACAAGTACAAGTCACATAGCATGGAAGTTGCCACCGGCAGAATCCAAGTTGCCACTGGCGGAATCAAAGTTGCCACCAACTTTTGTGTTGGCAGAATTTTGTCTACATACAATGAACATCCAAGCCTTCATGAATCTTCTATGGAGAGTTATAGAATCACTTTGGGACCAAGTAAACTCATTTGGCTACAAGTATATTACTTTGGCTCCAAGTTCATGCATTGAAAACAAAGGCCTTGAAATCATCTATAAATAAGACCCATGGGGTTATTGTAACATATCTATTGAATCAATCTCATAACCAACCTCAATATTCACCAAGGGAACTCTCCCAACCTTGGTGAAAGTCCCCATTCTCGGATTTAATATTGGTATGCCAAAAGTGATGTTTTTGGAGCTCCAATCATCAAAATAACCTTGCCAAACTCTAAGAGATCTTTACCCTTATCATTGGTAGTGTTTCTTGATACCCAAATCACCACCAACTTTCACCAAACCTCTCCAAAAGCTGCCTCAAATATCAAATACGAATTTCATTTGCATAACCCGAAAGATCACGAAACTTGTAGTCAATTGGAGGCCTAAGGATTGCTCTAATTCCTTCCATTTACTTATTGTAATAGCACTTTGGTAAACTATATTTATATTTCAAGAATGATTATGAATGTTATGAATATTGTTCGTATGAATTTTGTTGAAATAATTATGGAGTAGTTTCATATAAACTTGTTTGGATGAAGTTATAACATGAGGATCGTTTATGTTTTTATCATTGTTTTGATCAATTTCATGTTATGTTTGAAATCTAATTGTGCTTAAGTTCCATTCCATTTGCTTATCATACTTGATTAGTTATTGATGGTTTCATAGGTCGAAAGGGTTATCATTCACCAACTAGTTATAATCGTTTTGTCTATGGATGATTATCTATTGTATTGACCATTTCTTTAGTGGTATGATTATGCGAAGGAACTTAAGTGTGATTGTAATGATTTTGTGAAACGGCCGTGAATCAAACTCGTTAAACTAAACATAGTCTTGAATTGGTTGATTTGTCATAATGCTTGATTTAATTGTGTTGTAATCAAACGCGTTGGTTATATACCTTTAAAATCAAAGCTTGGAATTTGTGACCATCATCTTCTTTACTTGTAATCAACTTATCAAAACCATCCTCTTATGAACAATCCAAATGTTATGAACTAACCCAAGAAAGTGTTGTCTTTAATATTATTGTTCTCATCTTATTAGCTTAATCATATTCGTGTTACTTGTTACTTATTTGCTTAATTGTTACTTATATGAAAATTGTGGGAGTGACAATCGTTTTTAGCACTAACGTTACATTGTTACAAAGACTCTTTACAACCGAAAACACCCAAATCCTAGTGAACGACCTCGGCTTACCACAACAAGCTAGCTACAAATGAAATGGTCATACTTGCCCGTGTGTTCTTAGCTTATTCGGTAATCCTTGTATAAATTTAAAACTTGTGTATACTCACAAAGAACACATAACATGGCTAGGAACACTAGAGGAGAACACTCCAGTAGTCATTTGGCGTTTCTCCAATCTAAAATCAAAGGGTTCAGAAGATGAGGTGGAATGTGGAATTTGTGAAGGATGAAGTAGAGAGTTGACAACGATTGTAGTGGTTGTGTCAGCGGGTGAAACAGGAGCATCAGCGACTAAAGGCTGGGGTCAATGTTCATGTGTTCTTCATGGTGAGAGGAAGGTGGAGGTTGTTCAATGGGTGGTTGTTGTTGTGGGTGAGGGTGTAAGGATGCCTCAATAACAGGCAACATAGGAGGGGTCAAAGGTAGATATCTAAATGGTGTAGTGTTCATGGACAGATTTTTTTTACTTTTATGTAGGGATCTTGTAAAAATTGTCATGATCCCTACGACAGTATCTTTGAAGATCAAAAACCATTTGTAAAAACCTAGGGTAAGCAAGTGTCATCTTGCTACCCTTTTTGTGTAACATGCCCTCAAAAATCATACCAGAAAAATTATATTTGTGCCCATTTGCCATACAAACAAGAGCACTCCCGAATAATCGGTTGATTTCATTGAATTATGTGCATTTGGGACTAAGAAATTGAAGGAGAACATGTATTAAGAACTTCCAGGATGGGGGAAATTTTTGTTTGGAATATTTGTTAATACGCCCTTCTAGGGGCAAATCATATCCCAAGCCAAGAAGTCCTTCTTCTAGCTGTGCAATGGGAAGGGTAATCACACATTTAGCATCATCAAGCTGTAAAGCTTGACGAATAAGTGATTCAGTGACCACCCATTCAGTCCCATGAACAGTACCAACTAATGTAGCCACCTCCATCAATTGTTTTAGAACTAGAAGTGTTCTAAAACTGCTTGATATGTGTGGTAGGAATAAGAGGATCATGAGTCAAAGCAAACCTTAAATTGGACGACAAGAGATACTCAATCATTCGAGTGTATTGGGGATGATGATCAGGATCAGCCTCAAGATAAGCAATCATATTGTGTTGATCCCTGAATCCCAATGTAGCACCAGCAGGTTTAAACAATGGAGCCATGAAAACTGTTGATAAAAGCTTTAGGATGAAGAAAAAAATAGAATTTTCGTTATGGAGAAAATTAGACAAACAAGCAAGTTATTGTAACACCTCAAAACCAGGTCTTGAGCGTTCATTTACAATGATAACATTTTATAGTTGACCATGAGTTTTACCAGTTTGAATGGGTTTAGAACTATCATGTAGCGAATTAGACTTAAAAGACCATTATTGACAAATAGCCAAACTTCCATCCAACAAATAGCTAGTTACTTTCCTTGCTTTCTATAATATTCTAGAGAGATGTGTGGTGTCTATGGGTGTCGGCATAATCAACAAAGGAGGGATGATAAGATGGTCCAAAACATCATTTGAGTATGAATTAAGTACCTAATCAAGTTATAAGCTTATGATAAACATCCTTGCAAGTACAATGGAAAGAAGAAAGGCCTGAAATAAGCTATTAACAGAAATGCGTAATAGAAGATTAAGTAAGTTTAAGAGCTTAGTGTAGATACCAGCTCATGGTAAAGTTGAACCCTGAGAGTTATAAAGGAAGAGTTTGTATTGTTGTAAAGTGTCAAAGCATTTATGTTATGTCAAGTCGTTTGTCATTGATGTATGCTAAAAAGTATCTAAATAGGTCAAAACTAGTGTTTGGTAAACACCATAAAGTATATGTTAATGGGTCATTTAGACTATGTATGCTATTGAAAATGATGTAGTATGTTATGATAACGATTTCTGGAAAGTCTCATGTCGTGTTGAGTTATAGAAGTCATTTTATGGAATAATGAGTAAAAAGTGCACAAGAGGTGTTTTACAGAAAATAGTGCACTTGAGGGGTCCTTTAGTGCACTAGAGGGGCTTCCCAGAATATAGTGCTCTTGAGGAGTCCTTTAGTGCATAACACTTATTCTTTTACCACTTATTTCCAATAATAACAAGACCAAAACGTGTATTTTATGTCGTAAAAGTTGGAATTATGCGTGGTTTGTGTTTTAATTGTGTTTCAGGATAAAAATATGCAAAAGGAAGAAAACATGGGCTATCACGGGCTTTTATCGAAGAAAACGAGAAAAGAAGAAGTCAAAAGATCAAGAGTGTAAAAAGAACGGAAGTCCAAGGCATATTCTGAAGATTTATCGAAGAAAAGGTCTAAAGACGGAAGTTTAATGAAGTCGAAGAACTCAAGTCTAATAGAAGAAGAAAATTATAAGACAAGTTCAATTAATATCAACAAATCCCGAGACGACGTCGAGAAAGACAAAGAATTTAAGTCGAGTCGAGACGAGAAGTAAGGAAAAGGAAGCAACACATGCACCTCCCCACCTCCTATATATACCCTCCTAATGACACATTAGGAGGGTGTTAGTTAAGTTAGCTAGTTTATTTTTCCTTTTGTAGTTTTATTTTTAGAGAGAGAAAGTGTTTAACTTTCTCTCACTAGAACTTCATCTTTTCTTTCTTTCATGTTTAAGCCTTAATTCATCCTTGTATTTTGGAATCATTAATCTACAAGTTAAAGTTAAGCTCTTTATCTTTAATCTTATTCTACCTTTCTTGTTTTTGATTTTGATTTTGATTCGGATTAAGTATACATCTTGCTTAATCTTGATGATTATGAGATCAAAAAGTTTATCTTTTGGTTTATATATAAGTTTTATACGGATTAAGCTTTGAGCTTATCATGCTTATTGGCTTATTTTGTATTTAGCTTATTTACTATTCATTTTTCTAAAAAGTTTCGTCTTTTAAAGTTTGATTTTAAAAGTTTTGCTTATTTTAAGTTTTGAAAGGTTCTTATTCGTTCTTATTGAGATCTTTTCATTATAAATTTGGTTAAGTTTTGGTTTGAGCTTATTAAAAAGTAGCTTATTAACTTGGCTTATCACGAATTGCAATCCATCGGAAAAGGGTTTCCTTTTCCGACAGATATTCTGATCAGACCATCGGATTAGGGCTTTGTATTCCGATACTTTGTATCGAATTAGGGTTTCTAGATTTCGATCGTTATTCCGACCAACATTCCGACAGTATTGTACATCCTTATATTCCGATAGGTTGTTTTCCGACAGATGACATTCCGATCGTTTTGCTTGTATTATTCCGATACTTTTGTGATTATTCCGACAGAAATTCATTTGTTACATTTCGACGTGTTTTTCCGACGGTTTTATTCCGACAGGATTCCGATGGGTTATTCCGATGGAATTAAGTTTTTATTTTTACAAAGTTTTAAGTTTTAAATTCACTTTTAAGTTTTTAAGTTTTTTCTTCATTTATTTTTAACTCGTCATTTTAGTTTAATTTTTGAAGCTTTTATTTTACTCAACGACATTTTCATATTTGCTTTTAGTTTAGAATAGATAATCAAAACACTTTATCTTCCACCATGAACGACTGAGTCACACTTTTAACTAGTAATCAATTCGAAAAGATTGGAACAACGAACTTTCATACTTGG
This sequence comes from Glebionis coronaria, assembly GCA_025667525.1. Taxonomy (NCBI): domain Eukaryota; kingdom Viridiplantae; phylum Streptophyta; class Magnoliopsida; order Asterales; family Asteraceae; genus Glebionis; species Glebionis coronaria. The sequence continues at coordinate 652,669 of JANFOE010000636.1, read as the reverse complement.
CTAAAACCTTGTATTAAATGGCGCCGCTGCCGGCTCTTTTCGTTAAGATTAACGGTTTTTAGTGAGAGACGCGTTGGATTTTGGGATCCGTTCATTTTTTAACGTTATTTTTATTGCTTAAAAATTTTCAAAATTCAAAAAAAAAATAGAAATAGAAAAACATAAAAAACCAAAAATATTTCTTGTCTATCTTTCTTTTCTTTTTGTAGGTGTGTATGCGTACCCGTGCTCGTAAGAAGAAAGCAATTCAAGCCGAACTCGAAACTCCACCTATTGTCACCATGGACAATCGACCAATGATCGAGCTTTTGCTATCGCAAGTAGAGGGCAACACCGATTCTATTGTTATACCCGAGATTGGAGCCAACAACTTTGAGCTCAAATCCGGCTTCATTCAAATGGTCTCTGCTCAACCATTCTTGGGGCGTACACTTGATGATCCTCATGACCATATCAAAAGGTTCCTTCAACTCACTAATACGGTCAAGTATAATAGGGTTTCACAAGAGGTGATTCGCTTGCAACTTTTTCCTTTCTCCTTAGAGGGACAAGCCCGACATTGTCTTGATAAGGAACCGCCACAAAGTATTCTTACATGGTCGGCTTTAGAGACCAAATTTATCAACTACTTTTTCCCAACCGTGACGTACTACCGCTTTGCGGAATGAAATCATTAACTTTGAACAAAAGTACGATGAGACATTTAGTGAATCTTGGGACCGTTTTAAGGAACTTTTAAGAAAGTGTCCACAACATGGTTTCACAAAAGTACATCAAATTAATACTTTTTACAATGGTTTAAGCATGAATGACCAAGATTCACTAAATAGTGCCTCGGGGGGTAATATTTTGGTTAAGTCTTCTAATGCCGCGTGGGATATTATTGAGAATAAGTCTAGAGTGCAAACTAAGAGTGTTCGGGCTAATGTGACTAGTGCTAGTACTAGTGACGCCGACAAGATAATTGATAAGCTTACTTCGATTGTTGAAACACTTGCTCTACAAACCGTTAACAATACCAAAAGCATCAATGCGCAAGTTAATGCTTTGATTCAGTCATGTGAAATATGCGGGGGTTCTCATTCATACACCGATTGTCCTTCGACTCATGACAATCCGGAAAATGTGTAAGCCGCTAACGGTAACTTTTCTACGGGAGGCTATGAAGCACGTCCTCAAGGTGACCGCAATTTGTTCAGTTATCGTTTAAACAACTTCCTTGCACCACCCGGTTTTCCTCCTCAAAACCAAAACAACCTCAATCGCAACAATCAAAACCAACCTCGAGCTCCAAATCAATATCAATCCTAAAGAAACCCATATCCACCTCAAGGAAACAACCAAGTTTACCAACAACCCGCTTATCAACCACCTGCCTACCATGCTCTTCCTCCCAACCAACCCACCGCATTTAATCACGAGGTTGAAACTTACATGAGGACTAATGATGCGATAGTGCAGAATCTTCAGCGGCAAATCATCAACTTGAAAGGAGATATGGCTAAACAAGGGAATGATCTTCGAGCCGATATGCGAAACTCTTTGAGCAGTCAAACGAATGACTTAAGGGATATGATGGCTAGTTTCTTCCAAAGTAATCAAGCCTCTGGTTCGAGTTCTCTTCCGAGTAACACCGTTGCTAATCCAAGAGGGGAGATGAAAGCAATCACCACTCGAAGTGGAAAAGGTTTAAAGGAACCCCAGCTTCCTACACCTACACCGGTGATTGTGACCAAGGATAACGAGCCTATTTCACTGATTCCTCCACCACCCAAGGATGTGTGTGAGAATTCCATTCCAAAGCCTTCATCTCAACCCAATATACCTTACCCATCAAGGTTGAGGAAAGAGAAATTAAAGAACAAGGATGATATTCAGGTTTCTAATTTTCTTAAAATGTTTAAACAACTGAATTTCAACATCTCCTTTGCCGAGGCTCTCGCTCACATGCCGAAGTATGCTAAAATGTTTAAAGATCTTCTTAGTGATAAGGAGATGCTTCTTGATATCGCCCAGACCCAACTTAACGAGAATTGCTCCGCAGTGCTCTTAAGGAAATTACCACCAAACTTGGTGATCCGGGTGGTTTTCTCATTCCTTGCAACTTCTCCGGGTTAGAGAATTGTATGGCCCTATCCGATCTAGGTGCTAGTATAAACTTAATGCCATTAAGTGTTTGGAAACAATTAACTCTACCCGAGCTAGTCCCCACACGAATGACATTGGAATTAGCTAACCGTACGATTGCTTATCCGGTGGGAATAGCCGAAGATGTCTTCGTCGGTGTCGACAAATTCACCTTTCCGACGGATTTTGTTGTCGTTGACTACGAGATGGATCCCGTGTTCCATTAATCGTTGGACGTCCATTCTTGAGGACCGGTCGCACTCTCATTGATGTAGCCGCGGGCGAATTAATCATGAGAGTTGGTGACGATAAAATCGTCTTCAACATGGGTAAACTTTCTAAGCAGCCTTCTGAAAACGAGAGCGTTAATTTCATTGACGTACTTGATGAGGCTTGTGAAGAGCATTTCAAAGACGCTTGTAAAAGTGGTTCTTCTTTTCTACCCATTGTTGAGACTGTTTCCTCTATTGCTCCATCACTAACTCCATTTGGAGAAAGTAAGTTCCTTTTGAAAGAATTTGAAGCAACTTTGGGGGATGTGGACTTAAAATATGACGATTCTCCCTCCAATTGGGATGAAGATATTCGTACCATTGAGAAACATCTCAATGAGGACCATATTTCTCCACCATCTCCTAAGGAAATCTCTATCGATAATCCGAATTTGACTACGCCTTCCATCGAAAATCCTCCGGATTTAGAGCTTAAGGATCTTCCGTCTCATCTCGAATACGTTTTCCTTGAAGACAATAAGAATTTACCCATCATCATCGAAAAGGACTTGAAAGAAGAAGAAAAATCTCGACTTATCGATGTTCTTAAGAATCATAAGAAAGCAATTGCTTGGAAAATTTCCGATATCCGCGGAATTGATCCGAACTTTTGTACTCATAAAATTCTCATGGAAGATGACTTTAAGCCCGCAATCCAAAGCCAAAGAAATGTCAATCCAACAATTCATGACGTCATCAAGAAAGATGTAATCAAACTTCTAGATGCCGGAATGATTTACCCTATTTCGGATTCGCCATGGGTTAGTCCCGTCCATTGTGTGCCTAAGAAAGGCGGAATAACCGTTGTTCCCAACAAAAACAACGAGTTGATTCCTACTCGACTTGTCATGGGTTGGCGAGTTTGCATAGACTATCGCAAGCTTAATGATGCCACTCACAAGGATCATTTTCCTCTTCCTTTCATGGATCAAATGCTCGAGCGTTTAGCAGGTAATGACTATTATTGCTTCTTAGACGGTTTCTCCGGGTATTTTCAAATTCCCATCGATCCTAAAGACCAAGAGAAAACCACATTCACTTGTCCGTATGGAACATTTGCTTACAAAAGAATGCCTTTCGGCTTATGCAATGCTCCTAGGACTTTCCAAAGGTGTATGATGGCTATCTTCCATGACATGGTTGAAGAAACTATGAAAGTCTTCATGGATGATTTCTCGGTCTATGGTGATTCTTTCTCTACTTGCCTTGCCAATTTAGAACGCATGCATAAGCGGTGTGAAGACACACGCCTTATTCTAAATTAGGAAAAATGCCATTTCATGGTAAAAGAAGGCATTGTTCTTGGACATAAAATCTCCAAAGCCAGTCTTGAAGTCGACTGTGCTAAAGTCGATGTTATTGCTAAATTGCCTCCACCTTCAACCGTGAAGGGTGTGAGAAGTCTCCTTGGTCATGCGGGCTTCTATCGTCGATTCATTCAAGATTTTTCTAAGATCGCTCGCCCGATGACCCACCTCTTGGAAAAAGATACTCCTTTTATCTTTTCTAAAGAGTGTATTGACTCTTTCAATCTTCTTAAGGATAAACTAACTAAGGCACCGGTCTTGGTTACCCCTAATTGGGAGTTACCTTTTGAATTGATGTGTGATGCTAGCGATTTTACTATTGGAGCGGTTTTGGGACAAAGAGTGCACAAACACTTCCAACCAATCCATTATGCTAGCAAGACAATGACGGGGGCTCAATTGCATTATACCACTACCGAAAAAGAGCTTTTAGCTGTAGTGTATGCTTTTGAGAAGTTCCGCCCCTATCTTTTCCTTTCCACCACCATTGTCTATACCGACCATTCTACGTTGAAGTAATTGTTAACAAAGCAAGATTCTAAGCCAAGACTTCTTCGTTGGGTTTTGCTCCTTCAAGAATTTAAAATTGAAATTCGTGACAAGAAGGGAGCCGAAAACCTAGCTGCGGATCATCTAAGTAGACTTGAGGATCCTTATCAAGGGGATCATCCGAATCAAGAGATCAATGACTCTTTTCCCCTTGAGGCCTTAATGTCTATCAATTCCAATCTTGATGACACCCCTTGGTTTGCGGACATTGCAAACAACTTAGCGGGTGAATTCCCAAGGAAGGGTTAACGTCCCAACAAAAGAAAAAGTTCTTTGAAGACATTGAACACTATTTTTGGGACGACCCTTACCTTTTCAAACAATGTGCGGATCTTGTCATTCTTCGGTGTGTTGATGGGCCGGCAGCTTTATTAATCCTTGAAGCTTGCCATAAATGACCCACCGGTGGCCACCTTGGTCCTAACTATACCGCGAAGAAAGTGTTCAACTCTGGATTCTATTGGCCCTCCATTTATCATGACACTCATGAAATGGTTAAACATTGTGATGCTTGCCAACGCCAAGGCAAGATCACACATAAAGATGAGATGCCTCAAAATTTCATACAAGAATGTGAAATCTTTGATGTGTGGGGTATCGACTTTATGGGGCCATTTCCATCATCTAAAGGGAACAAGTACATCCTCGTAGCCGTTGACTACGTATCTAAATGGGTTGAAGCTAAGGCTCTCCCTACGAACGATGCGAGGGTGGTTGTGAACTTTCTCAAGCAACTTTTTACTCGATTCGGTGTTCCTCGTGCTATCATCAGTGACCGCGGGACTCATTTCTACAATGACCAATTTGCACGAGTCATGGCCAAGTATGGTGTCAATCACCATCTTTCCACCGCTTATCATCCCCAAACATATGGTCAAGCCGAGATTTCTAACCGTGGATTGAAGAGAATATTAGAATGAACTGTGGGAGAGCATCGTGCCTCATGGGCCGATAAGTTAGAGGATGCTTTATGGGCTTTCCGTACCGCATATAAGACGCCGATAGGTTGCACTTCATATCGTCTTGTGTACGGGAAGGCATGCCACCTCCCTATTGAGCTGGAACATAAGGCGTACTGGGCCTTGAAGTGGGCCAATTTTGATATCAACAAAGTTGGTGATCTTGGGAAGATTCAACTCAACGAGCTAAATGAACTGAGGAATGAAGCTTATGAGAATTCATTGATCTACAAGGAGAAGACCAAGATCATTCATGATGAAAGGATTAAGAACCGAGAGTTCCACATCGGTGATAAAGTCTTACTCTTTAACTCTTGGTTGAATATCTTCTCGGGCAAGCTGAAGAGCCGTTGGTCTGGTCCATTTACCGTCGCCAAAGTCTACCCTTATGGCACCATTGAGCTTTCTCAGCCAAATGGGCCTAATTTTAAAGTGAATGGCCAGCGTGTGAAGCTGTACTTTGGTGAGGACATCTCTCATGAGATGATTCCATCCCTCACCACGTTTCCCTTGAATTAGTTCTGGGTCGAGCCAGGCTCGTGACTCGGTTAACAAAAACACGCGCTTCTCGGGAGGCAACCCGTTGATCTATCCTTTACCGTTTTCATAATAAGTGTAGGGGAGCCCCGTAGGTATTTGTTGTCTTGTTTCTTATGATGTGCAGGGATTAAAGCTTCAAAGATCCACTTTTGATGACATTTAACGAACCGTGATCTCATGTACCCGTCTTCCTGGTTCTATCCTAAACTGTCGTGATTCAATATTTCATATCTTATATGTTCACATTGAAATCACTATAGTTGTCCTTCCCTTAGCAAGATTTAAACAAAGTGCACAATGTCCTAAGTGTAGTGGAGTTTACTCCCACATGCTTCAACATCGAGGACAATGTTTATATCAAGTGTAAGGGGGATTTCTATCGAAGTAAGTGGGCTTTTCCATTAATTGTCCTCATTTTAACCGGAAAATTTAATTTTTCGACATTTTTCAAAATTTTTAATCTATTTTGGCCTATTAGTCTAGTAGTATTTTCCTTTATTATCGTTATTTACTTTCTGTGTTAGAATAAATTTTTAATAAAGTAGTTTTAAATTTTTCAACGTCATGAATCTTTTGACTTAACCCGAGTTTACTTATCCAAGTTTACTCTAGCTAGTATCCTTAACGTGTTTAATTCAAGTTTTGCTAGGCTTTTATATAGGGAACTTTAAAATGCGAAAGTCTTAACTCTCACGGGTTAAGAACAAGAACTTTTCGCAAGTTCCTATTATTGATCATAGAAAGTCGTTTATCAAGGGAACTTTAAAATACGAATTCTAAACTTGAAAGAGTCTAAGAATTTGCAAGATCCTATAGATGACTTGAAAACCCAAAACTTTGATTTAATTGGCTAAGCATCCACGAGTCTCATTCCTTGAGATTTTAAATTGTGGAGAACGAGAGATGATAGAGTCAATTATAAGTTTGGTATTCTTTCATGAATTTAAGTGAGTTTATTATAAGCTTTTTCTCCCATCGCTTGCTAATAAATTTAATTGCAATAAGTAAGGTCATACGATTTGAAAAGTTACTTAGCTTCTAGCACAAGATCGTTTAAAAGTTGCTAGGTATTAATTAGAGTTCATAGCCAAGGCATAACTTATTGAAGCGGGATGCGAAGATTGGCGAGTCCGAAAAAAGGAATGAGGGCTACATTTTATTGCTAAAGATCCAAAAGTGATGTGAAGAATCATTTATCAAAAATCAATATGAAGGATCGAGACACACGACAAAAAGCAAATACTCCCCTAAAGATCATGGAGAAGTCTATCCAAAAAGGCCCTAACAAGGTATGAGGATAAATAGATCTAAGTCCTAAAAGGAGGCGGGTCGTTGTATATCAAAGTCCAAAATAAAGATTGGAGAAAAATGAAGAAGTCGTGGTCCAAATATGAAGAATCTCTCAAAAACTTCAAGTGAAGAAATTCCTATTATAAAGAGAAGACCATAATTTCAAGAATGTCTCTCAAAGATTCGAAGTATGAAGTCGCTGCCAAATATCGGTCCGAGAAAGGTCTCAAATCGTGAAGCGAGTTATGCCAAGATATGAACTTTAAGAGGTCCCGAGAAGCAGTTTTATAAGATTTTATCCATTAGCTAACTATTGATTAAATCGTCCTACTTTATTTTCAGCCTAAATAACTATCGTAATAAGTCAACAATGCGTCCTCGTGATCATTCAAGACAACAATAAAATATAAGAGATACACCCAGGAATAAGGGAGTCTAAGTAAATAGTTGGGCCACATGAGTTCGTGTTAGTTTGCTAACATATAATAACAATGATCTCGTTTCTAAGCTTGGTATGGGGAACGTGAAACTTGAGGATGATAAACATTCATGACAGCCAAAACCCCAATGTAAGTCTTTGATTTCTTTACTTTTTTTGTATATATTTCTATCTTTTTAATAAGGGCCAAGGTGGGTTATTTATGATGAAAAATGTAAATCGTGCTTTGAAATTAATGCATTGCATGAGGGCATTGCAATGGTCAAGTGTAGGGGATTTAATAAGTGTGAAAACACTTATCTTTTTACCACTTATTTCCAATAATAACAAGACCAAAACGTGTATTTTATGTCGTAAAATTCGGAATTATGCGTGGTTTGTGTTTTTATTGTGTTTCAGGATAAAATATGCAAAAGGAAGAAAACATGGGCTATCACGGGCTTTCATTGAAGAAAACGAGAAAAGACGAAGTCAAAAGATCAAGAGTGTAAAAAAAAAGGAAGTCCAAGGCCTATTCTGAAGATTTATCGAAGAAAAAGTCTAAAGACGGAAGTTTAATGAGGTCGAAGAACTCAAGTCTAATAGAAGAAGAAAATTATAAGACAAGTTCAATTAATATCAACAAACCCTGAGACGACGTCGAGAAAGACAAAGAATTTAAGTCGAGTTGAGACGAGAAGAAAGGAAAAGGAAGCAACACATGCACCTCCCCACCTCCTATATATACCCTCCTAATGACACATTAGGATGGTGTTAGTTAAGTTAGCTAGTTCATTTTTCCTTTTGTAGTTTTATTTTTAGAGAGATAAAGTGTTTAACTTTCTCTCACTAGAACTTCATCTTTTCTTTCTTTCATGTTTAAGCCTTAATTCATCCTTGTATTTTGGAATCATTAATCTACAAGTTAAAGTTAAGCTCTTTATCTTTAATCTTATTCTACCTTTCTTGTTTTTGATTTTGATTATGATTCGGATTAAGTATACATCTTGCTTAATCTTGATGTTTATGAGATCAAAAAGTTTATCTTTTGGTTTATATCTAAGTTTTATACGGATTAAGCTTTGAGCTTATCATGCTTATTGGCTTATTTTGTATTTAGCTTATTTACTTTTCATTTTTCTAAAAAGTTTCGTCTTTTAAAGTTTGATTTTAAAAGTTTTGCTTATTTAAAGTTTTGAAACGTTCTTATTCGTTCTTATTGAGATCTTTTCATTATAAATTTGGTTATGTTTTGGTTTGAGCTTATTAAAAAGTATCTTATTAACTTGGCTTATCACGAATTGCAATCCATCAGAAAAGGGTTTCCTTTTCCGACAGATATTCCGATCAGACCATCGGATTAGGGCTTTGTATTCTGACGCATATTCCGATGCTTTGTATCGGATTAGGGTTTCTAGATTCCGATCGTTATTCCGACCAACATTCCGACAGTATTGTACATCCTTATATTCCGATAGGTTGTTTTCTGACAGATAACATTCCGATCGTTTTGCTTTGTATTATTCCGATACTTTTGTGATTATTCCGACAAAAATTCATTTGTTACATTCCGACGTGTTTTTCCGACGGTTTTATTCCGACAGGATTCCGATGGTTTATTCCGATGGAATTAAGTTTTTATTTTTACAAAGTTTTAAGTTTTAAATTCACATTTAAGTTTTTAAGTTTTTCTTCATTTATTTTTAACTCGTCATTTTAGCTTAATTTTTAAAGCTTTTATTTTACTCAACGACATTTTCATATTTGCTTTTAGTTTAGAATAGATAATCAAACCACTTTATCTTCCACCAAGAACGACTGAGTCGCACTTTTAACTAGTAATCAATTCGAAAAGATTGGAACAACAAACTTTCATACTTGGCTAAAACCTTTTATTAGTGCACTAGAAGGGTTTTGAAGAAAATAGTGCACAAGAGGGGTCCTTTAGTGCACAAAACGGTATGACAGATTTTGTTTATTTTATATAAACTGAACCATAAAGAGTTAGAAGTTGTTTCTCATATCGTTAGGAAGGTACAGATTTCTATTTTCATTTAAAATTACTTTCATGGTCTGAATATTTATAGATTTTCGTCAGTTTAAAAAAGAGTGACATAAGGTCAATTTCGATCGTGCTTTTTGAGCAAAAGAATTATAATTTTGTCAAATATTAGTGTCGGGAAATGGGTGTTTCAACTTGGTATCAGAGCTTCGGTCTAAGTGAAATATGTTCACACGATAGGTTTCCTAAACTTAGACCACTTGTCGTTGCGTTTGTCGTAAGTATAATGTAATATGAAAAGTAGATGCCTTAGTTATAAGGTAGTATAGTTCTTATGATTTTTTAATAATAATTTGTTTATACATAAATGTTGTATGATATATTCTAAGAGATATGAAAGAAGAGAATTAGTTTTGAATGGTATGTTAAATTGTGTAAATTCCAATTTATGGCTTAATTAGTTATAGATATAAACAAATGAGAATATGTATATTAAAATAAAGTGCGTTGAAGAAATTATGAAATATGAAGAGTATATCTTGAATTAAACGAGCAAAAGTTACATAATGACTAGTGGCCAATGTATGATCTCATTAGTAAGTTAGATTTAGTGATATACCCTTAATAAGGTATTAGACACAGACTGATAACGAGTTAGAGTATTAAAGTAAAAGTATGTATACGTAAAGGTAAAAAGGAATGTTATAGCAAGACGTGATGAAAGAAGATATATAAAATTGACACATTACTTGTTATGTGTCGAATAATATAATATATGAAGGTTTAAAGGCTAATGAATTGATAAAGTTGTAGAGTGGATTAAGGTATGAAATTATGTAAAAACTAGAATTGTTAGTGTTGCTTAAATGAAAAAAAAACTAAAACATAAAGAAGTTAAAATACTTAAAGGTGATGAAATCATGTTACAAAAAAACATGATAAATAATCATAATGATTTAAGTGATGAATAAAGGTCATACGTGTAAAATGTTCTCGCTAAAAATTATAAGAAATGTATAATGCGTTAGAATGAAATGTTAAAACATGATTTGAATCATGTTAATATGAAAGGAGTGATATGAGATTAAAGAGTGTGTTATAGGATGAACCCATGAGAGGTTTACATATGCGAAAGAGTTGGTTAAAGTAAAGTAAGATGTATTATAAAGAATGAAATAAATGATCAACTTTGGGTTGACGAGAAGATGATAAATGCATGATGAAGATCCATATGAAGATTTGTTATAGCTAAAATCAACAAGAATAATATGAATATTGTTCTAAAATATTGAGTAAATGAGAATGAGAAAGAATTGCTCAAGGCAATATGAAATTAAATTAGAAGAGTACTTTATTAATTGTACATGAATGATGAGATGTATATTGTAAAATATAATAGATGTTAATAGCTTGGATCCAAAATTTTGATATGTGTTAAAGTAATGGTTATAGTAATGGTTATAGTATCCTCCGGAGGAACGTGTTATAGGGCGAATCCTGTTAAGGAATGGCCAATTGATGTTACAGCGGCGAATTCCCACGGGAAAATGGTGAATTGATATTGGAAATCCTTTTCGGGAAATGTTTTAGTAAGATGTGGATCCAAGCATAAAGGATGGAGATTAAAGATGAGAAATAAAAAGAGTAATGTGAAAAGTGAAGCGTTGATAATGATGTATGACCGAGGAATATATAAGTTATACAAAGGTTGAAAGTTTGAACGTGTAATAGTGATGTAATGTTATGAACGAGATATATAAGTAGACTCATTCATAGTCTCTTTATTTAAATGGATTGGGACACCTCTTTATTTAAATAAAGAAACTAGGAATCACCGAACCATAAATTTATATTTCTTTATGTACATCGATTGGGACGTTTCTCGATGTAGATAAAGGAGTATAAATGAGTGGGCTTATATGTTCCGGGCATGGCATGCGTAAAAGTTTGGAAGATAAAAGTCTAAAATCCAAATGGATAATATAAAGTCTAAGATAAGCGAGATTTTATGTTGAGTGAATACTTAAGATGTCTAAATTATGAAAGGATAAATTTGAAGATTTGAATTAAAGTTGTAGTAGAGTAGAGTAGAGTAGAGTAGATTTGAATTTAGGATGTCTAAATTATGTAGTTGTAGTAGAGTAGGTCCTGATAAAAAAACATTAATAAAAATCTCAACTTCTCTCTCTAATGGCTGTCGACCGTTCCTCTTCCCTCATCATACGAATCCAATAAATCTCTACTCCAGTCGGTTCTAATCCCTAATTCAATCTGTTTTCTACCTTTTTCTTTTTGAGTTAGGTATTCAACGGTTTTATTGGGGTTTTTTTCGATCGGTTAGGGTTTTTTTTGGATTTTTAGGGTTTCGGTTCTTGCAATTAATTAGGGTTTTGTTTTTTTGTGTGCTGCATTTATTATTCTTGTTGATAAGCAATCATGGAGGTGGGTTAGGGCTCAGTGTTGTCACGTGGGTTTAAACCTTAGTTTTCTAGGGTTTTGTCTAGGTGTTTACTACGTCTTTTCATTCTAGGGTTAGGTTTTGTTTTTCTTTTGGTTGTGGTTTAGAGAGATGGTTGTTTCTGGTGACCAGGGTTCTCAAAACAATACGGGTAATGTTGGGGTTGATGTTCGATCGGGTGACAAGGGTTTTCTAACTAAGTCTGGTCACGATACTAGTATTGATGTTAGATCTCTTGCGAAGTCAGTGCTTAATAAACCTGGAGGAGTGTTTTCACGTAAACCGGTTAGGAGTTTTGGAGGAATAGATGATACTACGCCTTCGTTTGCGTCTATTGTTCATGAACAACAGCAGAAGAAGGTACTTAAAATAGTGGAGCTGCGTAGTGAGGAGGTGGTACCAGGGGCGACAGCTGTCCTTCCCATGGAGGCGGTGGATGAAATTAGTTCACGGTTTACACATACGTTGTATGGATATTTCATTGGGAAAAGATTTTCGTTCCCTTTGGTTGAAAATTTTGTGAAGAATACTTGGGCTAAGTATGGTCTTAAACGTGTGCTATTGCATGAGGAGTTCTTTCTTTTTCAGTTTGAGTCAAGTGATGGAATGGATCGAGTTTTAGAGAATGGACCGTGGTTAGTTCGGTTGGTTCCGTTATTCTTGAATATTTGGACTCCTACTACATTACTGAAAAAGGACGAGGTTAAGAAAGCACCATTGTGGGTCAAACTCCATCATGTACCTATAGAGGCCTATTCCGAGATTCGATTGAGCTTGATCACAACGCAGATTGGTAAACCGATAATGTTGGACTCTTATACGAGTAATATGTGTGTGAGTTCATGGGGGCGGAATACATATGCATGTCCACTTGTTGAGGTGTCAGCTGAGAAGGACTTGGTAGACTCGGCGGTGATCGCTATACCGCGTGGGGTTGGGGAGGGGCATTCTCTTGCTACTGTTGATGTGGAATTTGAATGGACTCCACCACAATGTGCTACATGTATGGTGTTTGATCACAAGAATGAGGCTTGTCCACGGCTGCCTAAAATAGTGGTTGTGGATAAAACGACTGCGGCAAAGGGGGATGGTTTTATTGAAGTCACCAGAAGAAGGAATAATACTTATCATTAGCCGCGGGTCATTAACGATGTTAAACTGGGTAAGTCAGCGCCTAATTTTCAATACCGTCGTGTGGAGAAGGGTGAATCATCTAAGGATAAAACTTATAATAATGCTAAACAAGCAACTTCATCTGTCGGAACGTCAAAGGATAGGACTATTCCTAGTAGTTAGCGGGTTGGGAAGGACACGAAAGTTGCTCTTGGTAATAAATTTAGTGCTTTAGATAAAGAAGGGGATACGGATTGGGAGGATGCTAATGCTAAGGAAGAGATGGTTAATGATAGTGATAGTGAGGTGGATGAGAATCTTATCATGGAGGGTCCGGATGCTAAACAGGTGACTACTTCATTACCTTCAGGGGCAAGCACTCCTGTTACGGTGGTTCCTCATGATTAATGTCGCTTCCTGGAATATAAGGGGTTTGAATTTCTCCCCTAAACAAAGTGAAGTTCGTCAAGTGATTTCTTAAAATAATTTGTCCATTTGTGATATTCTGGAATCACATGTTTCTGACTCTAATTTGGTGTCTTTATGTTCTCTTGTGTTTCACCATTGGGATCAGACATCTAATGGTTCGTTATGTGTAAAGGGTGCTAGAATAATTCTTGGTTAGAATCACAATGACGTTGACCTTGTAGTGATTAACATGGATGATCAAACTATACATACTCGTGTATGGTTAAAGCTTGAAAGGAAGGAGTTATTTTGCTCGTTTATGTATGCTCATAACAGGTATATTCAGCGTAGGAGCTTGTGGAGTAATCTTGGCGTTCATAAGGTATATGTTCGTGATAGACCATGGTGTTTATTGGGGGATTTTAACGCTACTCTTCAGCTTGGTGATTCGTCCGCTGGTGGGTCTTATATGGATATTGCTATGTGTGAATTTAGGGAATGTGTTGCTAATATAGAGGTTTTTGATATTCAGCATGCTGGGTTACATTTTACATGGAACCAAAAACCGCAAGGTCAGGGTGGTTTACTTCGTAAGATTGATCGTGTTATGGCTAATTTAGAGTTTGGAGTATCTTTCGTGGGATCTCATGTTGTTTTTAAGCCATATAGAATATCGGATCATTCTCCTGCTGTGCTTAATATTCCTACTATTATGAAACCTAAACTTAGACCGTTCAAGTTCTTCAATATCCTGACTCAAAGTGATCGGTTTAAGGAGGTGGTTATGGATGGGTGGTCTTTGCATGTTAGCGGGTTTTCTATGTTTCAAGTGACGCAAAAGCTTAAATATCTTAAGAAACCCCTTCGGAAGCTACTGATTGATAAAGGTAATATTCATGGTAATGTCACAAAGTTGTGGGAGGAACTTGATAAATTACAGGTTGCTTTGGACGCGGATCCTAATAATGGTGATTTGCGTGAAATGGAAGCTACGGCTGTTGGGTCTTATAATCAGGCATTACTTATGGAGGAGCGTTTTTTGAAGCAAAAGGCTAAAATTACTTGGCTTAAAGAGGGGGATACGAATTCTGCTTATTTCCATAAGGCTGTTGTAACACCCCCAAATTTACACAATTTAATACAGCGGAAGACTCATTGGTGTTACGGGATAACACATTAATCACATCATAGACAACGCTTAAAAATCGCGTCTTTTAATAATAAAGCATTTCCATTCATAAATATCAAAGTTACATAGGTCCCAAGTCATAATATTTCATACAATTTTTACAAAGCATTTGAATGGAAATTGTTGTTTAAGTGTGGGCCATGAATTCTTTTTGTCTTCCCGAGAATTACCTTCAAGTACCTGAGATAAAACATGTTAAAAGAAAAGGTCATCGATAACGCCGAGTGAATTCATAGAGTTTAATAAATTCCATAAATATAACATCGGTATAAAATTATTACCGAAAATCATTTTGTACAAATATTTGTAATAGGCCACAAAATAGCCAAAGTCATTTTATACAAATCCTTATCAAAATCATAATATAGGCTTTCGCCTTCAAAACCATTATACGAACTAATGTCGTAAAAATATCATACAATACGTTTTATAACGTTGTATAGAAATAAAAACCATTATATGAATATGGTTATGAAAAACCAAAACACGAACATAATATAAACAGTAAGACCCCGTATTGCTAGCCAGGCAATATATCGTAATTTAGTGCGTATAGCAGTATTTCGTTATTTTGGATTATTATAAGCCGCATGACATTGTTACCTTACTACAACAAACAACGGGTAGCTAGCCCGAAACTCATTTGCCCATCTAAATTAGCGTGTCGTCACAATAATCACGCTTGTGTAAATCTTCTCATTCATAAATTCGCTTACCAATCAATGTGGCACGACAGGGATCAACCGTCAAGGCACGAACTTGGGTGATCGTCCCCAAATAGTACTATTATATGCATAAGCGTCTACCAAATCCTGGTAGTTCACAATTCATGCTAATGGGACTTTTAGTGACATAACCTAACTTTAATAATCCATTTCATTTCATCTATCGGGTCATAAAATCATTCATCGGGTCCAAATCAATAAACAGACAATCGGGAAAAATGGTGTCCTATTTTATTAAAACTAACATGTTATCTCCCTCGCGGGTTTATAAAACATTTCATAAAAGCATTTAAAAGAGTGCGGGGCTATGAACTCACGTTGATGTGGGAAGGAGGTTATCGGCGATTTGGATGTACGGTACGTGCTTCAATCACGGAAACCTAGACAAATAATACTCGTCTTAGACTCTTGTCCAATGACTTTGTAAAAATAACAATTATGTATACATATGATGATGATCAAGTGGGATTGTACATTTTTACTCATTCATTATAGTGTTTATGTGTTGGTAACATTTTTATACTAGTTTTACTTATTTACATGTTTTAGGTCCAATAAGCCTTTTATAAGTCCATTAAATTGTATTAATCCATTTTATACTTTTGTTATCAGTATTATACTTTACATGTTGGGCCCAAGTGGGTTAAGCCCAATAAGTAAATTTATAAGTGTTTTACTAACTAGTCGGGTTTATAGTCCAATAAGGCTACTTTGGCCCGTTAATGTCTATATGTTGTAAAGTTCGGGTTTTATCGGTTTTTACTTGTATTAGGTACTTATATATCAGTATATGACTTTTAAAAACTTTAAATTAGACGGGTTTGATCGTCTAAGTTTTAATTGGCGAAAAACGTTAATTTTGCTGTAATAGCCGGAAAAGTCGTAAAAATCATGTTTATAGTTTTTATAACTTGGAAAAATATTTATACTTGTAATTTATATAACATGTCCCATTTTAATATCAATATTTATATAACTCTTTTATTATAATTATTATCCACTAGTGGGTTTTATATATTTATATATTTTATATAAATTTTGAGTGCTTATATTATATATTATTTATACAAAATCAGTCCTAAAAATCTAGTTTACTAAAATGGTCATATCTAGAGTTCTACATGGAGATAGAACCCCACATTTTTATCACAGAAACTACATGATATGCGCTTCATTTTATTTCTAGCTACTGGTGAATCAACCTCTAAGTATTTTATAAAATTCGTCCAAAACAGTGTAGTCAAATTTGCACTCTAAACTTGTTTTGATCATATCTCACGCATTATAATGATTCCATTGTATGGCCAACTCTCACATGTGTAAAAGACTCATAGCTTACTGTATATTAATCTATTCAAGCTATTTTATCAGTTTATCATAATATTCTTTACTGTTTTATACAGCCATCATTTTAAGCATGATTTTAACCTTTTTACATTTGGATTTCCATCTTTTTAACCATGTTTATCAACACCAAATCCCCACACAATATTTTTAATCATCATTCATCGTCATATACATATACATAAGTAAAAGAAAATACAAGATTACATAATCAAAATAACAAGAAGGATAGGAAGAATGATCCTTATACCACCATAGTGATGAAAATGTGAGGTTGATGAACAAGGCTTGGATTTGGATGGCAAGACTTGTGATATGCAATATCAACTTCAAGATCACCTATCTTCATGAACATCTTGTGGAAAATCAGCCCTTGGATCCTTTGAAAACTTCTTTCTAGATGTTAAAATCACCATCAATCTATAGAGCTTTAAAAGGGCTTCATCATATGTGTGAATAACACATGATTTAATGGTTTAAATTGATCAAATGAGGGTGTTTATTGATGAATATGGGACGAATTTTGGGGAGGAAAGAGAGAAAGTTGTGGTGGTTTGCATGGATGGAAATGGAGAAATGGTTTGGAAGTGAGTGGTTTTGTGTAAGTAGCTAGGACAAGTGTCCTAGCTTACTTAGTAAGCTTTGACACATCTTTGATGTGTTGTTAGCTTAATATGGCCGGTTATAGTGGGGGTGGGACAAGTGTCCCACTTGTCTCCTCTCCACTAATTTACGGGTATTCCTCGATTCTAGTTTCCTCTATTTACGTGCCCTCGGGTCGTTTTACGAAAAACATTTTTATAAATTATGAATCAACGGCACAAAACGAATCTAATAAAAATTGTCTCATAAAAAACGGAGTTTGAAAACGTAAATACGCAATCCTAGGGTTTCTGGTTTAGTCGTAAAGGACGTTAAATTATAATCGTAAGTCCTAATCTCTTCTCGTAAATTTGTGAGTTTATGTGTAACACCCCCGCAATTGTTATGCGCAGCGGAACTACAACAATGGGTGCTACACAGTATTCATTGCACACAAGAGATATCAAACGACGCTGAAAAGACGTCGACTTAAAAATTCAACATTTAAAATTGTTAGATAATACATGTCCACAGTTTTCCCAACCCCAATTAGTGCACAGAGTTTAGCGTTTCGGTCCCCATGAATCTCAACCCAAAAACTTCAGTTTTACAATCACATGACATTAAACATAAAAATTGTTTAAGTAGAAAAGGAGGGAAAAACAAGCGGACACCAAGCCGATCACACAACCTCCATCCCATGCATGCTCCATCCTACTGCTCAGCGGTTACCTGAAACACATGCCAAAAATTTTGGTCAACGAAAACGTTGAGTGGAATTCATAGGTTTTTCAATCCATTTGAACGTATATATAATAAAAACCAATCGTGATCATTTATAGTCTTGTCGATCAAACAAACTATAATCAGGATACTGACAATTGTGTTTAAGCTCATGACACTAATCCGTTAACTCAATCACCCGCGTAAATATACCGGCATGATTCAGATGAAACCAGTGCCCCTCTAAAGGCATCAGTTGCAATTATACCTTATTTCTCATACAAAATAATCTACCGCAGAACTTACTATAAGTACAGCTTCTCGGCTAGCATTGGGTCGTCAACCCCGTAGTACTACAAATTGCATAAGCGGCTATTTCCCCCTTCGCAAGGGCAAGACAATAGTTAATAGTTCATGAATTTAGGGACTTTTGCAACTTTGGTACTCAACACAATTTCTAAGGCAACTTTCGGGTCTAACAATCATTCATGATATACGTTCCTTTTAAAAACTAGCATGCATTTCCCTCGCGGGTAAAACAATTTGAAATAATATAAGCGAGGCTATAAATTCACACCTTAGATATTAAGTAGTCGGTAGTTCGAGGAGTGTTCACTGACGATGAAACGGATGCCCGGGTAAATCAACACCTATCACAAATAACGCGTAATGAGTAATCTCATTTAAATACTTACGGTACTGTATGAAATACATATATATAAGTCACTTATGACCAATATAACTCACGCCAAAAACAAAAACAACAAGTATCATTCATTTTATTCCATTCATTCTTATAACCTACGTCGTCCATTTTTACACGTTCTCGCCGGTACTTGACTAAAGTACGAGCTGTTTTACCTTATTAAACCGCACTTATAAAATTTGACAAAATTTCCAAAAATCCTATATGACCTGTAGATAACATGTTTTTAAGTCCAACAAAAGTTTTCACTTTTACGACCCGTCACGCAACTCATTTCCACGACTACATTTTACGGGCTGAAATTGCGCTTCGACCAATTTTGACCACTTTGACTTATATGAAAAATACCTTTGACTTCCTTGACTCATAAGTCAACATATAGACTCATTTGTACAGGTTAGGGACCAAGTTTTGACCCTTGATCATTCACCAAATTATACTTGTGACCCTCGGGATTTGACTAAAACTTTACACAAATCCGGATTGTGAAAGTCCTCGTCTCCCGGTACCCGATCTTTAAAATGTCATAACTTTTAGCTCGTTTTGAGTCACGGGCTCTACCTTATACCAAATTAAAGCTAGAAAAACCCTCTATCACTATATTTAGTTTTCAAGACTTGGAACAAAAATCATTTTTCCAAAATAGACCAAATGTTTCTGCCTAAAAATGACTATACCAAAAACACGCTTAGACTCGATTCCAAGACTTCAACCAACTCTAAACATCATCCTAAGACTTCCCAAACATATCCTAACATCAAACTTCCATCCTACCCCTATTGATCAACCAATCTCAATATCAAAATCAAAGAAAAATACACATGCAAGTAGTAACACCTATATGAATCTTTCTAAAACAACAAACCAAACACAATAATAACATGCATATTCATCAACCACCATGGCTCCCCCAAACACCCCTTTGCCGTGGGGTTTGGGTGACCAAATCACCACAACCAAATTAATTTTGGTGGGTTTTCATGGTGTTTATACTTCCATAACACTCAAAATAAACATGCATTAGCTCAAATAGCCACAAAAACGAATTTTGGATCATATGAAAAATCTTGAAAAATTTTTATCAATGCATGTTGGATTTGATTACATGAATAGGTGGGTAATGACCAAACTAAGCGTGGTCTAACCTTAGATTTTTGAAAAATCAAGTAGAAAAGATTTTTGGTGGATTTTTGTGTGTTTGAGGTGTGACCGTGGGTTTTGAGAGAGACAAGGGGAGGGAGTGTTTGATTTTTCTTGTAAATGTTTGTGTGTGTTTGTGTGTTTGTCCACTTTGCCCCCTTTTGTTAGTTAGGAGGGACCTTGTTGCAATTTCTAGTTTCTTTTGTCCTTAAATAGAAAACAACCTCAAAACTTTGCGGGTTTGACTCAATTGTCAATTTTGAAAATTTTACGGGAGTCGGAAATCTTCCCGAATGCTCCAAAATATTTTTGGGATACTTTAAATGTACTTGGAAGGCTATAAAACTCACACGACTCAACTTAACACGAACCGTAAATAAAATTCTCGAGAAATTACATTATCGATAAATCGTCAAAAATTATATAAAATTGGGCATCCCTCGGGATCGTAATCGTCATCGTCCTTCTCAAAACGTCAAACGTAAAAATTATAACCTCGAACATCGGCTCTAACCAAAATACTTATAATTATAAAAATTAAAATTTATCAAAAATTTCAAAATTTAGCGTAATTTAGGGTATCGTAAATGACCTCGATTCTAGGGTGTCACATCCACCCCTCCTTAAAGAGAGCGACGTCCCGGCGCTCGCCTCTTCTTGGGCTCACATTTCGTCTTACTGGAACAAATGAGGATACCTTTCCTTGAAAAAGTCCTCACGTTCCCAGGTGTATTCCGGTCCACGCTTAGAATTCCATCGGACCTTCACAATGGGAATCCTACTATGCTTCAACCGCTTGACCTCCCGGTCCATGATTTCCACAGGTTCTTCCACAAAGTGCATTTTGTCGTCTAGTCGAATCTCGTCCAAAGGAATCACCAATTCCTTGTCCGCCAAACTCTTCTTCAGGTTCGATACGTGAAACGTGTCATGAATAGCACTAAGTTCGGTCGGCAATTCTAACTTGTACGCTACTGGTCCAATTCGTTCAACGATCTTAAACGGTCCAATATACCTCGGACTCAACTTTCCTTTCTTCCCAAAACGAATTACACCCTTCCATGGCGATACCTTGAGCATAACCATATCTCCAACTTCAAACTCCAACGGTTTCCTTCGGTTATCAGCATAACTTTTCTGTCGGCTTCTCGCAGCAAGTAGTCGGTTCTTGATCTGCACGATCTTCTCTGTCGTTTCTAATACCATTTCGGGTCCAGTCAATTGACTTTCCCCTACTTCACTCCAACACACGGGCGATCTACACTTCCTTCCATACAATGCTTCGAACGGTGCCGCTTTGATACTCGCGTGATAACTATTATTGTACGAAAATTCCACCAGAGGCAAGTGGCGTTCCCAACTTCCTCCAAAATCAATCACACACGCTCGGAGCATGTCCTCCATCGTTTGAATCGTTCGTTCACTCTGGCCGTCAGTTTCCGGGTGATAAGCCGTGCTTAAACTCAGTTCAGTGCCCATCGCACGTTGAAGCGATCTCCAAAATTCCGACGTAAATCTACTGTCGCGATCCGAAATGATCGATAACGGCACTCCATGTCTACAGACGATCTCTTTCACGTACACGCTGGCGAGTCTTTCCATGCTGTCCGTCTTCTTCATAGGTAAGAAATGAGCAGATTTCGTCAATCTGTCCACAATTACCCATATCATATCGCATCCACTAGGAGTCCTAGGTAAACCCGTCACAAAATCCATTGCGATTTTCTCCCATTTCCATTCTGGGATTTCCGGTTGTACCAACAATCCAGATGGTTTCTTATGTTCTGCCTGAACCTTCGCGCAAGTCAAACACTTACTGACGTAACGAGCAATATCTGCCTTCATATTCGGCCACCAATAGACTTTCTTCAGGTCGTGGTACATCTTATCCGATCCAGGATGTATCGAATACTTCGACTTATGCGACTCATTCATAACCAATTCTCTAACTCCAGGTTTTCCTTCCTCAGATGGACACAATGGTAACCAAATCCGATTCTCAAAATATCTTAGTCCGTCTGACCTAATCACGAAAAGAGGTTTCAACATTCGTCCCAAATTCTCGGCTTCAACATTCCCTTTCATCAATCCTCTCTCCTGAGCCTTCAGTATGGTTTCGGTTAAGTCAACGCTCTCACTCATCACTAAAGCTCTAACCCTCAAAGGTTTCTCCCGTTCCTTCCTACTCAAAGCATCTGCTACAACATTCGCCTTCCCAGGGTGATAGCGAATTTCACAATCGTAATCACTCAATAGTTCAACCCATCGTCTTTGTCGCATATTCAACTCCTTTTGATCTAAAATGTGCTGCAAACTCTTGTGATCAGTGAATACAACACACTTTGTCCCATACAGATAGTGTCTCCACAGCTTCAACGCAAACACTACCGCTCCTAATTCCAAATCGTGCGTCGTGTAGTTCTCCTCGTTCTTCCTTAATTGCCTCGACGCGTAAGCTATCACCTTCTCACGTTGCATTAATACTGCTCCATAACCTTTACGAGACGCATCACAATACACCACGAAATCTTCGGTTCCCTCAGGCAATGATAAAATCGGCGCGGAACATAACTTATCCTTGAGCGTTTCGAAAGCAAGCTCTTCCTCATTTCCCCATTCATACACCCTATTCTTCTCGGTAAGCCGCATCAATGGTTTCGCAATCAACGAAAATCCTTCAATAAACCTTCTATAGTACCCAGCTAAACCCAAAAATTGTCGAACTTCAGTCGGCGTCGTCGGTGCTGACCATTCCCTGATTGCCACGATCTTAGCAGGATCTACACGAACTCCTTCCTTATCAATCACATGACCTAGAAACTGCACTGATTCCAACCAAAACTCACACTTAGAGAATTTTGCATACAGTTTCTCCTTCCTTAACAACTCCAAAATCTTCCTCAGGTGCTTCTCGTGCTCCTCCTTACTCTTAGAGTAAATAAGTATGTCGTCGATGAAAACAATAACAAACTTATCTAGATACGGCTTGCACACGCGATTCATAAGATCCATGAATACAGCAGGCGCGTTAGTCAACCCAAACGGCATCACTCGAAATTCAAAGTGTCCATACCGCGTACGAAAGGCAGTTACAGGAATATCCTCCTCTCTTACACGCAGTTGATGATACCCTGATCTTAAATCGATCTTTGAGTATACACTGGACCCTTGCAATTGATCGAACAAATCATCAATCCTCGGTAATGGGTACCGATTCTTAACCGTCAGCTTATTGAGTTCTCTATAGTCAATACACATTCTAAACGAACCATCCTTCTTCTTTACGAACAACACTGGCGCTCCCCAAGGTGATGAGCTCGGCCTAATAAATCCTTTGTCCATCAACTCCTTCAATTGATCCGCTAACTCCTTTAACTCAGATGGTGCTAAGCGATAAGGTGCACGTGCAACCGGTGCAGCTCCTGGCACTAAATCAATTCGAAACTCGACCTCACGATTAGGCGGTAAACCTGGCAACTCGTCTGGAAAAACGTCCGGATACTCGCAAATAATTGGCACCTCTTCAATCCTCGCCTCTACATCACCATCGCTCGAAACTTGTGCCAAAAACACATCGCATCCGCTCTCTACGTACTTCATCATCTTCAAACACGAAATCACCTTCAAACGAGAAGTGCATTCGTCTCCCTTAACCGTCAAAACCCTATTCCTCAGCGGAATCTGCACCAATCTCTCACCACAGACGATTGTAGCACTATGCGCCATTAGCCAGTCCATTCCCACAATTACGTCAAACGATCCTAGCTCTATAGGCATCAAGTCGATTTTAAAAGCGTAGTTTCCTAACTTCAAGGTACACCCTTTCAGTATAGAATTCGTACTAACAATTTTTCCATCGGCTAATTCAACATTATAACTAGTCGTTAACAACACCGGTTCTCTATCGATATGACGACTAAATCTAACGTCTACAAAACTCTTGTCGGAGCCAGAATCAAATAAAATACTAGCATAACAAGCGTCTAGCAAAAACGTACCGGTAACCACATTGGGACCTTGTGGTTTATCAGCAGTTCCCACTTGATACACAGCTGCCGCATTATTTCCTCCCCGTCTGTTCCCTGCCTTCGGGCAATTTGCTTGCACATGCCCCCTTTCTCCACAGCTATAACATCCTCTCATCCTGATAGCATTAGCCCCAGTGGCTACTCCTCCCATTCGACAACTAGCAGTCCTATGACCTGCCTTTCCACACTTGCCGCATGCCTGCGGGCAGTTTCCAACATGATACAAGTTGCACTTTCCACAATGGGGGTTCACCTTCACACCTCTAGGGTTTGTCACGGCCCTCATTCCTTCGTTCCTTCTCTGATTAAACTGCTGATTACGGTTCGGCCCTTGGTTGTTTCGGTTTCCTCCTCGGTTCTGGCCTTGGGATTGATTACCTTGTGCTGCCTCCCATTTTCTTTTGTTACCCTCAGCAATGTAATTCTGCTTATCCTGAAGCTTAACGTCCATCAAAGCGTGTGCCATTTGAACCGCTTCGTCAAACGTTCCAGGTTTCGACGAAGTTGTTTCACCCTTGATGTTGCTAGATAAACCCTTAATATACTGCTTCATTTTCTTGGCGTCATTGGCAAATATGTCCGGACACAAAAGACTTAACTCATTGAATCTCCTGGTGTAAGCAGCTATATCGTTGTTCCTTAAGGTCAAGTGTCTCAGTTCGTCCTCCAATTGCCCCAATTCCTCCTCTGGGCAGAACTTCTTTGTCAACAAAGCTTTGGTCGCATTCCACGTTCTCGCATTTGCCACAGCCAATCCCACCGTAGCTACCTGGGTGTTCCACCAGCTTAACGCATCATCCAGAAATGTAGCTGCTGCAAACTTTACTTTATCCGCCTCTGCACAACCACTGATTTCAAACGTACTCTCAACTTTTTCCAACCATCGCCTAAGTTCTAGGGCTCCACCCGATCCACGGAACTGCGTAGGACCGCACTTCATAAAGCTTGAATAGGTACACACTCTCGGGGCTGGTTGTCTCCCCGCGTTCCTTCCTGGATCCTGATTTCTCCCAGCTCGGTCTGCTTCCAACGCATTAGCTATCGCTTCCTGAATCATGTTGTTAACACGATCGGCAGTCAACTTTGGAGGCATTGTTTTATCGAATATCTCTTTCTGCAAGACAAGAAAAATAGAAAAACAATGTAAGTATTCATATCAAGTTTCCCAGACATAAAATACATACAACGACACATCACTACGGAGTTACTAATATTCATCATTTCACACCACAAAAGATCAAATTTAAGACATATCACAGATCATGAAAGGTAACATAGATTGTATTGATAGTTAACCAAAATCGTGACAAGTAATGCCACTACAATCATTCACCACAAAACATCAAGTACTTGAGTTTCTCGTCATAATACCATCATACAAAGGTCTAAAATAGTTCTATTACAATGATCAAGGAAAAATACAAAACAAGTAACTAGGCATGTGGTGATCCACACGGCCTCTTGGATGGCGGCTCGTCGTCGTCCTCGGTTTCCTCATCACTCACGTCCTCGTCCACATCATCCACTTTTCCCTTTCCTTTCTCATCAGGCCCACATTCTGTTTCCTTTCTCGTCCCTGATGTGGATCCATGCTCAATCGCTCCTTGACTTCCCACCGAAATACAAGCACCTCCAGTAGGCGGCTGAACCATGAAGTCATTCGCCTCCATCTCCACATCGTCCACGAATCTCCAATCCGGGGGTAATGAATCCCTCACACGATGCTCCCAACTCTGCATCCTCGACAACCTCATCTGATCTTCCCTCACACGATCAAGACTAGCACTCAAATTTGCAACCATTGATTTCAAACTGTTGATGGCACTTGTGTTCATCATCCCATCATACGCAATCCTTGAAGTCCTTTCCAACAATCTTTGATGCTCCCTTTCAGTCTTATCAAACTTCTTAATCACCCTAGTCTCAACTACAAACCGCTCATACATTAACCTTTCCATCCTCCCCAAACGACCTGCGGGATCCCAGTAGTGACTCGGTCTCGGAAAATAGACCCTCGTAATGTTCTCGTGAATCGATGGCGACTTGGATGACTCTCCACTGCTCCCATTACTATTGTCCATCGGGCGATCAAAAGGTTGCTGCTCATAACGACCGGTCGGTGGTATCTCATAACCCTTCGGCGAACTCGGGGTTTGAAACAAGTCGGGTTCGGTCTGGCCTACGGCATCCTCGGGAATGCCATCATCCAATAGCTCCTCGGGCTCTTCTTCGGAATCCTCATTGTCGTCACTACTCATGCTGAAATTATCCACCTCACTTTCGCCATTGTCGTTTTCCGGCCCTATTTCGTCTTCTGGAGCGATCCATCCATTATTATTGTCCGGCGGGTTCGGAGGTAACGGTCCCCCTTCGTGACCTACGACGTAATCGTTCCCGTTATCGTTGGGCGGTACCTCGGCCATTCCTGCAATAACAGCGAATTTCGGAGGGTACATAAGTAATTATACAATAATTATAAATATATGCATGCAAATGCAATGCAAAGGTGGTACATATGCCCGGAATGTAATAATATGATGCTCATGCATGATAAATATGAAAATTACGATGTCGGATATTTCACGTAAAATTTAACGTCTACATATAGTAATTCCATACTTATATAATAATTACCCACATATATATACTTTACTCAAAAGTATACGTCAAATGCTATAAATACAACAATAAATCTTACCGGAGCCATGCAGGATAGTTGTGTGTGCTTGGACCCTTTTCTTACGACACCAAAAGTTATAGTTTAGGATTTTCAAAGACGACCTAGTTCTCTATAACTCGTGGCTCTGATTACCAATCTGTAACACCCCCACAATTGTTATGCGCAGCGGAACTACAACAATGGGTGCTACACAGTATTCATTGCACACAAGAGATATCAAACGACGCTGAAAAGACGTCGACTTAAAAATTCAACATTTAAAATTGTTAGATAATACATGTCCACAGTTTTCCCAACCCCAATTAGTGCACAGAGTTTAGCGTTTCGGTCCCCATGAATCTCAACCCAAAAACTTCAGTTTTACAATCACATGACATTAAACATAAAAATTGTTTAAGTAGAAAAGGAGGGAAAAACAAGCGGACACCAAGCCGATCACACAACCTCCATCCCATGCATGCTCCATCCTACTGCTCAGCGGTTACCTGAAACACATGCCAAAAATTTTGGTCAACGAAAACGTTGAGTGGAATTCATAGGTTTTTCAATCCATTTGAACGTATATATAATAAAAACCAATCGTGATCATTTATAGTCTTGTCGATCAAACAAACTATAATCAGGATACTGACAATTGTGTTTAAGCTCATGACACTAATCCGTTAACTCAATCACCCGCGTAAATATACCGGCATGATTCAGATGAAACCAGTGCCCCTCTAAAGGCATCAGTTGCAATTATACCTTATTTCTCATACAAAATAATCTACCGCAGAACTTACTATAAGTACAGCTTCTCGGCTAGCATTGGGTCGTCAACCCCGTAGTACTACAAATTGCATAAGCGGCTATTTCCCCCTTCGCAAGGGCAAGACAATAGTTAATAGTTCATGAATTTAGGGACTTTTGCAACTTTGGTACTCAACACAATTTCTAAGGCAACTTTCGGGTCTAACAATCATTCATGATATACGTTCCTTTTAAAAACTAGCATGCATTTCCCTCGCGGGTAAAACAATTTGAAATAATATAAGCGAGGCTATAAATTCACACCTTAGATATTAAGTAGTCGGTAGTTCGAGGAGTGTTCACTGACGATGAAACGGATGCCCGGGTAAATCAACACCTATCACAAATAACGCGTAATGAGTAATCTCATTTAAATACTTACGGTACTGTATGAAATACATATATATAAGTCACTTATGACCAATATAACTCACGCCAAAAACAAAAACAACAAGTATCATTCATTTTATTCCATTCATTCTTATAACCTACGTCGTCCATTTTTACACGTTCTCGCCGGTACTTGACTAAAGTACGAGCTGTTTTACCTTATTAAACCGCACTTATAAAATTTGACAAAATTTCCAAAAATCCTATATGACCTGTAGATAACATGTTTTTAAGTCCAACAAAAGTTTTCACTTTTACGACCCGTCACGCAACTCATTTCCACGACTACATTTTACGGGCTGAAATTGCGCTTCGACCAATTTTGACCACTTTGACTTATATGAAAAATACCTTTGACTTCCTTGACTCATAAGTCAACATATAGACTCATTTGTACAGGTTAGGGACCAAGTTTTGACCCTTGATCATTCACCAAATTATACTTGTGACCCTCGGGATTTGACTAAAACTTTACACAAATCCGGATTGTGAAAGTCCTCGTCTCCCGGTACCCGATCTTTAAAATGTCATAACTTTTAGCTCGTTTTGAGTCACGGGCTCTACCTTATACCAAATTAAAGCTAGAAAAACCCTCTATCACTATATTTAGTTTTCAAGACTTGGAACAAAAATCATTTTTCCAAAATAGACCAAATGTTTCTGCCTAAAAATGACTATACCAAAAACACGCTTAGACTCGATTCCAAGACTTCTAACCAACTCTAAACATCATCCTAAGACTTCCCAAACATATCCTAACATCAAACTTCCATCCTACCCCTATTGATCAACCAATCTCAATATCAAAATCAAAGAAAAATACACATGCAAGTAGTAACACCTATATGAATCTTTCTAAAACAACAAACCAAACACAATAATAACATGCATATTCATCAACCACCATGGCTCCCCCAAACACCCCTTTGCCGTGGGGTTTGGGTGACCAAATCACCACAACCAAATTAATTTTGGTGGGTTTTCATGGTGTTTATACTTCCATAACACTCAAAATAAACATGCATTAGCTCAAATAGCCACAAAAACGAATTTTGGATCATATGAAAAATCTTGAAAAATTTTTATCAATGCATGTTGGATTTGATTACATGAATAGGTGGGTAATGACCAAACTAAGCGTGGTCTAACCTTAGATTTTTGAAAAATCAAGTAGAAAAGATTTTTGGTGGATTTTTGTGTGTTTGAGGTGTGACCGTGGGTTTTGAGAGAGACAAGGGGAGGGAGTGTTTGATTTTTCTTGTAAATGTTTGTGTGTGTTTGTGTGTTTGTCCACTTTGCCCCCTTTTGTTAGTTAGGAGGGACCTTGTTGCAATTTCTAGTTTCTTTTGTCCTTAAATAGAAAACAACCTCAAAACTTTGCGGGTTTGACTCAATTGTCAATTTTGAAAATTTTACGGGAGTCGGAAATCTTCCCGAATGCTCCAAAATATTTTTGGGATACTTTAAATGTACTTGGAAGGCTATAAAACTCACACGACTCAACTTAACACGAACCGTAAATAAAATTCTCGAGAAATTACATTATCGATAAATCGTCAAAAATTATATAAAATTGGGCATCCCTCGGGATCGTAATCGTCATCGTCCTTCTCAAAACGTCAAACGTAAAAATTATAACCTCGAACATCGGCTCTAACCAAAATACTTATAATTATAAAAATTAAAATTTATCAAAAATTTCAAAATTTAGCGTAATTTAGGGTATCGTAAATGACCTCGATTCTAGGGTGTCACATTATGAACCAACTCAAAATTAAAATCCCAAAATAATATTCACGGATAAATTTATTTCCTGAAATTTTGGACTGTCACCAAAACGGTGTATATAAACGTAAGCACGTAACGTAGAATCCTCCGGTTTAGACGTAGTCGATGCTACTTCAGGACGTAAATTCAAATTTCTTCCCAAAAATAAGTGAGTTCATAATATAACATTAAAATAATGTTTTTAAATAATATTTGAGAATAAAATATAAACCATAAATTGACGGATTGTCACAACATTTACCCCTAAACAAGATCTTTGTCCTCAAAGATCATCTTACTACTCGCTTCTTATAGAGTTAAAGCCATGTGGGTATTTCCTCCACATTCGGTCTTTTCTCACAAGTGTAATCCATTACAATACGCGAGTTTCATCAAACATAACTACGGGAATAAGATCAGGCTTAATGTTGACTTACTTTCTCTATCCATGATGTTCACGGGTTTTTGATGAAGGCAACTTTTCGCCGATCTAAACTTTATCAAGAAGAATTCAGATTCTCACTTGATATACAATTTATCAAGTTCGATATTCGAAACATAATTCACGCAGCTCTTGAAGTCCTAGGATAGATCCAGCTTATATGCCTTTCAATCCAATCTTTTACATCATCTCAATGGTCCCATACAACGGGGACTTATTTCCCATGATCTTTCAGATCATCTATTCATTTTTCCAAGGTGAAATTTTTTTGGCAAAACTTCGCTACCCATCCTGTACTTCAAGATCTACACTTCATATTCACATAACCTCCTGCCTACTACCGGCAGTCAATAATCAGATTCTAATTTCAACAATCATTTCAGGTCTCGTGGGTCGGGTATTTTGTAAGGTTAGGTTCGTCATCATAGGCAACCTTAAACCTAAAAGACATGTCCAACTCACAATGGGTGTATGTCGGGTGTCTTCATCCCAACTCCTTCTTACAGATGCTCTAATATATGTCCTCACAAGATTCGATCTTGATCCTAATACGATAATTATCAATGATAATCTCTCCAAAGGAAAACGATTTCACAGTTTATTACCAAAGGTCAATCATTCAAACATAAAACAACACTTATAGTATTTTGTATCGTTACTTTACCTCGTCCCTTCGATTGGGGTGGTACACAGTACTCTCTCATCAAGGTTCGTTCCCAATGACTTCTGAGCAAACCTCTAGAAATTCGATGCGAAGCGAGGATCTTGATAGAGATGATCGATACAGGCACACCATGCTTATATAACTCCTTTAAATACAAAAGAGTCAGTTTCTTCATCAAGAATCTATCATTAACAGGAATGATATTAGCAGATTTTGTCAGTCTGTCGACGATGACCCAAATCGAATCAAATTCAGATGATGACCTTTGCAATAGTTAGACGTTTACTAATGTATGAGGCGATGTCTGTCTTCATAATTTGCCATTAGTACAACTTCTTCAGATAAAAATACATTAAATCATAAATGTTATGAATAAAATACTTATACTTACAAGATTCCAACATAACTATATCTCACAATCCTCCATATTTAGACAATCAGAAGTGGCCTTTTAATCATTTAGAGCCATCGGCTTCTCAATTATAATGGTTCACATTAGCCGCGAACCCCTTTTTATTATTTATATTATCCTTCTTACAAGCATTGTTTATTTTTATATTGTTTGGCAATTTATTTTGCACCTTCATTATTAAGGAACATGTCCTAATTGGTTCTTTATTTTTTCTATATAATGTGTCAGTAATTACGTTCACTTTCCTAGATGGAATAAATATCATGTCCGTATTTATTCAAAAATTATTTCTTCAC
This sequence comes from Glebionis coronaria, assembly GCA_025667525.1. NCBI lineage: Eukaryota > Viridiplantae > Streptophyta > Magnoliopsida > Asterales > Asteraceae > Glebionis > Glebionis coronaria. The sequence continues at coordinate 621,349 of JANFOE010000636.1, read as the reverse complement.
ATTTTTTGAGTTTTAGTTTCTTCTCAACTATCATTTTTATCCGTTATACTCAATCCTACGTCTAAAGCGTCGATAATTATTGCTAGTAATTAAATAATAGAATTTAATTTTATGAAACATAAACGTAAAAAGTTTTAAATTTCTCGGTTCGTCCAATTATAGGAAAATGTTCAAAAGAAATTTGAATTTAGTTAACACGATTCTTGTTGATTTACTGAAAATAATTATTGAGATTCGTAAATGTTCGAAAAATCTTTGTTTATACTTTGGTCACAATTTTCTTATTTGACAAGCAAAAATTGTCGTTTTAAATTTCAAGTCATGGTTTCCTCAATCCCTCTTAGGTTGTATTGAGGCATACACAAACATTTACCCCTAAACAGGAGTTTAGTTAAATGTTCAGGGTATAAGGAAATAATCCCTCAAAAGTTCTTTTTGATAAAACATTTGTCAAAACACATTTGCACTTTCTTTTTGGTAAAACCCAAAGTCTCAAATGGCTCAAATTTTTAAAGAGTCAATATAGATATATCTTACCATCATTAATCCAATGGTCATTTTATGTAAAGGATCAAGCCTTAAATCACATGTTAAAAATTCAAGGTACAGGTTTTTATTGTTAAGCCAATTCAGGGCAGTCTATAAATAATTATTAAGTCATTCTTATTCTTAGAAACAAACAAATGGTCCTTAATGATTGCAAGCATGAATTTATCAATTTACAGCCTACACACGTGATTCACCCAATTTATGAATGCTACATGTGTATTAGTCAATCGAAACATCATCACGTGAAACTTATAATGTTCATTACAAGTTCTGGATGTAGTGATTGGAATAGATAATCTTTTTCGCGGACGCGAAGTTGATGATAACCATGCCGTGAATCAAATTTTCGAATATACGCTAGAACCTTGTAAATGATCGAACAAATCTATCATCTTGGGTAGTGGATATAGATTTTAATCGTCAATTTACTTAGTTGACGGTAATTAATAAACATAAGAAATGATAACACCATAGCTCTTCATGATGACGAGCTTGGTAGAATAAAAGTCTTCTCCTACAACTCCCTCAGTTGTAGGGTAATTCTTTAAATTTAGATGGTGCTGACGTACAGTGCACAAGCCACAGGTGCAGCACCGAGAATATAATCAATACCAATGTTCAACTTGCCTTAACGGCGAAAGTCTAGATAATTCACCAGGAAATACCTCCTAAAGTTTCAGATAACATAAACATCTTTTAATACATTCATTTTAAGTTCTTTCTAGATTATAATATCTATGACTAATTCACAACCATTCATGGTCTAATTTCAAGTCTAAATGCAGGATATGGTCATCCATCAAGAATCATTTAGATCACTTTTGATGATCAACATCTTATCATTTAGGGGAATTCTATTCGAGTTCCCATCAATTAGGACAATGTCGTCATGTCATAATCAATCAATCTATTCTACTGGCACTATCAACTTTTTAGTTTTATTTCCGTCGATAAGATGTGAACTTCTCAAAAGACTAATAATAACTCATAATCCTTCACAATTCAAGGATATCTGGATACATAACTAACCTTAAAAGAGTAAGGTCAACGCATGATCTATGCGAGAGGATTTCAAATCAGATACAGACGAAAACATTAACGAATATGAGTATATCCCATATTTTCATAATTTGAGTACGCATTCAAAAGCTCCTCGGAGCGTTACCCAAGTTATTCAAATGAAATTTAAATCAAAAGAAATGATAGAAACGTCGATACATCCAGTCGGGTATCAACACTCGGTAATCATATACTTTTCCAAAGAATCTCGCCACGGGAGAATTGGACAAGAAAGAATTGTCAATTGTCAAATAAGATAATTTCCACAGATGAGTAAATTCCATTCAGAAGAATAGATGCTACAGGCACATATGTAGGTGTCCCTAACACTATGTCCCTATTTTTCACTTCTTGCAGATCTCATAAAATTTAATCTTTCACAATCTTCAAAGAAAATGTAGGGTTTATTAATCAGTTTTATGGTGACTACTAATCAGCCTTGCATGGTCCATTACAAATTGTACGTAGGCGCGCAACTATATACAATTTCAAGATTAACGATGCAATACTCAGTTCGTCAAAATTTTATCATCATGTTTATAATAAAAACATTTTCATGCTTAATTCTTAAATAAGAATCAAAAATAAATTTACAAAGATTTTCTTTGTTATGAAAAAAATTAAGTTTTCCAAGGTGTTTTATAAACAACCTCATTTCGATAACGATTATTTATAAGTCTCACTTTAAATAATACATATGGTGATGAAAACCCAATTTTTCTCAAGGGATACTGTTTTAACTTATAAAAACAATGAGTGATCTGCAAAAGAGTGAGGAAAAGTTTTTCACCAAGAACTAACTACAACATGATAGGAGATGAGCTTAGCCAAATAATCATGAGGTGCATGACCTCGATGGCACTAAAAAAGAATAATCCTCAACGTAACTCAAATCGAGATGAGTACTTGTTCAATGGTTGCATCACTAATTCAATCATTAGGATGAAGCAATAAAAGATAGATAACATCGATACATGTAGAATTTAGCAATCAAAGGTAGTCTTTTCATTAATCACAAACAAGTCAAAATTGTACCGTAACACATTACGTGTCACTATGTCATACAATTCTCAGAACTCATCCTACCAACTGATGTCTCAGTTAAGTTAGGGATTTTTAAAAGATACCACAATGAATACTAATCTACAAGAGTCATTAGGTGTTCCGCCTGTCCCGGAAGATCCATCGGTCCCAATTCAGAAGAAGATTTCTTCAATTTATTTATTGGACACTGGGCATCCTCATCATTGGACAATGGCCTAGGAACAACAGTTAACACAAACTAACAATCATCTAAAACCTTATAATTCAATCACAGGACTCAACAACTTCCTCTTAACAATCTCATATTCCATATGTGTTAAAATTTACTTTATTCAAGTTTCAATCAACTTATACTCAATTCGATATCCTACCTCATTCTCCAATACTTTCAACCTTATTCATAAACCTTAAAAGGGCAATAAAAGCTCAATATGAACAACACTTAATTTCCAATCCTATAGCTCTTACGAACAATAGTCATCAAATAAGTCACTAGTATGAAATGACTCACACATTCAATTAGACTTCTTGGAAAAGTACTTGTGGCATGAGGCTTTTGGGTAATGGTTCCAATGACAGCCTCAAGTGCAACATTCACCCTTTCGATTTCAATTTAAGAATTGGGTGACAACAAATCAGATGACATCTTTCTAGGTGGTAATGTTTTGTCAAACTTCACTCTATAAGGAAAGATCATCATGACATCGATATCAGATTTAATCTCGCCAATTCTTCTTTAATATCACAACAACAAATATCAACATTTCTACGAATATCAACCATTTTTTGGGATCATAAATATCCACAACTTGGTTTAGATCTAGGATAGCTAGAATTCCTACGAGAATAGCTTCGATTAATTTACTAGGGGATTTAGGGTTCTTTGTGACAATCTACGTCGTATAAATACCTCGTATAAATATCAAAATAATCATCAAACAATCATGTAATAAAATTACATCATATATATATATATATAATCCAAGTTATATATATATATATATTAAAATAACACTTCTTAGTCTGGCCTTATCGGTAACTCGGGAATTCTTCGGCACCGTTATAGTAAAAAGATTTTTAGACATTTTTAGAAAAATGTTTATAGTTAAAAGATTTTGAAAGGTTTTATTCAAAACCTTGGTTTTAAAAATCTTTCGTTCTCTATAACGAGAGCTTTGGTACCAAACTGTAACACCCCCAAATTTACACAATTTAATACAGCGGAAGACTCGTTGGTGTTACGGGATAGCACATTACTCACATCATAGACAACGCTTAAAAATCGCGTCGTTTAATAATAAAGCATTTCCATTCATAAATATCAAAGTTACATAGGTCCCAAGTCATAATATTTCATACAATTTTTACAAAGCATTTGAATGGAAATTGTTGTTTAAGTGCGGGCCATGAATTCTTGTTGTCTTCCCGAGAATTACCTTCAAGTACCTGAGATAAAACATGTTAAAAGAAAAGGTCAGCGATAACGCCGAGTGAATTCATAGAGTTTAATAAATTCCATAAATATAACATCGATATAAGATTATTACCGAAAATCATTTTGTACAAATCTTTGTAATAGGCCACAAAATAGCCAAAGTCATTTTATACAAATCCTTATCAAAATCATAATATAGGCTTTCGCCTTCAAAACCATTATACGAACTAATGTCGTAAAAATATCATACAATACGTTTTATAAAGTTGTATAGAAATAAAAACCGTTATATGAATATGGTTATGAAAAAACAAAACACGAACATAATATCAATAGTAAGACCCCGTATTGCTAGTCAGTCAATATATCGTAATTTAGTGCGTATAGCAGTATTTCGTTATTTTGGATTATTATAAGCCGCATGACATTGTTACCTTACTACAACAAACAACGGGTAGCTAGCCCGAAACTCATTTTCCCATCAAAATTAGCGTGTCGTCACAATAATCACGCTTGTGTAAATCTTCTCATACATAAATTCGCTACCAATCAATGTGGCACGACGGGGATCAACCGTCAAGGAGCGAACTAGGGTGATCGTCCCCAAATAGTACTATTATATGCATAAGCGTCTACCAAATCCCGGTAGTTCACAATTCATGCTAATGGGACTTTTAGTGACATCACCTAACTTTAATAATCCATTTCATTTCATCTACCGGGTCATAAAATCATTCATCGGGTCATACAATCATTCAGGTCCAAATCAATAAACAGACAATCGGGACAAATGATGTCCTATTTTATTAAAACTAACATGTTATCTCCCTCGCGGGTTTATAAAACATTTCATAAAAACATTTAAAAGAGTGCGAGGCTATGAACTTACGTTGATGTGGGAAGGAGGTTATCGGCGATTTGGATGTACGGTACGTGCTTCAATCACGGAAACCTAGACAAATAATACTCGTCTTAGACTCTTGTCCAATGACTTTATAAAAATAACAATTATGTATACATATGATGATGATCAAGTGGGATTGTACATTTTTACTCATTCATTATAGTGTTTATGTGTTGGTAACATTTTTATACTAGTTTTACTAGTTTTACTTATTTACATGTTTTAGGTCCAATAAGCCTTTTATAAGTCCATTAACTTGTATTAATCCATTTTATACTTTTGTTATCAGTATTATACTTTACATGTTAGGTCCAAGTGGGTTAAGCCCAATAAGTAAATTTATAAGTGTTTTACTAACTAGTCGGGTTTATAGTCCAATAAGGCTACTTTGGCCCGTTAATGTCTATATCTTGTAAAGTTCGGGTTTTATCGGTTTTTATTTGTATTAGGTACTTATATATCAGTATATGACTTTTAAAAACTTTACATTAGACGGGTTTGATCGTCTAAGTTTTAATTGGCGAAAAACGTTAATTTTGCGGTAATAGCCGGAAAAGTCGTAAAAATCATGTTTTTAGTTTTTATAACTTGGAAAAATATTTATACTTGTAATTTATATAACATGTCCCATTTTAATATCAATATTTATATACACTTTTATTATAATTATTATCCACTAGTGGGTTTTATATATTTATATATTTTATATAAATTTTGAGTGCTTATATTATATATTATTTATACAAAATCAGTCCTAAAAATCTAGTTTACTAAAATGGTCATATCTAGAGTTCTACATGGAGATAGAACCCCAAATTTTTATCACAGAAACTAAATGCTAGGTGCTTCATTTTATTCCTGTATAGCTACTGGTGAATCAACCTCTAAGTATTTTATAAAATTCGTCCAAAACAGTGTAGTCAGATTTGCACTCTAAACTTGTTTTGATCATATCTCACTCATTATAATGATTCCATTGTATGACCAACTCTCACATGTGTACAAGACTCATAGCTTACTGTATTTTAATTTATTCAAGCCATTTTATCAGTTTATCATAATATTCTTTACTGTTTTATACAGCCATCATTTTAAGCATGATTTTAACCTTTTTACATATGGATTTCCATCTTTTTAACCATGTTTATCAACACCAAATCCCCACACAATATTTTTAATCATCATTCATCATCATATACATATACATAAGTAAAAGAAAATACAATATTACATAATCAAAATAACAAGAAGGATAGGAAGAATGATCCTTATACCATCATAGTGATGAAAACGTGAGGTTGATGAAAAAGGCTTGGATTTGGATGGCAAGACTTGTGATATACAATATCAACTTCAAGATCACCTATCTTCATGAACATCTTGTGGAAAATCAGCCCTTGGATCCTTTGAAAACTTCTTTCTAGATGTTAAAATCACCATCAATCTATAGAGCTTTAAAAGGGCTTTATCATATGTTTGAATAACACATGATTTCATGGTTTAAATTGATCAAATGAGGGTGTAATTGATGAATATGGGACGAATTTTGGGGAGGAAAGAGAGAAAGTTGTGGTGGTTTGCATGGATGGAAATGGAGAAATGGTTTGGAAGTGAGTGGTTTTGTGTAAGTAGCTAGGACAAGTGTCCTAGCTTACTTAGTAAGCTTCAACACATCTTTGATGTGTTGTTAGCTTAATATGGCCGGTTATAGTGGGGGTGGGACAAGTGTCCCACTTGTCTCATCTCCACTAATTTACGGGTATTCCTCGATTCTAGTTTCCTCGATTTACGTGCCCTCGGGTCTTTTTACGAAAAACGTTTTTATAAGTTATGAATCAACGGCACAAAAAGAATCTAATAAAAATTGTCTCATCAAAAACGGAGTTCGAAAACGTAAATACGTAATCCTAGGGTTTCCGGTTTTGTCGTAAAGGATGTTAAATTATAATCGTAAGTCCTAATCTCTTCTCGTAAATTTGTGAGTTTATGAACCAACTCAAAATTAAAATCCCAAAATAATATTCAGGATAAATTTATTTCCTGAAATGTCGGACTGTCACCAAAACGGTGTATGTAAACGTAAGCACGTAACGTGGAATCCTCCGGTTTAGACGTAGTCGATGCTACTTCAAGATGTAAATCAAAATTTCTTCCCAAAAATAAGTGAGTTCATAATATAACATTAAAATAATGTTTTTAAATAATATTTGAGAATAAAATATAAACCATAAATTGACGGATTGTCACAGCTGTTAAAAGCCGAATTAGTAGAAGTCGTATTGATGTTGTAACTAGGTTAGATGGTACTGTTTGTGAGAATGATCAGGTGGCTGCGGCGTTTGTTGAACATTATGAATCATTTCTTTGTCTTGCGGGGGATACGGGAGGTTTTAATAAGCTGGACCTGTTTCATTCTCGGCTATCTGATGAGGTTGCGTTAGACATGGTTACAGATGTCACTAGTTAGGAGGTTAAACGTGAGATGTTTGATATGGGCAATGATAAATCGCCAGGTCTGGATGGGTTTACCGCTGCGTTCTTTAAGGAGTTATGGGATATTGTTGCCAATAATGTGACTAATGCGGTTCGTGAATTTTTTTCAAATGGGAAACTTCTTAAGCAGGTAAACCATACGATTATTGCTCTTATACCCAAAATTAATGCCCCTAATAGGATTAATGATTATCGTCCTATTTCTTGTTGTAATGTATTATTTAAATGCATTACAAAGATTATTGCTAATCGGATTAAGGGTAGTTTGAAGGACCTTGTGAGTCTAAACCAATCAACATTTGTTCTGGGACGTCATATTGTTGATAATATTCTACTTACACAAGAATTGATGCATAACAATCATTTGGATCGTGGGATTCCTCGTTGTGCATTTAAAGTGGATATTCAGAAAGCTTATAATACTGTGCATTGGAATTTCCTTCGTGAGGTTCTTATTGGTTTTGGTTCCATCAACGTATGGTGACTTGGATTATGGAATGTGTGTCTACAGCATCATTTTCTATTAGCATCAATGGTTCACTTCATGGTTATTTTGAAGGTAGGAGGGGCCTTCGTCAAGGTGACCCTCTTTCTCCTTATTTGTTCACATTAATTATGGAGGTTTTAACGCTTATGCTCAAACGAAGGGTTTGGGATGCTGAGTCTTTCACGTTTCATAGATACTGTTCGATTATGGAATTGATTAACCTATGTTTTGCTGACGATTTGTTCTTGTTTACTCATGGAGATGTTAGCTCGGCTATGGTTATTAAGGAGGCCCTGGATGAGTTTCAACATGCTTCGGGGCTTACGCCTAGTCTTCCTAAGAGTACTGCATTTTTTTGCAATGTCCTGAATCATGTAAAACTCTCTATTCTTCAGGTTTTACCGTTTAAGGAGGGGCATCTTCCAGTGAAGTATTTAGGGGTTCCCCTGGTTTCATCTCGTCTGATTATTAGAGATTGTCGTGAACTAGTGGATAGGGTGCGGACTCGTGTGCAAGATTGGAAGAATAAAGCTTTATCAGCAGCATGCATGGTGCAATTGGTCCAATCTGTTATGGGTTCTACGCATGTTTACTGGGCGTCGGTCTTTGTTCTTCCTTCTCGTGTCTTATTTGATATTGAGCAGATTATGCATGGTTTCTTATGGTGCCATGGAGATATGAAGAAGGGTAAGGCGAAAGTGGCTTGGGATGTGGTTTGTCTTCCTAAAGATGAAGGGGGTTTGGGTATTCGGAGATTGGATATCTTTAATAAGGCTCTCATGGTCTCACATATTTGGAAGCTCTTAATTCTCAAAGAATCTCTTTGGGTGAAGTGGATTCATGAATATAAGCTTAAAGGTAGGAACTTTTGGGAGATTCCATGCCGTGGTAATATGACGTGGGGATGGCGTAAAATTATTCAACTGAGGCCTATCATTAGGGAATTTATTTGGTATAAGATTGGTAATGGGTCTAAGGTTTCGGTATGGTCGGATGTGTGGTGTTCGGAGAGTCCGTTAACTAATACTATTTCATCTAGAGATATTCATCGTGCGGGCTTTAATTTCAATATGAAAGTTAATGATGTTATCCGAGATGGTCAGTGTTTATGGCCTGGTTTCTTTAGAGGTAAATATCCCTTTCTTGATAATATTGGTATGCCAAATATTCGTGAAGGTGTTTTGGACAGTTTGCTTAGGAGGAGTGACAGAAATGCTCTTAAACCATTTTCTGTTGCTAATGTGTGGTCTTCAATACGTCCTCGGGATTTAAAGGTGCCATGGTATGATCTTGTGTGGTTTTCTTGTTGTATACCAAGGCATTCGTTTAATTTGTGGTTGGTGATTAAGCAAAAGCTCAAGACGCAGGATAAGGTTTACTTGTGGGACGTTTTGGGCGCTTTGGCTACATCATTTTCTCTATGTGAAACGCAGCCGGATTCCCATGATCACTTATTTTTTGAGTGTTCGTTCTTATAGCAGGTTTGGAATAGAGTTCGAATGGTTGCTGATTTTGGGTGCTCTAGTCCGCATTTCAGTCAAATTATGGCGCATATTCTTCCATGGGCAAGGCAGAGGACTACTAGGAGCGTCGTCTCAAAGTTGATTTTGTCTGCAGCGACGTATTTCATTTGGCAGGAAAGGAATTGGCGTTTGTTTAAATTGGTGAAGAGTACGGTGGACCAAGTTTGTGAGTGCATTAATTCAACACTTCGTTTGAAGATGGTTTCTTGCCGTTTTAAACAGTCTAGAGAGGGGACTCGGTTTACCCACCTCTTGAGCTTACCTGAGTCTTATCTTATTTGATGTTTGTTTTTAGGTTTGTTGGTGTATCTTCCATTAGGTGGTTTTTCCCTATTGGCGTCATTGGTTATGTAGTTCTTTAGATTCATATGGCATGTCATATGAATTAGTGGTTGTTCAAGCGTTTGCTAGAGGTTAATGTGACACTTCAGTCACATTCCATTGTACTTAACTGATTTTTTGGGATTAATATATTTTACCGGGGTGAAGTCCGTTTTACCCAAAAAAAATTAAAGTTGTAGTATGTCTTAGAGAAGTGAATTAAATGTGAATGGTGATCACTAGAATGTACAGAACTCTTTGAAATACGAGAATGCTAATTAATATGTGACGTGGGAGAGTAAAAGTACTAAAAAATTTCAAGTGATTTATACTCCTTTAAGTAAAACCCTTAAATGAGAAAAAAAGAAAGTAAAGTATAATAGAAGTGATTTTCAAAAGAGTAATAGAGTTTACTAAGTTATATGTTGATGTTAGTTATGTATGTCTCGGAGGACAAAATGACTAGTATAAAAAATTTGCATGGTTATAGAGGTAGGTGTGTAAAATGATAGATTAAAAGATATAATAAAGTTATATTATACCTAGAATTTGCGAGATCAAGTAGATCATCGCAACTAAATGAATGAAATGGAAGTAGTAAGAATGTGTGGGGAGTAATGTAATCAAGATTCATGAAGTATAAATAAGAGATTTCGAGGACAAAATCCAAATAAGGGAAATATATTTGTAACACCTCAAAACCGGGTCTTGAGCGTTCATTTACGATGATAACATTTTTATAGTTGACCATGACTCTTACCAGTTTGAATGGGTTTAGATCTATCATGTGTTATAGTCATAAGGAATTAGACTTAAAAGACCATTATTGACAAATAGCCAAACTTCCACCCAACAAATAGCTAGTTACTTTCCTGGCTTTCTATAATATTCTAGAGAGATGTGTGGGTGTCTGTGGGTGTCGGCATAATCAACAAAGGAGGGATGCTAAGATGGTCCAAAAGATCATTTGAGTATGAATTAAGTACCTAATCAAGTTATAAGCTTATGATAAACATCCTTGCAAGTACAATGGAAAGAAAAAAGGCTTGGAATAAGCTATTAATGGAAATGCGTAATAGAAGATTAAGTAAGTTTAGGAGCTTAGGTAATGTTTAACCCCGGGAGTTATAAATGAAGAGTTTGTATTGTTGTAAAGTGTCAAAGCATTTATGTTATGTCAAGTCGTTCGTCATAGATGTATGCTAAAGAGTATCTAAATGGGTCAAAACTAGTGTTTGGTAAACACCATAAAGTATGTGTTAATGGGTCATTTAGACTATGTATGCTATTGAAAATGATGAAATATGTTATGATAACGATTTATGGAAAGTCTCATGTCGTGTTGAGTTATAGAAGTTATTTTATGGAATAATGAGTAAAAAGTGCACAAGAGGTGTTTTACAGAAAACAGTGCACTTGAGGCGTTCTTTAGTGCACTAGAGGGGCTTCACAGAATATAGTGCTCTTGAGGGGTCCTTTAGTGCTCTAGAAGGGTTTTGAAGAAAATAGTGCACAAGAGGGGTCCTTTAGTGCACAAAACGGTATGACAGATTTTGTTTATTTTATATAAAATGAACCCTAAAGAGTTAGAAGTTGTTTCTTATATCGTTAGGAAGGTACTGATTCTATTTTCATTTAAAAGTACTTCTATGGTCTGAATATTTATAGATTTTGGTCAGTTTATAAAAGAGTGACATCAGGTCAATTTCGATCGTGCTTTTTGAGCAAAAGAATTCTATTTTGGTCAAATATTAGAGTCGGGAAATGGGTGTTTCAGTTACCCTATTTAAAAAAAATGAGTCGTATATATAGGAGGTAAACTAGGTTACTATTGGTTGAAAAAGAGGTAAGTTATTCAAAAAGTAATGATTATGATCTTGAAAAACAATAACTTATCTCTTTTCTATAAAAGAAATTACCAAATCCCATAAAATTACGGCCTAAAATATCACAAAAGTAACAACTAGGTGAGACCCAGTGTCCTTCAACGGTCAAAGAATTTGTCCGAGGGTAATGGCTATATTTGTCAGCGTGTAAATTTAGACATGTATGCGTCTAAAAATGTGTTTATCAGCGTCTAAACCACTTATGTGTCAACGGCCAAAAATAAAAAGTAATAAAATAAAAAGACCTTAACAAAGAGGTGTACCCTAATGAAGATAACTCTTCCTCTGACACAAACTGAAATTAGCATTCTCTGTCCAATTATACATACTTGCATAAGCAAGATAGACATAACATTCCTCAAGTGAACCTTGCTAAAGTAAGTCCTTTGGAGTGAAGTTATCTTATATAAACACTTTGTAACTTCCTAGGTAAGCCCATTTTTATTTACACCAAGTCTCCCAACCGACCAATCCCAAATCTAGGCCAAACAGTCTTGGCAACATGCATAGTTGTATCAACTTTGCATGCTACAATGACTCAAGAATTAGAAGTTCCAACAATTCTTAAAAAGAAAAGTCTTGATTATTCCTAACTCTTACACACCAGTGGACACAATCTAGAATCGTGATAAGATCACTCTAAAAGTTCTCCCCTTAAACTTACACAGTTTGCAAAAATTAAAATGTGACAAATTTTTATTTCAAGATAGGAATGTAAACATTCCAACCATCATAAATAACTACTTGTCATATCTTGGAAGTCCATAAGAAACTCTGTATCCTATTGCACAATGCTCAGTATGCCTGAATGATTAGATGAAAAACAACAAAAACTAACATATGCTGTCAGAGGCTTCTTTCCACTTGTCAGCGAATAGAATGCCTTTGTTAGAGTTTAGAAAATATAGTTGAAAATCTAATACTTTTACAAGTAATAATAACAGTGCACATCCTGTACATACTATCCATCAACGTCAAAAACACATATTTTATGGATTGATCATTCCAATACTTGTTACCAAGTACTGGAACCTCCCAACATCAAAATGTTTAGTTAAAAGATCAGCCATATTATCTTCCGTGTCTATTCTATCTGGATGTATTAAACCTTTTTCAAAACAATCCCTTATAATATAATGCCTAATTTCTATGTGTTTAGTTTTAGAATGATGCTCAGGATTTTGATAATGCAATGCGTATTGTTATTATCTACAAATATCCTGGTATGCATAAAGTTGTACCCATAATCCAAAAGCTGATTTTGAATCCATAGCACTTGCCCACAACATGCAACATCAGCTACATACTCAACCTTAGTTGTTGAATTGGCCACCACTGTTTGTTTCTTGCATTGCCAAGAAATAAGTCTGCTCCCAAGAAATTGACATCCACCAGTTGTGGATTTCCTATCATTGTTATCACCTCCACAATCACTATCTGAATAGCCCACAAGCTCCAATGGAGAAACTTTAGGGTACCATAATCCCAGAGTAGGATAGCACCTAAGACACCTAAAGATCCTTTTGACAACATGAAAATGACACTCTTTGGAAGTCACTTGATAGCATGCACATGCACACACATCAAACATGATGTCAGGTCTAGTGGCAGTGAGGTACATCAATGATCTAATCATTGACTTATAATGCCTGACATCAACATCCTTTCCATCTCCAATATTTCCCCAAGGGTGTTCCCTGTCCATGGGGGTGCTAGCCCGTTTTTCATTTGGGGAAAAGCCAAATTTCTTCAAAATTTCTTCTACATACTCTTCTTGAGAGATGAAGATACCATTTTCTTTCTGTTGAACTTGCAGTCCTAGAAAGAAGTTCATCTCTCTTATTGCACTCGTTTGAAATTTGTCAGTCATAAGCTTGGAGAATTCTTCACTCATCTTTGGATTAGAAGATCCAAAAATGATATCATCAACATAGAGCTGGACAAGCAGGAAAATCTTTTCCATTCTGCTTGGTAAAGAGAGTTTGGTCTATGGTGCCCCTCTTGAAACCATTTTCCACAAGATAAGTGGATAAAGTACCATACCATGCTCTAGGGGCTTGATGAAGGCCATACATTACCTTTTTAACTTTATATACCTTGTTTGGATTCTTTGAATCTTCAAAACAAGGAGGTTGCATGACATAAACCTCCCCTTGAATAGTTCCACACAAGAAATCACTCTTGACATCTATCTTATAGACTATGAAACCCATCATGAAGCATAGGCTAGGAAAATCCTTATTGCTTCAATACTAGCAACAGGTGCAAAAACCTCTTCACAGTAAATGCCTTCTTCTTGTTTGTAACCTTGAGCAACCAGTCTTGCCTTGTTTCTGATCACAATACCTCTCTCATCTCTCTTGTTCCTTAGAACCTAACGTGCTCCAATTGGTCTCACGTGATTGGGACAATCTACCAGCTCCCAAACATCTTGTATTGCAAACTGATGAAGCTCATCTTACATTGCTTCAACCCATCTTGGTTCTTGAAGAGCATCAAAAATCTTCTTGGGCTCATTCTGTGACAGAAAGAAAGCAAATAAACATTCTTGAACTAAAGGGGTATCATCATTTTTGTGAATGTTGGCAATGAATCCTCCTTGAGGATTCTTCTTTCTTCTTGTTTGAATTTGTGAATTGATGGGACCAATGATTTGAGTAAGAGGATGAATTTTGGATACTTTAGTAACAATTCCTCCCCCAAACTAAGTGTTGTCATGCACTATAGACTCCAAGGTGCCATTATCCCCATCATCATGATTTCCATACCCACTTGAACTAGAAAACATGTCAGCGTCTGGATTGATGACGCTGACTCCTTCATTAGGTATGAAATCTTCAACAAGTTCAAGTACTTCCTTGTCAATGGATGAAAACAAGCTGTCAGCGGCTGGATCAGGTGTGTCACGTCTGAACTACTTTTGTCATCGGATGGAATACTTTCACTGACTTGCTCTTCTTGTTGCTTTCTCCCCACTTCTCTTGCAGTAGCAAATGCTTTATTGAATTCATTACTCCAAATAGGTAGGTCCGTAAAAGAAAATGTGGGAGTGAACTCATCTTCTTGTGATCCTGACACCTTTGTAACCTGTGTACCTGTATTATTAACAATAGTTTCTTCCACAATCTTTGGAGAGTTCTCCAAGACAACTGGATTAGTAAAAGGCAAATAATTCATGGATCTAGACAATGATTCTAAATCAAAAAGCCAATCTCGTCCATTAATAGGATCACTAGGTTTACTTTCCAAAAAGTCAACATGCACGTTTTCTGTTACGACCTTATCCCTCTTGTGTTAAACCCGATACCCTTTGTTGTTCATTGAATAACCCATAAAATATCCCTCATCACCTTTTGAATTAAACTTACCTAGGTTGTCATTAGTATTAAGAATCACTACATGACATCCAAAGGGTCTAAGAAAATCTATGTTAGGTTTTATATTCTAAAAGAGCTCATAGGGGGTCTTGATAAGTATGAAAACACTCATCAGTTATGACCTAAAAACCACTTAAAACACAGCTAAATACATTATATTTAACTGTAAATTATCAGAATTACGTGGGTATTTTGTGTTTATGTGTTTTCAGGTAAAAAGATACATTATGGAGCAAACACGTGTTTTCAAGGGATTTATATAACAAAAGATGAAGAAAAAGACAAAACCAAGCTTTGAAGGACCAATCATGCCATAATTACAAAGATGGAGGGCTTAAGTTGTAACTTTTACAAAAACAAAGGATGTAAATGAGATTTTGTTAAAAACTTTTAACTCTTTGATCTCATTTAATAAGAGATTAAAGTGGAAGGACTAAAAAGGAAGTATGAGGAAAGTTTATTTGTTAACTCTACTTTACCTGGTCAAAGTCTGTCTTAGACACGTTTTCATCTTCTTAACAACAAACGAAGAGAGAGAGAGAGAAAAGATATCAGTTTTCATACTTTCTTCATGAGAGATAGAGAAGGATTCATAAGAAGAGTAAAGGAGGAAAAATGTTCATCTTGTTCTCCTCTACAAGATGATACAATTTAATATCAAGATTCAAAGGAGAAGAAATGCCCAAATTCTGGAAAAAGATGATGATGAACCCTAGGTGTTTCAACCTCTTATTATCCACGTGGAAGAAGATGATTGGTTGGCACACGTCACACCTCCTCCTCTCAACCTCTATAAATACCAAGAAGATCACTTCATTTCAATCTGGTTAGACTAGGTGTAGATTACACATAGTGATTAGATAGTTAGGATAGATATAGTTAAAGCTTCTAAGCAGTTACTTAGATTCTGTTAGGTTTGTTAATCTTTCAGTTTAATCTGTTGTAACAAGATTCTCTTTTCCACCATTAATGATAATTCGAGTTCTTCTTATTTCTTGAATAATCTTCTTCCCCTGTTTTCTGGAATATGCTCTAGTTTGTTAGTCTGTTGAGTTAGGCAGTTGGATTCTATTAAGAACTTTACGAATAGCGTTTGTGATCAATATCTCTTTATAGCTTTTGATTTGATTATGTTACTCTTAATGATTTGAACTAGTTAGTTTTTGGTGTGACTTCATTTAGTAAAAGCTTTAAAGCAATTTCTGTGATTTTGGTCTTAATAAGCCAAAAGGTTCATAAGCTCAATATGAGCTTATGAGTGGTGCTCTTTTTGCCCATTATTACTAGTAGATCATTAAAATTTTCATAATTAGTCAATCATTTTTAAGGTTACCTAGTTAAAAATTAATGTTTTATTAATAAGCATCATTTACTTCGAGCAAACAGTACATAGATATTTGTTTTGGGATCAGCTTACACAATAAGTTTTATTTCAGTTTTCTGAAGATTCAGTATGAATTAGTGGATAGTACTGATTTTACTGAAGTCTTGATTTTCTTATCTTGATTTTGTTTGTCAGCTCATAATCTTAAAGCTTATGAGCGATAACAAGTTTCTATGAGTTTCTGTTATGCAGGTTACAAGTACTGGTTAGTTGATCAAGACTTTTGTTGTATAGCTGATTTCTGTTGATTTCGATTCAAGTTGGTAGTTGAAGTTTACAAGTTGTTAGAAAGTAGAAGATGGATGTGTGAATGAAAAGTTGGCTCAGTGCCATACTTCAACATCAAAGGACTTACTTCGATGAAAACAGGTTAAGCGCATATCTCAATTTTCTGCAAAGATAATAGTTTAAACTGCTATTGGAGTGTTTGTAGTGTGAATCTTGTTCGACAATTTGAATTGCCTTTTGTTACATGTTATTCTCTATTTTTAGCGCATACTTTGTCAAATGTGATATAGCTTTATTATTCTTCTTGCATAATTCTATTTACGGATATTTGGATTAGCATAGATTAGAACACATTTGGATTATTGAGATGGTGAGATCAGTATGATTTATTTTTCATCAGTAAGTGAGTTAGAATTCACTAAGATTTTTAATATAAGCTCAGTAGGATTAGGCTTATTATTTTGGTGGTTTAGACTGTTAAGCATAGAAGTAGAAATTTAATTGGATACATCAAATTACTCAATTAGGTTCTTCATAGGTTTAATTCATTTTAATGGATTTAGTTCAGTAATTCATTTTGATATTAAATAAAGAAGTAGAAGAACTTCCAGCTGCCTGTTTCTTTTTCATTATTGCAGTGGTTTAGGTAGATGACACATATGGTCCCTCACTTTGATACTTATCATAGCAGTGACAGTCCTATATCATTAGATGGTAACAGTTAGCTCCGTTAGTTATTGATATATTTTCACTTAAGGTCCAATTTGATCAGTTTTGATTGATAGATTAAATTTGGACAGATAGATGTTGGGATGCGTTTAGTTTAGTATTGGGCCTGACCTTTTTGTATTAGCAATAGGTAGATACATTTTCTATTAGATTGTTATTACATTCTTAGATTAATAAGAGTATCTTTAGTTTAGAATTTTTGGTAAATTTCATTTGTGGTATAAACTTGTATTTTACATTTTAAAATTTTTATGTGTGCATTTAAATGTGGTAATAGCTAAATATTTTTTTAGTGTAGTACGTAAAAGTAAATAGAAGCTATTTTTACCTTTTTACATGTTTCTTGCCAAGTAGACATAGATATCATTCAACCTTTTATCACCAAAAACAATTAAGTCAAATTTGAAACGTTAAATCAATTAGATAAGACCGAGAGAAAACGAACTAAAAAAGGAAATATTGAGTGGCGGCGCTGCCGGTTCTTTTCGTGAAGATTAACTGTTTCGAGTGAGAAGTATTAGATTTTGGGATCCGTTCACTTTGTGGACGTTGTTTTTGTTAAATCAGAAACAAAAAAAATCAAAAGATAAAAAAGATAAAAATATAAAAAAAACTATAAAATCACAAAATCAATTCATTTCCTAAAGAATTGAACCAAAAAAATAAAAAAATACAAAAGTAATCTTTTTCCTAAAAGATTACACCAAAAAAGTATTGTATATATTGGTTTCACTCGTTTTTTACGTACATATTATATTTTCTTAAAAAAATCAAATAAATACAAAAATATTTTCTCTATATTATTATATGTAAATAAGTATACGCAGATACGAACACTTATTATACCTACTTCCATAAGTATTACCGAGGCAATACACCGTCTGTGGCGGCGTTCCGGTGCCACTAACATGTATCGATCAAATTTAATTAAGGGCACAATAGCTAATTACTGCAATCTACTTGAAATTGAGAAAGAGGCCACTGTGTGGGGGGTATAAGGCGAGTGTATTTCACATTCTAAAGAAGCAGGATCTTAAGTGCTACACGCCGCCTCGTTTCTCCGCTTCCTTGTGAGTCTTTCGAGGGTGATAGTAGTAAGTGGTGTGCCACCAAATTAGTACTTACATATATTATATTTTCTTGTGGATATTAATTATTGTACCTCGAGAGAGGTAAATCTATTCTCTCTCAAAAGTCGACCGAGAGCTCCTGTCTCACTCCTCGAGTTTACTTATACGTGTACTCGCACACGTGTAACCATACCACCTTTGGTGTATTACTTCCTTCCCCGATGAAGCTTTAAACGTCATTCACTTGTATATACATTCGGCCATCTTGCTACACATGGATACTCGTTCCATGGCGAAGATTTTACAACAACGAACCGCCAATGCTAATTATTTTCCTTGTTCGATCTTACACCCCCAGTTTACATTGCGCAGCGGAAATACACAATTGCGTGCGAGACACAAGCATCATCACAAAAGGTATATTGAACGACTCAAAAGTGAGACGTTTACACATAATTATAAACATGATTTTCATAAATGGTCTAAAACATAGATTTCAACCCAAATTGTACTGACACGACACCAGAGTAAAGCGTTTTGTCCCCATGAATCTCGACCAACAACCAATAAGTTTAGTACAGTACATCAACATAAAGTAAATTGTTCAACATTAAAGGTAGAAATAGTTTAGACCAACATTCTTCCAAAAGCCAAGCCACAACCTCCACAGCAAAAGCTCCATGCTCCATTGATACTATGGTTTTCATTGGGTTCAGATTTAATCTCGGTATCTTCTCGAATTGATCACGGTTCAAAGTGGAATAGTTTGTTCTTGGTTACTGAAAAGGGTCGGTTTGTTTAGTTATCTAATTTCTAAACTAATAGCAAATAAATGTAAATGTCGTTGAATGAAAATAGTGTTAAAGATTAATACTAAAAATAACGAATTAAAAATAAATGTTTGAAAACTTAAAGACAAGATTAGAAAAATGCTAGAACACTTAATAAAACTAACACTTGGAAACTTTATAAAAAAACAAGAACTAAACTATCGGAATATGTAAAAGGGAGACTGATCGGAATATGCTATCGGAAACTAAGATCGGAATATTTGAAGCAATCACGATCGGAATAACAAACACCCCTCTGGTCGGAATATATGCAATCGGAATAAGGGACAAAGGAGCTGATCGGAATGTGGTAACATGAGTCAAATCGGAATGTATTGTAAAACACCTAATCGGAATAACTAATAAACAAGGCTAATCGGAATGATTAAGAAACTCCACAATCGGAATATTGAAAATGAATCAGATCGGAATAATCGAAAACAATGCCAATCGGAATGTCACATTTACATGCCAAATCGGAAAGTTCAAAACCCTTTTCCGATTGGGAGATCGGAAAGATGGTGGTGATCGGAATACGTGATTGGAATAGGGTTTACCCTTTTCGATACCTTTTTGATCCGAAAATTAAGCAAGTAATAAGCTATTTTGATAAGCTAATCACCAAACTTAAACGAATATAATGTGAAAAAGACTAAATAAGCACTAATAACAACTTATCCAAACTTAAAGTAAGCAATCTTTTAAATCAAACTATAAAAAGATAAACTTTTTAAGAAAACTTTTGAAAAGTAAATAGGCTAAACATATAAATAAGCCAATAAGCACATAGATCTTAAAGCTTATTCGTATGAAAACTTAAGTAAGCAGAAAAAGATTAACTTTTTAAGCACGAAAACATTGATGAACAACACGGATCATAAGTAATTCGCACCAAAATCAATCTAAAAATTAAAGAAAGGTAGAAAGAGATGAAAGATTAAAAGCTTAAACTTAAACTTGATTAATGAAATCAACAATACAAAAGGTTTAATCTTTGAAAGATTAAAAGAAAGAAAGATGAAAACTTAGTGAGAGAAAGTTGAGAACTTTCTCTCTCTAAAACTAGAGAGGAAAAATGAAAAATGAAACTAAACACTAAAAACTAACTAACTCTAAAATTGTGAAGTGAAGTCCTATTTATAGGCGTTTGCTTGTGGGCTTGTGAATGGGCTTTGTTTTTGGACTTCTTTTCTTCTTTCTTCTTTAGTCTTTACGTTTCTTTAAATAAACGTTTCCGACTTTGGATTTTGAGAAGTGTCGGTGAATAATTCCAACTTGTCTTATAATCTTTTGTTTAATAGACTCGAGTTCTTCGACATATATGAATCTTCCATCTTTGGCCCTTTTCTTCGATAAATCTTGAAATAGGCACAATGACTTCAAATCTTTTGCATCTCTTGGACAATAGACTCCGTCTTGAGTCTTTTTCTTCAATAAAACCCGTGCAATCCCATGTTTTCTTCAATATTCACCCGGTTGACCCTGAAAACATAATAAACACAAAAACCACGCATAATTCCAAACAAATGATATTAAATACGTGTTTTGGTCTTGTTTTAGCCAGAAATAAGTGGTAAAAGGATGGGTGATTTCACACCTATCAAATCCCCTACACTTAACCATTGCCATGCCCTCATGCAATGCTTAGTGATTAAGCAATTTTACACTTTTCTCATAATTAATCAACCTTGGCCTATTAACATTCTACTAAACAAAAATTAAAGTACTAAGAGAAATTAAAACTTTTAAAGTAATCAAAAGGATAGAAAACCATTTTCACTTGAAAATAGCTATATGAAGATAACTTGCAAAGAGATCAAGGACTTACATTCGGGCTTCGGTGCTGCGAAGATTTATCACCCTCAAGTTTCACGTTCCCCAAACTAAGCTTAAACACGAGATCATTGTTATTATAAGTTAGCAAATCAAGCACTTACACACATGGCTTAATTAAATGCTTAAACTCCTTTATTCCTAGTTGTATCTCTTATATTTTATTTTTGTCTTAGAATGATCATGAAGATGCATTTTTGGACTTATTTCGATAGTTTATTTAGGCTGAAAGCAAAGTAGGACGATTTGATCAATAGTTAGCTAAATGACAAAATCTCTTAAAACTGCTTCTCGGGATATCAAAAAGTTCATATCTTGGCATAACTCGGTTCACAATTTGAGACCTTTCTCGGGCCGATATTTGGCATGTACTTCATACTTCATATCTTCGAGAGACGTTCTTGAGATAATGGTCTTCTCTTTGTTATAGAGTTTCATCACTTGGAGACTTTTGAGGGGTACTCCAACTTTGTTGACCACGACTTCATGATTATTTCTTCAATCTCTAATTGGGATTTTGAGATACAACGATCCGCCTCCTTTTCGGACTTAGATCTATTTATCCTCATACCTTATTAGGGTCTTTTCGGATAGACTTATCCATGATCTTTATGGGAGTTGATTGCTTTTCGTCGTGAGTCTTGATCCTTCATATTTATTTTGGGAATAATGCTTTTCACATCACCTTGGATCTTTAGCAATAAAATTGAATCCTCATGCCTTGTTAGGGCCTTTTCGGACTCGCCAATCTTCGTGCCCCGCTTCATAAGTTATGCCTTGGCTATGAACTCTTATCATTACCGAGCAACTTTTAAACGATCTTGGGCTAGAAGCTAAGTAACTTTTCAAATCGTACGACCTTACTTATTGCAGATAAATTATTAGCAAGTGATGGGAGAATAGGCAAATAATTACACCAAGTGCGCTTATGCAAGAATACCGACTTATAATTGACTCTATCATTTCTCGTTCTCCACAATTTAAAATCTCAAGTAATGAGACTCGTGGATGCTTAGCCTAATAAACCAGTTAAGGTCTACATGGTTAAGGATACTAGCTAGAATAAACTTGGATAAGTCTATTCGGGTTGAGTCAAAATAATCGCAACGGGCCTAATATGTCAAAGACTTCAAAACTAGCTACACCACTTTATGAATATTTTTGACTTTATTGCGGGATATATACATATGAAAGCAATGATAAAAATTTAAAAATTACGACTAAATGGCCAAAGTTAATTAAAAATTTGAAAAATGTTGAAAAAGATGATTTTCCGGTTAAATGAAGGCATTTTCATGGAAAAGTCCACTTAAAACTTCGATAGAAGTCCCCCCTACACTTAATATAAACATTGTCCTCAATGTTTAAGCATGTGGGAAAAGTCTCCCCTACACTTATGACATTGTACACGTCGGTTAAATCAAGCTAAGGAAGAGACGACTAACGTGATCAATTTCAAATGTGAGTATGAAGAAAATTGAATCACGATAGTTGAGAGATAGAACCGAATTTCGGATAACACGGGAGCACGGTACTTCAAAGGTTCCAAAAGTGCATTCATCCCTGTAATCACATCACCACACAAACACAAGAAACCTATAGAGGTCCCCCTACACTTAGGAGGTTAAAACGGAAAAGGATAGATACTCGGGCTGCCTCCCGAGGAGCGCTTGTTTTTGATAACCGAGTCACGAGCCTGACTCGACCCAAAATTAGTTCATGGGGAACGTGGTGAGGGATGGAATCATCTCCTGAGAGTTTTCCTCACCAAAGTACAACTTCACTCATTGGCCATTCACCTTAAAATTAGGTCCATTAGGTTGAGCGAGCTCGAGAGTACCATATGGAAAAATTTGGGCAATGGTGAATGGGCCGGACCAACGAGATTCCAGCTTGCCCGAAAAGATTTTCAACCGAGAGTTAAAGAGCAAAACTTTGTCTCCAACTTGGAACTCTCGGTTTTTAATCTTAGAGTCGTGAATGAGCTTAGTCTTCTCCTTATAGATCAAAGAATTTTCATAAGCCTCATTACGGAGTTCATTCAGCTCATTGAGTTGGATCTTGCGAAGGTCACCGGCTTTGTTGATATCAAAATTAGCCCACTTAAAGGCCCAGTAAGCCTTGTGCTCCAACTCAATGGGGAGGTGTCATGCTTTTGTTGGGAATTAATTTGATGAGACAAAACAAGAATAATGAAACAAGAAGGACTTATATGCAAATATCAAGCTTTACAAGAATATGGAGCCATTTCATACAACAAAGAGGACTTATTAGCAAAAGATGGAGGGACTTCTAGTGTAATTAAAGTTTTCTTGTAAGAAAAGTCTTGTATTCTATTATATAAAGAATATATAGGCGTAGGTTTTCATTATCTCATAATTCACAATGTAGTCATAAAGCGTGTGTCGTGTGTTCTAGACGTGTGTGTTCAAACACGTCTAGGTTTTGTTACTTGTAATCGTTTGAGGTTTAATACAAGTAATCGTTGGAAAAGAAACACCTTGTTCATAATCAATGTTCTAATTCCGATATGTTTATCATATGAACGTTGATTATCCTAGTAAGCTGAATCGATCCATGAATAATGGTTTCCACAATTGGTATCAGAGCGGGTGGCTCTCGATGCTAGGAACCAACAAGGTGTTCGATTCGAAGAACGAAGCTTAAAAATTCGTCCATGATTTTATGGTCGGATCTCACTGCGCAGCCGTTTATAAACAGCGATATCTTCTTCGTTAACTGTTGGATCGACGTGAAATTCGAATTGTAGGTTCTTGGCATATATGTCTTGAATCTCACCGGAGGGATCGTTGATCTGGGATCTCATGAAGGAGATATACATCGTCGAAGTTGGCTACAGATTAAGGTATAAATTTTCTGTTTTTGTTTTTTATGGAATAAGATTTAGGGTTTCATCCCTTAAACCCTAGATCGACATAAAAAGCAGAAAGTTATGTGGTTCGTTGCTGTTATAATGCATAATGATACAAGATTCGAGCTAAGGTTGGTTTATAAACCCTAAGTAAGGGTTTCGATGCATAAATTATAAACCCTAGATCGATTTTTGAACAGAAAAGTGTGATCGTTTGATAGCAACAATTAAAGTATTTGTTTTGGTGACAAGAATAGGGTATGCTATGAACGAAGATTGGAGTTGTGGATTATGGAAAATTCGTTTTTAGGGTTTTGAAACCCTAGAATTATATTATGTAGCGGCTGTTCAAAGAGAATATAGAAGCGTGGGTCATGTATTGTTCCAGGTTGAAACTTTACAGCTTTGATACTGTGACATGATGAGCAGTTCGTGTGTGCTACTCAATATGAAAAGGATATAGCGTATGGTCCCAGGGGTACAACAAGGTTTTTTTTGATGATGGGTCAAAGACAAATACGTGTTATGTTCAAAAATAATACAAGGATGGTCAACACGTGATGATTTATTTATGGAAAAGATTGGTCGCTTTATGTGGCTGAAAAATGGATATTGTCTAAAAGTGAAGGATATTTTATGGTATTGTTCGATCAATATAAAATTCAAAGTGAAAAAGAAAAGAAGTAGTCTTCACGTGGGAGAAACTTTTTATGTGATTGTGATATTGCAAAAGTGTGTATGTTGTGGTCCCCAAAGGTTTTCTAAAGGGTTCAACTTATTGTTAAAGTAGGACAGTTTCCACGTGATACAAGAAGTGCAAAGGACACGAAGATATATTGTTCCTATTTTTAAGATGTGGGTGATCCGAAAGTAGATGAAGACAATCGAAGCTGTGTTTGTAAGATCGAGTTAGGGTTTTTATGAATAAACCCTAGATTGCTTTGATTCTGCTGTGTAGATTCACTGTGTGACGTGAGGTTTAATGGTGCATTTATATTACAGCAAGTGCAGCCCTGTATATTGCTTTGCACGACGTGTGACGGAGGTTTGCAAAGGAATAAAGGTCATGTGTACGAAAGTCGAAGGTTGCAGAATAGTATGGCTTAATTCTGTGTGATTGGAAGAATAGTACAGCTAGATTTCAAAGTTGATTGTAACCTGGTATATGCATCGCATGTGATGGAAGAAAAAGAAGCTAAAGTGAATGTTAATGCAATATTTCATTCAGATTGTGATTTGTTTGGGCTGTTGGCATGGATAAAAGGTAAAAGTGGGCTTTACAAAGAAGTCATTGGATGGTGATGCTACACTAAAAAAACGCAACAGTACACAGTGAGTTTCAGAGGGTAGCGCTGCCCACTGTTGGAGGTTGTAGCTATAGATGGTGTCAGTGGCTGAGTCGAGCCGCTGACAGGAATAAAACACACGCTGACAGAGACGACGCTGACACGTTATATTTAGACGCTGACAGCGTGTTGTCCGATATACGATTTTTAAGCGCTGACACGTATCGTCCGATATAGGACAGTACATACAGATGATATATTGGATGACAAAGGATCTCGGACAGAACTGACTGTTTAAAATTTTATGGCTCATTTTTGAAGATTGTGTTTGGTGCAATGAAGTTTTATTTGATTATGTGACAAGGCTAACCTTGCGGTTACGTACCGACTTGGATTAGAAGTAGAACGCCGACAGAGGCAGCAGTTGCATAAAAGAAGAGGATGATATTGTACTTAGATGATTTTCATTGCAAATTGGAGGTTTCGATGAAGAGGTTTGATTATTACTTATTTGGTGTTGGAGTTGTTTTTCGCAGGTTTGTATTTTATCATATCTCAAAAGATTCGCCTCTCTTTTGAGATAACTTGCTTGTTCGTTTAAATGTTTGGTGACGAAGACTTGTCAAATCTAGCAACTAGATACCTTGCTATCACTTGAAGGAGTTACATTATCGTGCTCAGTGTCTCACAAAGGATGAGGATTTTGACAAGAGATCAAGGTCTGC
This sequence comes from Glebionis coronaria, assembly GCA_025667525.1. Classification (NCBI taxonomy): domain Eukaryota; kingdom Viridiplantae; phylum Streptophyta; class Magnoliopsida; order Asterales; family Asteraceae; genus Glebionis; species Glebionis coronaria. Next base: position 595,314 of record JANFOE010000636.1, on the reverse strand, counting down.
TTATACTTTAACGTTCTCATATAAGTTCGACGTCACATGGATAGTGCAAGATATAAGGTACAAGCTTGGGAGATTCCACTCCTTTAACAAATAGGTTATATTCGTTTTTCTTCATTCGTAATCTACAATTAGAGTCTACATAGTTCGTGATTCATTTACATGCACCACTTAAGGGGAAGCGTTTATTAGTTGTTTATCTTTAGAAGACCCCTATTGGATGAGACAAAAAGGGGAAGAACATTCAAAGATCAAGGTATGCAACTTATTATTATGTGGTGATATGTCTTTACAAGAAATCTTACTTTAAGGGGAAGCTTGTTTCATTCGTGAGAGATCAAGATTTGAAGATTGGTTTTGTCATCATCAAATAGGGGAAGATAAATTGTTGGGAATTAATTTGATGAGACAAAACAAGAATAATGAAACAAGAAGGACTTATATGCAAATATCAAGCTTTACAAGAATATGGAGCCATTTCATACAACAAGGAGGACTTATTAGCAAAAGGTGGAGGGACTTCTAGTGTAATTAAAGTTTTCTTGTAAGAAAAGTCTTGTATTCTATTATATAAAGAATATATAGGCGTAGGTTTTCATTATCTCATAATTCACAATGTAGTCATAAAGCGTGTGTCGTGTGTTCTAGACGTGTGTGTTCTTGTAAACACGTCTAGGCTTTGTTACTTGTAATCGTTTGAAGTTTAATACAAGTAATCGTTGGAAAAGAAACACCTTGTTCATAATCAATGTTCTAATTCCGCTATGTTTATCATATGAACGTTGATTATCCTAGTAAGCTTAATCGATCCATGAATAATGGTTTCCACAGCTTTCCCGTACACGAGACGATATGGCGTACAACCAATCGGAGTCTTGTAAGCGGTACGAAAAGCCCACAAAGCATCATCAAGTTTATCAGCCCATAAGGCACGATGCTCTCCCACGGTTCGTTCAAGAATTCGCTTTAGTCCTGGGTTAGAGATTTCAGCCTGGCCATTAGTTTGTGGGTGGTATGCGGTGGAAAGACGATGATTTACACCATACTTTGCCATGACTCTTGCGAATTGGTCATTGCAAAAATGAGTCCCGCGATCACTAATAATGGCACGAGGCACACCGAATCTAGCGAACAACGATTTCAAAAAGTTACAAACCACCCTTGCGTCATTAGTAGGTAAAGCTTTGGCTTCAACCCATTTTGAGACGTAGTCAACGGCTACAAGGATGTATTTGTTTCCTTTAGAGGAAGGGAATGGCCCCATAAAGTCGATACCCCAAACATCAAAGATTTCACATTCTTGAATGAAATTCTGAGGCATCTCGTCTTTATGTGTGATCTTTCCTTGTTTTTGGCAAGCATCACAACGTTTAACCATCTTGTGAGTGTCACGATAGATGGTGGGCCAATAAAATCCCGAGTCAAACACTTTTTTGGCGGTTTAGTTGGGACCAAAGTGACCACCAGTGGGTCCTTTGTGGCAAGCGTCAAGGATTTCTAAAGCTGCCGGTCCATCAACACATCGGCGAATAATCAAATCAGCACATTGTTTGAATAGATACGGGTCATCCCAAAAGTAAGTCTTAATGTCTTTGAAGAACTTCTTCTTTTGTTGGGATGTTAACCCGTCGACGAGAATTCCACCCGCCAAGTAGTTTGCAATGTCCGCAACCCACGGGGTTTCATCAGAAGTCGAGTTGATAGACATTAAGGTCTCCAGGGGAAAAGAGTCATTGATTTCTTTGTTCGGATGATCCCCTTGGTAAGGATCCTCAAGTCTACTGAGATGATCTGCGGCTAGGTTTTCAGCTCCTTTTTTATCGCGAATTTCGATTTTAAATTCTTGGAGTAGCAAAACCCAGCGAAGAAGTCTTGGTTTAGAATCTTGTTTAGTCAACAAGTACTTCAACGCGGAATGATCGGTATACACGATGGAGGTAAAAAGGATAAGATAGGGGCAGAACTTTTCAAAGGCATAGACAACAGCTAAAAGCTCTTTTTCGGTTGTTGTGTAATGCAATTGAGCCCCTGTCATTGTCTTGATAGCGTAATGGATCGGTTGGAAGTGTTTGTTCACTCTTTGGCCCAAAACCGCTCCAATAGCAAAATCGCTAGCATCGCACATCAACTCAAAGGGAAGCTCCCAATTAGGGGTAACCAAGACGGGTGCCTTAGTAAGCTTATCCTTAAGTAAGTTGAAGGCTTCAATACACTCGTTGGAAAAGATAAAAGGAGTATCTTTCTCCAAGAGGTGGGTCATCGGGCGAGCGATTTTAGAAAAATCTTTGATGAATCGACGGTAGAAGCCCGCATGACCGAGGAAACTTCTCACACCCTTCACGGTTGAAGGTGGAGGCAATTTAGCAATAACATCGACTTTAGCACGGTCCACTTCAAGACCGGCTTTGGAGATCTTGTGTCCTAGCACGATGCCCTCTTTTACCATGAAATGGCATTTTTCCCAATTAAGAACAAGGCGAGTGTCTTCACACCGCTTAAGCCTACGTTCTAAATTGGCAAGGCAAGCAGAGAAAGAATCGCCATAAACCGAGAAATCATCCATGAATACTTCCATAGTTTCTTCAACCATGTCATGGAAGATAGCCATCATACACCTTTGGAACGTCCCAGGAGCATTGCATAAACCAAAAGGCATACGTTTGTAAGCAAATGTTCCATAGGGACAAGTAAATGTGGTCTTTTCTTGGTCTTTGGGATCGATGGGAATTTGAAAATACCCGGAGAAACTGTCTAAGAAGCAGTAATAGTCATTACCAGCTAGACGCTCGAGCATTTGATCCATGAAAGGAAGAGGAAAGTGATCTTTTCTCGTGGCATCATTGAGCTTGCGATAGTCGATACAAACTCTCCACCTAGTAACGAGACGAGTGGGAATCAACTCGTTGTGTTCATTGGGAACAACGGTTATTCCGCCCTTCTTGGGCACACAATGGACGGGACTTACCCATGGCGAATCCGAGATAGGGTAAATCAAGCCGGCATCAAGAAGTTTGATAACCTCTTGTTTGATGACGTCATGAATGCGAGGATTAACCCTTCTTTGGCTCTGGATTGCGGGTTTAAAGTCATCTTCCATGAGAATCTTGTGAGTACAAAAGTTCGGATCAATTCCGCGGATATCGGAAATTTTCCAACCAATTACCTTCTTATGATCTTTAAGCACGGCGATGAGGCGATATTTCTCTTCTTCTTTCAAGTCCTTAGCAATGATGACAGGCGACTTCTTCTTATCTTCAAGGAACACATACTCGAGATGGGGCGGCAACTCCTTAAGGTCTAAATCCGGAGGATTTTCGATGGGAGGCGTATTCAAAGTCGGAGCATCGATAGCAATAACCGTGGGAGATGGTGGAGAAATATTGTCTTCTTTAAGAAGGTTCTCAATGAGGCGAAGATCTTCATCCCAATCGGTGGGAGAATCGTCATGTTCTAAGTTCACATCTCCCATGGTGGCTTCCAAATCTTTCCAAAGGAAATCACTTTCTCCAAATAGAGATAGTGATGAATCAATAGAGGAAACGGTCTTAACATTAGGAAGAGAGGTAGGAATACTTTTACAAGCATTTTTTAAGTGTTCTTCACAAGCCTCATCAAGAACGTCAATACAATTAACACTCTCGTAGGAATAAGGCTGTTTAGAAAGCTTTCCCATGTTGAAGACGATTTTATCGTCACCCACTCTCATGATAAGCTCACCCGCTTCAACATCGATGAGAGTGCGACCGGTCCTCAGAAATGGACGACCAACAATTAATGGCACACGAGGGTCCATCTCGTAGTCGACGACGACGAAATCGGCAGGAAAAGTGAATTTGTCGACTCCTACAAAGACGTCTTCGGCTATCCCCACTGGATAAGCAACCGTACGGTTAGCTAATTCCAAAGTCATTTTGGTGGGGACTAGCTCAGGGAGATATAATTGCTTCCAAACGCTTAAAGGCATTAAATTAATATTGGCACCTAGATCTGGTAGGGCCATGCAATTCTCTACTCCCGGGAAGTTACAAAGGATTAAGAAGCGACCCGGATCACCAAGCTTAGTTGGCAATTTCCTTAAGAGCACTGCAGAGCAATTCTCATTAAGTTGGGTGTTAGCAATATCAAGAAGCTTCTCCTTGTCGCTAAGAAGATCTTTGAACATCTTCGCGTACTTAGGCATGTGAGCGAGAGCCTCAGCGAAGGAGATGTTGAAATTCAACTGTTTAAACATTTTAAGAAAGTTCGAGACTTGAATATCATCCTTGCTTTTGAGCTTCTCTTTCCTCAACCTTGATGGATAAGGTATATTGGAAGAAGAGGAAGGCTTTGGGAGAATAGGATCACTTACATCCTTGGGTGGAGGAGGGGTAGAAGTAAGAGGTGGAGGAATTGGGGAAGTAGAAGGATGAGGAATAGGTGACTCGTTTTCCTTAGTCACAATCACCGGTGGAGGTATAGGAAGCTCGGGTTCCTTGGTACCTTTGCCACTGCGAGTGGTGATTGCTTTCATCTCCCCTCTTGGATTCGCAACGGTGTAACTCGGAAGAGTACCCGAAGAAGAGGATTGATTACCTTGGAAGAAACCAGCCATCATGTTTTTTAAGTCATTCGTTTGACTTGCCAAAGTGTTTCTCATATCCGCTCTCAGATCGTTTCCTTGTTTCACCATGTCTGCTTTCAAGTTGAGCACTTCCCGCTGGAGATTTTCCACGATCACATCATTGGTCCTCATGTAGGTTTCAACATCTTGGTGCAATGCGGTGGGTTGGTTGGGAGGAGGAGCATGGTAGGCGGGTGGTTTATAAGCAGGTTGTTGGTAAACTTGGTTGTTTCTTTGAGGTGGATATGGTTGTTTGTGAGGTGGTTGGTATGGTGCACGAGGTTGTTGTTGTTGTTGAGGAGGGCGATTGAGGTTTTGTTGTTGGTTTGGGTTGTTAGGGGGAAAACCGGGTGGGGAAAGAAAGTTGTTAGAGCGGTAGCTAAGCAAGTTGCCGTCACCTTGAGGACGAGCTTGATAAGCGGCCGGAGGATAGGTACCGTATGCTGCATTCACATTATCAGAAGGGTAGTCTTGGGTGGTGGTACAAGTGGTGTAAGAGTGAGGACCACCGCATATTTCACATGGTTGGTTGACAACATTGAGTTGAAGGTTTTTACCATTGATGCTGTTGGTGTTGCTAGCGGTTTGGGTAGCAAGTGATTCAAGAAGCGTAGTGATTTTGTCAAGTCGCTTGTCGTTGTCACTAGTACTAGCACTAGCGGCATTGGTCCGCACACTCTTGGTTTGCACACGAGACTTATTCTCAATGATATCCCAAGCGGCATTAGAAGTCTTAACCAAAATATTACCCCCTAAGGCACTGTTTAGTGAATCTTGGTCATTCATGCTTAAACCATTATAAAAAGTATTAATTTCGTGCACTTTGGTAAAACCATGTTGTGGGCACTTTCTCAAAAGATCTTTGAAACGATCCCAAGATTCACTAAAAGATTCATCGTACTTTTGTTCAAAATTGATAATTTCATTCCGCAAAGCGGTAGTACGAGAGGGTGGGAAAAAGTAGTTTATAAACTTGGTCTCTAAATCCGTCCACGTCAGAATACTTTGTGGCGGTTCCTTTGCGAGCCAATGTCGGGCTTGTCCCTCTAAGGAGAAAGGAAAAAGTTGTAAACGGATTACCTCTTGTGGAACACCATTGAATTTGACCGTATTCGTGAGTTGCAAGAATCTCTTGATGTGGTCATGTGGGTCATCAATGGTACGCCCCATGAATGGTTGAGCAGAGACCATCTGGATAAAACCGGATTTGAGCTCAAAGTTGTTGGCTGCAATCGCGGGTATGACAATTGGATCATTGTTGCCGTCTACATGTGCTTGTAGAAGTTCAATCATCGGGCGATTGTCTGGTACAGGCTCATTGTTGTTGTTATTATTGTTGTTGAGAGGTGGATTGTTATTGTTGTTATTGTTTTGAGGTGGGTTATTGTTGTTGTTTTGTACACCGGCCATGTTTAAGTCTTCGAGAGGCTCGGGCTCTTGATAAGACGTTGATCGTGTACGCATGCACCTACAAAAGAACTAACAAGGCAAACAAGAAATATTTTTGGTTTTTATGGTTTTTTAATTTTTTTGTATTTTTGAAAATTTTATATATATATATATATATATATATATATATATATATATATATAGAGGAGGGTTAATGTGAGAGATTTTTTAAAATTATTAAAATGAGAACCAATCTACACCGTTGGATCTATTAAGTTGTATTAAATAAGAATGATAATTAATGAGTGAAATTATGATCATTAAATGTAGATTAAAAATATATTTTACTTACATTCTTTTTTTTCACCAACTATTAGTTCAATATCTCGAAAATAATTGATACGTCGTGGTACAATATCTCGAAAATAACTGATGCGTCGTGATACAATCTCAAAAATAACTGATGCACGTGGTACAATATCTCGAAAATACTTGATTCGTCGTGGTACAATATATCGAAAATAACTCATGGTGCGTGGTACAATATCTCGAAAATAACTAATGCGTCGTAGTACAATATCTCGTAAATAACCGATGTGTCATAGTACAATATTCTAATAACTAAAGAGCATTTATGTTTGGTCAATATAAAAAATGAAGGTTATATTTTTTATTTTTATTTCTTGTATTAATTACCATGTATTTAATTCCCATTTCCTTTAATTCTATTAATTATTTAATGGTTCTTATTTTTATAACTTTAATTAGTTCTCATTTGATCCTAATTCTATATATATATATATATATATATATATATATATATATATATATATATATATATATATATATATATATATATATATATATATATATATATATTTTTAGGGTTTTTGACAATTTTTATGAAAAAGTAACGTTCACGGTGAACGGATCCCAAAATCCAAGTTCTCATAAAAAACTGGTAATCTTAACGAGAAGAGCCGGCAGCGGCGCCATTTGATACTATGGTTTTCATTGGATTCAGATTTAATCTCGGTACCTTCTCGAATTGATCACGGTTCAAAGTGGAATAGTTTGTTCTTGGTTACTGAAAAGGGTCGGTTTGTTTAGTTAACTAATTTCTAAACTAATAGCAAATAAATGTAAATGTCGTTGAATGAAAATAGTGTTAAAGATTAATACTAAAAATAACGAATTAAAAATAAATGTTTGAAAACTTAAAGACAAGATTAGAAAAATGCTAGAACACTTAATAAAACTAACACTTGGAAACTTTATAAAAAAACAAGAACTAAACAATCGGAATATGTAAAAGGGAGACTGATCGGAATATGCTATCGGAAAGTAAGATCGAAATATTTGAAGCAATCACTGATCGGAATAACAAACACCCCTCTGGTCGGAATATATGCAATCGGAATAAGAGACAAAGAAGCTGATCGGAATGTGGTAACATGAGTCAAATCGAAATGTATTGTAAAACACCCAATCGGAATAACTAATAAACAAGGCTAATCAGAATGATTAACAAACTCCACAATCGGAATATTGAAAATGAATCAGATCGGAATAATCAAAAACAATGCCAATCGGAATGTCACATTTACATGCCAAATCGGAAAGTTCAAAACCCTTTTCCGATTGGGAGATCGGAAAGATGGTGGTGATCGGAATACGTGATTGGAATAGGGTTTACCCTTTCTGATACCTTTTTGATCCGAAAATTAAGCAAGTAATAAGCTATTTTGATAAGCTAATCACCAAACTTAAACGAATCTAATGTGAAAAAGACTAAATAAGCACTAATAACAACTTATCCAAACTTAAAGTAAGCAATCTTTTAAATCAAACTATAAAAAGATAAACTTTTTAAGAAAACTTTTGAAAAGTAAATAGGCTAAACATATAAATAAGCCAATAAGCACATAGATCTTAAAGCTTATTCGTATGAAAACTTAAGTAAGCATAAAAATATTAACTTTTTAAGCACGAAAACATTGATGAACAACACGGATCATAAGTAATTCGCACCAAAATCAATCTAAAAATTAAAGAAAGGTAGAAAGAGATGAAAGATTAAAAGCTTAAACTTAAACTTGATTAATGAAATCAACAATACAAAAGGTTTAATCTTTGAAAGATTAAAAGAAAGAAAGATGAAAACTTAGTGAGAGAAAGTTGAGAACTTTCTCTCTCTAAAACTAGAGTGGAAAAATGAAAAATGAAACTAAACACTAAAAACTAACTAATTCTAAAATTGTGAAGTGAAGTCCTATTTATAGGCGTTTGCTTGTGGGCTTATGAATGGGCTTTGTTTTTGGGCTTCTTTTCTTCTTTCTTCTTTAGTCTTTACGTTTCTTTAAATAAACGTTTCCGACTTTGGATTTTGAGAAGTGTCGGTGATTAATTCCAACTCGTCTTATAATCTTTTGTTTAATAGACTCGAGTTCTTCGACATATATGAATCTTCCATCTTTGACCCTTTTCTTCGATAAATCTTCAAATAGGCACAATGACTTCAAATCTTTTGCATCTCTTGGACAATAGACTTCGTCTTGAGTCTTTTTCTTCGATAAAACCCGTGCAATCCCATGTTTTCTTCAATATTCACCCGGTTGACTCTGAAAACATAATAAACACAAAAACCACGCATAATTCCAAACAAATGATATTAAATACGTGTTTTGGTCTTGTTTTAGCCAGAAATAAGTGGTAAAAGGATGGGTGTTTTCACACCTATCATCCATCACTTCCTATTACCTGAAATACATGCATAAAACGAGTCAACAATAATGTTGAGCGAGACTATAGGTTTATCAAATCACATTTGAACACATGAAGAAAATCAATCATAATCATTTATAGAATTGTCGTACACACAATCTATATTCAAGGCAATAATAATAATGATATTATTAAACAAACATTGTATTTAAGCTCATGACACCGACCCCTTAACCAAATAGTCACCCACGCCAAATGCCGGCATGACTAGAATAAAACCATTGCCCCTCTAGGGTATCAGTTGCTAGAATACCACAATCTTATTCACGTAAAATTATCCTTCTCAGCGGGTTACTCAACGTAATGCCATGGTCTCAGATAGGGTGGTCAACCCAATAGTACTATCATTAGAATAAGTGGATATTCCCGACTCACAACATCAAGTCAAAAGATAGTTAACGGCTCATGAATTTAGGGTCTTTAGCAACAAGTTACTCAATACAATGAAATCAACTTTAGGCAACATTCGGGTCCAACAATTACTCATGACTTGGGTTCATTTATTTTCAAATAGCATGTATCCCCCTCGCGGGTATTAAAATCTTTAAAACAAGTAGAAAGCGAGGCTATAGACTCACCTTAGTATAAGAGATCTAGCGAGATGATCGTCGACGATAATGGATGCCTTTCAAACGCGAGAACCACTATCTATCAAATAAGGCGCGTTCATTAATAATGACTCGAGAAATAAATCATACATAACAACATCAAACTCAAACTCAAAAAGTCACGATAAACTCGAGAGAAAACGATATAAATAACTTCATTATACTTTACTACACATTTACTTAACCATTTTACACTTTTTACAAAGTCCGCCGGTACATACTACATGTACTAGCCCATTTACCCCTTTTAAACTCGTTACCCGTTTATGAAACAACTCGATAAACTAACTTACTATATATAGTAAGTCCTCTTACAAGTTTATCAAATGAAATTACTTTTAAAGTATTTTACCCAACTCATTTTCAAACTACAAAATCCGGACAGATTCACGTTAATTTTTCATACAACCGTTTTAACTTATTTAAACTACTCCGTTTACAAAACCGACACTCGGGTTTTTAAGTAAACTCAACCGAATAAATAAACACCTCATTATCAGTAGGTTACATTTCTCAAAACATCCATTTAGAGTCCCCGAGATTCGATCCAAATATCGACAACAACTATTTGTAGTGCCGATACTCGTATCCCGGTACACTATCATTCAAAACATCATAACTTCGCGCTCGTTTAGAGCTAGAAGCTCTACCTTATATCAAATCGAAGCTAAGAAAATTATCTACAACCCTAGGCTATAAGATAGACATTTTCAAAACATAAAAATTCGGATTTTACACTTTACATACTGTTATAAAATGACTACTAAAAACTTGTACAAAATCAACTTTTTGATAAAAACCAACCATGAAAATGATCATTACTATACCCTAATATCATCATACATCAACCATAACATCAAAATCATAATAAAAATAAAAATCTTAAGATCAAAATGAAGTTTCTAACAATATTTTTTCAAAAACCACCATGGATCATCATGAAAATGCCATGCATGATCATAGCTCCTACCTACCAACATCAAGAAAAAAATGTGCTTGCATGTAAGGATTTCTTACACCAAAATGATCCTTGATCAAATATAAGATTGGGTCTATGCCTGATTTAGTTGGATTCAACCTCAAACTCAAGATAAAATTGATTGAATGTGTGTTTTGGGGTTGTGGTGGGTTTCGCAAACACAAGAGAGAGAGAGAGAGAGAGTGATGATGAAAATTTTAAAATGAAAAATGGAAGTGTGTGTGTTTGTTTCTAGTTTATATATAGTGGGGTAGGGACCAAAGTTGCAATTTAGCAATAGTTGTGGCTAAAAATGTAAATAGTTAGCTAAAAAGCGGGAAATAACTATTAGTCAATTTTCAAAATATTTACGGGGCTCGGGTTTCATAAAGATACTTTTAAAAATTTAAAACGTACCTCAAAAATAATAATATCGACTCTCGACTCGACTTAACACGTCATTTAAAATAAAACCTCAAAAATAATAAAAATCGAACAACCGACAATAAAACATAAAATATTTGGCATCCATCGACATCACGCTTGCTAATACTCCTTATACTTAATAATATTAAATATAGATCTTCCAACATCGGTTTAAACTTAAACCTCCAAAAATAAATATCGTTCAAACTCATCCAAAAATTTCAAAAATAATCGTAAAATAAGATTAAGCAATGACCTTGATTTTAGGTTGTCACATCCCCCCCTTCTTAAAAGAAGCGACGTCCGCGGCGCTTAATCCTTCCTAAACAAATGAGGATACTTGTCCTTAAAGAAATCCTCACGTTCCCACGTAAACACTGGCCCACGTCTAGAGTTCCATCTCACCTTCACAATCGGAATTCTACTATGCTTCAACTTCTTAACTTCCCTATCCATTATTTCTACAGGTTCCTCTATAAAATGCAACTTATCATCAAGTTGAATTTCCTCCAATGGAATCACCACATCCCTTTCAGCTAAACACTTCTTCAAATTAGACACATGAAAAGTATTATGAATAGCCTTAAGCTCATCAGGCAATTCTAACTTATAAGCCACCAATCCAATCCTTTGGATAATCTTAAATGGTCCAGTATAACTCGGGCTCAACTTTCCTCTCTTTCCAAAGCATATTACTCCTTTCCATGGAGATACTTTCAACATAACCATGTCTCCTACTTCAAACTCCAACGGTTTCCTTCTGTTATCAGCATAACTCTTTTGTCTACTTCTGGCAGATAACAAACGCTTCTTAATTTGCACAATCTTTTCAGTCGTCTCAAATATCATTTCAGGCCCAGTCAATTGACTTTCTCCTACCTCACTCCAACACACTGGTGATCTAAACTTACGTCCATACAAAGCTTCAAATGGAGCGACTTTAATACTAGCATGATAACTATTATTGTACGAAAATTCAACCAATGGCAAATGCTTATCCCAACCATTCCCAAAATCAATCACACATGCACGAAGCATATCCTCTAACGTTTGAATCATTCTCTCACTTTGTCCATCAGCTTCCGGATGATATTTTGTACTTAAACATAACTCCGTTCCCATAGCTTTCTACAAAGACTTCCAAAATTCTGAAGTAAACCTACTATCACGATCAGAAATTATCGACAAAGGCACACCATGTCAACAAACAATCTCGTTCACATACACTGTTGTTAACCTCTCCATACTATTTGTCTTCTTCATCAGCAAAAAGTGAGCAGACTTAGTCAATCTATCTACAATCACCCATATCATATCACAACCATTTGCAGTCCTTGGCAAATCTGTCACAAAATCCATTGTAATCTTCTCCCATTTCCACTCAGGAATCTCAGGTTGCACTAATAATCCAGACGGTTTTTTATGTTCAGCCTTCACCTTCGCACAAGTTAAACACTTATTAACATACTATGCTATATCTGCCTTCATATTCGGCCACCAATAAACTTTCTTAAGATCTTGATACATCTTGTCCGATCCAGGATGTATTGAAAACTTCGACTTATGAGATTCATTCATCACCAAATATCGCACCCCTAACGAATCTTCCTCAGACGGACACAACGGTAACCAAATCCTATTCTTAAAATACCTCAATCCATTTGGCCTTACTTCAAACAAAGGTTTCAACATTCTACCCAAATTTTCTGCCTCAACGTTCTCTTCCTTCAATCCATTAGCTTGGGCTTTCAATATCGCTTCTGTCAAATCAACACTTTCCATCATTGCCAAAGCTCTAACTCTTATTGACTTATCTCTTTCCTTTCTACTAAGTGCATCAGCTACCACATTCGCTTTACCAGGATGGTAACGAATCTCGCAGTCATAATCACTCAACAACTCAATCCATCTCCTTTGCCTCATATTCAATTCCTTTTGATCCAAAATATATTGCAAACTCTTATGATCAGTGAAAACCACACACTTGGTTCCATACAAGTAGTGTCTCCACAGCTTCAAAGCAAAAATAACAGCCCCAAGTTCAAAATCATGCGTAGTGTAATTCTCTTCATGCTTCCTCAATTGTTCGACGCATACGCTATTACTTTCTCCCTTTGCATCAATACAGCTCCAAATCCTTTATGAGACACGTCACAATACACTACAAAATCCTCAGATCCTCCTGCCAAAGACAATATCGGCGCAGAACACAACTTATCCTTCAACATACTAAATGCAGAGTCCTCTTCCAATCCCCATTCAAACTCTCGATTCTTTTTCGTAAGCTTAGTCAACGGCTTAGCAATCAACGAAAACTTCTCAATAAACCTTTTATAATACCCAGCCAAACCAAGAAATTGGCGAACTTCAGTCGGCGTCTTCGGCACTAACCAATCCTTAATTGCCTCAATCTTAGCAGGATCCACACGAACACCTTCACTATCAATCACGTGCCCAAAAAATTGCACTGATTTCAACCAAAATTCACACTTAGAGAATTTCGCATAGAGCTTCTCCTTCTTCAACAATTCTAAAACTGTTCTCAAATGCTTCTCATGTTCCTCTTCACTCTTGGAATAAACAAGAATATCATCAATGAATACGATAACAAACTCATCCAAATACGGCTTACATACACGATTGATCAAATCTATAAATACAGCAGGCGCATTTGTTAACCCAAAAGGCATCACTTGAAATTCGAAATGTCCATATCGAGTACGGAAAGCTGTTATAGGAATATCTTCTTCCCTAACTCTCAGTTGATGATACCCAGATCTCAAATCGATCTTCGAGTATACACTAGATCCTTGCAACTGATCGAACAAATCAGCAATCCTCGGCAGTGGATACCGATTCTTGACAGTCAATTTGTAAAACCCACATGCTTTTACCATGCATAGTACCTTAAGTTCGTACGTACTAGTTAAAAACTTTCCTAATATAGCATGATTACGATTACGTGTTAGGAGTTTATGTATTACGTACGTGTTAGAACACGATAAATATTTTATTTGCACGATCACGTAATAATTATTTAGCAATAATTAATCACGAGCGTAATTAAAACACAAGCTATTATTAATTACGTATATATATTTAATACGAGCGTAATTAAATATATAAGAGTACGGTATTTACGTAACGAGAACACTTAAAACACGAACATAATTAAACATAAACGTGTATTAAATAACAAGACACGAAACGAGGTACGGGAACCCCCACAAGGGAGTCCCTACCCGCGGCCAAAAGAGGGTAATGGGCCAAGCCCATTACCAATTTTACTAAAAGGGGGTTAAGTAATTTTTACTACTCAAAAATTACTTTACAGAAGATTTCAGGAAAAACCTAAAACCCTCCCCTTTCTCCTTCTTTGTGCTGCCACCTACAAACCACCATAGAAGGTGATTTTGATCTTGGATCTTGTTGATTTATTGGTTGTTCGTGTTTGTTCTTCACCCTCTTGATCCACGAATACGGTAAACCTTTTTAACTTGTTTTTCTTTTTAATTAATCTTTTATTAATTAAGAACACGTGATGTTTTTATAAAAACACATTAATTAAACCTAGATTTAACATGTTTTGATCATTAATTAATCAAAGGGGTCGATCAAAGGGGTGTTTGTTTTGGGCCGCAAGGTACAACCGACCCCAAGGGGGTTCGGTTTTTTTTAGCCGACCACCACCAAGACCTTTTTGGTCTTGGTTGGTGTGTGTGGGTCCCACGGCAGCAAGGGGTACCCCGATTTGGTTCGGGGTACGGAGTTGTTTCATATCCGGTGTATGTTTTTAGGCCTAGATCCGGATCATGATTATGTTAGGTGTTTATGTTATAAACTTATGTTAAAAAATTAAATTAATAAAAGGTGAGATTAATTTAATAACATGACTTAGGTTAATTAATTGTTAATAAACATGAAATTATTTTAACCTAAGTATTTATATTATTAAGACTTATAATTAATTAATTATTTAAAAACCATGGATATAATTAATTAATTAAACATGACTTAGGTTATATTATTAATATTTAATAATACATATTTAACCTAAGTATTTAATATATTTAATTAAAAACATGTCATACTTTAATTAAATATTATAACCTATAGTTTAATTAAGTTACATGAAATAATTATTAAACTATATAATATATCATATGACTTAGGATATAATCATGAAAACACTTAGGCTTATTTACTTAGCTTATTTAACCAGCTTATTTCTAATTATGGAAACTTTCTATTTTTAGAAAACTTAATTAAATAAGGCAGCTATTTTATTTATGGAAACCAGCTATTTTTAGAAACTTATTTATTTAAGGCAGCTAATCTATTTATGGAAACTTATTTAATTATGGCAGCTAATCTATTTATGGAAACTTTCTATTTTTAGAAACTTATCTATTTTAAGCAGTAAATCTGTTTTTAGAAACTTTCTATTTTTGGAAACTTTCTATTTTTGGAAACTTTCTATTTTTGGAAACTTTCTATTATTGGAAACTTTCTATTTTTGGAAACTTTCTATTTTTGGAAACTTTCTATTTTTGGAAACTTTCTATTTTTGGTAACTTTCTATTTTAGGAAAACTGCTATTTTTGGAAAGTTACTTATTATTACACAGTAAGTATAATAACACATGAAATACCAGAAATACTTAATCAGATTAAACAGAATATAAGATTTAACACAGTTTAAGGCTTTAAACAGTGTAAAATGGTAAGAACACATAAAATAAGCTAAGACGTGATATAAAACCAGCTATGTATGTAGTAAGCAGATACTTATTTCATGTACGTATTTATGTAGCACTAGTGTTTCGGAAGTAGGATTCTCGCAGTTCGTCGTTCTCGTTCACTGGACATAAGGTACGGATTCCCGTCCTTTCAGTATGGACATTCTTTCCTTATTAGGATTTCCCCGTATGCAGCCAACTGTTTTCCCGTAGTATAAGTATGAGTTTGATTGCTTATGTTTTAAATATGATTACCTATAGCTGTGACAATCCGTCAATTTCAGGTCGTTATTTTAGTCTCGACTATTAAGAATTATAAATTTATTTTAATGAAAATTTTAAATTATCGATTAACCGAGAAGGTTATGGCTTGAAACTAGCGTAAGAATGTCGATTAGATGAAAACCGACAAGGAATATGTTAAGTATCGATATTATATTCTCAAATAATCATGGAAATGATTTTTCTTATATTTATTTTTATTTCTCGTATTTTTCGTTTTAACGAATGACGAGAACTACGAATGATCGCGATACCGACGGATGCCCAAAAATTTACGTTTTATTATTGATTGTCTCGATATTTAATATTTTCGACGTTTTCGATTTAATTACGTTTTAAGTCGTGTCGAAGTTATATTAATTTATTCTTGAAGCGTTTTTACTTTTAAAAAGTATTTTTACGAAACCCGAGTCCCGTAAATATTTTTAAAATGTAATATTTACATTTTCTACCCTTATAACCATTTAATTAATTTTTGGACCAAAACTATACCTTATTGGCAAAATCTACCCTCACCCCACTATATAAGGTTTTTCCACTACACAATTTTTAATTAAAAATTCATTTCCATCAAAACTCATCTCTCTCCTTTCTTTCCTCTCCAAACCGTCCACCATCAACCCACAATCCCTCAAAATTTTTGATTCACTTTGAATCATTCAAAACTAAGAAAAGACCTATGTTGGAAATTTGATGGTGATCATTTTGATGTAAAAATATACAACATGCAACAACTTTCAAATTTTGATGAAGAACAAGGGTGTTTGATCTATTTCTATGCTTGTAAGTAGTGTTAATATTATTATATTTAAAAGTTTGAGTGGTTGCATGCAAGATTTTTATATATTTAATTTTTGTAAGATTGAATTTGAGGATGATATAGGTTAGTTAGATGTGTTAGGATAATATTGGGGTAATATTAGGAGTATACAAATTGTTGGAATGGGTTGAAAAATTGTTTTAGTATGATTTTTAGAAAGGCATTTTAGACCAGTAGGTAAAACGTAATTTTTGAAAATCTTACTGTTTGAAAATGATGAAACTAATAGGATAGGCTTGTAGAGGATTCTTTTAGCTTCGATTTGCCGCTTGAATGAGCTTCTAACTCATTTCGAGCGAAAAGTTATGCTACTTTTAGTATTCGTGTACCGGGAGACGGGTATCGGCACAATCCGAAAATTGTTGTCGATATTTGGATCGAATCTCGGGGACTATAGAATGAGTTTTAAAAATGTTCAAGGACTGATGTAAGTTGCTAAACCTCAGGTCATGAGTCTATTTTCAAACCCGAGTGTCGGTTTTATAAACGGAATTGTTTAGATAAGTCGAAATGGTTTTACAATTCAAAGACGTAAAACTGTCCGGTTTTTATAACACGAAGATGTGTCGGGCAGAAGGTCTTAGAAGTAATATTTTTGAATGAAACTTTTACTGAGTCTTATTCATATTATGTGTGAGTTTGTCACCAAGTTTCGTCGAAATCGGACATGTCTAGATAGGTTAGATTGGTGTGTACATTTGGAGTGTACATGCTGATTGGTATTTTGGACACGTAGTTCAATAATTATGTGGCGTGAGTTGAGTGTTCGCCATTGGACATGGTAATTTACTCAAGTGTTGAGTCATTATATAAATGACTTGGCTACTGGTCCGAGGGAAGTAAAATGATAAGTTGACTTGCGTTGACTTGGCGTCTTATGACGGGTCAATATCGAGAGTGCAAGTGTTTAAAGGAATAGTGTTGAATTAAAGGGTATAGTAATAACACTTGTATTATTAAAATTTTCGGGATTGTCTTGGTTTTGTAATTTTGATTTTTATATTATTTAAGTATGATTTATACTTAAGTCGATTATTAACGAACGCGCCTTATTCGGTAGGTTGCGGTTTTCGTGTTTTAACGGGCATCACTAATCGTCGGCGATCTTCTCATTACCACTAATGGCTAAGGTGAGTCTATAGCCTCGCTCTTAACATGTTTACTTGTTTTATAAAACCCGCGAGGGGGATAACATGCTTGTTTTACTAAAATAAAAAGGGGGCAACGAGAAGTTGTGGAAACCCTTATTTTACTTGAAGTTATTGAAATTAAAGGGTACAACAACAAGTTGTGGAAACTCTACTTATTAGAAGAGTAGGGGTGCAACGAGAAGTTGTGGGAACCCTTATTATTGGAAAAACATTATATAAATGTAGGGTACAACGAGAAGTTATGGTAAACCCTCATTCTTTTAAAATTGAACACAAAGGACCCGATTGTATGCTTAGATGAAAGTTGTTATATAAGTTTGTTTAGCCTTAAAGACCCATGAATCGTGAATTGTTAATCGAAAAGAACGCTAATACTATGGATAGATCTATCGGGGTGACGCCCAGTCCGGTCGCGACTAGCTATCGCGTGGTGTTATGATGCACCAGTAATGAAACATCGAATGCATTGTATAAGAGAAATATACGCACTTGGCTAGGTGTGTTGGGCTGAAATAATATATGTTAACGTTCAATTTCACGAGACTTATAGAAATAACAACGATAATTATGTCCATACAACATAGTCGTCTTTGATAAATTATTAACCATGGAAGGTTATTTTTCATACTTGTGTTCACTTTATTTAAATTAAAACTCTATAGATTCACTCGGCAAATTTTTGCTGACTTTTAAGCATGTTTTATCTCAGGTCCATTTAGAAGGCACTCGAGGAAGGCGGTTTCGTGAAGCTTGCATATTTGAAATGTTTTGGCCCGCTTTTCTAAAACATATCCATTCAAATAACTTTTATCATTTATAATAGTTTGTAAACTTTTGAATCATCCGGGACCATGTATGAAATTTTATCTTGATTAAATAGAATTGAATGGATGTTTATTAAAACGACTCGTTTTGAGCCGTTTTCTATGATTATGAGATTGAACCATGATAGTAACACCCAATGACCCTTCCGCTGCTATGAACGAAATTGGGGGTGTTACAGATTGGCATCAGAGCTCAAGTTATAGAGAACGAAAAGATTTTCCAAAAATGAATTTTTGAAATCTTTTAACTATAACTGTTGCAAGCGAAACCTCCGAGTTGCCAATGGACGAGAATGATAGTATTTATATATATATGTCATTATATATGTTGCTGTAATCTTTATCGATTATTTGAACTTGTGAATTACAAAGTATGGTTTCATTTATTTAATTATAAATGATAGTTTTATATTAATACGAGGTATTATTATGACGCAGATTGTCATGGTTTTGTAACCTATCGCATATCGACTTGTTTAAATTCGATTGTTATCATCGTATCGTGGTGTGCCATTTTTGGACATCTCCTTTCGAAACGTAATTAATAAATGCGATGTTCGTGTTTTCGTTACTACTTATGATTTTGAAGAATCATTTATCTGAGGCGACATCTTCTATGTAATGCGACGTGTGATTTGAGTTTATATGACCACGTTTTATTGGCGAAAAGGAGAATGCCAATGTTGGACTTAAGATATATATATCCTAATCAAATATATATAGTTTGGGTACAACAATGATATGCTCGTAGTAGCCATTCGGTTGAGTGACTTAATATTGTGTATCTAAATGGAATGGGACATTTAGATATATAGATTTTAACTCACCCAACTAAGAGTCGTTTAATGTTGTCTTACTTAAATGGATTAGGACATTTGAATAAGAAAATTTTAAACGACTGGACCTTAGATTGTTGTGTTTTCCTTATTCAGATGGAATGGGACGTTTGAATACGGAAATTATGATGTAAGTTTATTGACACCTTGTATTTATCATGGTATTTTGATATGATCGTGTTGAGAGGTAGTAATACTTGAGTAGGTTGACTTATAATCGTCTTGTTGAAATGGATTGGGACGCCTTTTCATTTGAATAAGAAAGTTATAAGTTTCCGAACCGTAAATTTATAAACTCTTGTATACATGAAGGGGGACGCCCTTTGATGTAGACAAGGAGTTATAAATGAGTGGGCCCAAGTATGTCTGGCTCGATTTGTGGATTTTTGGTGTGCGTACGTCTTCCTTCGACTCGTATTTCGTTGGTAAGAATCGTTCGATGTTGTCGTCATTATGATGATCGTCGATTATCATCTATGTACAAGTAACCCGTTGGACTTCTCTCGAGTTATGATTTGTTTTAATAGACCATTTCTAATGTGTCTCGATGATCGTGAGCTTTATAAACAGATTGTTAAGAACCGTTGACCGTTCCGAGAATAGGCGACTCACTTAAGCGTCACCATGATTTATGTGTGTACTTGCGGATTGACTGAGGATCAGTTATCAACGACAACTTATCGTGGACGTGAAGATTTTGTAATTTTACTTGCTACTATCGAAGGGTCACCGAAGACTTTTCTTGATGACGAAACTCTTGGGGCTAGTATGACGAACTAAAAACGAGGAATATGATGCAGCACCTTGAGCACTAAAGTCGAAATTATTGGGACGCCTTTGTACGATGAACGCTGAAGCAAAAATTAGTGGGACGCTTTTGTACGTTGAACACTGGAGTAGAACTTAATGGTATGCCCGATGTGTTGTGAATTCTCGCCAATGGACCGAATTTCTTAATGACTGGAATTAACAAATTCGTTTTCACTTCGAAGAGTAGGTTGTTGCCGACACTGCAAGTGGAAAGACTTTAGAGATCGAGTTGTATTATCAAGGGCTAGTCCAAGGTTTTATCGATGATCAACGACGGAGATTTACATTTGATGTTTATGTTTGACCTTTGTTTTTAGGTACTTATGTGGTATGTGATCGAGTTGAGTGATCGTAAGTTGTGAGAACTTGAGGCGGCATTGTCCAATGACGTCCGATCATGGAGAACATGTACCATATAATATCTTTTGACTTTCTTTGGAACTTAGACGATGACTTTCCTGTTTTTCACTCTTCACTGTTACACTGAAGACTATCGTATGCGAATTAAGCGCCGGGACGTCGCTTTCTAGGAAAAGTTATGCCAAGTTATCACCAGAAAGAAGGTGTTATGTATTTTGGAAAACGTGGGAAGTTAAGTCCCCGTTAGTTTGGACCATTCGAGATGATATCGATGGAAGGTCCGATGGCATGAAAACTTAAATTACCTCGAAAGCCGCAAGGAATTCACGATACTTTTCATATGTCGAACCTAAAGAAATTTCTTCTCGTCGAAGATCTTATTATCTCTCTTGATGAAGCATGAATCGACAGTAAGTTGCATTTCATCAAAGTACTTGTAGATATTATCGATAAGGAAGTTAGGCAACAGAAACGAAGTCGGATTTTTATTGTCATGTGTGATGGAACTCTAGACGAGGACCAAAATACGTTTAACTCTTTGATTTCAACAAGCGATCGAGGAAGAACGCAAGTTGATCTTCGGGACGAAGATCCCAATTTGGTGGGGATAATGTGACAATCCGTCAATTTCAGGTCGTTATTTTAGTCTCGACTATTAAGAATTATAAATTTATTTTAATGAGAATTTTAAATTATCGATTAACCGAGAAGGTTATGGCTTGAAACTAGCGTAAGAATGTCGATTAGATGAAAACCGACAAGGAATATGTTAAGTATCGATATTATATTCTCAAATAATCATGGAAATGATTTTTCTTATATTTATTTTTATTTCTCGTATTTTTCGTTTTAACGAAGGACGAGAACTACGAATGATCGCGATACCGACGGATGCCCAAAAATTTACGTTTTATTATCGATTGTCTCGATATTTAATATTTTCGACGTTTTCGATTTAATTACGTTTTAAGTCGTGTCGAAGTTATATTAATTTATTCTTGAAGCGTTTTTACTTTTAAAAAGTATTTTTACGAAACCCGAGTCCCGTAAATATTTTTAAAATGTAATATTTACATTTTCTACCCTTATAACCATTTAATTAATTTTTGGACCAAAACTATACCTTATTGGCAAAATCTACCCTCACCCCACTATATAAGGTTTTTCCACTACACAATTTTAATTAAAAATTCATTTCCATCAAAACTCATCTCTCTCCTTTCTTTCCTCTCCAAACCGTCCACCATCAACCCACAATCCCTCAAAATTTTTGATTCACTTTGAATCATTCAAAACTAAGAAAAGACCTATGTTGGAAATTTGATGGTGATCATTTTGATGTAAAAATATACAACATGCAACAACTTTCAAATTTTGATGAAGAACAAGGGTGTTTGATCTATTTCTATGCTTGTAAGTAGTGTTAATATTATTATATTTAAAAGTTTGAGTGGTTGCATGCAAGATTTTTATATATTTAATTTTTGTAAGATTGAATTTGAGGATGATATAGGTTAGTTAGATGTGTTAGGATGATATTGGGGTAATATTAGGAGTATACAAATTGTTGGAATGGGTTGAAAAATTGTTTTAGTATGATTTTTAGAAAGGCATTTTAGACCAGTAGGTAAAACGTAATTTTTGAAAATCTTACTGTTTGAAAATGATGAAACTAATAGGATAGGCTTGTAGAGGATTCTTTTAGCTTCGATTTGCCGCTTGAATGAGCTTCTAACTCATTTCGAGCGAAAAGTTATGCTACTTTTAGTATTCGTGTACCGGGAGACGGGTATCGGCACAATCCGAAAATTGTTGTCGATATTTGGATCGAATCTCGGGGACTATAGAATGAGTTTTAAAAATGTTCAAGGACTGATGTAAGTTGCTAAACCTCAGGTCATGAGTCTATTTTCAAACCCGAGTGTCGGTTTTATAAACGGAATTGTTTAGATAAGTCGAAATGGTTTTACAATTCAAAGACGTAAAACTGTCCGGTTTTTATAACACGAAGATGTGTCGGGCAGAAGGTCTTAGAAGTAATATTTTTGAATGAAACTTTTACTGAGTCTTATTCATATTATGTGTGAGTTTGTCACCAAGTTTCGTCGAAATCGGACATGTCTAGATAGGTTAGATTGGTGTGTACATTTGGAGTGTACATGCTGATTGGTATTTTGGACACGTAGTTCAATAATTATGTGGCGTGAGTTGAGTGTTCGCCATTGGACATGGTAATTTACTCAAGTGTTGAGTCATTATATAAATGACTTGGCTACTGGTCCGAGGGAAGTAAAATGATAAGTTGACTTGCGTTGACTTGGCGTCTTATGACGGGTCAATATCGAGAGTGCAAGTGTTTAAAGGAATAGTGTTGAATTAAAGGGTATAGTAATAACACTTGTATTATTAAAATTTTCGGGATTGTCTTGGTTTTGTAATTTTGATTTTTATATTATTTAAGTATGATTTATACTTAAGTCGATTATTAACGAACGCGCCTTATTCGGTAGGTTGCGGTTTTCGTGTTTTAACGGGCATCACTAATCGTCGGCGATCTTCTCATTACCACTAATGGCTAAGGTGAGTCTATAGCCTCGCTCTTAACATGTTTACTTGTTTTATAAAACCCGCGAGGGGGATAACATGCTTGTTTTACTAAAATAAAAAGGGGGCAACGAGAAGTTGTGGAAACCCTTATTTTACTTGAAGTTATTGAAATTAAAGGGTACAACAACAAGTTGTGGAAACTCTACTTATTAGAAGAGTAGGGGTGCAACGAGAAGTTGTGGGAACCCTTATTATTGGAAAAACATTATATAAATGTAGGGTACAACGAGAAGTTGTGGTAAACCCTCATTCTTTTAAAATTGAACACAAAGGACCCGATTGTATGCTTAGATGAAAGTTGTTATATAAGTTTGTTTAGCCTTAAAGACCCATGAATCGTGAATTGTTAATCGAAAAGAACGCTAATACTATGGATAGATCTATCGGGGTGACGCCCAGTCCGGTCGCGACTAGCTATCGCGTGGTGTTGTGATGCACCAGTAATGAAACATCGGATGCATTGTATAAGAGAAATATACGCACTTGGCTAGGTGTGTTGGGCTGAAATAATATATGTTAACGTTCAATTTCACGAGACTTATAGAAATAACAACGATAATTATGTCCATACAACATAGTCGTCTTTGATAAATTATTAACCATGGAAGGTTATTTTTCATACTTGTGTTCACTTTATTTAAATTAAAACTCTATAGATTCACTCGGCAAATTTTTGCTGACTTTTAAGCATGTTTTATCTCAGGTCCATTTAGAAGGCACTCGAGGAAGGCGGTTTCGTGAAGCTTGCATATTTGAAATGTTTTGGCCCGCTTTTCTAAAACATATCCATTCAAATAACTTTTATCATTTATAATAGTTTGTAAACTTTTGAATCATCCGGGACCATGTATGAAATTTTATCTTGATTAAATAGAATTGAATAGATGTTTATTAAAACGACTCGTTTTGAGCCGTTTTCTATGATTATGAGATTGAACCATGATAGTAACACCCAATGACCCTTCCGCTGCTATGAACGAAATTGGGGGTGTTACAATAGCCATATACATGCATGACCAGTTTCACCTAGTTATGGAGGTACCATAACCATAACATTAGAGGCACTGATGTTATGACTTCACCACGGCGGAGTGATTGCTCGTGGCGTCCCTTCAGCTATTGGCCATTTATTTATATTTATCATGTGGGGCGTATGGGTGCATCCTAGTTATACGTTTTTATTCAGGATTACATGGTGAATGTGGTGTGTGCCTTGCATCCTTCACAAGGAGTTGATCCCTCCTACCCATAAAACCAGTATATTAAATTAGAGGCAGCCCTTTAATTTGCATGATGAGGTCACCCCTCCAATTATTCATGCACGGTGGATATTCATGACCTATATTGGCTAAATGGTAAAATATGACAAACAGTTTTTATAAGATAAACATAAGACTTTCAAACTATAAAACCAGTTTTTATTAAGACTTAACCAGGTTACTCAGGACTTAGTTTCTTCCGCTGTTATTATGTTATATGCTTATCCTATTCATGCTTTATTGTACATCCGTGCACTGAGCGTATTGCTCAGCCGTTTTCCTTTTCTATGTTCCCAAAACGGCAGGTACTCGGGGACGCTCGTAGACACTAAGAGTACGTGCATATGGACTGGAAGCTGTCTAGCCTTCTTTACATTATGCATTTCTTTTCTTTATGATACATATGCTTTGGACATTGTTTCGTCCTTATTCCTTACTATACTATGTTTGTGTGTGATGAGCTTTACTTTTGGACTACCGATGTTTGATTCCGGTATTTTCCTTTATATGGTCAAGTAATGTTTAGACATTTTACCTTGTATGCTTTGATGACACGCCATAATTACTGTGATATTTCCATTTCCAAAATAGGGTGTTACAATTATGGTATCAGAGCCAAGGCTTCGACCTGTAGGCTCTCAAATATGACCTGTGATTAGTGGGTAGTCACTACGGTCTTCTTAGAACTGACAGATGTTTTCATGCATTCATCATTTTTAAGCATACATATATATGTCATTGTTACAGGGTTTTTGACTAAGTAATGGTTGGTACAGGACTGGCCCTATTTAGTCGCATGTGTTTTATCGAAACTTTTAGATTTGGGACCGACCCATAGGCGTCCCCTCGATATGTCTTTTGTTTTGAGTGAAGTGACCAGAGGCGTTCACTCTCGAGCATCCAAAGTTTTCATAAAACTGCATCATGCATTCATACAAAAAATTTTCTTGCATAAAATTTTTCTCGTGAAATTTTTAGTATAATTTTTTTTTTTCATGTATATATTTTATATTTTATGTTTTGAACTGTTTAATCATATGTTTTATTGTTATGCTGTCAGATGGTTCTCACACGCGAACAGGAGCAGCTCAATGCTGCAATTCAGGCTGCCATGCAAGCCTTGCATCCTCAATTGAGGAATGACATCCGTGCTGAAGTCCAAGCTGCCAATAATCAGCAGCAGAATCAGGCACCTCCTCCTCCTCCTCCTCCAGTGACATTAGCAGTATGGCTGGAGAGATTCAACAAGCTCCGCCCTCGAGCTTTTGAGAAGACAGATAGCCCCAGCGATGCTGAAAGCTGGTTGGCTCACATTGAGAAGATCTTCAACGCTATGAGCTGTGACCCCGCATACAAGGCGAGGTTGGCATGCTATCGGTTCGAAGGCAATGTACTTAACTGGTGGTTAGCTTTGATGCAATCTGAAGGTGGTGATGAGTGGGTTGTTGGTTTGACTTGGGCTCAGTTCAAGGACAGGGTGATGGAGCAGTTCTTTCCCAAGTCTGAGCAGAACAAACTCAAGAGAGAGTACCATGGGATCCGTCAGAGAGCTGGGGAGAATAGCAACGAGTTTATGCAGCTCTTTCTTCGCTTGGCTGGTTTCCTTGGTGCGGCAGCAGGTACTCCAGAATAGCAGGCACGTCACTTTAGATGGGCTCTTCGCACATCGGTCACAAACAATCTGGTGTGTGCTACGTTCAATACTATAGCACAAGTGGCCGATACAGCACGGAAACTGGAGATGCTGCAGGAGAGGGATGAGTTCGGGGAAGCTGAAAGACCTGACAAGAGGTAAAACCTTCATATTCAAGCGGTGATCAATCCGTATATCTTCCATATGTCAATTATTCATCTCTTTAAATGTATCTTCCAGGCAGAAAACTGGGGACCGGTCTCAGCCGGCTACTCAGCAGCAGCCTCATCAGCCCAAGGGAAATGGTCAGACTAATGACCGATCTGCTACGGATAGGCGTGGCGGTAATGACAATTACCGTAACAACGTCAGGCAATCCAATAACAGCAGGTCTTAATACTTACGAAATTTCTTATGTTTTATGTTATAACTCATATTCTGACACTCTAGCAAAATTCTACCAGGAACCATGGAAACAGTAGGGACCAGAACCAGAGAGGTTCGCAGCCTAGCTGTCCAGCTATCACTGGTACTCAATCTTACGATTATTCGCTTCGTTCATTGTACCCAACTATTATGTCTCATGTAAAATGTTTTATCAGGTCCTCAGCCAGCCAGAGCACCTGCTGGAGGATACACTCATCCTCTTTGCTCTACTTGCCACCGTAGGCACCCAGGACCATGTCGCCGTAATGCTGATGCGTGCTTCAAGTGTGGTCTTCCTGGCCATATTATGAAGGATTGCCGTAAGGGCGAGATGGAGGGTACATCGGGACATGCTGATACCAAGCCGCCTCCTACTGCCGGGCGTGTCTACACGACATCTCGAGACCAGGCCAACAAGTCTACAGGTACCATCACTGGAATCTTGTATATGTATGGTCGCGCTGCATGTGTTCTTTTCGATATGGGTGCTACTCACTCGGTTATTTCTACTGCTTATGCTAAGAACATTAGGATGCCTCCCTTGCGACTAGAAAATAGGCTTACTATTTCCATGCCTTTGAGGGACTCTGTATTAATCACCCATGTATACAAGAGTCTTCCCCTAGATTTTGATGATAAGGTTCGACCTGTCGACGCACTTCCGCTGGACATGAACGACTTCGACATGATTTTGGGCATGGATTGGCTATCCAAATATCATGCTACTATAGACTGCCATTCATATCGAGTTATCTTCGGTGATGTCAATGCACCAGAGTACATTCATAATGGGTTCATACCCGGACGGTCTGTACAAATCATATCCACCCTGCAAGCGCGTGCACTACTGTCACATGGATGCGAGGGTTATCTAGCTACGGTTCACGACATGGATGCTGAATCTCCATCGATTCAGGATCAACCAATAGTGTCGGAATTCCAAGACGTGTTTCCAGCAGAACTTACGGGCATACCACCTGCACGAGAAGTAGAATTCAGTATCGAGCTGGTTCCAGGAGCTGAACCAATCTCCAAGGCTCCTTACCGCATGGCTCCCATAGAGCTGAAGGAGCTGAAGGATCAACTGCAAGAACTTCTCGAACGAGGTTTCATTCGACCGAGCGCATCTCCATGGGGCGCACCGGTTTTGTTTGTTAAGAAGAAGGACGACAGTATGCGTCTTTGCATAGACTATCACGAGCTCAACAAGATTACTATTCGGAATTGGTATCCACTGCCACGCATTGACGATCTGTTTGACCAACTCCAAGGGGCCAAACACTTCTCCAAGATCGATCTTAGGTCAGGCTATCATCAGTTACGAGTCAAGGAGCAGGATATTGCTAAGACTGCCTTTCGTACTCGTTATGGCCACTACGAGTTTGTAGTTATGCCATTTGGCCTGACAAATGCTCCAACAGTGTTCATGGATCTGATGAACAGAATCTTCCATGAATTTCTGGACAAATTCGTCATTGTTTTCATCGATGACATCCTGATTTTCTCTAAGTCCAAGGAGGAACACGAAGACCATCTTCGTACAGTACTACAGATTCTTCGCCAGAAGCAGCTGTATGCTAAATTCTCCAAGTGTGAGTTCTGGTTAGACAAGGTGGCATTCTTAGGTCACATTGTATCAGCAGAAGGAATCACTATGGATCCAGCGAAGGTTGAGGCCATCACTAAGTGGCCAAGGCCGACATCAGCGACGGAAGTCCGCAGTTTCTTAGGCTTAGCTGGCTATTACCGTAGGTTCATGGAGAACTTTTCCCGCTTAGCACTAGCATGGACCAAACTGATGCAGAAAGGGGAGAAATTCGTCTGGACTGAAGATCGAGAGAAGAGCTTTGAAGACCTGAAGCAGAAGCTAGTATCTTCACCTATTCTTACTCTACCATCTGGTACGGGTGGATTTCAAATCTACAGCGATGCATCGGGGAAGGGACTTGGCTGTGTT
The DNA here is from genome assembly GCA_025667525.1 of Glebionis coronaria. Classification (NCBI taxonomy): domain Eukaryota; kingdom Viridiplantae; phylum Streptophyta; class Magnoliopsida; order Asterales; family Asteraceae; genus Glebionis; species Glebionis coronaria. The sequence continues at coordinate 566,849 of JANFOE010000636.1, read as the reverse complement.
CTCATGCAACATGGGAAATTGATTGCGTACGCTTCAAGGCAGCTTAAGCCTTATGAAGAGAATTACCCCACGCACGATCTGGAACTTGCTACAGTCGTGTTTGCATTGAAGATATGGAGACACTACTTATATGGAGAATCATGTGACATTTTCACGGACCACAAAAGCTTGAAGTATATCTTCACTCAACGTGAATTGAACATGAGGCAGAGAAGATGGTTAGAGCTGTTGAAGGATTATGACATTAATCTTCAGTATCATCCCGGAAAGGCAAATGTAGTAGCAGATGCCCTTAGCAGGAAGTCCGGAATGATCAACAACATTAGAATTGAAGAGGAAATCATAAGAGACTTGGAGCGACTAGACATCGAGATCATGGTACGTGGACAGCACGGTTACTGGGCTAATCTTAGAGTAGAACCCGAGTTACTATCTAAGATCAAGGAAGCTCAGAAGGATGACGGAGAAATATGGGCGATAATAAATAATTTGGAGAAGCAGACAGTATTCAGAGTAGATGCAGATGGTATCGTATGGCAGGGCACCAGACTTTGTGTTCCTGATGACCAAGAACTCCGAGAAGCTATGCTAGCAGAAGCTCATAGCTCCCCATTCTCGATACATCCTGGTTCAACTAAAATGTACCATGACATCAAGCAGTACTTTTGGTGGAGTGGTATGAAGCAGGATGTGGCCACTTACGTCTCCAAATGTCTTACCTGCCAGCAGGTTAAGATCGAGCATCAGCGATCTGGCGGTCTCCTTCAACCGTTAGACATTCCAGAGTGGAAGTGGGATAAAATCACCATGGATTTTGTTACCGGTCTTCCGCCTACCAAAAGGAAGCACGATGCAATTTGGGTTATCGTTGATCGACTTACCAAATCAGCTCATTTCTTACCGATTCGCAAGGAAGATCCGGTAAGTAAACTCGCAGATACGTACAGACGAGAGATCATGAGACTACACGGTGCACCATCCAGCATCGTCTCAAACAGAGATCCTCGATTCACTTCGCGCTTTTGGAAAAGTCTGCAGAAAGCTTGGGGTACACAACTTAAGCTTAGCACGGCCTTTCATCCTCAAACGGATGGACAGTCGGAGCGAACCATTCAGACATTGGAAGATATGTTGAGGTCATGTGCGTTGGAATGGACGGGTGATTGGGACGAATACATCTGTTTGGTGGAGTTTGCGTACAACAACAGCTGGAACGCGAGCATCAAGTGTACTCCATTTGAGATGTTGTATGGCAGAAAGTGTCGCGCCCCAATCTGCTGGGATCGGGTTGGCGAGCGAACACTCGAAGGACCAGAAATCATAGAGATGACAAACGATAAGATCGCAGTAGCTAGACAGAAGATTCAGGAGGCACGGTCACGTCAAAAGAGTTACGCCGACAAGCATCGTAGGGATTTACACTTTAAGGTAGGAGATCACGTCTTCCTTAAGGTTTCGCCGGCACGTGGTGTTAGACGCTTCGGGATTAAAGGGAAGCTCAGTCCTCGTTTCATCGGACCGTTTGATATCATTGAACGAGTCGGTGAAGTATCTTACCGATTGGCGTTACCTCCGTAGCTTTCGCATGTGCACAATGTGTTTCATGTGTCCTTACTCAGAGGGTATCAATATCATCCCCTTCACATGGTTCAGTATCCACTGGAACAGATTCGTGAAGATCTCACTTTTGTAGAAGAACCCGAACGAGTTCTTGACAGGCAAGAACGAGTCATGAGAAAGAAGACGATTCCATTCGTCAAAATTCTATGGAGGGATCATACCGAGCGGGAAGCCACTTGGGAAACAGAGGAGTCTATCCGGACTTCTTACCCTCATTTCATATTTTGAATTCGGGTATGTTCTTCTTTTCCAGTTTACTTTATCTATAATTTGGGGACGAATTATTCTTTTTAGGGGGGAAGAGTTGTAAAACCCGCATGCTTTTACCATGCATAGTACCTTAAGTTCGTACGTACTAGTTAAAAACTTTCCTAATATAACATGATTACGATTACGTGTTAGGAGTTTATGTATTACGTACGTGTTAGAACACGATAAATATTTTATTTGCACGATCACGTAATAATTATTTAGCAATAATTAATCACGAGCGTAATTAAAACACGAGCTATTATTAATTACGTATATATATTTAATACGAGCGTAATTAAATATATAAGAGTATGGTATTTACGTAACGAGAACACTTAAAACACGAACATAATTAAACATAAACGTGTATTAAATAACAAGACACGAAACGAGGTACGGGAACCCCCACAAGGGAGTCCCTACCCGCGGCCAAAAGAGGGTAATGGGCCAAGCCCATTACCAATTTTACTAAAAGGGGGTTAAGTAATTTTTACTACTCAAAAATTACTTTACAGAAGATTTCAGGAAAAACCTAAAACCCTCCCTTTTCTCCTTCTTTGTGCCGCCACCTACAAACCACCATAGAAGGTGATTTTGATCTTGGATCTTGTTGATTTATTGGTTGTTCGTGTTTGTTCTTCACCCTCTTGATCCACGAATACGGTAAAACCTTTATAACTTGTTTTTCTTTTTAATTAATCTTTTATTAATTAAGAACACGTGATTTTTTTATAAAAACACATTAATTAAACCTAGATCTAACATGTTTTGATCATTAATTAATCAAAGGGGTCGATCAAAGGGGTGTTTGTTTTGGGCCGCAAGGTACAACCGACCCCAAGAGGGTTCGGTTTGTTTTAGCCGACCACCACCAAGACCTTTTTGGTCTTGGTTGGTGCGTGTGGATCCCACGGCAGCAAGGGGTACCCCGATTTGGTTCGGGATACGGCGTTGTTTCATATCCGGTGCATGTTTTTAGGCTTAGATCCGGATCATGATTATGTTAGGTGTTTATGTTATAAACTTATGTTAAAAAATTAAATTAATAAAAGGTGAGATTAATTTAATAACATGACTTAGGTTAATTAATTATTAATAAACATGAAATTATTTTAACCTAAGTATTTATATTATTAAGACTTATAATTAATTAATTATTTAAAAACCATGGATATAATTAATTAATTAAACATGACTTAGGTTATATTATTAATATTTAATAATACATATTTAACCTAAGTATTTAATATATTTAATTAAAAACATGTCATACTTTAATTAAATATTATAACCTATAGTTTAATTAAATTACATGAAATAATTATTAAACTATATAATATATCATATGACTTAGGATATAATCATGAAAACACTTAGGCTTATTTACTTAGCTTATTTAACCAGCTTATTTCTAATTATGGAAACTTTCTATTTTTAGAAAACTTAATTAAATAAGGCAGCTATTTTATTTATGGAAACCAGCTATTTTTAGAAACTTATTTATTTAAGGCAGCTAATCTATTTATGGAAACTTATTTAATTATGGCAGCTAATCTATTTATGGAAACTTTCTATTTTTAGAAACTTATCTATTTTAAGCAGTAAATCTATTTTTGGAAACTTTCTATTTTTGGAAACTTTCTATTTTTGGAAACTTTCTATTTTTGGAAACTTTCTATTTTTGGAAACTTTCTATTTTAGGAAAACTGCTATTTTTAGAAAGTTACTTATTATTACACAGTAAGTATAATAACACATGAAATACCAGAAATACTTAATCAGATTAAATAGAATATAAGATTTAACACAGTTTAAGGCTTTAAACATTGTAAAATGGTAAGAACACATAAAATAAGCTAAGACGTGATATAAAACCAGCTATGTATGTAGTAAGCAGATACTTATTTCATGTACGTATTTATGTAGCACTAGTGTTTCGGAAGTAGGATTCTTGCAGTTCGTCGTTCTCGTTCACTGGACATAAGGTACGGATTCCCGTCCTTTCAGTATGGACATTCTTTCCTTATTAGGATTTCCCCGTATGCAGCCAACTGTTTTCCCATAGTATAAGTATGAGTTTGATTGCTTATGTTTTAAATATGATAACCTATAGCCATATACATGCATGACCAGTTTCACCTAGTTATGGAGGTACCATAACCATAACATTAGAGGCATTGATGTTATGACTTCACCACGGCGTAGTGATTGCTCGTGGCGTCCCTTCAGCTATTGGCCATTTATTTATATTTATCATGTGGGGCGTATGGGTGCATCCTAGTTACACGTTTTTATTCAGGATTACATGGTGAATGTGGTGTGTGCCTTGCATCCTTCACAAGGAGTTGATCCCTCCTACCCATAAAACCAGTATATTAAATTAGAGGCAGCCCCTCTAATTTGCATGATGAGGTCACCCCTCCAATTATTCATGCACGGTGGATATTCATGACCTATATTGGCTAAATGGTAAAATATGACAAACAGTTTTTATAAGATAAACATAAGACTTTCAAACTATAAAACCAGTTTTATTAAGACTTAACCAGGTTACTCAGGACTTAGTTTCTTCCGCTGTTATTATGTTATATGCTTATCCTATTCATGCTTTATTGTACATCCGTGCACTGAGCGTATTGCTCAGCCGTTTTCCTTTTCTATTTTCCCAAAACGGCAGGTACGCAGGGACGCTCGTAGACACTAAGAGTACGTGCATATGGACTGGAAGCTGTCTAGCCTTCTTTACATTATGCATTTCTTTTCTTTATGATACTTATGCTTTGGACATTGTTTCGTCCTTATTCCTTACTATACTATGTTTGTGTGTGATGAGCTTTACTTTTGTACTACCGATGTTTGATTCTGGTATTTTCCTTTATATGGTCAAGTAATGTTTAGACATTTTACCTTGTATGCTTTGATGACACGCCATAATTACTGTGATATTTCCATTTCCAAAATAGGGTGTTACACAATTTGTTAAGCTCTCTGTAATCAATACACATTCTAAAAGAACCATCTTTCTTCCGAACAAACAAAACAGGCGCACCCCACGGTGATGAACTTGGTCTAATAAATCCCTTATCCATCAATTCCTTCAATTGATCAGATAAGTCTTTCGTCTCAGATGGAGATAAACGATACGGTGCACAAGCCACAGGAGCAGCACCCGACACTAAATAAATACGAAACTCCACTTCACGATGCGGCGGTAATCTTGGCAATTCCTCAGGGAAAACCTCAGGATACTCTCTAATCACATGCACATCCTCCAATTTCCTTTCATTCACACCATCATTACTTATCTGTGCAAGAAACACATCACAACATGCTTCTATATACCTCATCATCTTTAAACAAGAAACAACTCTCAAATGAGACGTACATTCATCACCTTTCACAGTCAATACCCTATTCCTTAGCGGTATCTGAACTAATCTTTCTCCATAAACAATTACTGCACCATTACCAACTAACCAGTCTATTCCAACAATCACGTCAAAAGATCCTAATTCTATGGGCATCAAATCAATACTAAACACATAATTACCTAACTTCAAGGAACAACCTTTCAGTATAGAACTAGTGCTGACAACCTTACCATCAACTAACTCCACATTATAACTAGTTGTCAATCTCACTGGTCTCTATCCAATAGCTGACTGAATCTAACATCTACGAAACTTCTATCGGATCCAGAATCAAATAACACACTAGCATAACAAGCATCAAGTAAGAACGTACCAGTCACCACATTCGGCCCTTGAGGTTTGTCAGCATCTCCCACGATATAGGCTGGAGCAGCAATCCCAGCAGCAACAGCAGCAACATTGCCTCCCTGTCGTATGCCAACCCTCGGACAGTTCCCTTGCTTATGTCCACGGCCTCCACATCCAGAACAGTAAACTACCTTGACAGCATTGGCCCCAGTGGCTACACCCTTGTTTCTACAATCTGCCATCTTATGTCCGACCTTCCCACACTTGTTGCAAGCAAGTGGACAATTTCCAACATGATACAGATTACACCGACCACACTTCGGATTCACCTTGTTACCTTGATTTCCTGTAGCAGCACGAACACCATCATTCCTTCTCAAATTGTACTACTGATTCCTATTCGGTCCTTGGTTATTGTTATTACGATAACCACCTCGATTCTGCCCTTGGCTTGAGTGTGCAGCTTCCCACTTTCTCTTATTCCCTTCAACAATACTATCCTTTCGATCCTGCAGCTTTACATCCATTAAAGCATGAGCCATTTGAACAGCTTCATCAAATGACTTGGGTTTCGACGAAGTAGTTTCTCCCTTGATATTACTAGATAAACCCCTAATATACTGCTTCATCTTCTTACGGTCATCAGCAAATGCATCAGGACACAACAAACATAAATCAGAAAACCTCCTTGTATAAGCTTCAATATCATTGTTCCTCAGCACCAAATGCCTCAATTCATCTTCCAACTGACCTTACTCTTCCTCAAGACAAAACTTAGCAGTCAACGGTCCCTTAGTCACAGTCCATGTTCTAGCATTAGCTTCAACCAATCCTACAGTAGCTACTTGACTATTCCACCAACTCAACGCATCATCCTGAAAAGTAGTTGCAGCGAATTTCACCTTACTAGCTTCTGAACATCCACTGATTTCAAAAGTACTTTCAATCTTTTCAATCCACCTCCTTAATTCCAATGCACCACCAGTACCACGAAATTGGGTAGGTCTACATTTCATGAAACTATCATAAAAACATTCCTTTTTGAACCCGCTGAACAGCAGCATTACCTCCAACTTGTCCCGCAACATTTCCTTCTGCTTGCTCATCAGCATTTCCTCCAGCCTGATTTCCAACATTCCCTCCAACCTGACCAGCAGCATTCCTATTCTCAGCCTCTTAGTTCCTCGCAGCACGTTCAGCTTCCAAAGCTCTAGCGATAGCTTGCTCAATCATGGTATTAACAGTAGCAGTCGTCAATTTAGGCGGCATGTTTACAGGAAACTAACCAAACAATAATAAAAATGCCTCCCAACTCCTTCCTGTCACCATAACAGACTAGAACAAGTAAGTATTCATATCAAGATAAGAAGAAGGATTTCTCTATCAAGATGTAACATGGATACTACATGCACCAACAACACAATTCACAATGAATCATTAACTAATCACACAAAAGAACTAATAAGACAAATCATAAGTCATGAAGGTAAAAATTTTGGATTGCTTTGGAAAATCTCCACAAAATTATGACAAGTAATGTCACTACAATCCTTCATCACAACAACTTAAAAGTCATTAAGCTTCATCACAAACTAGAGTACGAGTCTACATAAGTTCTATTACAACAAGAATAAATAAAAACAACAGAAAGAACTAAACATCACATCCCCCCAGCTTCTTGTACATCGGCTCGTCGTCACTGCTGCTATCATCATCTTCAGATTCTTCCTCCACTTTTCCTTCCCCTTACGACTACCTCCTTCACTCGGCTTCGTTGACACTTGAGCTTCAACCTGATTCAGCACATCACGAATCACAACACCTCGACTAGGAAAAGATCTCATCGGCAAATCCCACGCACTCAACCTAGCATTCCTTTCTTGCTCCCTACGCAACCTTTCAACTTGCCCACTCAAATTCAACACCATAGATCTCAATCTAACAACCTCATCCATTTCCCTCGCCCGAACAAACTCTGATCTCCTCACACTACCAACAAACCTGTCAAACTTTTGCTCAAACCTCCTAATCACACGGGTCTCAACCAAATACCTTTCAAACAAAGAGCTATCAAACTTCTTAAGAAACCAGAAAATATCATCATAAGACCTGGATAATAAACCTTAGGAATACCATCATGAATAGATCGAGCACTAGCAACCCTACTAGACTCAACAAGAACATCACCCCTAGCAAATGCAATCCCAGGCAAACTACTAATATAAGCATCACAAGTAGGCGTTGAAGAACGAACAACAGGTCGCTGACAATCTGGAACAGTTTGTGGCACAACATTGACCCTTGGAACATAACTACCTTGTATCAACTCAGGCTCTGTCTGACCAACTGCAGTAAGTGGAATCCCATCATCTAAAAACTCAAAAGGCTCCTCATCGTCACTAGCACCAAAGTTATCTACTTCCTCACCATCCACTACATTAGTCAAATCAATCCATCCATCCTCACTAGGTAAACCAGCCATTTTCTACAATTATAAGGGTTCAAAGATACTTAAGGTCATCGTTAATAAAATAATAATTAGTATGCAATGCTCATGCAAATGTCATACGTTATCCATGCTATGCAACACAATGCAAATGATGTTTATGCAATGCTCGCAAAAAAAGAAAATATGATACTGACAAGCACTCAGCGTACTTTCAATAATTCCAATACAATATCGTAGTATTTACTTAATAAATACTCGGGAAATCATTTCAGTTATGAGGGATACATCTACAATGCAAAACAAAACTAAAAGTGATCTTACCGGAGCGTTGCAAAGGAGTTGTGTGCTTTTGAAGAATAAATACTTTCGACACCAAAGTTATAGTTTAGGACAATTTTCAAAATCGACCCATTTCTCTATAACTTGCAGCTCTGATTACCAATCTCTTACACCCCCAATTTACATTACGCAGCAGAAATACACAATTGGGTGCTAGACACAAGCATCATCACACAAGGTATATTGAACGTGTAACACCCCCAAATTTATACAAATCAATACCACGGAAGACTAGTTGGTGTTACGGGATAGCACATTACTCACATCATAGACAACGCTTAAGAATCGCGTCGTTTATTAATAAAGCATTTCCATTCATAAATATCAAATTTACATAGGTCCCAAGTCATATTATTTCATACAAATTTTACAAAGCATTTGAATGTAAATTGTTATTTAAGTACGGGCCATGAATTCTTGTCATCTTCCCGAGAATTACCTTCAAGTACCTGAGATAAAACATGTTAAAAGAAAAGGTCAGCGATAATGCCGAGTGAATTCATAGAGTTCAATAAAACCATTAATATATCATCGGTATATAACTATTACCGAAAATCATTTTGTACAAATCTTTATAATAGGCCATAAAATAGCCAAAGTCATTTTATACAAATCCCTATCAAAAATCATAATATAGGCTTTTGCCTTCAAAATCATTATACGAACCAAAGTCGTAAAATCATCATACAATACGTTTTATAACGTTGTATAGATTAAATAAAAACCGTTATATGAATATGGTTATATAAAACCAAAACACGAACATAATATCAATAATATGACCCTGTATTGCTAGTCAGGCAATATATCGTAATTCAATACATAAAGCAGTATTTCGTTATTTTTGGATTATTATAAGCTGCATGACATTGTTACCTTACTATAACAAACAACGGGTAGCTAACCCGAAACTCATTTGCCCATCTAAATTAGCGTGTCGTCACAATAATCACGCTTGTGTAAATCTTCTCATACATAAATTCGCTTACCAATCAATGTGTCACGACGGGGATCAACCGTCAAGGCGCGGACTGGGGTGATCGTCCCTAAATAGTACTATTATATGCATAAGCGTCTACCAAATCCCGGTAGTTCACAATTCATTCTAATGGGACTTTTAGTGACATAACCTAACTTTAATAATCCATTTCATTTCATCTATCGGGTCATTTAATCATTCATCGGGTCATACAATCATTCGGATCCAAATCAATAAACAAACAATCGGGACAACTAGTGTCCTATTTCATAAAAACTAACATGTTATCTTCCTCGCGGGTTTATAAATCATTTCATAAAAACATTTAAAAGAGTGCGAGGCTATGAACTCACGTTGATGTGGGAAGGCGGTTATCGGCGATTCGGATGTACGGTACGTGCTTCAATCACGGAAACCTAGACAAATAATACTCGTCTTAGACTCTTGTCCAATGAATTTATAAAAATAACAAATATACATATGATGATTTTGTACATATGATGATGATCAAGTGGGATTATATATTCTTATTTACTCATTTTAGTGTTTATGTGTTGGTAACTTTTTACTAGTTTACTAGTTTTACCTATTTACATGTTTTAGGTCCAATAGCCCTATTATAAGTTCATTAACTTGTATTAATCCATTTTATACTTGTATTATCAGTATTTATACTTTACATGTTGAGCCCAAATGGGTTAAGCCCAATAAGTAATTTTTATAAGTGTTTAACTTATTTAGTTAAATTATTAGTCCAAATATGCTAACTTAGCTCGTTAATTTCCGTATGTCATATAGTTTGGGTTTTATCGGTTTTTACTTGTATTAGGTACTTATACATCAGTATATGACTTTTAAAAACTTTACATTAGACGGGTTTGATCGTCTAAGTTTTAATTGGCGAAAAACGTTAATTTTACGGTAATAGCCGAAAAAGTCGTAAAAATCATGTTTATAGTTTTTATAACTTATAAATCTTATTCAACTACCATTTTTATAAAGTTTCCATTTATTTAATCTTATACATATTTATATAAATGAAATTTATAAGTTAGTGGGTTTTAATTCACATTTTATACTATATTAGTTTGAGTGCTTATATAATACTATTAAACATAAATTCTTCAAAATCTGATTTTTAGTTTCATCTTCACCATTTTTATCATATCTTGAGTTCTATAAGGAGATAGAGGCTCATTTATGGATGGCATAAACTTCATATTATGTGCTACAAATAAGTTAGTTATAGCTACTGCTCATTCCATGTCTAACTATATAACAGTCCCTACAAAACAGACTATTCAGATTGGTACACTAATCTTGTTTTGATCATATATCACTCATTTTGATGATTCCATTGCATGGTCAACTCTCAAATGTGTATTACATCTAACACTTACTGTATATTGATTCCACTTTACCATTTTATCAGTTTAACGTTTGGTTACTTACTGTTTTTATACAGCCATCACATTAAGCAATATTTTAACCATTTTACATGTGGTTTTCCATCTTTTTACCCATGTTTATCAATACCAAATCCCCACATAATATTTTTATCATCATTAATCATCATATACATATACATAAATACAGAAAATACAAGATTACATAATCAAAATAACAAGAGGATAGGAAGAACAATCTCTATACCACCATTAGTGATGAAAAGATGAGTCTTTGATGAACAAGGCTTGGATTTTGATGGCAAAACTTGTGACAAACCAATATCCTCTTCAAGTCTACCAACCTTTATAAACTTCTCATGGAAAATCAGCCCTATGACACCAACAAATCTTCTCCTTGGATGTTAGAATCACCTCCAATCTTCAAAGCTTCAAAGTAGCATCATCATGTGTATGAGTAACACATGATTTTATGGCTAACATAGATCAAATGAGGGTTGTTTTTGATGATGGTTGGACGAATTTTAGAGAGATTAGAGAGTTTGGTGAGTGGTTTGCATGAGTTGCTAAGTGTAAATGGTATGAATGAAGTGGTTTTGTTGGTTTTGTGCTAAGTTAGCTTACATGTTAAGCTTATGCTAACATGTGTTAGCTTTCTAGCTAAAAGGGTGCCACATCTTATGATGTGGTGTCCTCTTTTGGCCATCTCTTTTGAGTGGGGTGGGATAAACTTGTTTTGTCCCATCCCACTAATTTACGGGTATTCTTCGATTCTAGTTTCCTCGATTTGCGTGCCCTCGGGTCGTTTTACGAAAAACGTTTTTATAAATTATGAATCAACGGCACAAAACGAATCTAATAAAAATTGTCTCATCAAAAACGGAGTTCAAAAACGTAAATACGTAATCCTAAGGTTTCTGGTTTAGTCGTAAAAGACGTTAAATTATGAACGTAAGTCCTAATCTCTTCTCATAAATTTGGGAGTTTATGAACCAACTCAAAATTAAAATCCCAAAATAATATTCACGGATAAATTTATTTTCTAAAATGTCGGACTTTCACCAAAAACGGTGTATGTAAACGTAAGCACGTAACGTAGAGTCCTCCGGTTTAAACGTAGTCGATGCTACTTCAAGACGTAAATCCAAATTTCTTCCCAAAAATAAGTGAGGTCATAATATAACATTAAAATATTGTTTTTAAATAATATTTGTGAATAAAATATAAACCATAAGTTGACGGATTGTCAAAGCATTTATCCCTAAACAGGATCTTTGTCCTCATAGATCATCTTATCTTACTACTCGCTTCTTATAGAGTTAAAGCCATGTGGGTATTTTCTCCACATTCGGTCTTTTCTCACAAGTGTAATCCATTACAATAGGCGAGTTTCATCAAACATAACTACGGGAATAAGATCAGGCTTAATGTTGACTTACTTTCTCTATCCATGATGTTCACGGGTTTTTGATGAATGCAACTTTTCGCCGATCTAAACTTTATCAAGAAGAATTCAGATTTTCACTTGATAGATATTTTATCAAGTTAGATATACGAATCATAATTCACGCAGCCCTTGAAGTCCTAGGGTAGATCCAGCTTATATGCCTTTCAAACCATTTTTTACATCATCTCAATGGTCCCATTCAACGGGGACTTACTTCCCATGATCTTTCAGATCATCAATTCATTTTTCCAAGGTGGAAATTTTTGGCATCACTTCGCTACTCATCCGGCACTTCAAGATCTACACTTCATATTCACATAACCTCCTGCCCACTACCGACAGTCAATAATCAGATCCTAATTTCAACAATCATTTCAAATCTCGCGGGTCGGGTATTTTGTAAGGTTAGGTTTGCCATAACAGGAAACCTTAAACCTAATATACATGTCCAACTCATAATGGGTGTATGTCGGGTGTCTTCATCCCAACCCCTGCTTACAGATGCTCTTATATTTAGATCCTAACAAGATTCGATATCAATCCTAATAAGATGATTATCAATGGTAATCTCTCCAAAGGAAAACGATTTTACATTTTATTACCAAAGGTCAATCATTCAAACATAAAACAGTACTTATAGTATTTTGTATCGTTACTTTACCTCATCCCTTCGATTGGGGTGGTACACAGTACTCTCATCAAGATTCATTCTCAATGACTTCTGAGCAAATCTCTAGAAATTCGATGCGAAGCGAGGATCTTGATAGAGATGATCGATACAGGCACACCATGTTTACACAACTCCTTTAAATACAAAAGAGTCAATTTCTTCATCAAGAATCTATCATTAACAGGAATGATATTAGCAGATTTGGTCAGTCTGTCGACGATGACCCAAATCGAATCAAATTCAGATGATGACCTTTGCAATAGCTAGACGTTTACTAATATATGAGGCAATGTCTGCCTTCATAATTTACCATTAGTACAACTTCTTCAGATAGAGATACATTTAATCAGAAATGGCATGAATAGAGTACTTAAACTTACGAGATTCCAACATGACTACATCTCTAAATCTCCATATTTAGGCATTCACAAGTGGCCTTTTATACATTTAACGCCATCGGCTCCTCAATTCTAATGGTTCATATTAGCCGCGAACCACTTTTTATTATCTATATTATCTTCTTACAAGCATCGTTTATTTTTAAATTGTTCGGCAATTTATTTTGTACCATCATTACTAAGGAACACATCCTAATTGGTTCTTTATCCTTTCTATATAATGTGTCGGTATCTATATTTACCTTTCCTGATGATATAATTATCATGATTTATTCAAAATTTCTTTCTTCAAATTTTCTAAGTTCTAGTCCCGTCTTAACTATTATTTTTATCAGTTTTTTTCTCAATCCGATGTTTAAAGCGTCGATAATTATTACAAGTAATTACATAATAAATATTTAATTTTATGAAATGTAAACGTAAAAATTTTATATTTCTTAGTTCAACCAATTATATAAAAATGTTCAAAATAAATATGAATTTAATTAACAAGATTTTTGTTGATCTATCAAAAATACTTAATAAGATCCGTAAATGTTCGAAAAATCTTTGTTTATACTTTGATCAAAATTTTCTTAGTTGAAAAGCAAAAATTATCGTTTCAAATTTCAAGTTATGGTTTAAATGGTTTCCTCAATCCCTCTTAGGTTGTCTTGAGGTATACACGAACATTTACCCCTAAACATGAGTTTAGTTAAATGTTCTGGGTATAAGGGAATAATCCCTCAAAAGTTCTTTTTGATAAAACATTTGTCAAAACATATTTGCACTTTTCTTTTTGGTATAACCTTAAGCCTTAATGGCTCTAATTTTTGAAATGTCAATATAGATCCCATTATCTTATTAATCACACGGTCAAATCATGTAAAGGATTAAGCCGTTAATCACATGTTAAATATTCAAGGTACAAGTTTTCATTGGTCGGCCAATTTAGGGCAGTCTATAACTAATTATTAACTCATTCTTATTCTTATAAACAAACAGATGGTCCTTAATGATCACAGGCATGAATTTATCAATTTACAGCATACACACGTGATTCACCCAATTTATGGATGCTACATGTGCATTAGTCAATCCAAACGACATAACATGAAACTCATAATATTCATTACAAGTTCTGGATGTAGTGATTGGAATAGATAATCTTTTTCGCGGACGCAAAATTGATGATAACCATGCCGTGGATCAAATTCCTGAATATACGCTAGAACCTTGTAAATGATCGAACAATCTATCATCTTGGGTAGTGGATATAGATTTTAATCGTCAATTTACTTAGTTCACGGTAATTAATAAATATAAGGAATGATAATACCATAGCTCTTCATAATGACGAGCTTGGTAGAATAAAATCTTTCTCTGACAACTCTCTCAGTTGTACGGTAATTCTTTTAATTCAGAAGGTGCTGACGTACAGTGCACAAGCCACAGGTGCAGCACCGAGAATATAATCAATACCAATTTCAACTTGCCTTAATAGCAAAAGTCTAGGTAATTTACCAACAAATACCTTCTAAAGTTTCAGATAACGGAAACATCTTTTAATAAATTCATATTAGGTTCTTTCTAGATTATAATATTTATAACTAATTCACAACCATTCACGGTATAATTTCAAGTCTAAATGCAGGATATGGTCATCCATCAAGAATTATTTAGATCACATTTGATAATCAACATCTTATCATTTAGGGGAATTCTATTCGAGTTCCCATCAATTAAGACAATGTCGTCATGTCGTAATTAATCAATCCATTCTACTGGCATTATCAACTTTCCAGTTTCGTCACCGTTGATAAGATGTGAACTTCTCAAAAGACTAATAATAATTCATAATCCTTCACAATTCAAGGATATATGGAGCAACTAACCTTAAAAGTGTAAGGTCAACGCATAATCTACGGGAGAGAATTTCAAATCAGGTACAGATGAAAACAATTTAACGAATATGAATATATCCCATGTTTTCATAATTTGAGTACGCATTCGAAAGCTCCTCAGATCGTTACCCAGGTCATTCAAATATGAAATCTATTCAAAATAAATGATAGGAACGTCGATACATCCAGTCGGGTATCAACACTCGGTAATCAGATACTTTTCCTAAGAATCTCACTACGGGAGAATTGGACAAGAAAGAATTGTCAATTGTCAAATAAGACAATTTCCACAGATGAGTAAATTCGACTTAGAAGAATAGATGTTACAGGCACATATGTAGGTGTCCCTAACACTATGTCCCTGTTTTTCACTTCTTGCAGATCTCATAAAATTAATCTTTCACAATCTTTAAAGAAAATGTAGTGTTTATTAATCAGTTTTATGGTGACTAGTAATCAGCCTTGCATGGTCCATTCCAAATTGTATGTAGGCGCGCAACTATATACAATTTCAAGATTAACGATGCAATGCTCAGTTCGTCAAAATTTTATCATCATGTTTATAATAAAAACATTTTCATGCTTAATTTTTAAATAAGACTCAAAAATAAATTTACAAAGATTTTCTTTGTTATGAAAACAATTAATTTTTCCAAGGTGTTTTATAAATAACTTCATTTCGATAATGATTATTTATAACTCTCACTTTGAATAATCCTTATAGTGATGAAAGTTCAATTTTCTCAAAGGATACTGTTTTATCTTATAAAAACAATAAGTGATCTGCAAAAGAGTTATGAAAAGTTGTTCACCAAGAACTAACCACAATATGCTAGGAAATGAACTTAGCCAAATAATCATGAGGTTCATGACCTCGATGGCACTCAAAATGAATAATCCACAACGTAACTCAAATCGAGATGAGTACTTGTTCAATGGTTGGATCACTAATGCGAACATTCGGATGAAGCAATAAAAGATAGATAACATCGATACATGTAGAATTTAGCAATCAATGGTAGTCTTTTCATTAATCACAAACAAGTCAAAATTGTACCGTAACACATTATGTGTCACTATGTCATACAATTCCAAGAACTCATCCTACCAACTGATGTCTCAGTTAAGTTAGGGATTATTTTTAAAAGATACCACAATGAATACTAATCTACAAGAGTCATTAGGTGTTCCACATGTCCCAGAAGATCCATCGGTCCCAATTCAGAAGAAGATTTCTTTAATTTATTTCTTGGACACTGGGCATCCTCATCATTGGACAATGGCTTAGGAACAACCCTTAACACGAACCTACAATAATTTAAAACCTTATAATCCAATCACAGAACTTAACGACTTCCTCTTAACAATTTCTTATTCAATACAAGTTAAATTTTACTTTATTCAAGTTTTAGTCAACTTATACTCAATTCGATATCCTACCTCATTCTCCAATACTTTCAACCTTATTTTTAGACTTTAATAGGGCAATAAAAGCTCGATATGATCAATACTTAATTTCCAATCCTATAGCTCTTACAACAACAATTATCAAATGAGTCACTATTATGAAATGACTTGATCATTCAACTAGACTTCTCGGAAAGGTACTAGTGGCATGAGGCTTTTGGGTAATGGTTCAAATGACAGTCTCAGGTGCAACATTCACCCTTTCGATTTCAATTTAAGAATTGGGTGACAACGAATCAGATGACACCTTTCCAGGTGGTAACGTTTTGTCAAACTCCACTCTATAAAGAAAGATCGTCATGACATCGATATCAGATTTAATCTCGTCAATTCTTCTTTAATATCACAATCAACTAATATCTACATTTCTACGAATATCAACCATTTTGTCGGGATCATAAATATCCGCAACTTGGTTTAGATCTATAATAGCTAGAATTCCTACGGGAATAGCTTCGATTAATTTACTAGGGGATTTAGGGTTCCTTGTGACAATCTACGTCGTATAAATACCTCATATAAATATCAAAATAATCATCAAACAATCATGTAATAAAATTACATCATATATATATATATATATATATATATATATATATATATATATATATATATAATCCAAGTTTTATATATATTAAAATAACATTTCTCAGTCTGGCCTTGTCGGTAACTCGGGAATTCTTCGGCACCATTATAGTCAAAAGATTTTTAGACATTTTTAGAAACTATTTAAAGTTAAAAGATTTTGAAATGTTTTATTCAAAACCTTGGTTTTAACAATCTTTCGTTCTCTATAACGAGAGCTCTGGTACCAAACTGTAACACCCCCAAATTTATACAAATCAATACAGCGGAAGACTAGTTGGTGTTACAGGATAGCACATTACTCACATCATAGACAACGCTTAAGAATCGCGTCGTTTATTAATAAATCATTTCCATTCATAAATATCAAATTTACATAGGTCCCAAGTCATATTATTTCATACAAATTTTACAAAGCATTTGAATGGAAATTGTTATTTAAGTACGGGCCATGAATTCTTGTCATCTTCCCGAGAATTACCTTCAAGTACCTGAGATAAAACATGTTAAAAGAAAAGGTCAGCGATAACGCCGAGTGAATTCATAGGGTTCAATAAAACCATTAATATATCATCGGTATATAATTATTACCAAAAATCATTTTGTACAAATCTTTATAATAGGCCATAAAATAGCCAAAGTCATTTTATACAAATCCCTATCAAAACATAATATAGGCTTTTGCCTTCAAAATCATTATACGAACCAAAGTCGTAAAATCATCATACAATACGTTTTATAACGTTGTATAGATTAAATAAAAACCGTTATATGAATATGGTTATATAAAACCAAAACACGAACATAATATCAATAATATGACACTGTATTGCTAGTCAGGCAATATATCGTAATTCAATGCATAAAGCATTATTTCGTTATTTTTGGATTATTATAAGCTGCATGACATTGTTACCTTACTATAACAAACAACGGGTAGCTAACCCGTAACTCATTTGCCCATCTAAATTAGCGTGTCGTCACAATAATCACACTTGTGTAAATCTTCTCATACATAAATTCGCTTACCAATCAATGTGGCACGACGGGGATCAACCGTCAAGGCGCGAACTGGGGTGATCGTCCCCAAATAGTACTATTATATGCATAAGCGTCTACCAAATCCCGGTAGTTCACAATTCATGCTAATGGGACTTTTAGTGACATAACCTAACTTTAATAATCCATTTCATTTCATCTATCGGGTCATTTAATCATTCATCGGGTCATACAATCATTCGGATCCAAATCAATAAACAAACAATCGGGACAACTAGTGTCCTATTTCATAAAAACTAACATGTTATCTCTCTCGCGGGTTTATAAAACATTTCATAAAAACATTTAAAAGAGTGCGAGGCTATGAACTCACGTTGATGTGGGAAGGCGGTTATTAGCGATTCGGATGTACGGTACGTGCTTCAATCACGGAAACCTAGACAAATAATACTCGTCTTAGACTCTTGTCCAATGACTTTATAAAAATAAAAAATATACATATGATGATTTTGTACATATGATGATGATCAAGTGGTTTTATATATTCTTATTTACTCATTTTAGTGTTTATGTGTTGGTAACTTTTTACTAGTTTACTAGTTTTACCTATTTACATGTTTTAGGTCCAATAGCCCTATTATAAGTTCATTAACTTGTATTAATCTATTTTATACTTGTATTATCAGTATTTATACTTTACATGTTGAGCCCAAATGGGTTAAGCCCAATAAGTAATTTTTATAAGTGTTTAACTTATTTACTTAAATTATTAGTCCAAATATGCTAACTTAGCTCGTTAATTTCCGTATGTCATATAGTTCGGGTTTTATCGGTTTTTACTTGTATTAGGTACTTATACATCATTATATGACTTTTAAAAACTTTACATTAGACGGGTTTGATCGTCTAAGTTTTAATTGGCGAAAAACGTTAATTTTACGGTAATAGCCGAAAAAGTCGTAAAAATCATGTTTATAGTTTTTATAACTTATAAATCTTATTCAACTACCATTTTTATAAATTTTCCATTTATTTAACCTTATACATATTTATATAAATGAAATTTATAAGTTAGTGGGTTTTAATTCACATTTTATACTATATTAGTTTGAGTGCTTATATAATACTATTAAACATAAATTCTTCAAAATCTGATTTTTAGTTTCATCTTCACCATTTTTATCATATCTTGAGTTCTATAAAGAGATATATGCTCATTTTTGGATGGCATAAACTTCATATTATGTGCTAAAAATAAGTTAGTTATAGCTACTGCTCATTCCATGTCTAACTATCCTTAACAGTCCCTACAAAACAGACTATTCAGATTGGTACACTAATCTTGTTTTGATCATATCTCACTCATTTTGATGATTCTATTGCATGGCCAACTCTCACATGTGTATGACATCTAACACTTACTGTATATTGATTCCACTTTACCATTTTATCAGTTTAACATTTGGTTACTTACTGTTTTTATACAGCCATCACATTAAGCAATATTTTAACCATTTTACATGTGGTTTTCCATCTTTTTACCCATGTTTATCAATACCAAATCCCCACATAATATTTTTATCATCATTCATCATCATATAAATATACATAAATAAAGAAAATACAAGATTACATAATCAAAATAACAAGAGGATAGGAAGAATAATCTCTATACCACCATTAGTGATGAAAAGATGAGTCTTTAATGAACAAGGCTTGGATTTTGATGGCAAAACTTGTGATAAACCAATATCATCTTCAAGTCTACCAACCTTTATAAACTTCTCATGGAAAATCAGCCCTATGACACCAACAAATCTTCTCCTTGGATGTTAGAATCACCTCCAATCTTCAAAGCTTCAAAGTAGCATCATCATGTGTATGAGTAACACATGATTTTATGGCTAACATATATCAAATGAGGGTTGTTTTTGATGATGGTTGGACGAATTTTAGAGAGATGAGAGAGTTTGGTGAGTGGGTTGCATGAGTTTCTAAGTGTAAATGGTATGAATGAAGTGGTTTTGGTGGTTTTGTGCTAAGTTAGCTTACATGTTAAGCTTATGCTAACATGTGTTAGCTTTCTAGCTAAAAGGGTGCCACATCTTATGATGTGGTGTCCTCTTTTGGCCATCTCTTTTGAGTGGGGTGGGATAAACTTGTTTTGTCCCATCCCACTAATTTACGGGTATTCTTCGATTCTAGTTTCCTCGATTTGCGTGCCCTCGGGTCGTTTTACGAAAAACGTTTTTATAATTATGAATCAACGGCACAAAACGAATCTAATAAAAATTGTCTCATCAAAAACGGAGTTCAAAAACGTAAATACGTAATCCTAAGATTTCCGGTTTAGTCGTAAAAGACCTTAAATTATGAACGTAAGTCCTAATCTCTTCTCATAAATTTGGGAGTTTATGAACCAACTCAAAATTAAAATCCCAAAATAATATTCACGGATAAATTTATTTCCTAAAATGTCGGACTGTCACCAAAAACGGTGTATGTAAACGTAAGCACGTAACATAGAGTCCTCCGGTTTAAACGTAGTCGATGCTACTTCAAGACGTAAATCTAAATTTCTTCCCAAAAATTAGTGAGGTCATAATATAACATTAAAATATTGCTTTTAAATAATATTTGAGAATAAAATATAAACCATAAGTTGACGGATTGTCACAGAACGACTCAAAAGTGAGACGTTTACACATAATTATAAACATGATTTTCATAAATGGTCTAAAACATAGATTTCAACCCAAATTGTACTGACACGACACCATAGTAAAGCGTTTTGTCCCCATGGATCTCGACCAACAACCAACAAGTTTAGTACAGTACATCAACATAAAGTAAATTATTCAACATTAAAGGTAGAAACAGTTTAGACCAACATTCATCCAAAAGCCAAGCCACAACCTCCACAGCAAAGCTCCATGCTCCATCACTTCCTATTACCTGAAATACATGCATAAAACGAGTCAACAATAATGTTGAGCGAGACTATAGGTTTACCAAAATCACATTTGAACACAAGAAGAAAATCAATCATAATCATTTATAGAATTGTCGTACACACAATCTATATTCAAGGCAATAATAATAATGATATTATTAAACAAACATTGTATTTAAGCTCATGACACCGACCCCTTAACCAAATAGTCACCCACGCCAAATGCCGACATGACTAGAATAAAACCATTGCCCCTCTAGGGTATCAGTTGCTAGAATACCACAATCTTATTCACGTAAAATTATCCTTCCCAGCGGGTTACTCAATGTAATGCCCTGGTCTCAGATAGGGTGGTCAACCCAATAGTACTATCATTAGAATAAGCGGATATTCTCGACTCACAACATCAAGTCAGAAGATAGTTAACGGCTCATGAATTTAGGGTCTTTAGCAACAAGTTACTCAATACAATGAAATCAACTTTAGGCAACATTCGGGTCCAACAATTACTCATGACTTGTGTTCATTTATTTTCAAATAGCATGTATCCCCCTCGCGGGTATTAAAATCTTTAAAACAAGTAGAAAGCGAGGCTATAGACTCACCTTAGAGATGATCGTCGACGATAATGGATGCCTTTCAAACGCGAGAACCGCTACCTATCAAATAAGGCGCGTTCATTAATAATGACTCGAGAAATAAATCATACATAACAACATCAAACCCAAACTCATAAAGTCACGATAAACTCGAGAGAAAACGATATAAATAACTTCATTATACTTTACTACATATTTACTTAACCATTTTACACTTTTTACAAAGTCCGCCGGTACATACTACATGTACTAGCCCATTTACCCCTTTTAAACTCGTCAACCGTTTATGAAACGCATCGATAAATTAACTTACTATATATGGAAAGTCCTCTTACAAGTTTATCAAATGAAATTACTTTTAATGTACTTTACCCAACTCATTTTCAAACTACAAAATCCGGACAAATTCACGTTAATTTTTCATACAACCGTTTTAACTTATTTAAACGACTCCGTTTACAAAACCGACACTCGGGTTTTAAAGTAAACTCAACCTAATAAATAAACACCTCATTATCAGTAGGTTAAATTTCTCAAAACATCCATTTAGAGTCCCCGAGATTCGATCCAAATATCGACAACAACTATTTGTAGTGCCGCTACTCGTCTCCCGGTACACGATCATTCAAAACATCATAACTTCGCGCTCGTTTGGAGCTAGAAGCTCTACCTTATATCAAATCGAAGCTAAGAAAATTATCTACAACCCTAGGCGATAAGTTAATCCATTTTCAAAACATAAAAATTCGGATTTTACACTTTACTTACTGTTATAAAATGACTACTAAAAACTGGTACAAAATCAACTTTTTGATAAAAACCAACCATGAAAATGATCATTACTATACCCTAATATCATCATAAATCAACCATAACATAAAAATCATAATCAAAATAAAAACCTTAAGATCAAAATGAAGTTTCTAACAAGTTTTTTGCAAAAACCACCATGGATCATCATGAAAATGCCATGCATGATCATAGCTTCTACCTACCAACATCAAGAAAAAAAATTGTGCTTGTATGTAAGGATTTCTTACACCAAATGATCCTTGATCAAATATAAGATTGGGTCTATGCTAGGTTTAGTTGGATTCAACCTCAAACTCAAGATAAAATTGATTGAATGTGTGTTTGGGGGTTGTGGTGGGTTTCGACAAACACAAGAGAGAGAGAGAGAGAGAGAGAGTGATGATGAAATTTTTAAAATGAAAAATGGAAGTGTGTGTGTTTGTTTCTAGTTTATATATAGTGGGGTAGGGACCAAAGTTGCAATTTTGCAATAGTTGTGGCTAAAAATGTAAATAGTTAGCTAAAAAGCGGGAAATAACTATTAGTCAATTTTCAAAATATTTATGGGGCTCGGGTTTCATAAAGATACTTTTAAAAATTTAAAACGTACCTCAAAAATAATAATATCGACTCTCGACTCGACTTAACACGTCATTTAAAATAAAACCTCAAAAATAATAAAAATCGAACAACCGACAATAAAACATAAAATATTTAGCATCCATCGACATCACGCTTGCTAATACTCCTTATACTTAATAATATTAAATATAGATCTTCCAACATCGGTTTAAACTTAAACCTCCAAAAATAAGTATTGTTCAAACTCATCCAAAAATTTCAAAAATAATCGTAAAATAAGATTAAGCAATGACCTCGATTTTGGGTTGTCACATTCGAATTGTGGAGGTCCACATGATACTTATTTATGTGATAAAAACAATGTCTATTATGGGGAGGGATATGCTTATAATGAAACCGAGGACCCCAATTTTCAACCTAACCTTCACATGGACTATACTTGTAATGATTATATGGGATATTCCGGTTTTTCATCAAAAAATTCCACCATCATTTCATGATCAAACCTTTAATGAGCCATACCAAAACCAAGGATTTTCAAATAATGAAGGTTTTCAAATTAATGATAATTTTCAAGGCTATAATCAAGAAACCTTTCATAATAAAGGATTTTCAAGTAATGAAGGCTTTCAAAATGATGAAAATTTTCAATGTTATAATCAAGATACTTTTCAAAATCAAGGATTTTCACATTATGAGGGTTTTCAAGATGAAGGGAATTTTCAAGGTTATAATCATGAGAACTTTTATAATCAAGGCTCTTTCCAAACCTATAATCCACCTAATTATGGAAATTCACCTTCACCCTATTCTTCGACTTATTCATGGGAGTTTTGTGGAAAAGACCCCATTATGGTTATGATTATCGACCGAGGGGTCCACCGTCCTATGCCCCTAATATTTTCAATGAGCTTCGTTCTTTACTTGAGAAAATGAAAAATTCGACCTATGATATTTCTAAGGAGCTTAATAGTAAGAAAGAAATGAGCCTTGAGGAAATAAACAAGGAGACTGAGCGGATAGTGGAAGAAATAAAATATGTTCTTGATGAGGCAATGAGGAAACTATCTAATAAAGAGGAAATTTGTGAAGCATTGAACATTAAATATCATCAACTTTAGCAAGATTGATATACCTTGCTCTTAGAGAAAGACAAAAACGAAGAAGATGAATGCGTAGACGACAAATATCTTGCTACTCGTAGGCCTTATCCATTCTTCTATGACGATGATGACGAACCTTCGATTTACATGACACTTAATGATGACACACCTTTACCACCTTTACCTCACATGGAACCCAACAACTCTTTAACCATGGGTGATGAGCCTCTTAGCACTAACACAAACACCGATTCAGATTAATTAACCGCCTCTAGTGTTGAGCACCTTATCCCAATCCAAAGAGAGCTTGAGGGTGTTTCCAATGAAACATGTGACGAGTTTTGTATTGATACCTCTTCTCCTCATGATCACATTGAGATTTCATCTCATGTTGACCTTCATGCTACTACTAGTGATTTTATTGATTTCGATCTTGATGAATTGTTCAAAGAAAGGGATAATGAGATTGAGGAAGAGTTTTTGCAAGACTTGCCACAAATGAAGGATGATGAATGTGATTCTAGTGAGGCATCTTATGCTATATGATCCGATGACTTTTCATGTCAAGATGACCTTTCTAATTTGGATGAAGATGTTGCTCCTATAGAAGAAGTGGAAGATGTTCATATTCGTAAGGTTTTATCAAACGTTTATCTTCTTATCTGTTCGATTGAAGCATGAATGAAAACCATAATGATGACTCCATCGAAGAAGAACCTTTCATTGATATTTCTTCACCGGTTTTTGAGGTTGAACCTATTGATTTTCATGATCATATCATCCCTTTGAGTGATTATCTCATTAATACACCTTCTTTTGAGCATTAGATTCCCACCCTTCCACCCTTGAAGTTGGTTTTTGATGAAGAAGATCCTATACTCATAGAGATTGATCCTTTTTCCCCTAAGGCACCTCTAGAAACCTTTGATATGGACTCTTTTATGGAGATTGATGCCACTATAGAGTCTAATCTTGCTAATATTGATATAGAGGTCGATGATAGTGATTCTAATTGGGAAGAGGAGATTCGTTTTAGTGAAAACATGCTTTTTAGGAACATAGAGCCTACACCTCCATCACAAGACACTATTAATCTTGATCCTCCTTTCACTATGCCTTCTATGGAGGATTCCCCACCTTTTGATGATGATGATGAGCACCACATGGATATACTTGTTATGAATCTTTTGATTCCTACACCCTCATTTTCTCATGATGATTTGATGACTAAGGGGGAATCTCATATAGTTGATACGAGCTCATCTTCTTATTTTCCCATGAAGGGAAAGGTTTTTGATCCTGGGATCCGTATGTTTGGGAAAAAATAGTTTTCATCTACTACACTTAAGAGTGTGACTTCTATTTATATAGGCTTCTCGTATGAGCTCACTTTGTTGATTCTACCTACTTTGGAGTTGTTCAAGTGTCGAGATGGAAACTATGTATTTGATCCTGGGGTGCTTCCTATTTGAGAGATTTTATATGTTGGACAAACTTGAGACACGTTGGACCGTTACATTTATCGAGGCGGATATTGTAAATCTTATAGTAAATGGCAACAATCCAAGTTTGAGTATATCATGTGAGATGTGCTTCAATGTGGATATCCTTTATTCTCCATGATGGTTTCCCCATGGAGAACCTAATTCGGGGTCGAGTCGAGCTAGAGACTTAGGGTTAAAAAAATCAAACATTGAATAACTAGGTTAGAAAACGTAGAGTAGATCTTAATAGGTTAGGTTTAACAAGAGGGTGTTATAGTATAGTTGAAGTGGATGGGTGGCCTTTCTATGTCTTTTGGTGTTTGTTTCAAGGGTTGCTCTCTCTCATTTCATTCATGGAACTTATGGAGGAGGCCCGTGTATCTAGTTCACTTCGATTAGTTTTTACGATTGTGATATTCAAAACATTGTGCTTAACATGAATTCACTTTAGTTGTCTCTTCCTTAGCTCGAGTTAAACAAAGTACGCAATGTCATAAATGTAGGGGAGTTTACTCCAATACTCTTAAACATTGAGGACAATGTATATCTTAAGTGCAGGGGAGACCTCTATCGAAGTAACCTTGCCTAGACCATTGCCCTTGACTTCATGATAACTTAGAAATTAATATTTCAAACATTTTTCAAATTGTTGATCTACTTTGGCCACCAAATATATGCATTAATCATTTTTCATTTGCATAACACATTTGCATTGTATATATTTTCTTTTTTTCTTTTTCATCAAAAATATATAAAAAGGAAAAAAAATATAATAAAGGATATGGTTTAACAAATTTAGATATCTTTGACATATTAGGCCCGCCATGGATACTTTGACTCAACCCGAGTTTGCTTATCTAAGTATTCTCTAGCTAGTAGCCTTAACCATGTAGACCTTTATTGGTTTATTAGGCTAAGCATCCACTAGTCTCATTATTTGAGATTTTAAACTGTGAAGAACAAGAGATGATATAGTTTGAAGTAAGTGTAAAGGGGCTAGATAAACCTCATATTAATTACTTGTGGCTATTATATCCCCTTTCTTAACCTTTACTTTCTTGACAACGCACGTATATATGTTAATAAATAATCAAGAACGGTTTTAATTGGTTTGTAATATCTTATGCATTTTTGACTAATCATTCGTGGATGGTATAAGTACGTCTTAAGATTCTAAGTTAGAACGTTTTATGTGTACTAGACTTATTTCATGTCTAAAACTTAGGGAGTGTTTTTCCTTTAATTCTTTTCAACTTTGTTTGTGAGGATAAAGAAAAACAAGAGCGGCTTATAAAAAATGAGTGGCTAGAGAAAAAAAAAAGAATTTTTTTTATACAAGACTCCCAAAAGGGACAGTGAAGTGTTAATTATAGTAGCTATTGAATTCCAATATTACTCTCACAAGGGTTGCGAGGATTTAATAGTTGCTCCAATCGAATATTACCTTGACGGGTTGCGGGATTGAAGATCCAAGGTCTCAAAAAGGTGGCGGATATAAATTATTGCGTGAGTTTTATTTTTCTTTCCTTAGCGAGTGTTTAGCTACTTATTAATGCATGACATAAGGATCTTACACATAAGGCAAATGACTTATTATTTTAGGTCGGACTTATATTAATTGTGGGCGTTTTTTCGAGTAATGGATAAGATGGTTACTTAGGATTAAAACGGTGCTTCCTTATTTTCAGATTTTACACTTCCTATATTTCACGCTTTAAATAATGACAAATTTGACCAAAAGTAATTTGCTCAAATAATAACTAGTCTTAGAGGCATAATAAGTGGGGGTATAATAGTAACACAATTAATTTGTATGAATAAGTCGATGCTCTTTCACTTATGGATAACAATGAACTTGTTTTTAAGCTTGGTATGGGGAAAGTGAAACTTGAGGATGATAAGTGTTCATGGTACACAAGCCCTAATTAAAGTCTTTGATTTCTTTATTAGTTATTACCATTAAAATCATTTTAAGAAAAATCCAAATATATATAAACATAATTATTTTCCTTTGCATTGTATTGTAAAAATCAAAATCATGCCTCATATAGTGTAGTGTAGTATAAAAGCATTCCATATTGGCAAAGGTGGATTAATTATGAGAAAAGTGTAAATTGGTGCTGCATTGCATGAGGCCATGGCAATAGTCAAGTGGAGGGGAGTTGATAAGTGTGAAAACACTCATCAGTTATGACCTAAAACCACTTAAAACACAACCAAATACATTATATTTAACTGTAAATTATCAAAATTACGTGGGTATTTTGTGTTTATGTGTTTTCAGGTAAAAAGATACATTATGGAGCAAACACACGTTTTCAAGGGATTTATATGAAAAAAGGCGAAGAAAACGACAAAACGAAGCTTTGAAGGACCAATAATGCCATAATTACAAAGATGGAGGGCTTAAGTTGTAACTTTTACAAAAACAAAGGATGTCAATGAAATATGGTTAAAAACTTTTAGCTCTTTAATCTCATTTGATAAGAGATTAAAGTGGAAGGACTAAAAAGGAAGTACGAGGAAAGTTTATTTGTTAACTCTACTTTACCTGGTCAAAGTCTTACTTAGACGCGTCTTCATCTTCTTAACAACAAACGAAGAGAGAGAGGGAGAGAGAGAGAGAGAGAACATATCAATTTTCATACTTTCTTCACCAAACTAAGTCAAGAAGAATTCACGAGAGATAGAGAAGGATTCATAAGAAAAGTAAAGGAGGAAAAATGTTCATCTCGTTCTCCTCTAGAAGATGATACAATTTAATTCGATCAAGCGTCAAAGGAGAAGAAACGCCCAACTTCCAGAAAAGATGATGATGAACCCTAGGTGTTGAAACCTCGTATTATCCACGTGGAAGAAGATGATTGGTTGGCACACGTTACACCTCCTCCTCCCAACCTCTATAAATACCAAGAAGATCACTTCATTTCGATCCGGTTAGACTAGGTGTAGATTACACATAGTGATTAGATAGTTAGGATAGATTTAGTTAAAGCTTCTAAGCAGCTACTTAGATTCTGTTCGGTTTGTTAATCTTTCATTTTAATCTATTGTAACAAGATTCTCTTTTCCACCATTAATGATAATTCGAGTTCTTCTTATTTCTTGAATAATCTTCTTCCCCTGTTTTCTTGTATATGCTCTAGTTTGTTAGTCTGTTGAGTTAGGCAGTTGGATTCTGTAAAGAACTTTACGAATAACGTTTGTGATCAATAGCTCTTAATTGCTTTTGGTTTGATTATGTTACTCTTAATGATTTGAACTAGTTAGTTGTTGGTGTGACTTCAGTCAGTAAAAGCTTTAAATCAATTGCTGTGATTTTGGTCTTAATAAGCCAAAAGGTTCATAAGCTCAATATGAGCTTATGAGTGGTGCTCTTTTTGCCCTGTTATTATTACTAGTAGCTCATTCAGATTTTCAGAATTAGTCAATCAGTTTTAAGGTTACCTAGTTAAAAATTCACGTTTTATTAATAAGCATCATTTACTTCGAGCAAACAGTTCATAGATTTTTGTTTTGGGATAAGCTTACACAATAAGTTTGATTTTAGCTTTCTGAAGATTTAGTATGGATTAGTGGATAGTACTGATTTTACTGAAGTCTTGATTTTCTTATCTTGATTTTGTTTGTCAGCTCATAAGCTCAAAGATTATGAGCGATACCAAGTTTCTGTTATGCAAGTTACAAGTACTGGTTAGTTGATCAAGACTTTTGTTGTATAGCTGCTTTCTGTTGATTTAAATTCAAGTTGGTAGTTGTAGTTTACAAGTTGTTAGAAAGTAGAAGATGGAGGTGTGAATGAAAAGTTGGCTCAGCGCCATACTTCGGCATCAAAGGACTTACTTCGATGAAAACAGGTTAAGCGCATATCTCAATTTTATGTAAAGATAATAGTTTAAACTGCTATTGGAGTGTTTGTAGTGTGAATCTTGTTAGACAATTTAAATTGCCTTTTGTTACATGTTATTCTCTGTTTTTAGCGCATACTTTGTCAAATGTGATATAGCTTTATTATTCTTCTTGCATAATTCTGTTTACGGATGTTTGGATTAGCAGAGATTAGAACACATTTGGATTATTGAGATGGTGAGGTCAGTAGGATTTATTTTTCATCAGTAAGTGAGTTAGAATTCACTAAGATTTTCAATATAAGCTCAATAGGATTAGGCTTACTATTTTGGTGGTTTAGACTGTTAAGCATAGAAGTACAAATTTAATTGGATACGTCAAATTACTCGATTAGGTTCTTCATAGGTTTAGTTCATGTTAATGGATTTAGTTCAGTAATTCATTTTGATATTAAATAAAGAAGTAGAAGAATTTTTAGCTGCTTGTTTCTTTTTCATTATTGTAGTAGTTTAGGTAGATGACACATATGTTCCATCACTTTGATACTTATCATAGAAGTGATAGTCCTATATCGTTAGATGGTAACAGTTAGCTCCGTTAGTTATTGATATATTTTCAATTAAGTTCCAATTTGATCAGTTTTGATTGATAGACTAAATTTGGACAGATAGATGTTGGGCTGTGTTTAGTTTAGTATTGGGCCTGACCTTTTTGTATTAGCAATATATTAGAGTGTTATTACATTCTTTATTAATAAGAGTATTTTTAGTTTATAATTTTTGGTAAATTTCATTTGTGGTATAAACTTGTATTTTACATTTTAAAATTTTGTGCATTTAAATATGGTATTTGCTAAATGTTTTCTTTAGTGTAGTAAGTAAAAAGTATATATAAGCTATTTTTACCTTTTTATGTGTTTCTTGCCAAGTAGACATAGATACCATTCAACCTTTTATCACCAAAAACAATTAAGTTAAATTTGAAACGTTAAATCAATTCGATAAGACCGAGAGAAAACAAACTAAAAAAAGGAAATATTAGGTCTTATTGTGAATTTTCTTGACCAAGGCTCTATTCTGAACATAGCATGCAATATTCACAGCCTTAGCCCAAAAAGCAGTGGGTAACTTAGCATCTGCTAACATGGTTCTAGCTACTTCAATAAGAGTTCTATTTCTCCTCTGAGCTACACCATTTTGCTGTGGAGTTCTAGCTATGCTAAACTCCCTAGTAATTCCCTTATCAACACATAAGGCATCTAATAGGTCATTTCTAAACTCACCACCATTATTACTTCTAAGAATGTTAACTGTAAACCCTAATTTCTTTTCCATTTGGTTAATAGAATTAATCAAAGTTTTAACAGTATCACTCTTCTTGACAAAAAAGAAAGTCCATGTAAACCTAGAATGGTCATCAGTGATCACAAAAGCAATAAGATTTACCATTTAAACTCTTTATATTAGTAGGTCCAAATAAGTCCATGTGAAGCAAGTGTAGGGGTTTAGAACTAGAATGAACACTCTTAGACTTAAATGAGGCCGTGTGCTGCTTGCCCCTAAGACATGCAACACAATTATGATCATTGTGGAATGCTTTTGAAGGCAAACCTCTAACAAGATCATGCCTTACAAGTCTATTCATGTTCTTAAAGTTAACATGCCCTAACCTTCTGTGCCATAAGATACTCTCATCTGCTGAAGCTTTAGCATATAGACATGACAAGTTATTACTCCTTTTAATCCCTTGTAGATTGACATTATAAATGTCCTTATGTCTAGGTGTTCTAAATTCAATAAACTTATCAGCAGGTAACACATAGTCTTTACTCAACACCAAACATTCAATGTTAGTAAAAAGAACTTTATTTTTGTTGTCACAAACTTGTGACACACTAAACAAGTTATAGTCAAGTTCTTTTACCAGAAAAACTTCATCAAACCTTATGTTTTTAGTAATAAGAGTGCCATTTCCAGATATGGTTCCAAATCCTCCTCCAAAGTACACTTTATCACCATCTAGAATAGGAGTAAAGTTTTTCAAATAGTCTTCCTTTCCAGTCATGTGCCTTGAGCATCCACTATCCCAATATCCATGGTCATTAACCTGTTTTGGAACGCCCGACGCATAAAGAAAACAAATTTGTTTTCTTTTGGAAGCCAAGCCTTAGTAGACTTGGATCCATTTGGTTGTACAACAAGAATAGTCTTGTTTCTTGTAACAACCCCCTGTTCATCCCTTTTAACCTTAAACACCTAGTTTGTCCCAACATACTTTTCAAGATATTTAAACCTATTGCAAGTCATGGAGACACCATTAAAAGATGATGACTATTCTTGTTTTGGTCTCCATGTTAAGTTGGATGATGCCTTAGATCCATGTCCTTTAGGTGGTAAATACCTATTATTACTAGGTCTAACATTGGGTCTAACAACTGCTAATTGTGGCATTTTTATACCAAACCTAGTTCTGTCAACGACTTGTCTTGCCCTGTTAGCGGATGAGTTGTTCCTATCAGCGGGTGAATTAGGGTTTTCTACAGGAACCCACTGTTTGTTAGACCAAGTGTTGGTCTTTTGAAAGGGTCTTTGGCCTTGGGTATTATATGCCTTAGAAAAGTAAGGAGCTAGTCTAGTGGTCTAAGGTCTAGTATGAACATAAGGCTTAGGGTTGACCAGCGTTGACCTATTTTCAGCGGCTGGTTTGTATCCGTTGACACACTTATAGGCTAGATGTAAGAAGCTCCCACATGAATAACAAGCCCTTCTAGATATAACCTTAGGTCTAGGTTCATGAAATCCAGTCCCATTAACACTAGCTTGACTCTTTGGTGATATGGATTTTCTATACATTTCAACATACTTAACACTAGATTTGCTTTTAGGTTGTGAGCCAAGGTCAACAGGTTTGCCAATAGTAGGGTTAGCGATAACAATGGGTTTAGGGTCAGTTTGTTCATCACCAAGAAGTCCTCCCTTAACAAAGAGAGTAGGGTTTCCTTTCTTTCATAGGTCAAGGTCAGTCACCCTTTGCTTGTATTCCTCAACGGGTGTGAGCACACGTGGTGGAGGAATAAATTCCTCCACTTGGAACTACGGAATACCAGTCCATGACAAGTCTTTCTTAGAAACCCCATAGAAGTCACATCCTAAGGGTGGAACAACAGCATATTCCTTTGCATGAATCCCAATCCCAGACATGTCTTTAGGGTTTGTCTGTTCACTTATAAACTTTTCTAGGGTTTGACTAGTTTTTTCAAACTTTTCAATTTTAAGCCCTACATTCTCTTTAGCTTGAATGGCCTCATCTAGCTTAAGTTTCAATTCAGTCTTAGCTTTTATGTAAGAAGCATTGGCCTCATAACTAAGTGCTAGATCCCTTTTTAGAACAGTTATTTGATATTTTAGATTAAATTCCATGTCCTTATATTCTTGCACCATCCCATCTGATTATGAAAGCCCCCTTTTGTAGTTTAAAATAGTGATACTTAACCCAAGAATATCAGATTATAACTTTAAAACTTCTTTGTTAAGCTTATCCGTGTTAAGTCTACAACCCTTACTACAAAAAGCATCATCATATACCTCATTGTCTGATGAAGAAGAAGATCTGGCCATGAGAGCATATTTGTGACAATCCGTCAATTTCAGGTCGTTATTTTGATCTCGACTATTACATATTACGTGTTTGCTTTAATGAGAATTTTAAATTATCGACTAACCGAGAAGGTTATGACTTGAAACTTAACGTAAGAATGTCGTTTCGAAGAAAACTGACAAGAAATATATTAAGTATCGATATTATATTCTCAAATTATCATGTGAATGATTTTTATTGTATTTATTGTATTTATCTTTATTTCTCGTGTTTTACGTTTTAACGAATGACGAGAACTACGAATGATCGCGATACCGACGGATGCCCAAAAATTTACGTTTTATTATCGATTGTCTCGATATTTAATATTTTCGACGTTTTCGATTTAATTACGTTTTAAGTCGTGTCGAAGTTATATTATTTTATTTTTGAAGCGTTTTAACTTTTAAAAAGTATTTTTACGAAACCCGAGTCCCGTAAATATTTTTAAAATATAATATTTACATTTTCTACCCTTACAACTATTTAAATGCATTTTGGACCAAAACTATGCAAAATTTGCAAAAACTACCCTCACCCCACTATATATAATTTTTCCACTACCAACTTTTAATATAAAATTCATTTCAAGAAAAATTTCATCTCTCTTCCTCCTCCTTCTTGCTATTTCCGCCACCCTCACCCACATAAACCCATTTGATTTTCAATTTTTACTTTGAATCATGAAAAACTAAAACATATCCCATCTAGGAAATTTGATGGTGATCATTTTGGTGTAAAAATTTGCAACATGCAACAACTTTCAAATTTTGATGATGATCCATGGAGGTTTGATCTAATTTCTTATTATATAACTGTTGTTAGTGGTGTTATATATATATTTTAAGTATTGAATGTTTGAATCTTTGAGTGGGTAAATTTTAAATAATTATTCAAGGGTGTTATGGGTTAGATGATTTGTTTAGGATGATATTAGGAGTGTAGGATGATGAGGAAAATGGTTGGAATTGATCAAAAATATGATTTGGTGGGAGATTTTAGAAGGTGTTTTAGACCAGTGGGTAAAACGTAATTTTTGAAAATCTTACTGTTAGTAAATGAATAAACTAATTGGATAGGCTTGTAGATAATTCTTTTAGCTTCGATTTGCCGCTTGAATGAGCTTCTAACTCATTTCGAGCGAAAAGTTATGCTAGTTTTAGTATTTGTGTACCGGGAGACGAGTATCGGCACAATCCGAAAATTGTTGTCGATATTTGGATCGAATCTCGGGGACTATAGAATGAGTTTTAAAAATGTTCAAGGACTGATGTTGGAGTCTAAACCTCAGGTCATGAGTCTATTTTCAAACCCGAGTGTCGGTTTTGTAAACGGAATTGTTTAAATACGTCAAAATAGTTTCACAAGTAAAAGGCGTAAATCTGTCCGGTTTTTATAACACGAAGATGTGTCGGGCAGAAGGTCTTAGGAGTAATATTTTTGAATGAAATTTGAACTGAGTCTTATTCATATTATAAGTGAGTTTGTGACCAAGTTTCGTCGAAATCGGACAAGTGTAGATAGGGTAGATTGGTGTGTACATTTGGAGTGTACATGCTGATTGGTATTTTGGACACGTAGTTCAATAATTATGTGGCGTGAGTTGAGTATTCGCCATTGGACATGGTGATTTACTCAAGTGTTAAGTCATTATATAAATGACTTAGTTACTGGTCCGAGGGAAGTAAAATGATAAGTTGACTTGCGTTGACTTGGCGTCTTAAGACGAGTCAATATCGAGAGTGCAATTGTTTAAAAGAATAGTGTTGAATAAAAGGGTATTGTAATAACACTTGTATTATTAGATTTTTTTCGGGATTGTCTTGGTTTTGTAATTTTGATTTTTATATTACTTAAGTCTGATTTATACTTAAGTCGATTTTTAACGAACGCGCCTTATTTGGTAGGTTGCGGTTTTCGTGTTTAAACGGGCATCACTAATCGTCGGCGATCGTCTCATTACCACTATTGGCTAAGGTGAGTCTATAGCCTCACTTTTAACATGTTTACTTGTTTTATAAACCCACAAGGGGATAACATGCTTGTTTTTATTAAAATAAAAGGGTACAACGATAAGTTGTGGAAACTCTACTTATTGAAAAAGTATGGGTGCAACGAGAAGTTGTGGAAACCCTTATTATTGGAAAAGTAATTATTATAAATGAAGGGTGCAACGAGAAGTTGAGGTAAACCCTCTTTGTTTTAAAAATTGAACACAAGGAACTTGATTGTATACGTAGATGAAATTTATTGCATAAGTTAGTTTTAGCCTTAAAGGACCCATGAATCGTGAATTGTTAATCGAAGTAACGCTAATGCTATGGATAGATCTATCGGGGTGACGCCCAGTCCGGTCGCGATTAGCTCTCGCGTGGTGTTGTGATGCACTAGTAATGAAACATCGGATGCATTGTATAAGATAAATATACGCACTTGGCTAGGTGTGTTGGGCTGAAATAATATATGTTAACGTTCAATGTCACGAGGCTTATGTAATGAAACCGAAATTATGTCCGTACAACATAATGGTATTTCGGTAATTTATTAACCATGGAAGGTTATTTTGAATACTTGTGTTCTCTTTATTTAAATTTAAACTCTATAGATTCACTCGGCAAATTTTGCTGACTTTTTAAGCATGTTTTATCTCAGGTCCATATTGAAGGCACTCGAGGAAGGCGGTTTCGTGAAGCTTACATATTTGAAATGTTTTGGCCCACTTTTCTAAAACATATCCATTAAAATAACTTTTATCATTTATAATAGTTTGAAAACTTTTGAATCATCTGGGACCGTGTATGAAATTTTATCTTGATTAAATGAAATTGAATGGATGTTTATTAAAACGTCCCGTTTTGAGCCCTTTTCTATGATCATGAGATTGAACCATGATAGTAACACCCAATGACCCTTCCGCTGTAATGACCGAAATTGGGGGTGTTACAGATTGGCATCAGAGCTCAAGTTATAGAGAACGAAAAGATTTTCCAAAAATGAATTTTTGAAATCTTTTAACTATAACTGTTGCAAGCGAAACCTCCGAGTTGCCAATGGACGATAATGATAGTATTTATATATATATGAGATTATATATATGTTGTAATCTTTATCGATTATTTGAACTTGTGAATTACAAGGTATGTTTTCATTTATTTAATTATAAATGATAATTTTATATTTATACGAGATATTCATACGACGTCGATTGTCACGAAGCCACCCTAGTCATTTTATGCTAGCGCCGAAGCTATTCCTGAAATGAATCCTGTTATTCTCGAGATTAACTAAGTTGTGGATAGACATGATCCCAACGAAATGGTTAATGTTCTCGCTGATATTCTTCTGATTACGAGGATTTTGATTTCCTTGGTTCTTATTCTTGATTTATCGATTCATTCATATCGTTTAGCAAATTTAATTTGCCTTTTCATTAGTCTTCGACATTATACTGTTTTGATAAAAACAAGTTTGTCTGAGATGGTACTATTGATTGTTAAGAATTGAGATTGATTGTTATGGTGTTCCCATGCCAACTAGGATTCCATATCATATCACTGATCATTTTCTGTTAAATCCGTTTCTCGTTTGTTTCGATCCTGATCTTTTGCGTTGAGCTGGCGATGCTTGAATAAAGTGATTTATAATCGTTGAAATAAATTGGCCATTTATTTGAACAAGGAAATTATAAATTGTTGAACTACAAATTTCTGAATCTTATTTGGAAGGACTTGATCAATCCATGGAATAATGATTCATAAAGGTGTGGGCTTAAGCATATAGCATCTGCGTGATTAAACTCTTATTAAATTGTAATTCGTTTGCTCGATTCATCCTTTGATTTTGTTCCTTAATTCCTTGATCGTGAAATGGTTGTATTGAGATTGTTCCAAAAGCACCAATTGAGGAGGATATCAAGCGTCTCTGAAAGACATTGAAGAAATCTTCTTCTTGTGGGACCGAGGAGCTTTCTTAGCCATGTGAATTACCTAGTAACTCTTAGTAGATTAGTTTATCAATTGTAGTATCTTCTCATTAATCCATAACTAAAATGTGACAACAGTTAGTAGGACTAGTCTTTTTAGTTGTATGGCATTAGATGATGATTATCTATAATGTTTGACAATACGACTTGTACTAGTTTGTGATCAATGGAATGACTATCTTTTGATTCCTAGTTCTACATCGTTCTATTATTTTCTTTCTTTGCCTTTCTTATTTAAATTCCTGTGGTATAACGCAATCATTGAATGAATACTCATTATGATTTGATTTATGATGCACAAGACTCATGCAGTCAGGGAAAGCTATGACTGAGGCACGAATGCGCCAAGTTATTAGTGAATAAGTGCTGTATCTTTAGTTGAATTCATGGCCAACATGAATGATGGATCTGGATCCGGAGCTGAAGCTACAACTGGTGGGACCGGAACCAGTGGAGTTGAAGCTGGAGCCGATAATGTTCGTGGTACGGATGGAACAAATGTGCCCGAAATTAGAGGCTATAACTACACTTCATTCGTTAATTGCAACCGTAGACTCTTTAGGGGATCAAATATGATGGAGGATTGTGTCAGTTGTTGAAAAGTTGGCGTCAGTCTTTCGAATCAGTGACCCTAATCAGGAGGATAAGGTGCAGTTTATAATCGCTACTCTCCAAGGTCGTGCATTAATTTGGTGGAATGGCAGACTTGCTTCCATATGTATCGTTACTTATGGGACACCATGGACTAAGGGGAGGAAACGGTTAACTGAGGAGTTTGTCCTCGAAGTATTTCCAAAGTATGGAGCAAGTGTTGTACAATCTGAAACTGAAGGGAACTAACATTGGTAGATATATCAAGTGTTTCCATAAGCTGACTCTTTTATGTCTAAGAATTTTGGAACCCGAACCGTCAAGGTCAAGCAGTATATTTACGGCTGACCAGGAATATATGCGGTGATGTGACTTCTTCTAAGCCATTTACTATTTGTGAAGTGGTCTGCATGGCTGATTAGCTCATGGGACACATAATTCAAGGCAAGGCTGATGTTACTGAAGGGAAATATAATTCCATATTGAAAATTCTTTTCGTGCACTAGAGCTCGTAAGTATATCGAAAAAGGTTGTGGATTATTCACGGCTTAGGAATCGTAGAAGGAATCGTAAGAGAAGTAAGTAGAATTACTCTAGTCATTTGTGACTATTCTGAAATGTTTCTGGAAGATTTTCCAAGGCTTCCGCCTCAAGGATAAATAGAATTCCCAATTGATCTAATTTCTGGTGCTGCAACTGTGGCACATGAGCCATTTTTATTAGCACCCTCTGAGTTGAAGTAATTATTTATGCAGTTTTAAGAACTATCTTATTGATGTGTTATTCGACCGAGCTCGTTAGTTTGTAGAACCCCTATTCTATTCGCTAAGAAGAAAGATGATTCAATTCGTATGTGTATCGATTACCGAGAGCTGCTTAGGCTCACGATCAAGAATCGTTGCCCGCTTCTAAGAATTGATGATCTATTTGATCAACTTCAAAACTCTCGTGTTTTCTCCTAGATTCTGGTGTTTTCTCCGAGATTGATTTTTGTTTTATAAACCCGCGAGGAAGATATTCCTATTACGGCGTTTAGAACTTGTGATGATCATTATGAGTTTAGGGTTATGCCTTCTGGTTTGACCAATACATCTGTTGTATTCATTGACTTAATGAATTGTATGTGTAAGCCGTGTCTTGATAAATTCGTAATCGTTTTCTTTGATGATATTCTAATCTGCTCTAAGAGCAAGGAAGAACATGCCGAACACTTAGGGACTATCTTGAAACTTGTTAAAGAACGAAAAGATGTACCCAAAAATTTTAAAGTGTGATTTTTGGCTCTGTTCTGTGCAACTTCTCTGTCATGTGATTGACAAATGTGGCATACATGTTGATTCTACGAAAATCGAAGCCATTGAAAATTTGAATGTTCCAACTATTCCAACTAAAGCTTTGCTAATTCTAAGTTTGGCTGGTTATTACTGAAGGTTTATCGAAGGATTCTCTTTGATATCAAAACTATTAACTAAGCTAACTAAAAAGAATGAACTGTATGTGTGTGGCAATAATGAAGAGAAAGCTTTTCAGACCATGAAAAGAAAACTCTGCAGCACGCCGATCTTATCGTTACCTGAAGGAAGTGAAGATTTTGTTGTTTATTGTGATGCATCTCTGAAGGATTTAGAACTGCTTGATTTGTATATGCTTGTAGGAAACCTAGGAAGAAAGAGGAAACTGCTCAGCCCACGACTTGTAATTGGGTGCGGTGATTTTACTCTTCGTCTATTGAGACATTAATTGTATGGCACTAAGGTACGGTATCCACCGATAGTAAGAGCCTACAATGTATTTTGGATTAAAAGAGGTAAATAATTCTTTTAAGTGATAACGATTATGTTATTCGTTATCATTCGTGAAGTTGGAGCAAATTACAATGGATTCATTGTTAAGCTCTTGAAAACTCAGTCTGAATATGACTCGATTTGTGTCAATGTGCTCATTTTATTCTGATAAATAAAATAATCGTGCGAACTAAGAATCGTTTGTTAACTGCTCGTAGTAGACATAGAAGTTATGACTATGTGAAGCGAAAACCCTTGAAATTCGAGGTAGGTGGAAAAGTTATGCCAAGTTATCACCCTGAAAAGGTGTTATGTATTTTGGAAAACGTGGGAAGTTAAGTCCCCGTTAGTTTGGGACCATTCGAGATGATATCGATGGTAGGTCCGACGGCATGAAAACTTAAATTACCTCGAGAACTACAAGGAATTCACAATACTTTTCATATGTCGAACCTAAAGAAATTTCTTCCTGACGAAGATCTTATTATCTCTCTTGATGAAGTATGAATCGACGGTAAGTTGCATTTCATCAAAGTACTTGTTGATATTATCGATAAGGAAGTTAGGCAACATAAACGAAGTTGAATTCCTATTGTCATGTGTAATGGAACTCTAGACGAGGACCAGAATACGTTTAACTCTTTGATTTCAACGAGCGATCGAGGAAGAACGCAAGTTGATCTTCGGGACGAAGATCCCAATTTGGTGGGGATAATGTGACAATCCGTCAATTTCAGGTCGTTATTTTGATCTCGACTATTACATATTACGTGTTTGCTTTAATGAGAATTTTAAATTATCGACTAACCGAGAAGGTTATGACTTGAAACTTAACGTAAGAATGTCGTTTCGAAGAAAACTGACAAGAAATATATTAAGTATCGATATTATATTCTTAAATTATCATGTGAAAGATTTTTATTGTATTTATTGTATTTATCTTTATTTCTCGTGTTTTACATTTTAACGAATGACGAGAACTACGAATGATCGCGATACCGACGGATGCCCAAAAATTTACGTTTTATTATCGATTGTCTCGATATTTAATATTTTCGACGTTTTCGATTTAATTACGTTTTAAGTCGTGTCGAAGTTATATTATTTTATTTTTGAAGCGTTTTAACTTTTAAAAAGTATTTTTACGAAACCCGAGTGCCGTAAATATTTTTAAAATGTAATATTTACATTTTCTACCCTTACAACTATTTAAATGCATTTTGGACCAAAACTATGCAAAATTTGCAAAAACTACCCTCACCCCACTATATATAATTTTTCCACTACCAACTTTTAATATAAAATTCATTTCAAGAAAAATTTCATCTCTCTTCCTCCTCCTTCTTGCTATTTCCGCCACCCTCACCCACATAAACCCATTTGATTTTCAATTTTTACTTTGAATCATGAAAAACTAAAACATATCCCATCTAGGAAATTTGATGGTGATCATTTTGGTGTAAAAATTTGCAACATGCAACAACTTTCAAATTTTGATGATGATCCAGGGAGGTTTGATCTAATTTCTTATTATATAATTGTTGTTAGTGGTGTTATATATATATTTTAAGTATTGCATGTTTGAATCTTTGAGTGGGTAAATTTTAAATAATTATTCAAGGGTGTTATGGGTTAGATGATTTGTTTAGGATGATATTAGGAGTGTAGGATGATGAGAAAAATGGTTGGAATTGATCAAAAATATGATTTGGTGGGAGATTTTAGAAGGTGTTTTAGACCAGTGGGTAAAACGTAATTTTTGAAAATCTTACTGTTTGTAAATGAATAAACTAATAGGGTAGGCTTGTAGATAATTCTTTTAGCTTCGATTTGCCGCTTGAATGAGCTTCTAACTCATTTCGAGCGAAAAGTTATGCTAGTTTTAGTATTTGTGTACCGGGAGACGAGTATCGGCACAATCCGAAAATTGTTGTCGATATTTGGATCGAATCTCGGGGACTATAGAATGAGTTTTAAAAATGTTCAAGGACTGATGTTGGAGTCTAAACCTCAGGTCATGAGTCTATTTTCAAACCCGAGTGTCGGTTTTGTAAACGGAATTGTTTAAATACGTCAAAATAGTTTCACAAGTAAAACGCGTAAATCTGTCCGGTTTTTATAACACGAAGATGTGTCGGGCAGAAGGTCTTAGGAGTAATATTTTTGAATGAAATTTGAACTGAGTCTTATTCATATTATAAGTGAGTTTGTGACCAAGTTTCGTCGAAATCGGACAAGTGTAGATAGGGTAGATTGATGTGTACATTTGGAGTGTACATGCTGATTGGTATATTGGACACGTAGTTCAATAATTATGTGGCGTGAGTTGAGTATTCGCCATTGGACATGGTGATTTACTCAAGTGTTAAGTCATTATATAAATGACTTAGTTACTGGTCCGAGGGAAGTAAAATGATAAGTTGACTTGCGTTGACTTGGCGTCTTAAGACGAGTCAATATCGAGGGTGCAATTGTTTAAAAGAATAGTGTTGAATAAAAGGGTATTGTAATAACCCTTGTATTATTAGATTTTTTTTCGGGATTGTCTTGGTTTTGTAATTTTGATTTTTATATTACTTAAGTCTGATTTATACTTAAGTCGATTTTTAACGAACGCGCCTTATTCGGTAGGTTGCGGTTTTCGTGTTTAAACGGGCATCACTAATCGTCGGCGATCGTCTCATTACCACTATTGGCTAAGGTGAGTCTATAGCCTCACTTTTAACATGTTTACTTGTTTTATAAACCCACGAGGGGGATAACATGCTTGTTTTTATTAAAATAAAAGGGTACAACGATAAGTTGTGGAAACTCTACTTATTGGAAAAGTATGGGTGCAACGAGAAGTTGTAGAAACCCTTATTATTGGAAAAGTAATTATTATAAATGAAGGGTGCAACGAGAAGTTGAGGTAAACCCTCTTTGTTTTAAAAATTGAACACAAGGAACTTGATTGTATGCGTAGATGAAATTTATTGCATAAGTTAGTTTTATCCTTAAAAGGACCCATG
Source organism: Glebionis coronaria (assembly GCA_025667525.1). Taxonomy (NCBI): domain Eukaryota; kingdom Viridiplantae; phylum Streptophyta; class Magnoliopsida; order Asterales; family Asteraceae; genus Glebionis; species Glebionis coronaria. The sequence goes on along the minus strand of JANFOE010000636.1, from coordinate 524,270 downwards.
AATCGTGAATTGTTAATCGAAGTAACGCTAATGCTATGGATAGATCTATCGGGGTGACGCCCAGTCCGGTCGCGATTAGCTCTCGCGTGGTGTTGTGATGCACTAGTAATGAAACATCGGATGCATTGTATAAGAGAAATATACGCACTTGGCTAGGTGTGTTGGGCTGAAATAATATATGTTAACGTTCAATGTCACGAGGCTTATGTAATGAAACCGAAATTATGTTCGTACAACATAATGGTATTTCGGTAATTTATTAACCATGGAAGGTTATTTTGAATACTTGTGTTCTCTTTATTTAAATTTAAACTCTATAGATTCACTCGGCAAATTTTGCTGACTTTTTAAGCATGTTTTATCTCAGGTCCATATTGAAGGCACTCGAGGAAGGCGGTTTCGTGAAGCTTACATATTTGAAATGTTTTGGCCCACTTTTCTAAAACATATCCATTCAAATAACTTTTATCATTTATAATAGTTTGAAAACTTTTGAATCATCTGGGACCGTGTATGAAATTTTATCTTGATTAAATGAAATTGAATGGATGTTTATTAAAACGTCCCGTTTTGAGCCGTTTTCTATGATCATGAGATTGAACCATGATAGTAACACCCAATGACCCTTCCGCTGTAATGACCGAAATTGGGGGTGTTACAATATTGAACATGCTCTTCATCCTTTTCAGCAATCAAAGCTTGATTCTCCACCTCATTCTTGTCTAGAAATCTCCAATCAAATCCAACGCCATCAATTCCTTGCATAGCTACCATAGCTTTAGGTTCAACATCTTCAACCTTGATGGCCTGTCTAGAATTTTGTCCTCCATCGTTCCTCTTAGTAGATCTACATTCTCTAGCTAAGTGTCCTATTCTATGACAACTGAAACACTCAACTTTGGATTTATCAAATCCAACAGTTTCTTTGCTATTGAAAGTCATCTTCCTCTAAATATCTTGTTCCACCTACTGGCTCTTATACTGCTAAGAGCCATATTCCACTTGATATCCATCTCCTTAAGATCAATATCACTAATTTGCTGAAGATCTTCAAAATAAATTGAAGATCCATTGGGCAAAGAAGCAATATAAGCACATACAATATCCAAATCAATTCCTGTTGGTTTAAGACTTGGTGAAGAATAGTTATATGTGGCAGCATCTATTGAGCCGCTGTTATGAGAAGCTTGTCCACTGACAAAGCAAGAGTTGTCATCGTCTGAGGAATCATTGTGAGAGATGAACGCCATACTTCCTTAAGGTGTTTTACTTCCTTCTTTGAGCATTACTTCAGATTCCATGACTTTATAGATGTCATCAAAATTCATGTTCTTGTAGGCTTGAGTGGCAATCATTGACTTGGTATGAATTTCCCACCTATCTCCAAGAGCTCCAAGGAAAGCAACATTAATGTCGTCATCTTCAAATTCAGTCTCCATGAACGCCAGCTTGCTAGTGATATCTTGAAGACGACTTCTTATCTCGCTTAGCTTTTCATTAGGTGGAGCTTTAAAGAGAGTAAACTCCATAACCAGTTTCTTCTTTCTTTGTTTGAGAGTGTCCTAACTACCGCTATAGGTGATCTCAAGGGCTTCCTAATAAGTGTGTAAACACTTATCCTTTTCGATGCCTTTCGCTATTGTGGAAAATGTTAGTGCTTGGTTTGAGAATACTTTGTGTGGATATTTTAATAGAAAACGTATTACGTTTCCGGTAGTTGAATATTTTGTGCGTAATAACTGGGCGAAGCATGGTCTCAAGCGGGTTATGCTAAATTCTACGGGTTTCTTTTTCTTCAAATTTGAATCTAGTGAAGGTCTTTTGGCTGTGTTGGAAGGGGGTCCTTGGATGATTAAAAACAGCCTAATCATTTTGAAGAAGTGGACAATTAACTCTAGCTTATCGAAGGAAGAGTTGACTCGTGTTCCTATATGGGTTAAGCTTCATGATGTTCTGTTGCAGGTCTTCTCGGAAGATGGGATTAGTATTCTTGCTATGCAGATTGGTAATCCTATTATGCTCAATTCATTTACTAGTGCCATGTGTGCGGATTCATGGGGTAGAAGCAGTTTTACGCGGTGTTTGATTGAGATAGATTCGAGTGTGGAGTTATAGGAGTCTATTAAGGTGAGGGTTCCTACTGATGGGGGGTTAAGACACACTGTTGAGGTCATTCGGCTTGAATATGAGTGGAGACCCCCAAGGTGCGATGCTAGTAAGATTTTTGGCGATACTAATGAGGAGTGTCCTAAAAATGTTTTTACTGTAATGCCTACAAGTGTGGATCATAAACGATGGTTTTCAACAAGTTACTAAGCGTAGACGCAATAATAATCGTTCTAATAAAGGAATAGGGAATATGGGTGTTTCTATACTTAAGAAATTTCAATATGTGCCTAAGAGCTCTGTTGATCAACATAAGGCGGAAACTAGTTCTGTTCGTTCGAATGTACAGCCTATAAGCAAGAGTCCTAATGAAGGGGTAGCGGGTGTTGGTTCAAATCAGCCTTCTTCTAAGGCGAATGGAAAGGGAGTTACTACTGAGGTTGATGATACTTCTCATGTTCCACGTGGGGGTAAGGTTTCTTCTTGAGTTCTGAATATTTCTGTCTCAAAGACTTTTAATCTGTTAGATACTCTTAACGAGGATGATGGTGATGGAGTGTTGGATGATGAGGATGAGGTTGAGAATATTTATGATGAATGTGTTAACCTTGTTTCATGTTCTAATCTAGGGGCAAGCACTCCTCCTGTTCATGGTCCCTATGTTTAGTATTGCTTCATGTAATATCAGGGGCTTGAACCGATCCCCTAAACAAAAGGAGGTTAAGCAGGTAGTGAATGAGAACAACTTAAGTGTTTGTGCTATTCTAGAATCTCATGTCGATGCTACTAGTGTGTATGATAAGTGTCGTAAAATATGTAGAAGATGGAAATGGACTTCTAATGGTGGGATATGTCCTAAGGGGTCTAGGATTATTCTTGGATGGGAGGATGATTTTGTTGATATTATGGTTATGGCGCAAACTACTCAAGTTTTGCACTGTCATATTAATATTCGTGCTGATGCTAAGACTATTTTTTGTTCATTTATCTATGCTGATAACTATTGTATTGATCGTCGTTCTCTTTGGGACAACTTGGTTGCGCATGCCTACCTAATGCGTGACAAGCCATGTATTGTGATGGGTGATTTTAATGTGGCATTAAATTTGGAAGATCATTCGTGTGGGGGGTATGAGCCTACGATTTCCATGCGTGAGTTTAAGGAATGTGTCCAAAATATGGAAGTTTCGGATGTTAATGCTACTGGCTTGCATCTCACTTGGACCAGAAACCGAAAGGGAGTGATGGTATTCTTAAGAAGATTGATCGGATTATGAGTAATATTTTGTATCTTAATGTGTTCCCAGGTTCGTTTGCTATTTTTTAACCGTATAGGATATCAGATCATGCTCCGTGTGTTTTACGTATTCTTAGAGTTAACAAACCGCGACCGAAACCATTTAGGTTTTCAAATTTTTTAGTACATAAGGATGGATTTCAAACGGTTGTTGCTAATGGCTAGATGGTTAATGTTCAGGGGTGTGCGATGTTTAGAGTGGTTAAACGCCTAAAGGGGTTAAAGTATCATTTGCGTAAGCTTCTGTTTGAACATGGAAATCTTCATGTTAGGGTGAATCGGCTGCGTGGTGAGCTTGATGAAGCTCAAAAGGCTGTTGATCGAAATCCTTCAAGTGTTGAGTTGAGGGAGATACATGCGCATTACTTACTTGCTTTTAAGGAAGCTTCTATTGATGAAGAAATATGGCAGAAATCTAAAATCGAGTGGTTAGAATCGGGTGATGCTAATACTGCGTACTTTCACCGCATTGTGAAAAGTAAGTGTTCGCGTAATCGGATTGAGATGGTTCGAGATCAGTTAGGTGTTTGTCATGAGGATAATGATGTTGCTGGTGCTTTTGTTTCTCATTATGAGCAGTTCCTAGGGGTTGAAGGCATGACCAGTCCGCTTGCTGGTAGTGGTCTTTTCACTAGGGTTCTTGAAGGTCAAAAAGCCTTGTTTATGATTCGAGAAGTTTTTGATGATGAAATAAAAAGTGCGTTATTTTCTATGGCTGATGATAAGGCCTCGGTCCCTGATGGGTTTACTTCTACATTTTTCAAGAAATCGTGGGATATTATTGGAGGGGATGTTATTTGTTCTATTCGGGAATTTTTTACCAATGGTAAGCTTCTGAGGGAAATTAATCATACAATCATTGGTCTTATTCTGAAAGTCTCTACGCCAGCTAAAATTACTGATTACCGTCCTATTTCTTGTTGTACTGTACTTTTTAAATGTATTAGCAAGATCATTGCTAATCGTATCAAGGGGGTTTTGGGAGAGCTGGTTAGTATTAATCAATCTGCGTTTGTTCCAGGCCGGCGAATCTCGGATAATATCCTCCTCACTCAGGAGCTTATGTGTGGGTATTATAGGTCTGCTGGTCCGCCTCGGGTTTATTTTAAAGTGGACATCCAAAAGTCTTATGACACTATGGATTGGTGTTTTCTTAGATCAATCCTTGTTGGGTTTGGTTTTCATCATATTATGGTCGAGTGGATTTATGACGTGTGTTACCACCACGTCCTATTCTATATGCATTAACGGGGAGCTTTTTGGTTGGTTTAAGGGCAAGAGGGGCCTACGACAAGGGGATCCTTTTTCTCCTTATTTGTTTACTCTTGTGATGGAAGTTTTAACACTTATTTTGTAGAAACGAGTGCAGGCTATGAGTGATTTCCAATATCACCACCTATGTGAGAAGAATCGCATTGTCAATCTGTATTTTGTTGATGATCTTTTCCTGTTTGCCCGGGGTCATACTGAATCGGTTCGTCTTATTATGGATGTGTTGGATGAGTTCAAGAATGTATCGGGTCTTGTGCCTAGTATCCCTAAGAGTACTGCTTTTTTCTGTAATGTTCCGATTCTTGTGAAGACTAGTATTCTTAATCTGATGCCTTTTGCTGAAGGTATGTTACCTGTTCGGTATCTTGGTGTGCCACTTATTTCATCCAGGTTGCTTTATATGGATTGTAAGGTTCTAGTGGAGAAGCTTGAAGGGCGGGTTAATGATTGGCGTAATAAATATTTGTCCTTGGCGGGTAGAATTCAACTTATTCGATCGGTCTTCTCATCTATGCATATCTATTGGGCTTCTATTTTCATTCTTCCAGCTAGGGTCATTGTTGAATTAGAGCAGCTTCTACGTGGGCTTCTTTGGTGTCAAGGAGAGATGAAAAAGGGAAAGGCCAAAGTTGTGTGGGTGGATGTGTGTTTGCCTCAGCGTGAAGGAAGTTTAGGTATCCGTCGGTTGAATGATTTCAATACAACCCTGATGATGATGCATATTTGGAGTCTTTTGAATCATAAGGAGTCTCTTTGGGTGCAATGGGTCCATTCTTATAAGCTCAATGGTTGAATTTTTTGGGATGTTACTTGTCTAGGTGACTTGAGCTGGGGATGGAGGAAACTACTTCAGATTCGTCCTTTAGTTCGGTCGTTTATTTGGCACAAGGTCTTCAATGGTAAGTCTACTTCTATGTGGTTTGATAGGCGGACTAACATTTGTCCTCTTCATGATGTGTTGACTGTTCGTAATATTGTGCCTTCTGCGTTTTCTCTTACAGATTCGGTTAGTGACCTTATTTCGCATGGTGCTTGGAAATGGCCGGCTGATTGGGCTGATCGATTTCCTGATGTTGTTACCATTCCTGTTCCGGGCATTCAGGTTGATAAGCCTGATGATATGTTGTGGTGTGATAGACAGGGAGTTTTACAACGCTTTTTGGTGGCCTGTGTTTGGAATACTATTCTTGCAAGTGCTGATGATGTGGATTGGTACAATATTGTTTGGTTTACGCATTATATTCCATGATATGTTGTTTACTTTTGGCTTGTTATTAATCAGAAGTTGAAGACACAAGATAGACTGAAGCAATGGGATGTCGGCCCTAGTGTTGAATTAAACCTGCTAATATGCCCTTTGTGTAAGACGGTTCAGGACTCGCACTCGCACTCGTTTTTTGAATGTTCTTTTTCGTTGCAGGTATGGTGTAAAGTGTGTGCTATGGCTGGTATGGAGACTCTTCCGTATAGAATGGCTGATATCATCTCGATCCTTATTCCTATTTCTAAGGGTCGGACTGTTTATAGTATTATTGCTCGTATTATGGTGGCTGCTAGTTCCTATTTCATTTCAATGGAGAGGAATGCTAGATTATTTAAGAGGACTTCATTGACGAGTGACCAGCTTGCTACGATTATTTGTGATACTATTCGGTTGAATCTTGTTACTTTTAAGTTTAAGAAGATGTCGAACCGATCTAGCTCTCTTTTGGATCGGTGGAAACTTCCTGGTGTGTGCTTTCATCTCCATGGTCAAGCCACGTGAGGGTCGTACTCTTTTTACCTTTTTGAGGTTTTTCCCAAGGGGTTTTTCTCGAAAAGGTTTTATAAGGAGGCGACCTCATTTGGATCGTTGTTTCTTTTATGTTCTTGCTGGAGTGGAGGGATTTATGCGTTATTTCAAGCTTTTCTCCTGCTGGTTATTCCTCTTTGGTGGTTCACTTAATGTAGAGGTTTATTGTTCTATGTTTTGTTTGATAGGAGTTGTGTGTTTATGGCATGTCATAAGCACTAGTTTATCAAGCTTGCTAGCTTGAGTTAATGTGGTATGTCTACCACATTCCATTTGTACTTCAATGCTTTTTTGGTTAATATATTTACCGGGGTAAAACCCTTTACCAAAAAAAGTCAGAATTACACGTGGTTTTGTGTTTTTGTGTAGAATAGGTACAAAAGATCATAAATAAAGAAAACACGGGATTTCACGGGTTTTTATCGAAGAAAAAGTCAAAGATGAAGTCAAAAAACCAAAAGTGCCAAAAGAATGGATTTTGGAGGGCTAAGGATGAAGATTTAATGAAGTTCAAACAACAAGGACCATTTTTTCATTCTCCAATGTCATCCACTAATAAACCACATAGAAGAGCACAAAATTACGAAGCCAACGGTCCTGACCTCGCGTCGTAACTCTTCACGGTTTGCTTTCTATGAATTTTTTATGTTTATTAAGTTTTTTAAATTAAATAAATAGTTTTTAATAATTAAATGATATAAATAATATAAAATATATAAAAATAATACTATTATTATTATTATTATTATTATTATTATTATTTAATGGAAAAACTATTATTTATTAATCACACAAAATTGGAAGGGAGTCGCGAAACAAGCTGTGCTCCCACCCCCTTTTGGATACAAAAACCAAGTCTAGAAAATAGAAAAAAGCCACTCCTAACATCATTAGAATGACAAACAGATAAGCGCTTGAGACGCGAAAGAGTAACCAAGGCTTCCTCGTCAAGCTCTCCAAAAGTAGAGAAAGAAAAAGGGATAAACGAGTAACCATGCTCTACACAAATAGAAGAATACTTCCTCCTTTTCTTTTGAGCAGCAGTCCGCAAAGCGATCCCGGGGACCCACGAATCCAACCCCGCACCAGCAAACGGTGAGACGCCCGTGACATCCAAGCAAGCGTCGTTTCCTTGGGACCAATTATGCAACAATGAATCCGCTGGACGAAGGTCTCGTCCATCAGCTGAAAGAAATCCCATACGAGCCTCTTTCTGCACAGAAACACCAACTCTAGAACATATATCAACCAACATATCACGCAACAGATTATGCCGGAACTTCACACCCACCTCACTAGAGTAGTGAACATCATGGTTACCCCACTGGTCCATCCGATGCACGTGACAATCCGGACAAGAAGATCCATCAGGAAACAAAGGAACCGCCAAACGATAACACAGGACAACTCTAAACTGACGTGGCTTCATCCGCTGCCCCAGCCAATCAATAGGAATAGTAAAGAGATAATCCTACGCATGAGGATCGTGCACGCAACTAAGAAGAGCTTCCTGGCGACTACTCAAACTATATCGTGACGAAAGAAGTCCATCAATGATACCAAAATATCTCATTGCCAAAGATTTCATAAACTGGGGGGGGCAGGAGAACTAGAGGTAACAAAGAGAGAATCAACACCCAAAAAAGTCGAGAAAGCATCCAGGACAGACAGAAAGGTAGAACCCGACGAAAAAAATCCCAGACCTAGCCAAAATGCGATCCTGCAAAGAACTAGACTGTAAACGAGAGGCGATGAAGGCAAAATACCCGACATCCTCAGCACACAAGACCCCAACACCACCAAGTCTAATGGGCAGAGTGGCAAGCCTCCACTGCCAATCTCCAAACTCGGGACCTGAACCAGTAACAATCAAATCCAACGAAGTACGCACGGCTTGATCAAACTCAACCTTAGGGCCACCAATAAATCCAGGAGGACAAGTGCTCAAAGCAAAAACCAACTTCGCAACCCCTACACAATTGCAAAGAAGAAGAAGCTCACACTGCGGGTCATTAAGCCTACGAATAGCATCCAGTAGAGAAATGGATTTGGAAACTCGCCGCGCAACAAAATTACAAGAAAACACATAATCCCTACTAACAAACCCCACAAGAAGCCTAACACCACGAACTGGTCGGGATAACAAAGTAGGAAAAAAGACCAACCCTCAGACTACGAGGATCATCCACCGGCCAAAAAACTTAGTCTTATCAACATTCAGATGCAACCCATGAGCTGGTCCATCTGCACGATTATATCTAAAGCCTTGGAAACCATAAGAGTATCACCAATAATAGAACCGTCATCAAGGTACCACACTTGAAGGGACAACTCACATGTATGATGAATAGTATGAATAAGCAGATGCAAAGCCAGGGAAAACAATAAAGGGCCTAATGGATCCCCCTGCTGAACCCCCTGAGAAGACCATAGAACTGAATTACCATAGTAAAGTCGCGCGGGCTGGGAGTAGCAGAACTCCACCCAGGGAGAGATAGTCGGACACCTCAACCGAGTCTCCTGAAGGATGGAACCCATATCAACCAGGTTAAAAGTATTCTTAAAATCCACCAAAAGTATAGAAAGCCCAACCTCATCCCCCTAGCTTCCACAAACCTTCTAACAGAATGAAGAACAGCCTCACACCCATCAGGCACACCTACACCAAACTGAAAGTCGTGTAAATAAGAAGTCATCGAGTCCCCAACAGAAGAAGAGGCAACCTTAGAGACAAGCCTCCTCCACACGGTCCAATAGCAATGGGCCGGATACCACATAAAATTGTGTATTATTATTATTATTATTATTATTATTATTATTTTGAAAATCTTTTATTTATTAATCACATAAAATTGGAATGGAGCCGCGAAACAAGCTGCGCTCCCACCCCCTTTTGAATACAGAAACCAAGTCTAGAAAATAGAAAATAGCCACTCCTAGCATCATTAGAATGACAAACAGATAAGCGCTTAAGACGCGAAAGAATAACAAAGGCTTCCTCGTCAAGCTCCCCAAAAGTAGAGAAGGCAAAAGGGATGAACGAATAACCGTGCTCTGCACAAATAGAAGAATACATCCTCATTTTCTACTGAGCAGCAGTCCGCAAAGCAATCCTGGGGACCCACGAATCCAAAACCGCACCAGCAAACAGAGAGACACCCGTAACATCCAAGAAAGTGTCTTTGCATTGGGACCAATTATGCAACAATAAATCCGCTGGACGAAGGTCTCGTCTATCAGCTGAAAGAAATCCCAAAGGGTCCTCTATTCGTACAGAAACAACAACTCTAAAACAGATATCAAACAACATATCACGCACCAGATTATGCTGAAACTTCACACCCACCTCACTAGAGCAGTGAACAACATGGTCACCCAACTGGTCCATCCGATGTATGTGACAACTCAGACAAGAAGAACCATCAAGAAACAAAGGAACCGCCAAACAATAACACAAGACAGCTCTAAACTGACGTGAGTTCATCCGCTGCCCCAACCCATCAATGGGAATAGTAAAGAGATAATCCTGTGCATGAGGAGAACGCACACACCTAAGAAGAGCTTCCTGGCGACTACTCAAACTATATCGTGACGAAAGTAGTCCATCAATGATACCAAAATATCTCATTGCCAAAGACTTCATAAACTGGGGGGCTGGAGAACTAGAGGTAACAGAGAGAGAATTAACATCACAAAAAGTCGAGAAAGCATCTAGGGCAGACAGAAAGATAGAACCCGGCGAACCAATCCCAGACCTAGCCAAAATGCGATCCTATAAAGAACTAGACTGCAAACAAGAGGTGATGAAGGTAAAATACCCGACATCCTCAGCACACGAGACCCCAAGACCACCAAGTCTAATGGGCAGAGTGGCAAGCCTCCACTGCCAATCTCCAAACCCGGGACCTGAACCAATAACAATCCCCTCTAACGAAGTACGTAAAGCTTGATCAAACTCAACCTTAGCGCCACCAAGAAATTCAGGAGGACAAGTCCTCAAAGCAAAAACCAAATTCGCAACCCCTGCAAAATTACAAAGAAGAAGAAGCTCACACTACGGGTCATTAAGCCTACGAATAGCATGCAACAGAGAAATGGATTTGGAAACTCGCCGTGCAACAAAATCACAAGAAAACTCATAATCCTTGCTAACATACCCCCCCAAGAAGACTAACACCATGAACCGGGCGAGATAACGAACCAGGAAAAAGACCAACCTCCAGACTACGAGGATCCTCCACCGGCCAAAAAAGCTCAGTCTTATCAACTTTAAAATGCAACCCACGAGCTGGCCCATCAGCACGAATGATATCTAAAGCCTTGAAATCCATAAGAGTATCACCAATAATAGAACCATCATCAAGGCACCATGCCTGAAGGGAGAGCTCACATGCATGATGAATAGTATGAATAAGCGGATGCAAAGCCAGGGAAAATAACAAAGGACCTAAAGGATCCCCCTGCTGAACCCCTGAGAAGACCAGAGAACCGAATCTCCATAATAAAGTCGCGCAGGCCGAGAATAACAGAACTCCACCCAAGGAGAGATAGCTGAACACCTCAACCGAGTCTCCTAAAGGATGGAACCCCTATCAACAGGTTAAACAAAGCTGCCAGTCCACCAAAGGTTTATGGGTTAAAAATAAATTTTGGAGTAGTAAAACCAAAGGTATGCCTAACGCAGCTAGTTCATCCTTTGGTCCCTAAGGTTTTGAGCTACAAGACAAGGTTTCGAATCCCTAGCATGACACTCGGTGGTATATATATAGCCACTGACATGTGGCACCACCTTAGTGGTCCACGTGGCGACCCTGACCTGACCCGAACCAGACCCTGACCCGACCCAGAACCATCTGACGTCATCATGGCGTCAGCAGCCACGTGGCGGCGGCTGGCGAATGCCAACGTGCCACGTGGCACTGACAAGTTAACTGTTCATTTGCAAGTCCGAGGATGGCGTGGCGGCGGCTGATCAATGGGCGGCTAACACGTCGCAGGTACGAGGTGGCGCTGAGAGTGGCTGTGGCGGCGCTGACATGTCAGCTGACATGTCAGTCCGAGGATCAGACGTGGCAGAGCACAGTGGCGGATGACCAATCATGTGATGATACGTGGCGGCGGTGCCACGAAGTCAGTACGAGGTGGAAGAAGTTTAAGGTTTCTGTGGCGGCTGGCCAATCACAAGTCGCCACATGGCCTGGCGATGATAACTAAGTTGCAGAAGGCGTGTGCCAGCCTATCATTGGCACATGATCCAAAGACATCCACAGCTGTCTCCCACTAGACGGATATAACAATATATTGAACGTAGCCTCCAAGGAAAATAGATAGGGAAATGACAAAAATACCCCCATTGTCGGCTGCCTATTTAAAGCCCCCCCACTCTCTTTGTATTTCAAGTTTTTTTTATTAGTAGTCTTTTACACATAGATAGGGAAATGGCGCCGCTGCCGTTTCGCTCGTTATGATTGACGATTTTTCGTGAGACACTTTGGATTTTGGGATCCGTTCACTTGTGAACGTTATTTTTCTTGTTGAAGAAAAACAAAAAATACAAAAAATAAAAAAATCACAAAAAGCAATTCTTTCCTATGATTTGCACCAAAAAAATAGAAAAATCCATAAAAGTAATATTTTTCCTAAAATATTACACCATAACTTACGTATCATATATATTTTCTATTTCGATTTTTCATTTCGTTTTTACGTACATATATTATTTTCTTTTATAAAAAAATACAAAAATATCTTTTATATATTACTATAAGTATTTACGTATACGTATACGAACAACCAATAAACAATATTCCAAAAGTATTGCTTGCAATACACCGTATTTAGGGGCGTTCCGGTCTTAAATACGTGTATCAATCAAAGAAAATAAAAGGGCAAAAATAGATAAATACTTTCGTTAAGCAAGACTTCGAAAAAATACGAACTATACGGTGAATAGATAGGTGACGTGCTATAAAAGGCCGTCTAAGGGAAGCTAGGTACTTAAGTGCTTCGCGCCACCTCATTCCCCACGTTCACTTGTGATTATTTTTAGAAGGAAAGCTAATCGAGGGTTTTGCCGCCAGTATATTGTTATATTTTTGTGATTTTAGAAAAATATCAAACCTCGAGAGGGATAATCTCTTCCCTTTCCAAGTCGACCGAGGTCAATTGCCTCATTCCTCGTGTTTACTTGCATTCGCACACGTGCGTTTGCAAACATACCGCTTGGAGTATCATATTCTTCTTCGAAGAAGAATAATAATACAAACGTTTTTCAAGCCAATCCCGAGTATCGTGCTATTGACATGGCTATGGATTCGTATGTCGATTGTTTAGGGTGTGGGAGACCATCGTCTGGTAGTCAATCATGTCAATGGTGTTCATGCGAGCTGTGCGAAAGAGATCTCCCCAGTTCACAATTTGGAAATTGTCTATCATGCAATTCGATCAATTCCTACTTCACCTCTAATGGCACTATCTCACCCTCTTCCATATATGGGGATCCTTATCCGCAAACTACCCAGGGTTTTTCTCAATACCCGTGTTACAACAATTATGGGGGCGCTCACGGTACTTTTTCTTGTCAACTGATGAATTATTATGAGCCAAATCCGTGCTATAATCCGGTTTTCATAATTTTGAGCCCCCACATTACACCCTCGATCGTCAACCTTCTTTCGGCCTAAGTGACGAAGAACGAGTCCTTTTTTTCACACTTCGTGACGGTTTAATTCAAATAAGCGAAACATTGGACGCGCAACAACGACAAGAGCAAGTATCTAGTCTTAGTGCTTATACCTCTACGCCTTTTGTGAGACCATATTGTTATGATGATGACGAGGATGATATTTTGATCACAACCCATCTTCTGAGATTACTACTCCTACTCTTGATATCCTAAATGAGTCTAAGGATAGTGATATATCGAGTGAGATTAGTGATTTTGGTCTCGATAAAATTTTTGATGAGGTTTGTGATGTGCCGACTTGTGAGGAGCTTACGGAAGAGGTCACTCTTAATGATTACATTTCTCCATGCTATGAGTATTTCACGTTTGAAATTTCTCCTTTTTACCCATTTCCACCGGGAGATGAAGGCGATGTCGATTTATTTTCTCCATCTTACGAGAAGTTCACCGATGAACTTGCTCTTTTATATGAGGTGGAAGACGTTATTCTTCGCGGCAAATTATTGAAAGTTCATCTTCTTATTGCTAAAATTGAAGCGTTGAATTATACTCCTATTGTCGAGTCTTTACCCCCGTCTCTTACTCCCGTTGAGGAGAATTACACATATTTGGAGGAAATCGACATTCTCTCAATACCTCCGGGTATTGATGATGATGACACGGAGGGGGACATTCTTTTTTATAATTTGATGCATGAAGATATTGTCCCAAGTTCCCCTCCCGAGCATCTTTCATCCCATACTTTAGAGACCATTACCGAGGATGAGTGTTTTGACCCAGGAGGTGACATTCATTATTCTATGATTGATACCTTTACGGCTTTGCCGCTTAGTGACCATCATATGTCTTTTGGGGATGACATTTTGATTCCTTTACCCACCCCACCTCCCGTGGATGACAACTTCACATACTTCTCGTATGTTGAGAGGACCTTTTATCCTTTCAAGACTTATCCCCCTTGTTATCCTTAAAATGTGTGCGACTAACGGAATTACATTAGTTTCATAGCCGGGACTTGCAGGGACTAATATTGTCATATGTAATAGTCCAAGTCCCGTGCTATATATACCCCTCCATACTTCCATGGAGGGGTGAGGATTACCATTTTCTTGTTTCTACTTCTCTCTCTAGAAATAAACACACATCTTTATTTCTCTCTTGTTTCTCTCTCTACAAATGGCTAAACACTTGTTATATCCTCCCCGACCTCCGGATCATAAACCCGTGTTAGAGTGAATCTCAAATTAACAATTGGCATCATAGCTAACCGGGGGTGTTTCGTGTTTTTGTGTTCGTGTTTGTTTGGCAAGATTCGAGTCTCGGATATTTATCATAACTGTATGTGTTCTTGTTTGTGTTTGATTCGATTGTTCAGGTTTATGTCACTCATGGTCTCATTTTCATCTGTTTTGTGCTATTTCATATATCATGATAAAACTGAATCATATCCTCCTTTTTGTCCCTAGTCATTTTCTCTGTTCTATATCCATATTTTTATCTCTAGACTTTTTATATAAAACTATTATTATTCAACAGTTTTTATATATTTTTCTGTCTTTTTCAGTAATCTTGAAACTTGCGTTTGAACACTATCGTCTACAACTTGGATTTTTTTTTTGTTCTCATTTTCATCGTGTCAAACCTGGGTTCTGGTGATTATTTTGAAGATGAATAAATCTGAAAAAAAAACAGATCTAAAAAAGGACCATATCCAGTATTTTCGGAGATAACAAGGAAAAGTACCATATTGCGGAATCGAATTCTTCTTAACTTTGCGGAATCGAATGGTTTTTTTAACTTTGAATCGAATGTTTTTTTAACATTGCGAAACCGTGAGATGAAAACATTGCGGAACAATGAGTTAACAACTTTGCGGAATCATGGATGTAAAAGCATTGCGGAATCATGTCTTCAAAAAAAAAGGTTTATACCGAGACACTCATTCCAACAATTCAACAATCCTAAGCCGAATCTATCTTATTTCCCATCGTCATAATCATCTCACAAACACAAAACGTAAATCAGATCATGATCTCAGATTTTTTTTGTGATGCATGTGTAAATCGTGTTCGATTTAACTCACAATAAATAAACAATCATCACAGATCTATGTTGGTTTAACTCTTTTAATATTGAATATAAAGTTTGACTAATAACAAATCTGTTATCATCAACTTTGTTTTGATAGACTCAAACTCAGATCTCAGACTCGGTATGATTTTTTTTATTTCTATTCCTAAAACGCATCACTGACCTTGACTCATACAAGTACGACCATCACTGATTCATCATTGTTCGAATAGGAAGTAAGAATTGTAACAAGTTTGTTACAATCTATCTTTGTTTCGGTTGACATCACAACAACTCAAACCAACAAATGAAACAAAACACACCTACCCGAGATCATTGGCAAGATCTTGAAACCGTGACTAAATCTTGCATCTACAATCGAATAACTACAGAAAACAAAAGGGGTCGTATCTTGGTTTAATGGCTTGTCTTATTTGGTTGGAAGTATGTTAATGACGTGATTAGGGCTGATGTGATGAGGCAGATGTGGGAGGAAGAGATTAGAGATTGGATCGGATTAATTTTCGAGATGGATAGAGAGATGAAAAGGGGGCGGAGTTAACTAGAAATGTGGATTAGGGTTGGAGTATACATATTTATATTCCTAATCTTTAGGGTAACTTTGTTGGACCGACTATATTCATTTGGTTTAGGCTGCATTTCTCATTAAAATTGGATTTAAATGGGCTTATCTGAAGTTTCACGGACTAGTGGGCTGTGGCAAGACGTTTAATGTTACAATTTTCGTTGGCCGGCTTTGACTATCAAAATGGGTATATGGATTCCTTATCGATTAAAGAAAATAAAACCCTCGTTTTGAAACCCTAATCTCTCGAAAAATTTTCGACGACCTCACCGCAGATGTCGATCCGTGCATCAGTTGGGTGTATGATTGATTTTGGGCTTCAAAGTAAAGTTAGCTAGACCACATTGACGGCTTCTCGTTCTTTAGTCATCGTTGGATTTTAGTTAACGACACTCAATCAAACACGACAAACACAACAAACACACACGACAAAAACAAACAAACACTAAAATGATCCTTTTAAGATTCACTTAAATTATCAAAACGGCTAGTATTCGGGGCAACGTAATGTCAAGTGATTACGAAGTGGATTTGGTATTTATTATTTGAAGTTGAAGTGGAATAACACGAAGGCGTCTACTTAATTCATCATCGAGCCTCTTTCACCCCATTCTATCGATAGATGATTCGCTTGAGCATTAATGATTGAGACTTGATTTATCTAGTTTCCACTGTCAAGGGGTGGATGGTCGACGACATGGACAACTATCACTTAAGGAGTTACATTGTAGTACTCAGTGTCACACTCGCCTGTAGTTGTGGGTATTTCAAGAGGTGTTTTACATCTTATACTTCTCTTTTCTTCTATGTATAAGGTACTAAGAGACGTTTCTCTACACCGTTCGTCAATCATCAAAAGTTCTAAGCGTAAGTAACAAATTTGGGGGATTGTACTTTAGTTTCAAGTTTGGAATATCAGGTTTACTTCACCAGTGGTCACTACAGATAGCCGAAAGAATACGAGGTTGGTAAGTTTAGCCAGAGAGTACAAGAGTAGAGATGTGATCAACAAACAATTCTCACGGTCAACTTGAGGTACATAATGTCAACAAAGATTTCTGCTTCAAACACGAACATCTCGCGATTCTGATAGTACTTGTCAGATGATGCTTCCGAGTGTTCTTAACCATCATACTTTTGACAAGAACATCTCACGATTCTAAGCGTATACGTCAGATGATTCTTCCGAGTGTTCTTAACCATCTTACTTCTGATAAGAACATCTCGCGATTCTGAGCGTACACGTCAGATGATGCTTCTAAGTGTTCGTAAACACCATTCTTTCGACAAGAACATCTCGCGATTTTGACCATACATGTCAGATGATACTTCTGAGAGTTCATCACCATCATGGGGGAAGAACGTGTATTTTGGGATACTTAGTTCAACTTCCAGGGGGAAGTATTCTACAAGCGTGAGAAGATTTGTTGCTGATTTTTTACATGTCCCCCCAAACACATAATCATGAAGACCAAAAATGTCAAGATAGAAGTTACTTGGTGTGGTTTGCTTCTTCTTCTACAAAATTTTGATGTGCACTTTAAATGTCAAAGATATAAGATTTCTCAAGATATAGGATCTGCTCAAGACAGGGATATTGGTTTGGGGGGAAGCTGATTCAGAAGCTTCGTAAAAAAGAAGTATATGAAGAAAGTTTTTCAAGACATGTGGTATGAATTGGGGGGAAGTTAATCCAGTTCATACATGATATAATGGTTCCTCAACAAGCAAAAACAAAGAGGATTCAAACTGGGGTATAAGTTTTTCTATAAGACTTGAAGACAACGACGTCATCTTCAGCATTGGAAGCAAACTTAATACTGTCATAATTTTGTTGTATTTGCATTTGTTAGGAACATTTTAAGTAATTCCGTATGTCTCCACATTGGGGGAAGATTGTTAGCCTTAAAATGTGTGCGACTAACGGAATTACATTAGTTTCATAGCCGGGACTTGCAGGGAATAATATTGTCATATGTAATAGTCCAAGTCCTGTGCTATATATACCCTTCCACACTTCAATGGAGGGGTGAGGATTACCATTTTCTTGTTTCTACATCTCTCTCTAGAAATAAACACACATCTTTATTTCTCACTTGTTTCTCTCTCTACAAATGGCTAAACACTTGTTATATCCTCCCTGACCTCCGGATCATAAACCCGTGTTAGAGTGAATCTCAAATTAACGCCCCGGCCTCTCATTTATTATTTTCCTTCGGGAACGAGGACAAGATTTTTTATCCCGGTATCGATATTAGAGGCTTCCCTTTGAATGCTTAATTCAGGAATTCGAGTCGAGCTAGAGACTCTTTTGATTAAATCAAGCATTGTTTAACTAGGTTAGATTTTATCTTTTCCACCTTTTCACCTTTCCCACCAATAAGTGTAGGGGGAGCCGTGTAGGTTGTTTGTGATGTGTTGTTTTGTAGGGACGTGTGTTATCAAGATCCACTTTTGGTGCCTTTTGAGAAGAACCGTGATCCCGTGTTCCCGTATACCCGGTTATCTTTGATTTGTTTTTGCTATTGTGATTCGATTTTAAAGTTGTAAAATGATCACTTTAGTTGTCTCTTCTTTAGCAAAATTTAAACAAAGTGCACAATGTCCTAAGTGTAGGGGAGTTTAATTCCACATGCTTAAACATTAAGGATAATGTTTATATTAAGTGTAGGGGAGACTTCTATCGAAGTAATAAGTGGTGTTTTCCATGAATATGTCCTCATTTTAATCGGAAAATTGATATTTTTCGACATTTTTTAAAATTTATGATATATTTTGGCCTAGTAATATTTTTCATTTATTTTCTTTTATCTACTTTCCTTTTGTCGTCACCATCATATGTATATATTCCATTTCATGAATAAAAGTCAAAAAAGGAAAAATATATATATAAAATGGTTTTAACAAGTTTAGACGTCTTTGATATATTAGGCATGTCGTGAATATTTTGACTCAACCCGAGTGTACTTATTTGAGTTTTCTCTAGCTAGTATCCTTAAACATATGGACCTTAATTGGTTTATTAGGCTAAGCTTCCACGAGTCTCATTCTTTAAAATTGTGGAGAACGAGAAATGATAGAGTCAATTATAAGTTTTGTATTCTTTCATGAATTTATGTGAGTTAATTATGAGCTTTTTCTCCCATCGCTATTAAATAAATAAATGCAATAAATAAGGTCGTACGACTTAAAAAATTACTTAGCTTCTAGCACAAAATCGTTTAAAAGTTGCTCGGGATTAATTAGAGTTCATAGCCAAGGCATAACTTATTGAAACGGGACGCGAAGATTGGAGTATTCAAAAAGGCCCTTACAAGGCATGAGGATATCCGAGTCCAAAAAGGCCCTCACAAGGCATGATGATTCATTCTTTTTGCTAAAGATCCTAAGATGATGTGAAGATCATTAATCCAAATAAATATGAAGGATCAAGACACACGACGAGAAGCAATTACTCCCATAAAGATCATGGAGAAGTCTATCCAAAAAGACCCTAACAAGGTATGAGGATAAATAGATCCAAGTCCGAAAAGGAGGCGGATCGTTGTATATCAAAATCTTAAATAAAGAAGAATATAAATGAAAAAGTCGGGGTCAACATTTGAAGCATCTCTCACTCCAAATGCAGATGTATACCAAAATGAAGAGAAGACCATAATTTCAAGATCGTCTCTCAAGATTTGAAGTTTGAAGTACATGCCAAATATTGTTCCGAGAAAGGTCTCAAATCGTGAAACGAGTTATGCCAAGATATGAACTTTATAAGATTTCGAGAAGCCGTTTTAAAAGATATTGTCCTTTAGCTAACTATTGATTAAATCGTCCTACTTTATTTTCGGCCTTAATAAATTATTGAAGTAAGTCAAAAATGCATCCTCGTGATCATTCAAGATAAAAATAAAATACAAGAGATACACCATAGGAATAAGGGGGTCTAAGTGAATAATTAAACCACATGAGTAAGTGTTAGCTTTACTAACTTATAATAACAATGATCTCGTTTTTACGCTTGGTATGAGGAACGTGAAACTTGAGGGTGATAAATATCCATTACACCAAAAGCCATAATTTAAGTCTTAGATTTCTTTACAAGTTTCTTCCATCCAACAATTTCAAAGTTAATATCTTTTACAAGTTTTTATCTTTTCATCGTTTTAAGTTTGTTTTTATTGTAGTAGTAATAGTATATCGTAATAAAGGCCGAGATGGGTTAATTATGATGAAAAATGTAAATTTGTGCTTTAAAATTGTGCATAGCATGGGGATATTGCAATGGTCAAGTGTAGGGGATTTAATAAGTGTGTAAACACTTATCCTTTTACCACTTAAAACAAGAAAAAACCAAACCAAAACGTGTATTTAATATCTTTAAAGTCGGAATTACGCGTGGTTTTGTGTTTTTGTGTGGAATAGGTACAAAAGATCATAAATGAAGAAAACACGGGATTTCACGGGCGTTTATCGAAAAAAAGTCAAAGATGAAGTCAAAAGACCAAAAGTGCCAAAAGAATAGAGTTTGGAGGGCTAAGGATGAAGATTTAATGAAGTTCAAACAACAATTTTCATTCTCCAAAGTCATCCACTAATAAACCACACAGAAGAGCGCAAAATTACGAAGTCAATGGTCCCGACTTCGCGTCGTAACTCCTCACGGTTTGCTTTCTATGAATTTTTTAAGTTTATTAAGTTTTTTAAATTAAATAAATGGTTTTTAATAATTAAATAATATAAATAATATAAAATATATAAAAATAAAAATAAAATAAAATAAAGTTTTTATAAATATTAAATGTATTTTCGTATTATTATTATTACTATTATTATTATTATTATCAATATTTATTAATCATCACTTTATTAGAAACAAAAAGGGATCTACAACAAACTGGATGGGAGTCGAGATACTATCTACGCTCCCACCCCTTTAGCAATAGCAAAACCTATTCTATGGAAAATATGTACAACAACACGCGCTCCAGTGTCTTGAGCCTTAGAAAATCTCTGGATCCGCTTCAGCAACGCAACTACATCTTCCTGTAACTCACCTAGAGAAGAAAAGGAGAAAGGAAGAAACCCATATCCGAGAGCTGCACATTTAGCTAAATACTTGCATCGTTTACGATGTGCAACATCAATCACAGCTCAACTAGGTACAAAGTCATTCATCCCCGTACGAGTCAAAGGAGAAGAACCAGTCAGATCAACACACACATCTTTACCTCCATCCCAAGAATAAAATAAAATATCTGCCAGACGTAAGGCATTATTATTATTATTATTATTAATATTAATCACTTACTAGTCAATTGGGGGGTTATATAAAGCTACCAGTCCGCCAAAGGTTTAAGGGTTAAAAATAAAATTTGGAGTAGTAAAACCAAAGGTATGCCCAGCGCAGCTGGTGCATCCTTTGGTCCCTAAGGTTTGAGTTACAAGACCAGGTTTTGAATCCCTGTCATGACACTCGGTGGTATATATAGCCACTGCCACGTGGCACCACCTTAGTGGTCCACGTGTCGACCCTGACCCGACCCGAACCAGACCCTAACCCGACCCAGAACTAGCTGATGTCATCATGACGTTAGCAGCCACGTGGCGGCGGCTAGCCATAGTCAGCATGCCACGTGGCACTGACAAGTTTACTGTTCATTTGTAGGTCCGAGGATGACGTGGCAGCGGCTGACCAATGGGCGGCTAACACGTGGCAGGTATGAGGTGGCGTTGACAGTTGCAGTGGCGGCGCTGACATGTCAGTTCGAGGATCAGACGTGGCAGAGCACAGTGGCGGCTGACCAATCATGTGATGACACGTGGTGGCGGCGTCGCCACGTCAGTACGAGGTGGCAGAATTTTAATGTTTCTGTGGCGGCTGGCCAATCACTAGTCGCCACGTGGCCCGGTAATGATAACTAAGTTGTAGAAGGCGTGTGCCAGCCTATCATTCGCACATGATCCAAAGACGTCCACCGCTGTCTCCCACTAGATGGATATAACAATATATTGAATGTAGCCTCCAAGGAAAATAGATAGGGAAATGACAAAAATACCCCATTGTTGGCTGCCTATATAAAGCCCCCCACTCTCTTTGTATTTCAAGTTTTTTGTCAATAGTAGTTTAAATTTACACATAGTTGTATTTTTCCTTTAAAGTCTTGTATCTAGCTTTTCTATAAGCTTTTTCATAATTAATAAAATTAAACTTTTAACTTATTCTCTTAGCTTATTCTCATTCTTCCTTTCTTTTTATTTTCTTTATAATCTATCTTATTATTTGGGATTATTTTTTATTACTTTTTCCTAATAAGTTAGATTTATATATAAAATTGAAATAATTCGTTTTATTTCAAGCTTATTGTTGCCTTATATTCCTAGATCTAGCTTATTGTTGGAGGATTTATTTAATTAGCTTTTTAGCTTTTTATATCTCATAAGTTCTAAGCTTAGGCTTACTACTTATTTATAAGCTAGCTTTTTTAATTAATTACTTTTAGTTTATACTTATTAATTTTTTAGATCTATTAGTTTTAAGTCTTAAAAATTAAAAATACTTTCATAAAACCAAAAAAATAGTTAGATCTATTAGTTTTTTTATACTATTAGTTTAGATCCATAAGTTTTAATTTAAAAATTAGAGTATTTTCATAAAACTAAAAAAATTAGTTTAGATCTATTAGGTAATTGATAAAAAGGTGTAGATCTATTACTTTTTAGTTTAAAAATATAAAATTGTTATAAAATATACAAAATATTCTAGAGCTTATGGTTTTATAATATTAATATTTCCTTATTATTCTAACCTTTTGTGTTATTGTGATCTTGGCGAATCGATTAATCAAGTTTGGTAAAGAGCTTATGGTTTATTAATTTGGTTCGAGTTTGATTTCGTTGGCTGTGTACTTTACGGTCTGGGATAGGCTTAGCTTTAGTTTGATTTGGTTGGCCGTGTACTTTACGGGCCGTATTTTGTTGCTTTTGGGAGGCTGTGTACTTTACGGGCCATATGTTGTTACTTATGATTGATTTTGTTTAGAGTGTTTTCTACGGACCACGGGTACCAAAGTTCTCTCCTTTTTTTTCTAGCTTAATCGTTTTAGTTTAATATAGTTTAAATTATTTTTTAAAAAATATCTCTTTTATTAAAATCAGTTTAATTATTTTTAAATATTATTATTGTTTTGAAATATAGATTTAAAGGTTTAAAAAATAGTTTTTATTTAGATAAACTTATTATTAGTATAAAGTTTACACATTTTTGTCATTATTAAGCCTATTATTATATAAAGCTTCTAGCTTTATCATCTAAGAGATTAATAAGCTAAAAAGGTAAAAGCTTTACGCTTTATTTTTAAGTTTATCTTTGCGATTTTATTTTTTTGTCACTTTTACTTGTTATTACGTGCTTTCATTTAGATTAATTTCTCATTTAGAATTATTAATATTGTAGGTCCATATAATCTTAGGATTTAGCACTGTTTGTATTATCTAAAGAAGAGATGGAAAAGGAAGAACCTAGAGAGAGAAAGGTAGAGAGAAAAGGTAGAGAGAGAAAGGAGAGAATATGGAAGAAAGATGGAAACTATGAAATGACAAAGTGTTCAAACCTTCCTAACATGCTAGGAGGGGGTTTATATAGCCACTCTACATGTGGGCTTTGGTGGGCTATATCTTAATACATTGGATCACGAACCCAATACTTGTATCTATCTTTGGAGTGACTGATCCTTTCTAAATACGTAAAAACGTATTTCCAACAATCTCCCCCTAAGGGAGGTCACTCCAAGTTACAATGTCCTAAATAGTCTATAGCTCGTGATCTATGCTAACAATGATGTGACCGAGACTTTCTTTGGAAAAACGTATTTCCAACAATCTCCCCCTAAGGGAGGTCACACCATTTTACAAAATGTTAAACCTAGCATACTATGCTTGAGTCTTCGATCTTGTTCTTGTGAGTATAGTGATTTGATCTTTGGCTTTAGTCTTGAGCATGTTTCGTTGCCTTGACCTTGTACATTCATCACTTGTGAAATTTGCCTCCTCGTGACTTCATGTTCCACATACTTATACTTTTATAAATTGTTGAAAGATTCAGAGTTTGATACAGCGGAAGACTTGACTTTTAGGCTTTCTTGAATTTGTTGAAGTTAAGTTCATAAATTATAAGCATGCGAGGATGACAGTTAGCAATCCCACCTTGACTTTCGGATATTACACCGCAATCCCACCTTCTTGTTACGCTGCATAAGACAGTTAGCAACAAAACATATAGACGGATGAAATGGCTTTGAACATTTCATTCTAATTCGGTAGCATTTTACCTCCGGTCGGTGAAGACCATTGGACGATATAAAATATCATACTTGTGGCAGGTAGTTTCAATTAAGAACCTCCTTGACAAGATTTCGCGGGTAAACCCGTTCTCTTTATTCGACTGTCCAAAGCTGACTGCGAACATAAAGAGTGAATCATTTGGATAATAATATCCGCATGATTTGAAGCCGTCAATTCATGTTCCTTGAACAAGTGAAATTCAATTAAGAACCGCACCATCGTTGCTTTCCAGTTGTCACGAGCTTGATTCGTATAGAATCTTGCAAGTTACCTACCAAGTGCTATTTGAGGTTAACACTAGAAGGATTTCAACTCATCACTGTGAACACTAAAGTGTCACTCTGAGTGTTCTGGCAAGATCACTAAGATATTTCATAGAGGCCTGGAACGTGTTTAAATTCATTTAAGAATTAAACCACTGTTTCTTTCCAGTTATCACAAGTTTGATTCATAAAGAATCGCACAAGTCACCTACCATGAGCTTTTTGATATTCGCTCTAGAAGGATTTCCATCTTCATTGTAAATACTTTCGTATTACTCGGATGTTCAGGCAAGATCATGAAGATTTTGCGTAGGACTCTTAAGATCTTTCTTACTTTCACAGTGTGTGAAGAAGCAAGGAATTATGAAAGTGTGTCCTAATGAGATATTTGGTGATCACAAATGGCTCTAGAATCGATCGTGCATTTTGGATTTTAGTGAGCGGAGGCTGGAGAGGAGTGCCACCATTTCAATACCAATTTATTCGGAGTGAATAAATTAATAGATAATACGTTGTCTCCGTGTGATTAAAACAAATATCTTTTGAGAGATATCTGAGTTAGCTGGGATGGGTTGTGCATTGCATCACTAGGTCCATGATGTCTTATCTTCAATATCAAGCATCATTGAAAATGATCTCAATAGCATATGTATTGACCTGGTTTCTTCCTAAGGTTGTAAGGAGGGCTTCTTTCTTTACACCCTTTATCTTTACAATTATTTTTCATTCTTCAACCCCTTCAATGCTTACCAATACGTCATAACTAGCACAGTATTGTGATTGTTCCAGTTCTAGCTTAAGTACTTGGTCGACATTCAGCTACGTTCACAATCTTTCTCCATCTTTTCTAAGGACTACTATTTCTAGCTATGGAATGTCCTTGGGAAGATTCCTCCGATTCTAGAAGAATCATTAGACTTTAACCTATCCTACCATCCTTATGTCACCACAATCGTCACCGGCGTGAATAGAGATGTTTTGGGTAAATGTATGTCACCATGAAATCTATTTTGATATCCAAATCCATTTTGCTCCCCTTAACATATGCCACGATATTCGAAAACATTTCGCACATGTCAGGATGAGCCAGCACATTAAGTCAAACCATTGAATTGATTGATCTCATTATTAGATCACATTTTCTCCCCCATATTAAAAATATTAACCCAATCGATGTTTTTAATATCAATTGATTTAATAAAGTTGTAAGAAAATTTGGGAAGAAAAATGCAAATCCAATTATCTCCATGATTGACACAAGCTCCCCCTCAAATTAATGAGGGTGTACTTGAAACGTAAATTAAATACCTTTTAAACAAAAGTGTAAGGTATTTATCACGTGCAAAGATCATGTATGATAATGTATTCACAAGATTAGCGATTTATGAGGTTGGACCTGAATGATGGAGAACATCATATGAAAGAAGCACATGGTTCTTGTTCATGAATGTTGGTCGCCTCATCACGTCTGAAGTTATCTCTTGACTCCATGTGTACGATTGATATCGTTGTCTTGACACCAACATGTGAAATTGGCACTTTCGACGTCAAAGATTCTGAATGCTAGACAATTGCTCCCCCTCAATTGTTGACCCGTGCTCTATTGAAAGAGTTGAAGTCGCCATTTGAGTAGTTGCATCATCGAGTATGTAGATATCAATTGTAAATTGCTATGATTGCTGGAGATGATAACTTCATAAAAACAAGATTTCTCTTGTTTTAACAAATAAATGCACTGACACGTACATATATTCGTGTTAGATTGTGTTATTCCGTAAACACAATCCCTTACATGGTTATAAAATAAACCATGCCCGAGAAAATTAATTCCCGTTGTTGAGTCAAAGCTTTTCCGGTGAAATGCTTGACTTGAGTATGAAAAGCGGGTTACTATCGAAAATAATAGCAAGCCATTTTGAGCATGTTTTAAAACGTTTGAACTTCTGCTCGAACTTTATTTACAACCTCGTGTCATTATTGAATGACATTTCTAGTATCGTATATATTATCGATTCCAAAAGACATACTATTTTTATCAAAACATTTTTGAACACACAATTTTGAAAGATTTAGAAAAACCTTTTGAGAAATTCTCGAAAAATTGTGTTCAAAGTTTTGAAAACCAATTACTTGAGCTTAAGATGTTGAATATCTTACAAAACGAGCTCAAGTCCGAGAAGTTGTAAACTTCCCGTTGTTAAGGATAAGTTTATCATCGGCGATAAACTTTCCTTTAACTGAAGAACGAGTCCTAAGTTGACATTTACTTAGAAGTTGTTTTCATGAGCTTGAAAAACTTTTGAATGTTTTAACGTAAAGCTCATGACCGAGAAAGATGAATTTCTCGTTAAGAAGAAAAGTTCTCTTATTTAAAAGATACACTTTACTTTATGAGCTTAAAACTTGGAATGTTTTAATATAAGCTCATGTCCGTGAAAATTTAATTGCCCGTTACGAGGATATGTTATCTTTAAAGATAAGCTTTCCTAAAATTAAAGTTCGAGTTACAGTCTGATATTTAACTGTAAGTCATAGTGCATGA
Organism: Glebionis coronaria; assembly: GCA_025667525.1. Classification (NCBI taxonomy): domain Eukaryota; kingdom Viridiplantae; phylum Streptophyta; class Magnoliopsida; order Asterales; family Asteraceae; genus Glebionis; species Glebionis coronaria. Next base: position 497,326 of record JANFOE010000636.1, on the reverse strand, counting down.
GCTTAAAAAACTTTGAACGTTTTTAATATAAGCTCATGCCCGGGAAAAATTAATTTCTCGTTGTAAGGATAAGTTTATCATTGGCGATAAACTTTCCTTTCTTTTAAGACCGGGGCATAATCTAAAATGTGATAATATGCCATTTACACGAGCTTAAAAACCTTGGAATAGTTTTAATGTAAGCTCGTGTCCGAGAAAATTTAATTTCTCGTTAATGAGGATAAGTTTATCATCGGCGATAAACTTTCCTTTATTTGAGAATCGGGTCATTGTCTGACATTTAACAATGAACCATGTACACAAGCTTAATACCGTTAAATAGTTTTAGGATAAGCTCGTGTCCGAGAAAACTTAATTTCTCGTTTTGAGGGTAAGTTATCGTTGACGAGATAAACTTCCCTTTCTCTGAAGTTCGGGTCACAGACTGTGATTTGACCCATGTACACAAGCTTAAAACTTTTGAATAGTTTTAATATAAGCTCGTGACCGAGAAAATTAATTTCTCGTTTTGAGGGTAATTTATCGTTGCATAGATAAACTTCCCTTTCTTTGAAGAGCGGGTCACAGACTGTGATTTGTCTATAAGCCTTATACACGAGCTTAAAACCTTGGAATGGTCTTAGTGTAAGCTCGTGTCCGAGAAAAGTTAATTTCTCATTGTGAGGATAAGTTTATCATTGGCGATAAACTTTCCTTTCTTTAAGGAACGAGTTACAGTATGTGATGTGACTATAAGTCCTTTTACACACGATGTTTAACTTCGAATCCCTTGAGACAGTTGTTTCATTGATATCAGCTTCTTCGGTAACCAAACTCTAAGAGTGTCCTTAGTTGAACGATATGTAAAGATCGGTCCGCTGTGTTCTTGTTGAACGTGAACTTTGGTACCTGCAATCTCATTAGGAATTTGTATGCTTTTATGTGGGTTAGCGATATCTATCTTAGAACCATGCGGGGATTCACAGTTTTCTTTTCTTGTGCCAGAGGTGGCCTGAGGGGATGATTCACTTGTCTTAGTTGGCAATCGTTTCCTTTTATAGAAAACCTTAAGTTCAGGCTTAAGTGATGTATCATCCTTTGCAATTTCCTCCCTAGTAGTCTTAGTAGAATCGGAAAGTAATTTTTAATATAAGAATTATGTTTGGCTTTAAATACACATTTCCTGCATGTTTTACAAGTAGCATATTTAATGTCCGAGTAAGATCTAGAATTCCTAGATGATTGATGGATGCTCCTAGGATGTGACATGCTACGGTTAGCAGTGTAGGAAAAACTAGAAGGCATCTGACTAGGTTTGTAATTACTATCTCTTACTGGTGTCTTTTTCTTAGCTTCCCTTAGACCAAATGTATGGCGAACGTCATTTGAACTAGTTCGAGACGTGTTCTTTGGACTATGTCTAGGGAGACTAGATGCAATCATGTGATTAGGTCTTGCAAAAGCTGTTTTAGTCACATTGGCCCTAGTTGGTGGAGTGACTGGTCTTGAAAGATGAACCATAGCAACTTGGGAGGCCAACCGCGGTCTTGAGGATTGTGATCACTCGGATCTAAATGCAGTCGGTTGTCAAATGAACTAATTTGTAGGCAGTTTCCCCAAGATTGATGGTTTTTCAAGCTTAGTGTCCACACTTGTTCCTTTAGTTTTCCTTAATTCATTTCTCAAAGAAGCTATAGCAAAGACCTTTTCCTGTACTTGAGCCTTTAAAGTCTCATTCTCTTTGAGCAAGTTATCTTGGGATGCCAATTTAGATTCAAGCAACTTAATTTGTTTCAAAAGATTATCCTTTTCAGCTTTAGAATCTAGAACAGTTTGATCCAATTTTCGTTCAAGAACAACGTTTGACTTTTCAAGTTTTTCAAAATACTTTTCAAATTTGTCCGTTTTCTTTGAAATTCAATTTTGGCATCCTCAAGCTCTTTAGATTGCTGAGCTACAATCTTTCGAGTTCTTTAATCTTGGAATCAGAATCAGTTAACAAGGTAGTCATAAAGCATTTATCATGATTGTTAGCATTTTAAACACTTCCTCCCCCATTATGACTCACATCGGATGAATCAGAAGTGGTATCGCTATCACTCTTTTCCATCCCATGTTTGGCATAATTAAGTTCAGAATGCTCAACATGCTGTATATTGTTGAAACTTGGCACCTGAACATTTGGTGCTTGTGACTTTATGCACGGTTCATGCTTTCCTCCTAATTCCGTGGCATCGCTTCCCGTGACGACAAATTGGCACTTATTTCTTGCACCGGGCAGATCTGATCATCTTTTGATGACAACTTGAAGCATGTCTGTTGGGACTTAGATATCTTGAGTTGATATGACAAAACAAGATGAAGGACCTAGTAGTAATATATTAGCTTAAATAGTAAACTAGGGTTGTCATGTAACCCTAGTCCCTCTATTATATAAAGAGGGTAGGCACCTTGGTTGTTATTGACTCATTCACAAACAATGTAAACCATAGGTGTGTGTGCGTTCTCCTGGTGTCAAGCCTATAAGGTACCAGGAGTAGTAGTTAATATCATTATTAATAGTAATCATTTATTAGTGAAAGCCTTGTTCTTGGTTATGATTGTGTTCTTTATGATTCCGCTGTGCTTATTACAATCATGATCATGATATCCCAGATGAGTCTAGATCCTAAGACTCAACAAGTGGTATCAGAACTTGTTGGCTCTCGATCTGGTTGATCTACAAGGTTTTCGTTGTTATGTTATTTTCTGTTTTTGAATAAATAATGTTCCTACTGATCTAGGGTTTTTCCCAACAAACCCTAGATGATTGCTGTTGTTCATATGATGTTGTTACTGGTGATGATGCAAGATGTTGCTGCTGTAGAAGGTAAAGAATGATGTTGTTCTTAATACTTAGGGTTTTTCTAAAACCCTATATTCGATTTCCTTTGAAGGAAGCAGGTTCGTTATTGATATTGTATCTTGTATGGGTTCAGATTAAATCTCGGTATCCTCTCGAATTGATCTCGGCCTTAAGTGGAATGATTGTTCTTGGTTACTAAATAAAAGGGTTTGGTTTTCTGATCTATTAAAAAGTTTAAATGACAATTAATAAAGACTTGATTTAAAATTAAAATGAAAACTAAAATTAAAGTTAAAGTTAAAATTACAGTAAAAATATAAATTGTGAAATAAAAGTAAAGAAGCAGCAAAACAGTAAAACAGTAACACTAAAAGAAAATTGATTCGGAACTTTTCAACCTTGATTCGGAACTTTGTTCATCCGGAAGATTTTAATTCATTCGGAACTTTGTGATTCATGCGGAACTTAATGCTCATTCGGAAGTTTTTGGTTCATCCGGAACTTTGCTCATTCGGAAGTTTTTGGTTCATCCGGAACATTGCTCATTCGGAACTTTTACTCATTAGGAAGTTTTACTCATTCGGAACATTTAGACTCATTCGGAACTTTTTAGAAATAAACTCATTCGGAACTTACTGTTCATCTGGAACTTACTGTTCATTCGGAAGATTGTAACTCATCTGGAACTTTGTGGTTCGTTCGGAAGTTTGTGACTCATTCGGAACTTTTCAGAAACAAAACTCATTCGGAACTTAGGTGTTCATCCGGAACATTTGGTGTTCATCCGGAACCTGGGAAAACAGATACAGTAATATTACCCGAAGAACAAGGAAAACTAATTTTAATCCAAAAATCACCAAGTTTTTCACCAAATCTTAAATAAAACTAAACACAAAGCATCTACTAACCATAAACTACAAATCCCATTAACAAAAACACAAATCCCAACAACTTTTGAAGATCAAATTAAGAAAATAAAAACTTAAGAACTTGAAGATAAAGTTGATGATGAACAAGATGAAATGGAAAGATAAAACAAAGCACTTGTATTGAATGATTAATGTTTAAACAAGATCAAACAAAGATTAAAATAACAAGATTGGAAAATCAAAGATCAAAATCACCAATCACCCTAGTGGTGATGGTGATGATACGAACTAAAGGGAGAAAAAGGTGGAAGAAGGAAAAACTAAAACTAACTGGCACTATGTGTGAGGGGATGGGCTTATATAGCCTTGTCTTTTGGTTGGTGAGTGGGCTTTCTCCCGTTCTTCTTGTCTTCTCGTCTTTTCAGAAAAGTTGATGTTTTCGATTCCGATTCGGCTTTTGTTGTCGATTAAATTCAACTCGTCTTTTAATTTCTTCGTTTAATAGACTTGAGTTTCTTCGACTAATATAAATCTTCCATCTTTGGTCCTTTTCCTCAGAAAATCTTTGAATAGGCCCAGTGACTTCAAATCTTTTGCATCTCTTGGACAATAGACTTTATCTTGAGTCTTTTTCTTCAATAAATCCCGTGCAATCCCATGTTTTCTTCAATATTCATCCGGTTGGCTCTGAAAACACAATAAACACAAAAACCACGCATAATTCCAAACAAATGATATTAAATACGTGTTTTGGTCTCGTTTTAGCCAAAATTAAGTGGTAAAAGGATGGGTGTTTACACACCTATCAAATCCCCTACACTTAACCATTGCCATGCCCTCATGCAATGCTTAGTGATAAAGCAAATTTACACTTTTCTCATAATTAATCAACCTTGGCCTTATTTAAATACCACTAAACAAAAATTAAAATACTAATAGAAATTAAACTTTAAAGGAAACAAAAGAATGGAAATAACTTGCAAAGAGATCAATGACTTACATTAGGGCTTTGGTGTTGCGAAGATTTATCACCCTCAAGTTTCACGTTCCCCAAACTAAGCTTAAAAACGAGATCATTGTTATTATAAGTTAGCAATTCAAACACTTACACACATGGCTTAATTAAATGCTTAAACTCCCTTATTCCTAGGTGTATCTCTTATATTTTATTTTTGTCTTAGAATGATCATGAAGATGCATTTTTGGACTTATTTCGATAGTTTATTAAGGCTGAAAGCAAAGTAGGACGATTTGATCAATAGTTAGCTAAAGGACAAAATCTCTTAAAACTGCTTCTCGGGATATCAAAAAGTTCATATCTTGGCATAACTTGGTTCACGATTTGAGACCTTTCTCGGGCCGATATTTGGCATGTACTTCATACTTCATATCTTGAGAGACGTGCTTGAGATAATGGTCTTCTCATCGTTCATAGAGTTTCTTTACTTGGAGACTTTTGAGGGTTACTCCAACTTTGTTGACCACGACTTCATGATTATTTCTTCAATCTCTATTTGGGATTTTGAGATACAACGATCCGCCTCCTTTTCGGACTTGGATCTATTTATCCTCATACCTTGTTAGGGTCTTTTCGGATAGACTTCTCCATGATCTTTATGGGAGTTGATTGCTTTTCGTCGTGAGTCTTGATCCTTCATATTGGAAAATAGAAAAGGAGTATCTTTTTCCAAGAGGTGGGTCATCGGGCGAGCGATTTGAGAAAAATATTTGATGAATCGACGGTAGAAGCCCGCATAACCCAGAAAACTTCTCACACCCTTCACGGTTGAAGGTGGAGGCAACTTTGCGATAACATCGACTTTAGCACGGTCTACTTCAAGACCGGCTTTCGAGATCTTATGTCCAAGCACGATGCCTTCTTTTACCATAAAATGGCATTTTTCCCAATTCAGAACAAGGCGAGTGTCTTCGCACCGCTTAAGCATACGTTCCAAATTGGCAAGGCAAGAAGAGAAGGAATCCCCGAAGACCGAGAAATCATCCATGAAGACTTCCATGGTTTGTTCAACCATGTCATGGAAGATAGCTAACATGCACCTTTGGAAAGTCTCGGGCGCATTACATAAGCAAAAAGGCATTCTTTTGTAAGCAAATGTGCCATAGGGACAAGTGAATGTTGTCTTCTCTTGATCTTGGGGATCGATGGGTATTTGGAAATAACTCGAGAAACCATCAAGAAAGCAGTAATATTCATTACCTGCTAAACGTTCAAGCATTTGGTCCATAAAAGGTAGAGGGAAATGATCCTTTCTCGTGGCATCATTGAGTTTGCGGTAGTCTATACAAACTCTCCACCCAGTGACGAGACGAGTGGAAATCAACTCGTTGTGTTCATTGGGAACAACGGTTATTCCGCCCTTTTTGGGCACACAATGGATTGGACTAACCCAGGGTGAATCCGAAATAGGGTAAATCATACCCGCATCAAGAAGTTTGATAACCTCTGTTTTGATGACTTCATGTATTTTTGGATTCACCCTTCGTTGGCTTTGAATTGTGGGCTTAAAGTCGTCCTCCATGAGAATTTTGTGTGTGTAGAAGTGAGGATCAATTCCACGAATATCAGAAATCTTCCAAGCAATAGCCTTCTTATGATTTTTCAAAACGGCGACAAGTCGGGCTTTCTCTTTATCCTTCAAATCCTTAGCAATGATGACTGGCGACTTCTTTTCTTCTTCAAGGAATACATACTCAAGATGGGGCGGCAACTCCTTAAGTTCTAGATCCAGAAGATTGTCGACGGGAGGCGTATTCGAAGTCGGAGTATCGATAGCAATGACCGTGGGAGATGGAGGAGAAGGATTGTCTTCTTTGAGAAGGTTTTCAATGAAGCTGAGATCTTCATCCCAATTGGTAGTAGATTCGTCATTGTCTAAATGCACATCTCCCATGGTGGCTTCCAAATCTTTCCAAAGGAAATCACTTTCTCCAAATAGAGATAGTGATGAGTCGATAGAGGAAACGGTCTCAACATTGGGAAGAGAGGTAGGAATACTTTTACAAGCATCTTTGAAGTGTTCTTCACAAGCCTCATCAAGAACGTTAATACAATTAACACTCTCGTAAGAATAAGGCTGTTTAGAAAGCTTTCCCATGTTGAAGACTACTTTATCGTCACCCACTCTCATGATAAGCTCACCGGCTTCAACATCGATGAGAGTGAGACCGGTCCTCAAGAATGGACGACCAACAATTAGTGGCACACGGGGGTCCATCTCATAGTCGACGACAACAAAATCAGCAGGGAAGGTGAATTTGTCGACTCCTACAATGACGTCTTCGGCTATCCCCACTGGATAAGCAACCGTACGGTTAGCTAATTCCAAAGTCATTTTGGTGGGGACTAGCTCTAGGAGAGATAATTGCTTCCAAACGCTTAGAGGCATAAGATTAATACTAGCACCTAGATCGGCTAGGGCCATGCAATTCTCTACTCCCGAGAAATTGCAAGGGATAAGAAAACGACCCGGATCACCAAGCTTAGTTGGTAATTTCCTTAAGAGCACTGCAGAGCAATTCTCATTAAGTTGGGTGTTGGCAATATCGAGGAGCTTTTCCTTGTCGCTCAGAAGATCTTTAAACATTTTCGCGTACTTAGGCATGTGAGCGAGAGCCTCAGCGAAGGAGATATTGAAATTCAGTTGTTTAAACATCTTAAGAAAGTTAGAAACCTGAATATCGTCCTTGCTTTTGAGGTTCTCTTTCCTCAACCTAGATGGATAAGGTATATTGGAAGAAGAGGAAGGCTTTGGAAGAATAGGATCACTCACATCCTTGGGTGGAGGAGGGGTAGAAGGAAGAGGTGGAGAAATTGGGGAAGGCGAAGGATGGGGAATAGAAGCAGGTGACTCGTTCTCCTTAGTCACAACCACCGGTGGAGGTATAGGAAGCTCGGGTTCCTTGGTACCTTTGCCACTTCGAGTGGTGATTGCTTTCATCTCCCCTCTTGGATTCGCAACGGTGTTACTCGGAAGAGTACCCGAAGAAGAGGGTTGATTACCTTGGAAGAAACCAGCCATCATGTTCCTCAGATCATTAGTTTGGCTATCCAACGTGTTTCTCATGTCGGCTCTCAAATCGTTTCCTTGTTTGACCAAGTCTGCTTTCAAGTTTCGCACTTCCTGTTGGAGATTTTCCACGATCACATCATTGGTCCTCATGTAGGTTGCAACCTCTTGGTGCAATGCAGTGGTGGTTTGGTTGGGAGGAGCATTGTATGCGGGTGGTTGATAAGCAGGTTGTTGGTAAACTTGGTTGTTACTTTGAGGTGGTTGTTGCTGCTTGTGAGGAGGGATGTATGGTTGTCGAGGTTGTTGTTGTTGTTGTTGAGGAGGGCGGTTGAGGTTTTGTTGTTGGTTTGGGTTGTTTGGAGGAAAACCGGGTGGTGAGAGGTAGTTGTTGGAACGGTAGCTAAGCAAAGTACGGTCACCTTGAGGTCTAGCTTGATAGGCGGGTTGAGGATAGGTGCCATATGCCGCATTCTCATTTTCAGCAGGGTATTCTTGGGTGGCGGTACAAGTTGTGTAAGAGTGAGGACCACCGCATATCTCACAAGGTTGGCTGACAGTGTTAACTTGAGCGTTTTTAGCGTTGTTGCCGTTGTTGTTGCTGACGGTGTGGGTGACAAGCGATTCAAGAAGCATAGTGATTTTGTCAAGTAGCTTGTCGCTGTCCCTAGTGCTAGCACTAGCGACATTGGTCCGAACACTCTTGGTTTGCACACGAGATTTATTCTCAATGATATCCCAAGCAGCATTGGAAGTCTTAGCCAATAGATTACCCCCCGAGGCACTGTTCAGTGAATCTTGGTCACTCATGCTTAAACCATTGTAAAAAGTATTAATTTGATGTACTTTGGTAAAACCATGTTGTGGGCATTTTCTTAAAAGATCTTTAAAACGATCCCAAGATTCACTGAACGACTCATCGTACTTTTGTTCAAAATTTATGATTTCATTCCGCAAAGCGGTAGTACGAGAGGGTGGGAAAAAGTAATTGATAAACTTTGTTTCCAAATCCGTCCACGAGAGAATACTCTGTGGCGGTTCCTTAGCAAGCCAATGCCGGGCTTGACCCTCTAAAGAAAAGGGAAAAAGTTGTAACCTGATAACCTCTTGTGGAACACCATTGAATTTGACCGTGTTGGTGAGTTGCAAGAATCTCTTGATGTGGTCGTGTGGATCATCAATGGTACGTCCCAAGAATGGTTGAGCGGAGACCATCTGGATAAAGCCTGATTTTAGCTCGAAATTGTTGGCGGCAATTGGTGGTATAATAATTGGATCAGTGTTGCCATCTACATGAGCTTGCAGCAATTCAATCATCGGGCGATTATCCGGAAGGGGCTCATTGTGGTTGTTATTGTTCATGTTGTTGAAAGGTAGGTTGTTGTTGTTATTATTGTTTGGAGGTGGTACACCGGCCATGTCTAAGTGATAGAGAGGCTCGGGCTCTTGATAAGACGTGGATCGAGTGCGCATACACCTGCAAAAGAACGAACAAAGAAAAACAAAACAAAAATATTTTTGGTTTTTATGTTTTTTTATTTTTTTTTGTATTTTTGAAAATTTTATATTTTTTAGGATTTTTTTGAAATTTTTTATGAAAAAGTAACGTTCACGGGGAACGGATCCCAAAATCCAAGTTCTCACAAAAAACTTTTGATCTTAACGAGAAGAGCCGGCAGCGGCGCCATTTGATATTGTATCTTGTATGGGTTCAGATTAAATCTCGGTATCCTCTCGAATTGATCTCGGCTTTAAGTGGAATGATTGTTCTTGGTTACTAAATAAAAGGGTTTGGTTTTCTGATCTATTAAAAAGTTTAAATGACAATTAATAAAGACTTGAATTTAAAATTAAAATGAAAACTAAAATTAAAGTTAAAGTTAAAATTACAGTAAAAATATAAATTGTGAAATAAAAGTAAAGAAACAGCAAAACAGTAAAACAGTAACACTAAAAGAAAATTGATTCAGAACTTTTCAACCTTGATTCGGAACTTTGTTCATCCGGAAGATTTTAATTCATTCGGAACTTTGTGATTCATGCGGAACTTAATGCTCATTCGGAAGTTTTTGGTTCATCCGGAACTTTGCTCATTCGGAAGTTTTTGGTTCATCCGGAACTTTGCTCATTCGGAACTATTACTCATTCGGAAGTTTTACTCATTCGGAACATTTAGACTCATTCGGAACTTTTTAGAAATAAACTCATTCGGAACTTACTGTTCATCCGGAACTTACTGTTCATTCGAAAGATTGTAACTCATCCGGAACTTTGTGGTTCGTTCGGAAGTTTGTGACTCATTCAGAACTTTTCAGAAACAAAACTCATTCGGAACTTAGGTGTTCATCCGGAACATTTGGTATTCATCCGGAACCTGGGAAAACAGATACAGTAATATTACCCGAAGAACAAGGAAAACTAATTTTAATCCAAAAATCAGCAAGTTTTTCACCAAATCTTAAATAAAACTAAACACAAAGCATCTACTAACCATAAACTACAAATCTCATTAACAAAAACACAAATCCCAACAACTTTTGAAGATCAAATTAAGAAAATAAAAACTTAAGAACTTGAAGATAAAGATGATGATGAACAAGATGAATTGGAAAGATAAAACAAAGCACTTGTATTGAATGATTAATGTTTAAACAAGATCAAACAAAGATTAAAATAACAAGATTGGAAAATCAAAGATCAAAATCACCAATCACCCTAGTGGTGATGGTGATGATACGAACTAAAGGGAGAAAAAGGTGGAAGAAGGAAAAACTAAACTAACTGGCACTATGTGTGAGGGGATGGGCTTATATAGCCTTGTCTTTTGGTTGGTGAGTGGGCTTTCTCCCGTTCTTCTTGTCTTCTCGTCTTTTCAGAAAAGCTGACGTTTTCGATTCCGATTCGGGATTTGTTGTCGATTAAATTCAACTCGTCTTTTAATTTCTTCGTTTAATAGACTTGAGTTTCTTCGACTAATATAAATCTTCCATCTTTGGTCCTTTTCCTCAGTAAATCTTTGAATAGGCCCAGTGACTTCAAATCTTTTACATCTCTTGGACAATAGACTTTATCTTGAGTCTTTTTCTTCAATAAATCCCGTGCAATCCCATGTTTTCTTCAATATTCATCCGGTTGGCACTGAAAACACAATAAACACAAAAACCACGCATAATTCCAAACAAATGATATTAAATACGTGTTTTGGTCTTGTTTTAGCCAAAATTAAGTGGTAAAAGGATGGGTGTTTACACACCTATCAATTATTATGTTGCTACGATGGTTATACTAGCTTTGGTGAATTGATTCTCGAATCAATGATGAACCCTAGTATGTCTAAGGTGATGAATGAATTTTAGCTGCTGTGGTGTATGGAAGACTTTTAGAATTTAGGGTTTATGTGAAGAGACCCTAGATTGGTTTGTTTAAAGCTTGAATCCGTAGGATTTCATGAATAAAGTTGTTGAAGCAGATTGTGATCTTATGGTTCAAAAAGGACATGTTTGTTGTTGAAAGCTGTGATTCAAAGATTCTGTGTTAGGAGATAACACGTGACTATTGTCAATAAGAAGAACAGGTCCAAACGAGTACATTACACATGATTCAATGAATTATGTGTTTGCTCTAAAAATGTCACATGAGTAACACGTAAATCAAGGTACTATTCTCTTTGACTTGCTTTTGTATATTGCTCACATTCGTCTCCCAAGGCTATTCACGTGATCATTCATTGGATACCAAGAATAGGTAATATTCCTTGGTATGTTATGAAAGTCTTGCTTTGATTATGCATTCCAAGTTTGGACGTGATTTGGAATTTTTGATTAATAAAAACGTGTGGTTATTAAGGCAAGGTATATTTCACACATGGTATGGGATATTCAGTTTTCTTTTTAGGAGGTGATTATTTTTGGCTGTGATTAGTCAACGTGTGTGTCCTAAGATAAGGATGTAAAGACGTGATTGAAACTAATGAGGCGTGATTTATGGAATATTTGCTAAATAAGATGGAAGGTACGTTGAAGATTGGTATTGACCATGACGTGTTATCCCTGGTATTTCGGGTTTATATGCATTTTGTGTTGTTGACTTTGGATATGACTCTCATGCGTATTTTTTGGAGGTAATACAAAATAATGGAAGTAGTTGAGGTGATGAATATTCTTGCCATAAGTTTCGGGATTTTATACTTGATTTCTTGGACTTAAACGTGTGATATTAAACACATGTATGGGTTATCTTCTTCTCCTACAGACATAAGTTTTTATATATGGGCTTGCTTGTAATTTGGGCTGGTAAGAAGTAATATACGCTGTAGTGGTATTTTATTTGCCCAGAGATGTGAAACACTATTAGTGACAGTTCTTGCGTCACTAAAGGTTTGGAGGACGAAGATGTGTTTGATAAGCAACAGTTTCAGCGAAGGTGTGGTGGCAGCATGCTATTAAAAAGTTTTAGTTAAAAAAAAAGCAGAAGGGTTTTGATATGCTACTAGTAGGTTATGCTGTTCCTACTGGTGAGCTATGGTTCCTACAGGTCATCTATTATTCATGTTGGTTGTGTTCTCGGTTCCTCCTGGTAATGTTTGATGGTTCCTCCTGGTTGAATCATCGGTTCCTACTAGTCGGTTCCTACTAGTCGGTTCCTACTGGTCCGTACCACTGGTCGGTTACTACTGGTTTTTTCCTACTGGTAGGTGTAGGTTCTTGCTGACTTTCTTCTGGTTCCTGTTGGCTTGTTGTATACTAACTTTCTTTGGCCAGTTTTGGTTCCTACTCGTCACGTAAGATTACTACTGCTTTGATTTGGTGACTAGTCTGATGTCACTACTGTTACTGGAGGAGGAGTTCTCAGCCATCATCATTTTGTTGTGGAGATTCATTGAAGAAGACATTTGATTATCACTTATTTTATGTTGTAGTTGATTTTCACAGGTTTTGTGTTCTTATCATATCTTAAAAGGAAGGGAGTACCTTTTAAGATAACTTGCTTGGTTTGTATGGTGACGAAGACTTGACATATCTAGCGAAAGGGTACGATCTATTCATATCTTATAAGGAGTAGCAGCCTTTTAAGATAACTTGCTCTATGCGTACATTTGCTATCGCTTGAAGGAGTTACGTTATTGTGCTCAGTGTCTCATTTATTTGAGGATTTTGTTCGAGATCGACGTCACGTGATTAGTGCAAGACATAAGACACAAGTTTGGGAGATTCCACTTCTTCATCAAATTCGTTATACTTGATTTTCTTCATCAGTTATCTCTCCATGGAGCCTACTGGATTTGCCGTGCACTTCTTAAGGGGAAGACGATCCTTTTTTGAGTTGATGTGACAAAAAGGGGAAGAATGCATGGATCAAGGGGAAGTTTAGCCTTCATCTATATTAGCTTCAGGGGAAGCTTGTGCTTACTGGTTTTGTCATATCAACTAGGGGAAGATTGTTGGGACTTAGATATCTTGAGTTGATATGACAAAAAAAGATGAAGGACCTAGTAGTAATATATTAGCTTAGATAGTAAGCTAGGGTTGTCATGTAACCCTAGTCCCTCTATTATATAAAGAGGGTAGGCACCTTGGTTGTTATTGACTCATTCACAAACAATGTAAACCATAGGTGTGTGTGCGTTCTCCTGGTGTCAAGCCTATAAGGCACCAAGAGTAGTAGTTAATAGCATTATTAATAGTAATCATTTATTAGTGAAAGCCTTGTTCTTGGTTATGATTGTGTTCTTTATGATTTCGCTGTGCTTATTACAATCATGATCATGACATCCCAGATGAGTCTAGATCCTAAGACTCAACAATGTCTCTCTCTCATGTTCATGAGGAATTGCTGCATTCAATGATTTAGACGACTCCTTGATTCTTTCAATCTGACCCTTTTTCAACCGTATCTTGTTGTAATTAACTAACCTGACCTCAATACACTTCTCAAGTATATTGATGTGATTGAGTGAACCACTTCTAAAGGCTTCAGTTTGGCAACCCGTATGCAATTTGAAAATCTGGTGAAGGATTGGAGTCGAATAATGAAAAGGAGGTTCCATTGACGAGGCAAAGAATTCCTTAAACTGTGTGCGAAGGATTTCTAGACACATCTTCGCTTTAACCTCATGAAGATTCTCCCTTTCAAATTGCAACCGTAACTCATCAAAATTATTGAAAATCTTCTTTTTGAAATTATCCACTTTGCCAAAGAACATCTGAACTAGGGTAGGAAGTTCGGTCATGTTGTGCGGATAGAGAAGTGCAAGGTGTGTCTTGAGCTCGTGAAGGATTTCCAATGTTTTTTGATGCAGTTTGATCTCTTTGAGTTGCATGTGTTGTAGTTCTCCGTCTTGAAAAGTCGAATTCAAAGATTCCATTAGAGTTCGATGAAAAATGAAAGAAAAATTTTGGTCTTGTCAAATAAATCTTTTCACTTTATCTCGTCACTTTTATCACTTTTACTCATCACTAATGTCGTTGTCGAGACCCGATTAGAACTAATAATCTTCTTAATATACAAATTGTATCCAATATTGTAAATTTTGATATCAAACTCGGATATGAAGTTTATTAAGTCACGCAGCCCATTAAAATGTTACTCCACTCGAGTCCAAAGTATCACTAATAGTCGGCTCATCCAACACAGTCCAACCGAATCCAACACAGCCGGCCCAAGATTGTCCTAGTCACAAAGCTGGACCAATACAAAACCCGGTTTACTAGAAAAAAGTGTGGGATATACGAGACCCACTCAAATCCTAACTTTCCTCACACACGCTATAACCTAATCCTAAATGAGGTTACAACCTCAAACACTTGTCTCACAAACACTTCTCTCTTTCACACACAGAAACCAACGCAGCACCCCCTTATCTCCATATAATATCCTCCGCCCCTTTCTTATCCAAACTCAGTAACCAAAAATAACTGACCATACTCAACTATTATCTTCTTATCACTTTTGATTTAAGATGAATCGAAACCCACACTAGGTAAACTTTCTGCTTTATTCGATTGATTCGAATAACAACAAACCAAGCTGATTTTGTCTTCAAGATCTATACGAGATCTCGGGTACGTTATTGTTTGCTGCATGCGTGAGTTTTCTGTTTTAATTCAAAACCGAAATAAAGAACGAAGATTATAACAGATTTGTTATATATCAATCTTTATATTCGAAAATTAAAAGAAAAGGTTTACACTATTCACAGATCTGTGATCAAGGATGTCGTGTAAATGATCTAATTAGATCTCGGCATGCATGTCTTAACACGAGATGAATCTGAGATCAATGTTGATTTTTGAGTTGTGTAGGTTGACTTGATGTTTTTTCGAGTGATGAGGGTGGTCAAGTCTATTTTGGAGTCTGTTCTTGGTGAGTCTTTTGGTTATGAGACTTGTTGTTTTCTGTGATGAGTATTTGTTTTTGGTTTGTTGATTGTGAGTCGGTGGGTCGAGAGTCGAATCGAGTGGTGATGATCGATTCTTCGTGGTCGAGTCTGTTGATGAGAGAGTCTAAGTCAAAGTGACAAGGGGGTGTTGTGAGGGTTGAGGAGGCTTGGGTGTTCGAGGCTTGTTATGTTTTAAAAGAGTCGAGGCTTGGGTGTTCGAGGCTTGTTGTGTTGTCTTGGGTTTAGTTTGAGGGTGTGGTGTTGATGGTTTTCGATTATGGTCTTGGTCGACTCTGCGTCTATGTCGAGTTCGAGTCTTAGTCGTTTGTGATGAGGCTGTTGATACGAGAGTCTAGTCTTTGGTCACTTGGTTGAGTCAAGTCGACTGGATGAGTCTTTTTGTTTTAGTTATCAAAACCATCGGAAAACAAGCAGTCGGAAAGCTATCGCAATGTAACTGATCGGAATGCTATCCGAATAAGACCATCGGAATATCTATCGGAAAAAGTATCAGAATACGTATTTTTCGGAAAAATATATGTCGGAAAGTTGAAACTTGTAACCGTCGGAAAAATGGTCGGAATGCAAAACCCTTTTCCGACGGAAACAAATCTATAAAAAAAGAAAGTATCGCAAAAAGAAACCCTTTTCCGACAGTTGTGCATTCAAAACAAAACGACAGTTTAGACAAAAAAAGTTGATAAAACTGATATTATTTGTGACAAACCAAAAGATATTATATAAGATATAATTTTAGACAACCAAAAAAAAAATTATATATCGAGACACACAAAATGTAACATAGATCGAGACAAACAGTAGGTATTAAAAATATATGAAGCTGATGAGACTTTGTAACAAAAAACTCCCAAATTTAGACTATAATTTGTTAAAATAAATTTCAAAAGTAAGAAAAAAGATTATACCAAATCAAATAGATCAAAAGTGATATACCAGATTTGGAACCAAAAGAAAGAAAAATAAAATTTACCACCAAATCAAAAGATCAAAACACGCAAATCCTAAGATGCAACCATAGCTCTAATACCATTTGTAGGATCTTAGGATTTAGCAATGTTTGTATTATCTAAAGAAGAGATGGAAAAGGAAGAACTTAGAGAGAGAAAGGTAGAGAGAGAAAGGAGAGAATATGGAAGAAAGATGGAAAATGTGAAATGACAAAGTGTTCAACCCCTCCTAACATGATAGGAGGGGGTTTATATAGCCACCCTACATATGGGCTTTGGTGGGATATATCTTAATACATTGGATCACGAGCCCAATACATGTATCTATCTTTGGAGTGACCGATTCTTTCTAAATACGTAAAAACGTATTTCCAACAATCTCCCCCTAAGGGAGGTCACTCCAAGTTACAATGTCCTAAATAGTCTATAGCTTGTGATCTATGCTAACAATGATGTGACCGAGACTTTCTTTAGAAAAACGTATTTCCAACAAATATTTTTAATTATAGTTTAGTTTTGTTGCATCTTAGAGTTTAAATTTTAGTTTAATTAATTTGCATTTTAGAGTAATTTTATGTGAATTATTTGTGCTTTTATTTTTATATATTCCTTAGCCTAAATAATTTTCCCTATTTTAGTTTAATTAGACAATAGATACCAAACAAGCTTTATTAACCAAGAACAATCAATCTCTACGATAAAATTGGATTTCAATTCGAGTCGATTGGAGGAGAAAACAACTATACTAAACAATGTTATATTACTTCCCAAAGTTCTTTAGCAGATTCATACTTTCTGAATTTTTGTTGATTCTTGCTTCCAAGGGCTAGTTTGAGAATACTCAAAGCCTTCATATCAAGCCTTCTGTCAGCTACCTCTGCAGCTGAGGTGGCTCTTCCATCTTCAGGTCTAGGAAGCAATTCTCCAGCCTTAGCATTGGCTGTTCTGCTTTTCTCAATGGAGTCTAAGATCTTTCGTGCTTGGTTAACTTGTTTCCAAGCTCAACGACCTCCTAGAGAATATAACTATCCACTTGGAGATATTGCTCAAAGTTAAACTTCCGTAGTTCAAAGTTATCTAGGTCAAGCATGGGGATTTTGAGGTTATGATTAGAGGATCCTAAACTTTGGGTTTCTGACGTTGAGGTCGACATAATGATTTTAGGATTTTGAAAAATTAGGGTTTTATACGATTAGGGTTTTGGTGTTCTTCTGATCAAAGTTCCTCAACAAGCTCTGATACCACTTGTTGATCCCAAACTTAGATCGATTCTGCTTTGTGTTAACGAGATTAAATCAAGTATAACACATAGAGAAACTTTGTGTTTATGAAAATCTAAGTGTTATGCGGAACTAACACTTAGAACAAAGAACAAAGCAAAACACATGTATAATAAACTTTCACTTGTATTGATAAACGATTGAGTACAATGAAAGTGAGTAAAACATGTATCAACAATGAACCCTAAGACCTCCTTTTATAACATAAGGAGTCTTGAACAATAATCTACTTATCAACTATTCTAGGAAAATATAAATATAGATAATACAATGTTGATAATATCTTTCCTAAATATACAAAACGTGTTGACTAAGTAGTTGTCTTGTGACTGGGATTTCCTATGTCAACGCCTTGATTTGTCCTGTCAGTGCCCAATCTGTCAGCGCTTTAATTGCTCTTGTCAAGGTCCAAAATCCTTTTGTCAGTGGCTTAGTGACTTAGCTTTTTTTATTCCCATCCAAGCAAAGCGACTGAATTTTCATAAAATATTTAAAATTTTATATTACCACGCTACTATTATATGTTTTAGATCCTGTTTAATGTGTTAAATGTTCATCAAGGAATAAATTCTAGTAAAACCTTATGTGTTGTGCAAAGGTAAATGCAGGTTTAACAAGGGACGTTAAGATCAGGATAATTCAATCCCTTTTGTAGCCTCATTGGCACTAAGACCATAACGGAAATAGATATGGCTATTGATTCAACTTTATCCAAGCCTTATCCTTCTTGGTTCACTCCTAAAATTACGATTACATGAATCTTCACATTTAATTGATTTTTTATTATTAGGTAATCGTTTTATTGATATAAAATGCAACTAAATTCACATAGTGTTCTATTTTTATTTGATAGTACAGTATTCGGGCCTGGGTGTTACGTGGGTTTGAGTTCCTAACGGATGGGCTCAGATGCTTTGGATTGGGCTTCATCTTGTACTAAGAAGAGATTGAGGTGATGATTTACTGCATATATAAAGGTAAACCGTTAGCCTTACCGTAGGGACGAACCTCACGATTATACTACATTGTAACAGTAAGATTTCATGTTGTTAGAAGTATGTTTGTATATTAGGAAGAGTGACAAAATCATACCTTGTGGGAGTGTCAGAGTTTACCATTTATAGGCGAGCTTGGTACAAGGTTTTCATAGTTTTTTGGGTAGTTCTCAGAGTGGTCCTTTGTCGGTTAAAGGCTTTGTTCTAATATGCTAATCGTGGTTTGTGATCCACTCTCAGGGAGTAGATGTGCTAGTTGGTTGCGGATCCGCTTCAAGGAAGCCGATCTGTTAGTTGTTTGTGGTAGGGATGAGCATCGGACGCAGACCGACCAACACCGGATCGGACCTGGGATCGAAATGGTCTGAAACCACAAACCGGGACCGGATCGAAATGGTCCGGTCCAGTCCTATTGGGTATAATCAAAGAGATTTTTGGTATGACCGAACCGGACTGAAGACCGAAATGGTCCAAAACCCTAGACCGAGGACCGGACGAAATTGTACGGTTCGGTTGGGTTTGGTCCGGGTCGGTTTTGGGTTTGTCATGCTCTGCCCTAGTTTGTGGATCTGCTCTTGGGGAGCTGATATGTTGGTGTTTTGCCACTGTGTTAGCCTTATGTTTACTTAGAATTTGGCCCAAGTTTTGGTGTATGGTTTTAGGCCCAATGAGTCGTGTCCATACTATATGCCATCAAGTCCCCCCAGTCCATTGTTTTTTGCGCCGTGTGGATGAAAACTAGACTTTGTTGCTGTCTTCTTCCGTTAGCGTCATTTGTATCCGTGGTTATCATCTTAGGTAGGTAGAACGCTTTCCCGTGTTTGATTGTGAGTCTTTCACGTTTTGACTAAGAGGACAGTTTGGCAGGTAACTTGTCCCACTTGCTATGTCCCGTCCTTTGCACTTCCATATCCTGACCGTATGTTTCCTTAGTGGGATACACATGCCATCATCTTGTGCGAAGTGTCGTTACTATACTGACGGTATAAATACTCTTTGCCCTTTTCACTATTTCTTTGCATTCCATTCACCATGTTCATCGCCATTAGATTTTTTTTAAGCTTTTCATCTTCTTGTATCAACGATTTTGGACCTCTATACTTGTCAGGTTATCTTTTGCCACTATGTTAAAGATTATTGTATGATGCCTTCAATGACTTATAGATCTGTGATGACCCAATGTCAATCAGATGCTTTATTTGCAAAGTACCATATTCTGTCTTGTGTTCATCCAGAATTAGCTAGCTCGAATGCTAGTATCCGGTGAAGGTTGAGGTGTATACTCGTGTCTTCTATTTTGCATGTTATCGCATTCCTTTTCCACATTTTTTCTTGAGGTGTGTAACACCCCTATTTCACATATAGCAGCGGAAGCTAATCTGGGGTATTACTTCATGGAACACAAGTCATAATGATAGAAAACAACTCCAAAGATTGTTTTAATAAATTTTATTTATCATACAAAAATCAATGTTTTATATTATAAAGGTCCCACAAATTCCGGCTAAATTTATCAACAAGCTCCCGACAATGGGGCGATTTCCAGCCACCAATCTACCTAAAATTCCGGCTAAAAAAACCTAGCAACTGCCTCTTTATCTTAATTGGTGTCAATTCTTTTTTTTTCTTGATTTAGGGTTTCGTTTGGTGCTTCTAAGGTTACCATTCGTTTATTTAGATCAGATCTAGGAATTATTGTGGCAATAATATATGCAATCGGTTCAAGGTTTTTACTATTGTAGAATGGTTGTGCTTTGGTTTCTATCAGTCTATCAAATGGAAATCGCCCCATCTTGAAATCCTAATAACCCTTCATTCGTTTGTTATTCTTCATTAGGGTTTCGATTTGGTTTGGTTATTCTCGATCTCAGTTTTTTTGTACATCTTTATGGATCGATTGGTCGACTGCGTGAATGTTCTTCTCGTGGGATCCACGCATGGTATCGCATCAGGTAAACTCTTTTATTATGGTTTCTATCGACAGGTTGTTCATCTCAAGGGTTGCGATATTGGTAGTAGTAATTTGTATACACTTTTAGGAAAAAGAGCAACAAAATAGTGGAAAGTATCAAACAAATGACTTTAGGAAAAATCAAATGTTAATGACCCTTAAGGTGATGAAAGTTCGTTTCCCAAGGAGGTATATGTGTGTGAGAAATTTGTTCAAGATTAGTGATTAATATTTGGTTTCGAAAGGGATGAGAAGAGAAGATGACAAAGACGTAAAAATAAAAATCAACAAAAAATCACTACTAGAAAGTTAAAACGTAGAACCTTAAAAATCACCAAAATAAAAATAAATTCTAAAAATTACCAAAAATTCACCAAAAATCCAAAATAATAAACTAAGAGTTTACCCATGATCAAAACTTTTTCAAACCTTTTAAATAATTAAATATTCAATTTTTAAATGCTAATTAAAGCCCTAAAAATCAAATAAATTATCAAAAAGCCCAAATAAAGATTTTTCAATTGATAAAACTCTAAAATGACCTAAAAAGATTAAAAAGCTATTTTTAGAAATATTAAAACTAATAAAAACTATTTAAAATGATTTAAAAACTAATAAAACTTAAAATAATTATAAAAATTAATCTAAAAGAGATAAAATTATTCTAAAAGTTTCTAAATTCCTATTTTAATGTATTAAACCTAAGAAAAATATAAAAAGTTGGAAAATGTAAAATTTTAAAAATAATAATAAAATAATAATAAAATAATATTAAAACTCCAAAAATTATAAAAAATTCTAAAAACTTGCAAACTAGTTTATTTTAACCTAAATAATCAGAAAATCAAAGTGAAATTACCAAAATACCCCTAATGGGCCCTCAAATGGGCCAAATCCAAAATCAGTCAACCTAAATGGGCTTTTGGGCCCAAAAAGTCAAACTTGGCCCAATTGACTTGGAAAAGCCCTATCTGACTTAAAATTCAATTCTAAGAATAAAACTCTAAAGGCCCAAAAGCTGAAAATGTGCTTATCACAGCTTATTGAACACAAAGCTTATTCTTATTGGGCTTTTCAGCCCATTAAGCCATAAGCTAATGCCATAAGCTCTAATTTGACACACAACCCTCTTTTAGGATGCTTAAGAGATCTGTCAAAAGAAATTTCCAAAAAGCACACTCAATAAGCCAGAAAATAGAAAA
This sequence comes from Glebionis coronaria, assembly GCA_025667525.1. Classification (NCBI taxonomy): domain Eukaryota; kingdom Viridiplantae; phylum Streptophyta; class Magnoliopsida; order Asterales; family Asteraceae; genus Glebionis; species Glebionis coronaria. Next base: position 475,831 of record JANFOE010000636.1, on the reverse strand, counting down.
GCAAAAATCCACAAACCGACAAAATAGTCGTTTTTGAGAAATAATGCACCTCAGGACTTGATTCAACTTGCAAAAGCTTTCAAATGGACTCAATAAGCAATATCAATCAACAAAAATCCAATAAGCACAATCAATAAGCCAGAATAAGCACAAATGAACTTATGTAAAAGTCAAAGGAGTTGGTTTTCTAGTCAAACCTAAAAGTCAACCACCCAAATGCTCCAGTATGAACAAATGGGTCAAAATATGAGCACCTATTACAAAAACAAAGTTGTTGCAGGTTGGAATAAGCTTTTATAGCTTATTGATAAGCTGACACCAAAATTGCACTAGCAGTGGTAACCAATCAGGGGAAAGGAGTTCCCACTGCTTTGACTAATTGACCAAGCTTATTTGAGAGTTCTGGTTTGATTCAATTGGAAACAAAGGCACCCTTGTGATCAGTGAATCACAAGGAGTCAATAGCAACAATAAAATCACAAAATGGTCCACACAATTAGCCACAATAAGCCAAACAGTTACCAGATATGCACCAGATATGCGAATAAGCAGTTAAGCACTTAATAAGCAGATTTAAGCACAATAAGCCAACCAAACTTAACCAGATGCATACACAAGCTATGTAAACTAAGAACAAACACAAAGCAACAAGAATCAAACACTGAATCAAAGTAAATAGCTAGATCAAAGCACAAAATGTTTCTGATGAACAATGAACAATATGCAGACAAGTTTTGCTGATATACTTGACACTTGATCCAATTTCAAGCCTCAAATCCTTCTTCCCTGGTGTGATTAACTATGATTTAGCACTTGTTAGCCCTAGCCTAAGCCTAGATCTAGGTGTCCTCAAAATCCTAGCCAATTTTACCAAGTTATTAAGATTTTATAGCCAATTCAAGAATCAATGAGTTCAAAACCTCAAAACCTGCAAACAGATGAACAAATACACCCAAACAACAGATACCAACTCTTGCTAACAACACACAAGCACTTAACAAGCCACAATCCAAACTTATGCAGTACCAAACACTCCTTAATCAGTCACTTATCAAAGAAACTTGTGATTTCTTCTAATAACCTACTGATTTTAATGATCAAAAACACTTACTAGGCAGCAACTAACACAACATAAATCACCAGCACAAACACAAATACTCAAAATCAAAGCACAAAATCCAAAACAGTCATAAGCATGAAATTTTTAGAGGAATCTTAACAAGAGCTTATACCTGCGTTCCACAACATCCTAGGAAGGCCAGCAATGCTCCTTGGACCTTGTTCAACAACTAGAACAAGACCAAGGTACTTCAACAAGGATGATCAAAGCCTGCTGATGTTCAAAGCAGAACAAGGCTTTGATTATGATATATCTTCAACACAAGCAACAAACAAACTCAACCAAAGGCTTAGAATCCTTATTAGGCTTGGTGTCAACAAGCTTGAAAGAACTCAAGGTTTAAGGCTAAGGGTTAGTACACAAATAATAACCAAATTCAGAAACAAGGATTTCAAGGCTTTTGAAACTTGAAAACCTTTCAAACCTAGACGTGCCTTAACCACAAGGTTAAGGAAGGTCTAAACAATCAAATGGAACTCAAAATTAGGCTACTCAAACACCAAACTTTTAACTAAATCAAAAAGAGATTTCAAAATTCAGAAATTCAAATTTTATTTAACTTAAAAAGGAATTACAAAGATTGATAGCCTAAAACTGGAACAAAGGGACTCTCACATGTTGAGGTCTCCTTTTATAGGCAAATGCCTGGCTAACACTATTCACAAACCCTAGATGTGAAATTCCCTAAATGACCTTAAGTTCTTCTAGACGTTTTCTTCATTTGAGTTGTCCAAGTTGATCAAGGCTGTTCATTTTAGCTTTGGAATGAAGCAAGGATCCTAGGATGTTGATTTGGACACGTCAGATAACTTGGAGGCTAAGTTGTCATGTAATTGGCTAAACAGGAATTGGGGGTGGGGTCCATGGTGAGTGGGAATAAGGGTTTTATGGTTTGGATGAGTTTCTACACATGTGAATCACTCATGTGCAAAGGTAATTGAAAATTACCCCATGTTTAAGTGGAGTAAATTCTGGGTGGTGAAAAAGTGAATAGTAGTGTGTTTGATCCGAAATTGGGGGAAAGAAAGGTGTTTGGCGCATTTTGAGTTTTGAAAGTTTGAAAGTGGCAACTTAGGTCCTTGTGTTTTGAGATTTTTGGTAAACAAGGCATTTCAGCCCTAAAACGTATTCTCCTTTGTTAATTAGTTTCACCATTTGTCACTTTTGGCACAAAACTTTGGAAAAAGGTTATCAAGGGTTGTTTTTGCCATTTTGAGATATTTCAAGGGCTGATTTTGGACTTTCTTGATCTTCAAAGGTCTTCAATGTATCTTTGGCTTGATGAGGGACCATATTTGACAATGTTGAATAGTTGAGGGACTAAACTTGTCATTTCTTCAAAGTTGAGGGACCTTTTGTGTAATTTTGACAAACTTAAGGGACCAAACTTGTAATTATTAATATACAAGGGTTTTAAGTGTCATTTCTTCAATGAATAAGGATCAATCTTTTTTGTCTTCAAGTCTTAAAGGTATTTTGTTGAGAATTCCATGATTAGGGCCCGGTTCTTCGTACGGCTTCGTTTCTCGTGTCCGTTTTTCCTTGTAAGTTGTGATCTTTTGTCTTCTTCACGATATCCATACCTAAAATACACAAGTAAACAAAAACAAGCATATATATGGTATTTTATGACATTTTTATGCATTTAAAGCCCGAAAAGAACGATGAGATCATGTATAAATGCCATCTCATCACTCCCCCATACTAAGCCATTGCCGTGCCCTCACGCAATGCTAGAATAAAGTATCAAAGCATCACCAAAGTTCTATTTTATTAACCTTTATTGAAGAGTAAAAGACTTGCAACATACTACGATGATGTGTAAAGACATAATGTATGATTTTCATCACAAAAAGTGACTTTTAGGGTCAAAGAATAGAAACAAGTAAATGTCCCATAGAGTAAACTTCGTCATCCTTGATTGTCATACATTCCATGCTAAGTGCAAAAACGAGATCATTGTTGGTACAAGTCACAATGCTAACACTACTCATACGTCCAAATTGTGTAATACTTTTTCTCCCCGCAATCCTAGTTATTTATAAAAGGAAATGGATTACTAGCATTTTTTATCTATTTGTCATGGATCACAAGTGATTCATATTGACTTATTTGAGTAGCTATTAGTCCGAAAGCAAAGTAGAACGATTTGATCAATAGTTAGCCGAAGGACAAAATCTTTTAAAACGGCTTCTCGTGTATCTCCTTAAGTTCATATCTTGGCATAACTCGTTTCACGATTTGAGACCTTTCTCGGACCGATATTTGGCATGTACTTCATACTTCAAATATTGGGAAGACGTTCTTGAAATTATGGTCTTCTCTTCACATACTTGGAATTTCTTCACTTGACGTTTTTGAGAGATTCTTCATATTGGACCACGACTTCATCATTTTTCTTCAATCTTTACTTTGGATTTTGATATACAACGATCCGCCTCCTTTTCGGACTTGGATATATTTATCCTCATACCTTGTTAGGGTCTTTTTGGATAGACTTTCTCCACGATCTTTAGGGGAGTAATTGCTTCTCGTCGTGTGTATCGATCCTTCATATTGATTTAGGAATAATGATACTTCACATCATCTTTGGATCTTTAGCAAAAATAGAGCTCCTCATGCCTTGTTAGGGCCTTTTTGGATAATCACCAATCTTCGCGTCCCGCTTCAATAAGTTATGCCTTGGCTATGAACTCTATTCAACCCCGAGCAACTTTTAAACGATCTTGCGCTAGAGGCTAAGTAACCTTTCAAATCGTACGACCTTACTTATTGCAATTATGATTTATTCCTAATGCATTGATCTTATGGGAAGAAAAAGCCACAATTAAAAACATATGAGTTTTTGAAAGAACTCTTTCATGTTCTACGTTTAGCATGATCACTTGTCTAACTCTATCATTTCTCGTTCTTCACTATATAAAGACCTCTAATTAAAGAGACTCGTGAATACTTAGCCATGCAAGTCAAAATTAAGCCAAATTTGGATTAGCTTTCATTAAGACTATATTAAATCAAAGTTTAGAGAATGCATTTTATAGTTCCCTTGATAAGTGACTTTCTAGAATAAATTATAGGAACTTGCGAAAAGTTCTTGTTCTTAACCCGAATGAATTAAGACTTTCGCGTTTTAAAGCTCCCTATATAAAAGTCTAACAAAACTTGAATTGAGCGGGTTAAGGAATGTAAATGGCTCCAAATGCCCATCAAGTCAAAAATTAACTCTTATTCTACCCATCGGAAAATATACATTCGTGTCTTAAAAACACTTATGAAAACTAAGAAAAATTTTAAAATTTTGCCATTTTTAGCCTTATTAGCAACACAAAACAATGAAAATTGGAAAGCGCGAGGGCGTAGCAAAGCAAGTACCTATTCACCCCCCATACTAAAAGTAAACATTGTCCTCAATGTTTCGAGTCTAAAGGTGGAGCACCCCCATACTAGAGACGAAGAGTCGAATGCTTAGGATCTAGTATGGAAAAGGTGATCAACAATATATCTAAAGCCGTTTATTAAGTATACTAAAAGATAATTGTTAGAACAATAAAGGATATGTCATGGAATCGTTAATAACTTCTTCAAACGAACGATGGAGGCTCACGTAAACGAACACGAGAGTCTTCAATCGTAGATGATGATGATGATCTAGATAACACAATCACAAACAACCACGAGACAACGAGTTGAAAGGGTACTAGTCCCCTTATTAGTGAATAGTTAGCATAAAAGATAAGCATGGGATCTCCCCCACGAGGCACCTCGTTTTTGATTACCGAGTCATGACCTCGACTCGATCCCCTCAATGCTAATTATCATTGGGGAAGGTGACTTGGTCGAGGGCAACCATTGAAGGAATTTCCCCACCAAAGTAGTGCTTAAGCCTATGTCCATTCACCTTGAAATTAGGACCATCATCTTGAGCTAGCTCAATGGTCCCATATGGAAACACTTGTTTAATGGTGAACGGACCCGACCAACGAGATTTCAATTTCCCGGAAAATATCTTAAGACGAGAGTTAAAAAGCAACACTTGATCACCAACGTTAAAAACCCGGTTTTTAATCTTTGAATCATGAAACTTTTTAGTCTTTTCTTTAAAAATTAATGAATTTTCATAAGCATTATCTCTTAATTCATCCAATTCATTCAATTGTATTTTCCGGTGATCTCCCGCGGTCTTCAAGTCAAAGTTTGCATGCTTAAGGGCCCAATATGCCTTATGCTCCAACTCAATGGGCAAATGACAATTCTTCCCATAGATTAACTTATAAGGGGTGCAACCGATAGGTGTCTTATAAGCGGTCCTAAAGGCCCATAAAGCGTCATCGAGTTTGTCGGACCATGAAGCACGGTTTTCTCCAATTGACCTCTCTAAAATCCTCTTCAAAGCTCGGTTCAAAACCTCGACTTGCCCACTCGTTTGCGGTTGATAAGCCGTAGAAAGACGATGTGTAACCCCATATTTCTTTACAACCTTTTCGAATTGTTCATTACTAAAATGGGTTCCACGATCGCTTATAATAGCACGAGGGGTTCCGAATCGAGAGAATAGTTGCTTCAAAAACTTCACTACCACACGAGCATCATTAGTAGGCAAAGCCTTAGCTTCCACCCACTTAGAAAGGTAGTCCACCGCGACGAGGATATATTTGTTGCCATGAGACGATGGGAATGGCCCCATAAAGTCTATTCCCCATATGTCGAAAATCTCACACACTTGAATTATGTTTTGCGGCATTTCATCACGTTGAGACGATTTTCCTTGACGTTGGCACGAATCACACGACTTCACAAGTGCGTGTGCATCACGATAGATAGAAGGCCAAAAGAAACCGGCATCGAACACTTTCTTAGCCGTGAGATTAGCACCGTGGTGACCACCCGTGGGTCCCTCGTGACAAGCTCTAAGGATATTAGAAGCTTCGGCACCAAACACACAACGTCGAACGAGTTGATCCGCACAAATCCGAAAGAGATTGGGGTCGTCCCAAAAATAGAACTTGACGTCACGAAAGAATTTTCGTTTTTGTTGTGTCGTCATACCCTTGATTATGAAATTGCCCGCATGGTAATTTGGAATGTCGGCAAACCATGGGGTGGTGTCTTTAGAATTCACTACACCGAGAGTCTCAAGAGGAAATGTTTCGGTGATTTCCTTGTTCTCGAAAACATCTTTGTGAGGATCTTCTAGACGAGAGAGATGATCGGCCGCTAGATTCTCGGCTCCTTTTTTGTCAAGCACGGTGACATCAAATTCTTGGAGGAGGAGCATCCAACGAAGCAATCTCGGCTTAGCATCTTGCTTAGCTAAGAGATACTTGATAGCCGAATGGTCGGTATACACTATGCTTTTAGTCAAGACGAGATAAGGTCGGAATTTCTCAAAAGCATAGACCACGGCAAGGAATTCCTTTTCCGTTGTGGTGTACTTCAATTGAGCCTCGGTCATCGTCTTACTAGCATAGTGAATAGGACGGAAATGCTTGTCATAACGTTGCCCTAAGACGGCCCCTATAGCATAATCACTTGCATCGCACATGATTTCAAAGGGTAATTCCCAATTAGGAGCAACAAGAATGGGAGCTTCGGTAAGTTTCCTTTTGAGAGTTTCGAAAGCCTTAACACAATCCTCATTGAAATTAAAAGGAGCATCCTTCTCGAGAAGGTGTGTCATAGGACGAGAAATTTTCGAAAAGTCCTTGATGAAACGATGATAAAAGCCCGCGTGGCATAGGAAACTCCTAACTCCCTTAACGGTTTTGGGATGAGGTAACTTGGCGATGACGTCTACCTTAGCTTTATCGACCTCAATCCCCGCCTTCGACACCTTATGTCCTAAGACGATTCCTTGTTTACACATGAAATGACATTTTTCCCAATTAAGCACAAGATTGGTTTCTTCACAACGTTTCAACATTTGCTCGATATTAGATAAACATGACGTGAACGAATTACCAAACACCGAGAAGTCATCCATAAACACTTCCATCGACTTCTCGATCATGTCGTGAAAAATCGCCATCATACACCGTTGAAACGTACCGGGTGCATTACAAAGTCCGAAAGGCATCCTACGATAAGCGAACGTTCCATAAGGACACGTAAACGTAGTTTTCTCTTGATCACGAGGGTCGATAGGGATTTGAAAGTAACCGGAAAAACCATCTAAAAAGCAATAGAATTCATTTCCCGCAAGTCGCTCCAACATTTGATCCATGAAGGGCAAAGGAAAGTGGTCTTTACGAGTGGCGTCATTTAACATTCGGTAGTCAATACACACCCTCCAACCGGTCACAACACGAGTGGGAATTAACTCGTTGTTTTCATTGGGCACAACGGTCATTCCTCCCTTTTTAGGGACACAATGGATTGGGCTCACCCATGGGCTATCGGATATAGGATAAATCATTCCCGCGTCAAGGAGTTTAAGGACCTCCTTTTTAATGACATCGTGAATTTTAGGATTCACCCTTCTTTGACTTTGAATTGCGGGTTTGTAGTCTTCCTCCATTAAAATCTTGTGAGTACAAAATTTTGGGTCAATACCCTTAATGTCGGATATTTTCCACGCAATTGCCCCTTTATGAGCCTTAAGAACTTTCAAGAGCTCGGTTTTTTCATTATTAGCAAGACCTTTTGCAATAATAACCGGAAACTTGTCATCACCTTCCAAGAATGCATATTCAAGGTGAGAAGGAAGATCTTTCAATTCAAGGATAGGTGGTTCCTCGATTGAAGATTTTGGTTCAACACTCATAACTTTCATCGGCGAAAGAAATGGTGGAATAGAAATTTCATCACTAATCAACACCTCATCTTCATTGTCGATTTCATTTGAAGTGAAATCGCCTCCTTGGAATGGAGTGAGATTTGGTGTGGAATTAGCAAGAATCGGATCCAAAATAGTGGGATTGCCACTTGACGAGCTATCGGAAAAACCTAACACTTCTTGTGAAAACTCATCGCAAACCACATCAACGATGTCAATGTGATTAATGGTAGCGATTGCATAAACATGAGAAGGTTTCGAGTTTTGAGTAGCGTTTATAACAAGTTCCTCTTCGTTGAATCTCAAAGTGATAGTTCTCGCATGAACATCGATAAGCGATCTCGAAGTATCTAAAAATGATCGACCTAAAATTAGAGGAACTTGAGGATCCGCGGGGATGTCAACTACTATAAAATCAACGGGATAGTAGAACTTCCCCACTTTCACGAAAACATCTTCGGCTACTCCACATGCCATAATCGTAGAATGATCGGCCATCTCGATGGACATGTTCGAAGGAATGAGAGCCGGAAGCGAAAGCGATTTCCAACTGGAAAATGGCATCAAATTAATGCTCGCACCAAGATCGGCCAAGGCGAGTCATTCTTTCATTTCTTTTATGTCACAAGGAATGAGAAACTTTCCGGGATCACCAACTTTTTCCGGTATGCGGTTAAGATAAACCGAAGAACAATTAGCAAGCTTTGAAAGCTTTTCCTTATCGCTCATCATACTTTTAAAAGTGGAAGCGAAACGAGGCATATATAACAACGCGTCGGCTAAACTCACATCAAAATGCACTTGTTGAAACATTTTTATAAAAAGCTCGATTTGTTGTTTGTTACGTTCTTGCAATTTCTCCTTGTTTCGTCTCGAAGGGTAGGGTAAAGGTGGTGTGGGTTGGTCACTAGGCAACGGCCTTGGAAACTCGGGTTCCACAATTGGTATTGGTTCAATCGTAGGTGTGGTATGAGCGGTACTTCGTGGGATTGTAATGTGCTCCTTTTCGACCATCACCTCGGGTTCTTTCTCGATTTCCTTCTCCGTAGAAGTACTTGGACGAGAGATTGGTTCCTTGAAAGTTTTACCACTTCGTGTAGTAATAACCTTCATTTCTCCCTTCGGGTTTGCAATGGTATCACTAGGAAGACCACCCGAGGAAGAGGGTTTACACATGATTGCTTCAAACATTTTAGCCATTCGGTCCTCAAATTTTGATTGCCTAGCATCCGCTTTTAATAACTCTTGCTTAATCTCATGTTGTCCTAATTCCATCTTTTGTTGGTTTAGTTGAAGACGTTGGACATTTCCTTCCATTTTGTTTGCATGAGTTTTAAGTTCATTAGCAAGTTCATTTTTTAGCTCGTTTTTCAACTCGGACCTTAAGCTAATCATCTCACGTTGCATGTTATCAAATTTAGCATCATTTGCTTTAGCATAATCCAAAAATTCTCCTTGCAAATTTTTAGTGTGAGCATTTTGAAAACCTTGTGTAGTGTTTTGAAAATCACGGTTTTGGTTTTGATTAGAAATTTGTCCATTCCCACTTTGATAATTCCCTTTGTTATAATTGCGTGTGTTGCCTTGGTAATTTCCTTGGGTGTTGTTTCGATAATTGTTAACATTTTGGTTTGGTGGAGCTTGATTTTGGCGGGAACCTTGACCATTTTGGTTGTAAGTTCCCGTTGCTACATAAGCACTCGAAGTGTTACCATCCGCGGTAATGCACTCGGAAAGATCATGAGCTCCCCAACAAGATAAACAACTCTTAGCAACCGCTTTAACCGAAGCGGAATTGGAAGCCTCTTGAGCCTTCCAATGGGACATTAGATTAGCAAATCTATCAAAAAACCGATTTTCCTCATTAGCTTCATCATGTAAGGCATTAATGCTACGAGACGATTGTGACGAAGATGACGAACCCATATTGGCAACACTCGGTGTGTTACGAGGGTTATAAACCTTAGATCTATTTTTAATGATTTGTAAAGCCTCATTTGTCGTCTTGCACAAAAAATTACCACCCGCGGCGGCGTCAAATAATCTCGTTCATGATCATTAAGCCCATTATAAAAAGTATCCACTTGATGCAATTCCGTAAAATCATGGTGTGGACATTCATGTAACATCTCTTTAAAGCGTTCCCATGCCATTAAAAAACTTTAATTATTTCTTTGCACAAATCGTGAAATCTCATTTTTCAAGTGTGTTGTTTTAGATGGTGGAAAAAACTTGTTCACAAACATAGAAACGAGATCGGCCCATGTCAAAATCGAATTTGGCGGTTCTTTCTCAAGCCAATTTTTGCGGGTCCATCCAACGAGTATGGAAACAACATCATCTTAATGGCGTCATGTGGAACATCCTTAAACTTGCTAGTGGCGGTGAGACGGTCAAAATTCCTAATGTGGTAATACGGGTTGTCTTTCTCGTGACCTCTAAACTTATTTGCTTGCAACATCGACATTAAACCCGTCTTAATTTCGAAATTCTCCGCAAGGATGGCGGGAATCACAATAGCCTCTCCAAAACCCTCGGTGGGTGCTTGTAGCAACTCCATCATAGTACGATTAGCCATGACGACTTCTTGTTCTACAATAGGTTCAACAATTGGAGGTTCTTCAACAATCAACTCTTGATTGGCTTGCTTTTGAAGTCGTTTACGAGCTCGTTTTGCTTGATTACGAGTGATCATAAACTTCACGAAGAATGGGAGGTGAGCAAAGAAGATTCTTTTTGGGTGTTTTGTGAATTTTTGATTTTTTTTTGTGTTTTTGATGATATTTAATTTTTTTGGATTTTGGTGTATCTTCGTAGACAACAATCTACAAAATCTCTCCTCGAATCAAACTCTTGATTAAAGAAGCCTCAAAGGAATGAAAACGATCACGTGGAGTGAACGCCTTTGAATGACTTTAGAACTTTGGTGAAAACCAAATTGTTCAAGAGGGTTTAATCACAAAGAAAACCAAGCAAATATACTATACGTAATAATACTTTGGGCGACAAAACCCTCGATTAGCCTTCAATCTCAAAATACTCACAAGCAAGCGGGGAAACGAGGCGGCGCGAAGCACTTAAGAGCCTTTTTCCTTAGGGTATATTTTATAATACCCGCCTTATACCCACCTTATAGTTTGTATCTTTCAAAATCGAGCTTCACGAAAGTATTTATTTATTTTTGCCTTTTTCTTTTTGTTTGAGATTCGAATACAATAATTGAGTGATGAAATCCCAATTAAGGTTGTGTTTTCACACTTTTGGAGATGTTGTAAATTTATTTTTGATACTTAATACAATATATTAATAATATTTGTACAAGAAAAACCAAGAAAATCGATAATACGTATTAGTAGAGTTCTACTAATACAAATACTATATGGTTAATATTAAAAACAACAATGCAAATTAATCACGACACACCTCCCCGGAAGCGGCGCCAAAGTGGTAGTAGTAATTTGTATACACTTTTAGGAAAAAGAGCAACAAAATAGTGGAAAGTATCAAACAAATGACTTTAGGAAAAATCAAATGTTAATGACCCTTAAGGTGATGAAAGTTCGTTTCACAAGGAGGTATATGTGTGTGAGAAATTTGTTCAAGATTAGTGATTAATATTTGGTTTAGAAAGGGATGAGAAGAGAAGATGACGAAGACGTAAAAATAAAAATCAACAAAAAATCACTACTAGAAAGTTAAAACGTAGAACCTTAAAAATCACCAAAATAAAAATAAATTCTAAAAATTACCAAAAATTCACCAAAAATCAAAAATAATAAACTAAGAGTTTACCCATGATCAAAACTTTTTCAAACCTTTTAAATAATTAAATATTCAATTTTTAAATGGTAATTAAAGCCCTAAAAATCAAATAAATTATCAAAAAGCCCAAATAAAGATTTTTCAATTGATAAAACTCTAAAATGACCTAAAAAGATTAAAAACTATTTTTAGAAATTTTAAAACTAATAAAAACTATTTAAAATGATTTAAAAACTAATAAAACTTAAAATAATTATAAAAATTAATCTATAAGAGATAAAATTATTCTAAAAGTTGCTAAATTCCTATTTTAATGTGTTAAACCTAAGAAAAATGTAAAAAGTTGGAAAATGTGAAATTTTAAAAATAATAATAAAATAATATTAAAACTCCAAAAATTATAAAAGATTCTAAAAACTTGCAAACTAGTTTATTTTAACCTAAATAATCAGAAAATCAAAGTGAAATTACCAAAATACCCCTAATGGGCCCTCAAATGGGCCAAATCCAAAATCAGTCAACCTAAATGGGCTTTTGGGCCCAAAAAGTCAAACTTGGCCCAATTGACTTGGAAAAGCCCTATATGACTTAAAATTCAATTCTAAGAACAAAACTCTAAAGGCCCAAAAGCTGAAAATGTGCTTATCACAGCTTATTGAACACAAAGCTTATTCTTATTGGGCTTTTCAGCCCATTAAGCCATAAGCTAATGCCATAAGCTCTAATTTGACACACAACCCTCTTTTAGGATGCTTAAGAGATCCGTCAAAATAAATTTCCAAAAAACACACTCAATAAGCCAGAAAATAGAAAAGCAAAAATCCACAAAACGACAAAATAGTCGTTTTTGAGAAATAATGCACCTCAGGACTTGATTCAACTTGCAAAAGCTTTCAAATGGACTCAATAAGCAATATCAATCAATAAAAATCCAATAAGCACAATCAATAAGCCAGAATAAGCACAAATGAACTTATGTAAAAGTCAAAGGAGTTGGTTTTCTAGTCAAACCTAAAAGTCAACCACCCAAATGCTCCAGTATGAACAAATGGGTCAAAATATGAGCACCTATTACAAAAACAAAGTTGTTGCAGGTTGGAATAAGCTATTATAGCTTATTGATAAGCTGACACCAAAATTGCACTAGCAGTGGTAACCAGTCAGGGGAAAGGAGTTCCCACTGCTTTGACTAATTGACCAAGCTTATTTGAGAGTTCTGGTTTGATTCAATCTGAAACAAAGGCACCCTTGTGATCAGTGAATCACAAGGAGTCAATAGCAACAATAAAATCACAAAATGGTCTACACAATAAGCCACAATAAGCCAAACAGTTACCAGATATGCACCAGATATGCAAATAAGCAGTTAAGCACTTAATAAGCAGATTTAAGCACAATAAGCCAACCAAACTTAACCAGATGCATACACAAGCTATGTAAACTAAGAACAAACACAAAGCAACAAGAATCAAACACTGAATCAAAGTAAATAGCTAGATCAAAGCACAAAATGTTTCTGATGAACAATGAACAATATGCAGACAAGTTTTGCTGATATACTTGACACTTGATCTAATTTCAAGCCTCAAATCCTTCTTCCCTTGTGTGATTAACTATGATTTAGCACTTGTTAGCCCTAGCCTAATCCTAGATCTAGGTGTCCTCAAAATCCTAGCCAATTTTACCAAGTTATTAAGATTTTATAGCCAATTCAAGAATCAATGAGTTCAAAACCTCAAAACCTACAAACAGATGAACAAATACACCCAAACAACAGATACCAACTCTTGCTAACAACACACAAGCACTTAACAAGCCACAATCCAAACTTATGGAGTAATCCCAAACACTCCTTAATCAGTCACTTATCAAAGAAACTTGTGATTTCTTCTAATAACCTACTGATTTTAATGATCAAAAACACTTACTAGGCAGCAACTAACACAATCAAACACATAAATCACCAGCACAAACACAAATACTCAAAATCAAAGCACAAAATCCAAAACAGTCATAAGCATGAAATTTTTAGAGGAATCTTAACAAGAGCTTATACCTGCCTTCCACAACATCCTAGGAAGGCCAGCAATGCTCCTTGGACCTTGTTCAACAACTAGAACAAGACAAAGGTACTTCAACAAGGATGATCAAAGCCTGCTGATGTTCAAAGCAGAACAAGGCTTTGATTATGATATATATTCAACACAAGCAACAAACAAACTCAACCAAAGGCTTAGAATCCTTCTTAGGCTTGGTGTCAACAAGCTTGAAAGAACTCAAGGCTTAAGGCTAAGGGTTAGTACACAAATAATAACCAAATTCAGAAACAAGGATTTCAAGGCTTTTGAACCTTGAAAACCTTTCAAACCTAGACGTGCCTTAACCACAAGGTTAAGGAAGGTCTAAACAATCAAATGGAACTCAGAATTAGGCTACTCAAACACCAAACTTTTAACTAAATCAAAAAGAGATTTCAAAATTCAGAAATTCAAATTTTATTTAACTTAAAAAGGAATTACAAAGATTGATAGCCTAAAACTGGAACAAAGGGACTCTCACATGTTGAGGTCTCCTTTTATAGGCAAATGCCTGGCTAACACTATTCACAAACCCTAGATGTGAAATTCCCTAAATGCCCTTAAGTTCTTCTAGACGTTTTCTTCATTTGAGCTGTCCAAGTTGATCAAGGCTGTTCATTTTAGCTTTGGAATGAAGCAAGGATCCTAGGCTGTTGATTTGGACACGTCAGATAACTTGGAGGCTAAGTTGTCATGTGATTGGCTAAACGGGAATTGGGGGTGGGGTCCATGGTGAGTGGGAATAAGGGTTTTATGGTTTGGATGAGTTTCTGCACATGTGAATCACTCATGTGCAAAGGTAATTGAAAATTACCCCATGTTTAAGTGGAGTAAATTCTGGGTGGTGAAAAAGTGAATAGTAGTGTGTTTGATCCAAAATTGGGGGAAAGAAAGGTGTTTGGCGCATTTTCAGTTTTGAAAGTTTGAAAGTGGCAACTTAGGTCCTTGTGTTTTGAGATTTTTGGTAAACAAGGCATTTCAGCCCTAAAACGTATTCTCCTTTGTTAATTAGTTTCACCATTTGTCACTTTTGGCACAAAACTTTGGAAAAAGGTTATCAAGGGTTGTTTTTGCCATTTTGAGATATTTCAAGGGCTGATTTTTTACTTTCTTGATCTTCAAAGGTCTTCAATGTATCTTTGGCTTGATGAGGGACCATATTTGACAATGTTGAATAGTTGAGGGACTAAACTTGTCATTTCTTCAAAGTTGAGGGACCTTTTGTGTAATTTTGACAAACTTAAGGGACCAAACTTGTAATTATTAATATACAAGGGTTTTAAGTGTCATTTCTTCAATGAATGAGGATCAATCTTGTTTGTCTTCAAGTCTTCAAGGTATTTTGTTGAGAATTCCATGATTAGGGCCCGGTTCTTCGTACGGCTTCGTTTCTCGTGTCCGTTTTTCCTTGTAACTTGTGATCTTTTGTCTTCTTCACGATATCCATACCTAATACACAAGTAAACAAACACAAGCATATATATGGTATTTTATGACATTTTTATGCATTTAAAGCCCGAAAAGAACGATGAGATCATGTATAAATGCCATCTCATCAGATATCAATCCCAGGGATTGTGTGAGTTGTTATCATGGTTACCACTGGTTCCTTAAAGCATGGTTACCACTGGTTCCTTAAAGCTTATGTTTCGGGTAACATGATCCTACTCGCTAAGAGTAGTTACGAGTGGTACTCGTTTTTTGATCGTTGGCAAAACCTTTTAGGTTTGTTTCTCATGATAACTTGAATCTTTTGCAAGGTTCCTACAATTTTCAGGATGTCTGTGTTTGTTGCTCGTGATTTGGAGGTGCATGCATGAGTGCTTTTTGTCGCTATGGTACATTGGATTGGGGAGTCGGTAGGTTAAATACCCTACACATCTTAGGGTTTCGTTTTGGTTATTACCATGTGGAGGTCATGTGATTGATCAACATGGTTTGGAATTATGCATTAATCATTGCGTATTTTATGCATGTTAGTTAAATATTTATTTTTTCATATATATACGGGTGATCAATTGTATTTGCTATCACATGGCCTTTACTTTGGTCAAGTGATAGATACACCCAGTGTATTATTTTATACGTTTGGGATGTATTGCTTAGAATCACGTGTGTGGTCAGGTTTCATCAGTTGATTCAAGCTTGGTTGTCGCAGTCTAGTACGTACACTCAAAAACGCTTATCTGGAGACGAAATTACTGCTTTGGCTTTTATATGTTGGAAAATCGGCATTGTAATGTTTATTCTATATTCTTTTTCCCAATTTATTTGGTAGTCATAAGAGTGGCATGTCATTCTTATGTAAGTTTGTGGTTTGTGCACATTGTGTATGTGCTGGATGTAGCCCATGTAACGGGCCGTGATGTAGGACGTCACCTAAATCCGTTTGTACTTCAACGTTTTTTGGTGTAATATATTTTACCGGGGTGAGTCCTCTTTACCCAAAAAAGGTCCCAAAAATTTATAAAGTATGTTTGAATGATAATATCTTCAAACGCGTGCCTATCATGCCATTCCGTGTTGCTCCATGCCGTTATCTTTATTACCAAATATATATGCTTAAAAGTCAACACAAAGGTTGAGTGAATTCGTAGGTTTTAAATCGTATTTTGAATACAAGTTTTATCTTTACGCTACATTATTATACACCCATAACATAAGAACAACATTTATTGCACTAAGCTCATGACCTTGTGACTTAAAGTTATCAGCATCCAACATTTGCCCTAAGTAGGTAGTCTGCAAAACTAACTCGAGTTATTCTCAATAAAGTGTATCCGTTTGGCCAATAGAGCTCTAGCAAGCGCGACTTGCCCAGACAGGGTGTCACAACCGAGAATTTTCCAGGCTATAAATAATAAATTATATTAATTATTAATCAAAATTCGTTTTTGAGAGATGTCAAAGTTATTTGATTTGAAAACGGGAGCTTATTGTACATATTCTAAAAGACTGCGTAAAAATCTAAGAACTGACGCGACAAGAATTAAATTTATATTTAATTAGCCAGAGATATTCGATAAAAAGATTCATTAAATTGTTTAATATTTTATTATAAAATTGAACAAACATATTTAATGGGAAGTCATTTTTTTTAAACGACGCGTTTCTGTAGCAATCGATAGATAATCGTCATTTTAAATGAACGAACAAATTTTTCCTAAATCTAAGTCGTATGAATAGTTTAATTTATCGGAGAAATCATTTTAAATCAATGGCGCAAATTTCGTAAACCAAACCGAATGTTAACGAGACCAGAACCACGTTTAAAACAAGATAAAAGAAAAGCTAGTAATTAGTTACACTTTCGACCCTCAACTATATACATTTTACACTTTCATTTGGATAGAAAATAATAACCCTTTTATTCATTCATAACAAACACAAACCCTAAATTTAAAACACATACAAAACCCTAGCATCTCTTAACATTTTCCGGCGCCATCACTTTTTCCGCCAAGATTCCCGTCATCGGAAAATATGCCGCCACCACCCTATATTAATAGATCGTGTAGATCTATGTTATGCACCATATGAATCCATCAGTTATGATCACCAAATCACCATAACACCACCCTGCCGCCACCACACATGGCCTACCGACCGTCGATTCGCTATCACCATGAAACCACTGCTATCCCACTCGACCACCATAGATTCGTCACCACCTAAGATACCACCAGACACCACCTTATGTCCATGGTCATCACTCCATCATCGAGACCTCATCAACTAGCACCGCAACCACAACCATCAACACCACCAGTTATCATAGCCACAAGATCCACACCACGATGTGGTGTGTTTGTTGATTAGTACCAGCCGAGCACCACCACACTATACCAGATCTAGCCTTGCTCGTGTATTTAGTTTGGTTATATACCACCACTACCGAAAGGTAAACTACATACCCATAAAACCACGACCTAATCACCATTCGTTCTGGATCCGCTATCGCAGGAGTTTTGCTTTAGACCTTATTATTACAAGGGTGTGTTTTGGTTACAGCCGTCATTAAGGGGGTGTTTGTTTGTTTCAACAGAAAGACGAACCGAGGGTGTTTGCTTATGAGGTTAACACACGCAAGTGTATTGGTAATAAGTGTGAAAACACTTATCCTTTTACGACTTATTTCCAATAATAACATGACCAAAACATGTATTTTATGTCGTAAAAGTCGGAATTATGCGTGGTTTGTGTTTTTATTGTGTTTTAGGACCAAAAGATGAAAAAGGAAGAAAACACGGGCTTTCACGGGCTTTTATCGAAGAAAACAAGAAAAGACGAAGTCAAAAGACAAGAGTGCAAAAAGAACAGAAGTCCAAGGCCTATTATGAAGATTTATCGAAGAAAAAGTCTAAAGACGGAAGTTTAATGAAGTCGAAGAACTCAAGTCTAAATAAGTGAAGAATTTATAAGACGAGTTTAATACCCTCCTAAACACATTAGGAGGGTAGTTAGCTAGTCATTTTCTTTTTTGTAGTTTTCATTTTAGAGAGAGAAAGTGCTTAACTTTCTCTCACTAAAACTTCATCTTTTCTTTTAAGTTAAGCTTTGTTTAATCTTTATATTAGAGTTTCATTAATCAAAAGTTCAAATTTAAGCTTTTAATCTTCAATCTTTTTCTTCCTTTCTTGATTTTACTTTATTCTTGATCCGAAATATTATTACAAAGTTCTTGATTTTGATGTTTTCGTGATTAAAAGGTTCATCTTTTTATGCTTTTCTAAGTCTTACACGGATTAAGCTTTAAGCTATTCATGCTTATTGGCTTATTTAGTGTTTAGCTTTTTGCTCTTAGTTTTCTCAAAAAGTTTATCCTTTTTAAAGTCTCTTTTATAAAGTTTACGAATTTCATATTGCAAAATTTGTCAAATTTATGTTTATTGAGTTTTTTTAAGATTCGGTTAAGTGAGCTTATTGAAAGTGCTTATTGAGAATTTTTTTTATCTCCATTTTCGGATTAGTTGGTGTTCATCGCAATATTGAGGGTTACACATTCCGACAGCAGCATTGTTTTGTATCGCAATAACCCTTGTGGTTCTACTTTGCGATCTAGAGTAACATCCCCCTTATTCCGATCTGAGATTGCGATCACATATTCTGACGGGACTTAACGTCATTTTAAGTCGAAACTCTGCCAATTTTAGTTTGCCACTTTCCGATAGTGTTGTATTCCGACAGAAGTGCATTGCGACAGCTTGTATTCCGACAGAATTGATCTTTTGTATTCCGATCTGAAACATTCCGATACCTTGGACATTCCGATAGATAGTGTATTCCGATTGAACTACATTCTGATGCAATTTACTTTAACATTCAGATGGTTTATTTGTACTACATTCCGACAGTTTTTACTTTGTTACATTTCGATGGCAACATTCCGATAGCTTTGTTTTAAATTTATTCCGATCTGAAAAGTTTTATGTTTTTAGTTTTAACAAAGTTTTAAGTTTTAAGTTCATTACGTTTAATTTTACTCAACGACATTTATTTGCTTTTAGTAAAAAAAATAGATAACCAAACCATTTTCTTTTATCCACCAAGAACGACTGAGTCGCACTAATTAACGGTAATCAATTCGAAAAGACTTGCAACTATGAACTTTCATACGAGGCAAACCCTTTGTATTAAATGGCGCCGCTGCCGGCTCTTTTCGTGAAGATTAACGGTTTTTGTGAGAGACACGTTGGATTTTGGGATCCGTTCACTTTTGAACGTTATTTTTCTTGCTTAAATTTTCAAAAAAATGCAAAAAAATATAAAATTTTCAAAAATACAAAAAAATATAAAAAACATAAAAAAACCAAAAATATTTCTTGTCTATCTTTATTTTCTTTTGTAGGTGTGTATGTGTACTCGTGCTCGTAAGAAGAAAGTAGCTCAAGCCAAAGTCATTACTCCACCTATTGTCACCATGGACAATCAACCAGTGATCGAGCTTTTGCAATCGCACGTAGAGGGCAACACCGATGCCATTGTCATACCTGAGATTGGAGCCAACAATTTTGAACTCAAATCCGGCTTCATTCAAATGGTCTCTGCTCAACCTTTCTTGGGGCGTTCGCTTGATGATCCTCATGACCATATAAAAAGGTTCCTTCAACTCACTAATACGGTCAAGTACAATGGGGTTTCACAAGAGGTGATTCGCTTGCAACTTTTTCCTTTCTCCTTAGAGGGACAAGCCCGGAATTGGCTTGATAAGGAACCGCCACAAAGTATTCTTACGTGGACGGATTTAGAGACCAAGTTCATTAACTATTTTTCCCACCCTCACGTACTACCGCTTTGCGGAATGAGATCATTACTTTTGAACAAAAGTACGGTGAGACATTTTGTGAATCTTGGGACCGTTTTAAGGAACTTTTAAGAAAGTGTCCTCAACATGGTTTCACAAAAGTACATCAAATTAATACTTTTTACAATGGTTTAAGCATGAATGACCAAGATTCACTAAATAGTGCCTTGGGGGGTAATATTTTGGTTAAGTCTTCTAATGCCGCATGGGACATTATTGAGAATAAGTCTAGAGTGCAAATCAAGAGTGTTCGGACTAATGTGGCTAGTGCTAGCACTACGGAGAGCGACAAGAGAATTGATAAGCTTACTTCGCTTGTTGAATCACTGGTTCTCCAAACCTCCAACAATGCCAAACAAATCACTGCCCAAGCTAATGCTTTGAGTCAATCATGTGAAATATGCGGGGGATCTCACTCATACACCGATTGTCCTTCGACTCATGACAATCCGGAAAATGTGTATGCCGCCAACGGTAACTATTCCACGGGAGGCTATCAAGCACGTCCTCAAGGTGACCGCAATTTGCTCAGCTATCGCTCAAACAACTTTCTTTCACCACCCGATTTTCCCCCACAAAACCCAAACAACCTCAATAGCAACAATCAAAACTAAGCTCGTGCTCCAAATCAATATCAAACCCAAAGAACCCCATATCCACCTCAAAGAAACAACCAAGTTTACCAACAACCCGCTTATCAACTACCTGCATACCATGCTCCTCCTCCCAACCAACCCACCGCATTACATCAAGACGTTGAAACTTACATGAGGACTAATGATGCGATAGTGTAGAATCTTCAGCGTGAAATGGCCAACATGAAAGCAGATATGGTGAAACAAGGGAATGATCTTCGAGCTGATATGTGAAACACTTTGGCTAGTCAAACGAATGACTTAAGGAACATGATGGCTAGTTTCTTCCCAAGTAATCAACCCTCTGGTTCGGGTTCTCTTCCGAGTAACATCGTTGCTAATCCAAGAGGGGAGATGAAAGAAATCACCTCTCGTAGTGGAAAAGGATTAAAGGAACCCGAGCTTCCTACACCTACACTGGTGATTGTGAAAAAGGAAAATGAGTCTACTTCTCAAATTCCTCCACCTTCTATTCCTCCAACTTCTACTTCTCCAATTCCACCACCTTCCACTTCTTCCCCTCTACCACCCAAGGATGTGAGTGAGAATTCCATTCCAAAGCCTTCATCTCAACTAAATATACCTTATCCCTTTAGGTTGAGGAAAGAGAAGTTGAAGAACAAGGATGATATTCAGGTTTCTAACTTTCTTAAAATGTTTAAACAACTGAATTTCAACATTTCCTTTGCCGAGGCTCTCGCTCACATGCCGAAATATGCTAAAATGTTTAAAGATCTTCTCAGTGATAAAGAGAAACTTCTCGATATTGCTCAGACCCAACTTAATGAGAATTGCTCCGTAATGCCCTTAAGGAAATTACCAACCAAACTTGGTGATCCGGGTCGTTTCTTGATTCCTTGCAACTTCCCTGGGGTAGAGACGTGTATGGCCCTAGCCGATCTAGGTGCTAGTATAAACTTAATGCCATTAAGTGTTTGGAAACAATTATCTCTACCCGAGCTAGTCCCTCCCGAATGACTTTGGAATTAGCTAACCGTACGGTTGCTTATCCAATGGGGATAGCCGAAGATGTCTTCGTTGGTGTCGACAAATTCACCTTTCCGGCGTATTTTGTTGTCGTTGACTACGAGATAGACCCCCGCGTTCCATTAATCGTTGGACGTCCATTCCTGAGGACCGGTCTCACTCTCATTGATGTAGCCGCAGGCGATTTAATCATGAGAGTTGGTGACGATAAAATCGTCTTCAACATGGGTAAACTTTCTAAGCAGCCTTCTGACAACGAGAGTGTTAATTTCATTGACGTTCTTGATGTGGCTTGTGAAGAACATTTCAAAGACGCTTGTAAAAGTGATTATTCTTCTCTACCCATTGTTGAGACCGTTTCCTCTATTGCTCCATCACTAACTCCATTTGGAGAAAGTGATTTCATCTTGAAAGAATTCGAAGCAACTTTGGGAGATGTGGACTTACAATATGACGATTCTCCCTCCAATTGGGATGAAGACATTCGTACCATTGAGAAACTTCTCAATGAGGACCATATTTCTCCACCATCTCCTAAGGATATCTATATCGATGAACCGAATTTGACTACGCCTTCCATCAAAAATCCTCCGAATTTAGAGCTTAAGGACCTACCGTCTCATCTCGAGTACGTTTTCCTTGAAGACAACAAGAAGTCACCCGTCATTATCGCAAAGGACATGAAAGAGGAAGAAAAATCTCGACTTATCGCCATGCTAAAGAATCACAAGAAAGCGATTGCTTGGAAAATCTCCGATATTCGTGGAATTGATCCTCACTTTTGCACACATAAAATCCTCATGGAGGACGACTTTAAACCCACTATTCAAAGCCAAAGAAGGGTGAATCCCAAGATCCATGACGTTATAAAAAAAAAGGTTATCAAACTTCTTGATGCGGGAATGATCTACCCTATCTCGGATTCACCATGGGTTAGTCTCGTCCATTGTGTGCCTAAGAAAGGCGGAATCACCGTTGTTCCCAATGAAAACAACGAGTTGATTCTTACTCGTCTCGTTACAGGGTGGAGAGTTTGTATAGACTATCGTAAACTCAATGATGCTACGAGAAAGGATCATTTTCCCCTTCCTTTCATGGACCAAATGCTTGAACGTCTAGTGGGTAATGACTATTAGTGCTTCTTAGACGGTTTCTCAGGTTATTTTCAAATTCCCATCGATCCCAAAGACCAAGAGAAAACCACATTCACTTGTCCTTATGGAACATTTGCTTATAAAAGAATGCCTTTCGGCTTATGCAATGCTCCTGGGCATTCCAAAGGTGTATGATGGATATCTTCCATAACATGGTTGAAGAAACTATGGAAGTCTTCATGGATGATTTCTCGGTCTATGGTAATTCTTTCTCTCATTGCCTTGCCAATTTGGAACGCATGCTTAAGCGGGGTGAAGACACTCGCCTTGCTCTAAATTGGGAAAAATGCCATTTTATGGTAAAAGAAGGCATTGTGCTTAGACATAAAATATCAAAAGCCGTTCTTGAAGTGGACCGTGCTAAAGTGGGTGTCATATCCAAATTACCTCCACCTTCAACCGTGAAGGGTGTGAGAAGTTTCCTTGGTCATGCGGGCTTCTATCGTCGATTCATTCAAGATTTTTCTAAAATCGCTCGCCCGATGACCTACCTCTTGGAAAAAGATACTCCTTTCATTTTTTCCAAAGAGTGTCTTGAATCCTTCCATCTTCTTAAGGATAAGCTTACTAAGGCACCGGTCTTGGTTACCCCTAATTGGGAGCTACCTTTTGAATTGATGTGTGATGCTAGCGACTTTGCTGTTGGAGCGGTTTTGGGCCAAAGAGTGAACAAACACTTCCAACCAATCCATTACGCTAGCAAGACAATGATGGGGGCTCAATTGCATTATACCACTACCGAAAAAGAGCTTTTAGCTGTAGTGTATGCTTTTGAGAAGTTCCGCCCCTATCTTGTCCTTTCCACCACCATCGTGTATACCAATCATTCCGCGTTGAAGTACTTGTTGACTAAGCAAGATTCTAAGCCAAGACTTCTTCGTTGGGTTTTGCTCCTTCAAGAATTCAACATTGAAATTCGTGACAAGAAGGGAGCCGAAAACCTAGCCACGGATCATCTAAGTAGACTTGAGGAACCTTATCAAGCGGATCATCCAAACCAAGAGATCAATGACTCTTTCCCCCTTGAGGCCGTAATGTCTATCAATCTAAATCTTGATGACACCCCGTGGTTTGGGGACATTGCAAACTACTTAGCGGGTGGAATTCTCAAGGAAGAGTTAACGTCCCAACAAAAGAAAAAGTTCTTTAAAGATATTGAACATTATTTCTGGGACGACCCTTACCTTTTCAAACAATGTGCGGATCTTGTCATTCGTCGATGTGTTGATGGGCCGGCAGCTTTACAAATCCTTGATGCTTGCCATAAAGGACCCACCGGTGGTCACTTTGGTCCCAATTACACCGCGAAGAAAGTATTCGACTCTAGATTTTATTGGCCCACCATTTATCATGACGCTCATGAAATGGTTAAACGTTGTGATGCTTGCCAAAGACAAGGCAAGATCCCACATAAAGATGAGATGCCTCAAAATTTCATACAAGAATGTGAAATCTTTGATGTATGGGGCATCGACTTTATGGGGCCATTTACATCATCTAAAGGGAACAAGTACATCCTCGTAGCCGTTGACTACGTTTCTAAATGGGTTGAAGCTAAGGCTCTCCCTACGAACGATGAGAGGGTGGTTGTGAACTTTTTGAAGCAGCTTTTTGCTCGATTCGGTGTTCCTCGTGCTATCATTAGTGACCGCGGGACTCATTTTTGCAATGATCAATTTTCTTGAGTCATGGCTAAGTATGGTGTCAATCACAATCTTTTCACCACTTATCATCCCCAAACAAGTGGTCAAGCCGAGATATCTAACCGCGGATTGAAGCGAATTCTGGAGCGTACTGTGGGAGAGCATCGTGCCTCGTGCGCCGATAAGTTAGATGATGCTTTGTGGGCTTTCCGTACCGATTATAAGACCCCGATTGGTTGTACACCTTATCTTCTTATGTACGGGAAGGCATGCCACCTCCCTATCGAGCTGGAGCATAAGGCATACTGGGCCTTGAAGTGGGCTAACTTCGAAATCAACAAAGCCGGCGATCTTCGGAAGATTCAACTCAATGAGCTAAATGAACTAATGAATGAAGCTTATGAGAACTCGTTGATTTACAAGGAGAAGACCAAGATCATCCATGATGCTAGACTTAAGAACCGAGAGTTCCACGTTGGTGATCAAGTCTTACTCTTCAACTCTCGGTTGAAGATCTTCTCGGGCAAGTTGAAGAGCCGTTGGTCAGGTCCATTCACCGTCGCTAAAGTCTTCCCATATGGCACCATTGATCTTTCACAGCCAAATGGGCCCAATTTTAAGGTGAATGGACAGCGCGTGAAGTTGTACTTTGGTGAGGACATCTCTCATGAGATGATTCCATCCCTCACCACGTTTCCCTTGAATTAAGTTCTGGGTCGAGTCAGGCTCGTGACTCGGTTAACAAAAACAAGCGCTTCTTGGGAGGCAACCCGTTGATCTATCCTTTACCGTTTTCATAATAAGTGTAGGGGGAGCCCCGTATATGTTTGTTGTCTTGTTTCTTCTTATGTGCAGGGATTAAAGCTTCAAAGATCTATTCTCGATGAATTTTGACGAACCGTGATCCCGTGTACCCGTCTTCCTGGTTCTATCCTAAACTGTCGTGATTCAATATTTCATATCTTATATGTTCACATTGAAATCAGTATAGTTGTCCTTTCCTTAGCAAGATTTAAACAACGTGCACAATGTCCTAAGTGTAGGGGAGTTTACTCCCACATGCTTAAACATTGAGGAAAATGTTTATATCAAGTGTAGGGGGACTTCTATCGAAGTGAGCGGTCTTTTCCATGAATTTGTCCTCATTTTAACCGGAAAATCTGATTTTTTGACATTTTTCAAAATTTTTAATCTATTTTGGCCTTCTAGTTTTCCTGTTTTATCGTTATTTACTTTCTTTGCTAAAAATAAAGTTTAATAAAGTGGTTTTAAATTTTCCAAAGTCGTGAATATTTTGACTCAACCCGAGTTTACTTATCTAAGTTTACTCTTGGTAGTATCCTTAACGTGTTTAAGTCAAGTTTTGCTAGGCTTTTATATAGGGAACTTTAAAATGCGAAAGTCTTAACTCTCACGGGTTAAGAACGAGAACTTTTTGCAAGTTACTATAATTGATCCTAGAGAGTTGTTTATCAAGGGAACTTTAAAATGCGATTTCTAAACATGAAAAAGTCTAAGAATTTGCAAGATCCTATAGATGACTCGAAAACCCAAAACCTTGTTTTAATTGGCTAAGCATCCACGAGTCTCATTCCTTGAGATTTTAAATTGTGGAGAACGAGAGATGATAGAGTCAATTGTAAGTTTGGTATTATTTCGTGAATTTATGTGAGTTAATTATGAGCTTCTTCTCCCATCGCTTGCTAAAAAATTTATCTACAATAAATAAGGTTGTACGATTTGAAAAGTTACTTAGCTTCTAGCCCAAGATCGTTTAAAAGTTGCTCGGTATTAATTAGATTTCATAGCCAAGGCATAACTTATTGAAGCGGGATGCGAAGATTGGCGAGTCCGAAAAGGCCCTAACAAGGCATGAGGGCTACATTTTGTTGCTAAAGATCCAAAAGTGATGTGAAGAATCATTTATCAAAAATCAATATGAAGGATCGAGACACACGACGAAAAGCAAATACTCCCCAAAAGATCATGGATAAGTCTATCCAAAGAGGCCCTAACAAGGTATGAGGATTGATGAGACTGCTTTTATACATAGTCTCATCATCCAAAATGGGCTTAAAATGCATTAAATATCATTAAAAATGCCAAATATATGCTTGTGTTTGTTGCTTGTGTATTTTAGGTACGGATATTGAGAAAATGACAAAAAGATCACAACAATCAATCAAAAACGAACACGGGAAACGAAGCCGCACAAAGAACCCGGCCCAATAATGGAATTTCCAAATTTGACCTTGAAGTTTTGAAGATTGTCAAGATTGGTCCCTCATATTTTGAAGACTTGACATTTTATACCCTTGTAAAACCTCAAAATTACATGTGGGTCCCTAAAATATCAAGAATGTACAAATGGCCCTTGGAGATAGTCAAAACTGCATAAATGGTCCTTATATCAAGTTTGCAAAATACACTGTGCCAATTTTGACAACTTATCCAAAGATTTAACAAAGGATTATGAAGAAAGGCTGTTTAAATGTTTATGTGCCAAAACTTTGAGAATTGGGGGGCCAAAGCTTCCTAAACTACAAACCCATACCCATTTAATCACCCAAACCCTAATAAAACCCATACCAAACCCGGCCCTTTACCCAAAATGACCCAATATCAACCCACCCAGGTCCACATCCCAGTCAAACCTACACTTAAAAAAAATGTTTAAACTCATTTTTTTTGTTACTTGTTTAAACCAGGAAACACATTCTAATCCTCCCATCCCCATCAAAGAACCCTAATCCCTTCACCAGAATCAATCACCTAAACCCCTTAATTAAAACCCAATTAACTTTCGGGTTTTTAATACTAATCTAGCCAGGAACACCCCATGTGCCTAGAAGTATACCACGTCACCCTAAGGTCCCTACCCACGCTCCCCTGTCAACCCATTTTTGGTAAAGGAAGAATCTTGGCAGAAATCAAGGGGCTTATATCATTTTCTTGTTGCTTAAGTGTGAGATGGACGTCCAAGATTGATCAAGACCAACTGGCATCCATCACATGGCCTTGACCACCGAATTTCTTGAAGACTTCACAAGGGCAGTTTAGGATTTTCATTTGCTAGGGTTATTCAGTATTTTTAATTCTAGAATCTTCTTGTTTTAGTATAAAGGAGCACCAGGTGTGTTGGATGCCCTTTGTTCCAATTTTTCTCTTAAAAAATTTGTAATCCTATTTTTTTATGAATGAAAGATTGAGTTCCATTGTTCCAGATTTTTATTTTCAGAACACATGTAATTCCTTTTTAATCTGAATGGAAGTTGGTGTTTGGGGTACAATATAATTTCTTTTCATTTTTGTATTAAAAGTTTATTTGGTTAAGAAAATAAATCTGTGTTCCAAAAGTTAATTGTTAATTTTTGTTGGTGATTTGGAAGAGTTCGAATTTAGTTTGATGTTGTGTTTTTAGTTTTTTTTTGTTCTTGATATTCCATCTTAATTTACATCCGAAAAAAGGGTTGAATTTATTTGTGTGTTTGTTATTACTGTGTACCGAAAACAAAAAAAGTGTTGTTGTGTGGTTATAGTTGGTTCATAACATACAAAAAACGGTGTTGTTTCTTTGAATTGAGAAAAAAAAGAGTAGAGTTTTGTAAGGAAAAAAAAGGTCGTCTTATTGCTTACTATTTGAAGAATAAAAAAAGGATAAAGAAAAAGGAGTTTGGCAGTTGGTTAGTTTAGATCAATTTACTTTTCGGTGGAGATAGAAGGAGTATGTGATTCGCTAGATAGTTTGTTAGATTTGGTTTGGCGTTGAGTTAGGGCCGAGCAGCTAGCTAGCAAAGGCCTGGATGAATGCTATGTTAGCGGTATTTGTTCGATTTAGTTCAACGGTTTAAGCTCTCCGTAAAAGTATTGATCTCGTATGGCAGTTCGGTTAGATCGTCTCGACAACGGACAGGCCTGGATGAGCAGGTCACTTTCTTGTTTCAATTTTCTGCAATATATAATTTTGTCGACTTTTGATCTGCTGTAGTATAATTCTTGTGAATTCTGATCGTACAGCTTGTTGTTTACATGTTCTCAGTTTTTCCTAGCTTAATACTTGGATTCTTGTTGGTTATAGCTTGTCACGTTCAGAATTAGTGTTTGCATATTAGTTGTTCAATGTATAAATGATTTTCAGCCTATGTTATTACTTTGATAGTGTAAACAATCAGTAGGTAGTAATTCTCTGCTTTTGTTGTTTTTGTTACTTGAACTTCATTGTTTTCTGCTTGTTTTCTATCCCTTGGACGTTTTTGACCAAGTTAAGCACACAAACACCAGCAGGAATCATTGTCTCATTTGGAGGATTTAGTCTTCAAAACTTAGAAAATTCTAATAGTTTTCAAGTAGTCCTAGATCTGTTTTGAATAAAAGTTAAGATTAGTGCGTATTTTTAAGCTCGATTTTAAGTCCAAAAGTGGTGTTTTAAGCTGTATTTGCACTAAGTTTTGCGTAGTTACTGTTCATCAGAGGGAACTTTGAATTTTCTTTGAACTTTGCTTGTGATATTGGTTGTTGTGTGAATTCTGAGTATATATTCGAGTTTGTTTATCACTATTAAACACAACACTAGCCAACTACTAGTGTTGAGCTTCTGCCATAAATCCACCAAAAAAATTAATACAGCAGAAAGTGGCTGTCAACAAGCCTAGAACCCCTGACCTCAAGGCAGGCAGCAAACACAGCACATCACAACCACACCATCTGTTCTACATAGATGTTTTGTTAATACACCATTTCTTCTCCTTTATATTTGCTGTTGTTGGAACACCAGACTTAACAAGAAAAAAAAAGAGAAAAGAATACACAGTGGGTTTCGAACCCTTGACCAACTTACAATATAAGATGTAGCACAACATGAGCCAACCATCTGCTCTCTTGTATCTTTTGGTTACTACTTTCTTTTAGTTTTACTTTATACCATTTTTATTTTCTTTTTAGTTTTCCAGCATTTTGGCTTATTGGTTGTGGCTTTTTGACTCTTTTCATTTTTCCCGTGTTTTAATATATCTTAGGTACTTTTCTGCTAAGTTTCATATTTTTCTCTTTATTAGTTTATTTTTTATCATTATTTTCTTTTTTAATCATTTTTAGGCTTTTAAAAAATATAAAAAAGTTTAGTAAAAGTTTCAAAAAATATTTTTAGGTTTTAATTTATTATTTTGAGGTTTACATCTATTTAGCTTTTCATTTTATTCAATTTTTAATTTTATTTAATTTTAAGGTTTTTCTTTAACTTTAAAAATTAATATAAAATTATTAAATAGTTTTTAGACATTTTGGTTTTCAAATTAGTAAATCTTATATTTTTCGTTAGTTAGGTTAAAAATTTGGTAATTTTTGGAATACTTTTTCGTTTTGTCAAATTTTACGTTTTTATGTTTTTTACGTCTTAGGGGTAATTTTTAGTGTAATTCGTCTTTTTCTTTCTCTTCTCTCACAAATATAATCACAAACCATTAATCATCTCTTAACACAACGCACTTACCTCCTTGAGAACGATCCCACACTTTGGGTCAATTGTGCAAGATTTTCCTAAATTGTCGTACTTACCCTAATTACCTTGTTTTCCTAAACAAGTGTTTTTTTACAAAATATCATTTTGGCGCCGCTGTCGGGGAGGCGTGTTGTGTTTTGATTTGGAAATTCTTGTTTTTATATAGCCATAAAAAGCTAATTGTATTAGTAGCACTCTACTAATACGTATTATCGGTTTTCGGTTTTTGTGTGAATACTATTACTATATTGTATACGTAGAACAATAAATTCACAAGTACTCTAAATACGTGAGAAATCACAACCTTGACTTGGGAGGTCATTACCCAATCATTGTATTCGAATCTCAAACCAAAGTAAAAGGCAAAAATAGATAAATACTTTCGTGAAGCTCAATTTTGAAAAATACAAACTATAAGGTGGGTATAAGGCGGATATTATAAAATATATCCTAAGGAAAAAGGCTCTTAAGTGCTTCATGCCGCCTCGTTTCCCCGCTTGCTTGTGAGTATTTGATTTTGAAAGCTAATCGAGGGTTTTTCCGCCCAAAGTATTATTTAGTATCATATATACTTTCTTGGTTTTATTTGATTAAACCCCCTTGAACGTTTTTGTGTTCCACCAACGTTCTAAAGTCATAGAACACGTTCACTTCACGTGATCGTTTTCATTCCTTGAGGCTTCTTCAATCAAGAGATTTGATTAAGGAGGAGATTTGTAGATTTTTGTCTACTTAATACAATTCCAAAATCCAAAAAAAAGTAAAAACAATCAAAAATCCAAAAAAATGAAAAAGTTAAAAACACCAAAAAGAATCTTCTTTGCTCATCCCCACGTTGTACGTGACGTTTATGCTTACTCGTAATCAAGCAAGACGTGCACGTAAATGAAAAAACAAAAAGGAGTCAACACCTACTCCTAATCTTTCTAGTGAAGAGACTCCAAGTGAGGAACCTATTGTAGAACAAGAAGCTATCATGGCTAATCGTACTATGATGGAGTTGCTTCAAGCACCCACCAAGGGTTTTGGAGAGGCCATTGTGATTCCCGCCATCCTTGCGGAGAACTTCGAGATCAAGACGGGTTTAATGTCTATGCTTCAAGCCAACAAGTTTCGCGGACACGAAAAAGACAACCCACATTATCACATTAGGCAATTTAATCATCTCACCGCGACAAGCAAGTTTAAGTATGTACCACACGATGCCATTAAGATGATGTTGTTTCTATACTCGTTAGATGGACCCGCCAAGATATGGCTCGAGAAAGAACCCCCAAATTCGATTTTGACGTGGGGTGATCTCGTTTCTAAATTTGTGAATCAATTTTTTCCACCATCTAAAACAACACATTTGAAAAACGAGATTTTATGATTTACACAAAGATCTAATGAAAGTTTTTCAATGGCTTGGGAAAGGTTTAAAGAAATGTTACATGAATGTCCACACCATGATTTTTCCAAATTGCATCAAATTGACACTTTTTATAATGGGCTTAATGATCATGAACGAGATTACTTAAATGCCGCCGCGGGTGGTAATTTTTTCTGCAAAACGACCGATGAGGCTTTAAAAATCATTGAGAATAGGTCTAAAGTTTATAGCCCTCGTAACACACCGAGTGTTGCCACTATGGGTTCATCTTCATATCGTAACATGAGTGCCTTGCAAGATGAAGCAAATGAGGAGAATCGGTTTTTCGATAGGTTTTCGACTCTTATGACTCATTGGAAAGCACAAGATGCTTTAAATTCCGCATCGGTAAGGCGGTTGCCAAGAGTTGTATTTCGTGTGGTGGAGCTCATGATTTTTCCGAGTGCATTACCGCGGATGGTAACACTTCGAATGCTTATGTAGCCACGGGAACTTATAACCAAAACGGTCAAGGTTCCCGCCAAAATCAAGCTCCACAAAATCAAAATGCTAACAACTATCTAAACAATAATCAAAGTGGTGCTTATCAAGGAAATCAATGTAACTACAACAAGGGTAATATCAAAGTGGAAATGGGCAAATTTCAAACCAAAACCAAAACCGTGATTTTCAAAATACCACACAAGGTTTTCAAAATGATCACACCAAAAATCTTCAAGGAGAATTTTTGAATTATGCTAAGGCAAACGATGCTAAGTTTGATAATATGCAACGTGAAATGGTTAGCTTAAGATCCGAGTTGAAAAACGAGCTTAAAAACGAACTTGCTAATGAACTTAAGACTCATGCTAATAAAATGGAAGGAAATGTTCAACGTCTCCAACAAAAAATGAAGCAAGGTCAACATGAGATTAAGCAAGAATTGTTAAAAGCGGATGCTAGGCAATCTAAGTTTGAAGATCGAATGGGAAAAATGTTTGAAGCTATCATGTGTAAACCTTCTTCTTCGGGTGGTCTTCCTAGTTATACCATCGTAAACCCGAAAGGAGAATTGAAGGTTATTACTACTCGTAGTGGTAAAACTTTCAAAGAACCCATTTCTCATCCAAGTACTTCTACGGAGAAGGAAAAAGAGAAAGAACCCGAGGTGGTGCTAGAAAAGGAGCAAATTCCAAGCCCACGAAGTACTACTCAAACCACACCTACGGTTGAACCAATACCAATAGTGGAACCTGAGTTTCCAAGGCCATTGCCTATGCCCCAACCCACACCACCCTTACCTTACCCTTCAAGACGAAAAAAGGAAAAGGCACAAGAACGAAATAATTATCAGTTTGAACTTTTTATGAAAATGTTTTGTGACTTGCATTTTAATATAAGTTTTTCCGACGCCTTGGTCATGATGCCTCGATTTGCCGCAAACTTCAAAAGTATGTTGAATAACAAAGAGAAATTGCAATAGTCATCTAGTTGTTCTTCGATTTTTCTTAGCCGCATACCTCAAAAAGTCGGTGATCCCGGTAAATTTTTAATCCCATGTGCAATACAAGATATGGAGGAATGCTACGCCTTGGCCGATCTTGGTGCTAGTATAAATTTGATGCCTCTTGAGATTTTTAAGTCGCTCAATCTTCCTAATCTCACTCCTTCAAGAATGTCAATCGAGATGGCCGATCATTCTACGATTTTAGCTTGTGGAGTAGCCGATGACGTCTTCGTGAAAGTTGGAAAGTTTTACTATCCCGTGGACTTTATCGTTGTTGACATTCCCATCGATCCTAAAGTTCCTCTAATTTTAGGTCGATCATTTTTGGATACCTCGAGAGCACTTATTGATGTGCATGCTAGGAAGATCACTCTACGTTTCAATGAGGAAGAACTCGTCATAAATGCAACTCAAAACTCTACACTTTCTCATGTGTATTCTATCACGTTTTTGAACAATGTTAATCCCATCAAAAACATTTGTAAAAGGATTTCAAAAAGAGTTTTAGGAGTTGATGATAAAAACGATTTTCCGTCCCCTCCGCCGGTAGAGGCTAAGAGTGTTAAGCCTACGTTTCCAATCACGAATGATTCTTCGGATGATGAATATGTTGACCCTGATGGGGAAGTTTTCTTTGTTGACAAACGTTTTGAGAACTTACCACCACCAAAACCAAAACGGTTTTCAAATGTGAGAATTTTTAGTGTGACTAACATTGTTTTAGAAACACCGAATATTTTTGACATAATCAAGTCGGGTTTTCATAAGGAGAGTTTAAAAGATAAAAAAGGGAAAGATTTTAAATTGGATTTAAAAGATTTTTCTACAATGCTAATTCCGTCATCACCTCGTGTTTTGAGTGCTACAAGCTCGTCTTCTCCTTTTGACGATGCTTTGTTTGGTTCAAGTGTGGGGGAAGCCCCTTATATTCCCTCCCCTTTCTCCACCGAGGACGAGATATTTGATCCCGGAATTGCTTATAAAGGGAAATCTCAGTCTTCCACCGATGCAATAAATGGAAAATCTTTCTATTTGATTGGTGCGAGTCTACCTCGAGTAGCTCATGGTTTTTGTGACTTACTCATTTTCCCACCCTTCTATTTCCTCTCATCTATTTTCTTTAAACCCTTTGGGTTTGTGTTGACACATGATGAAGTGGCGTTGATTTGTTTTTCCAACGAAAACGAGAACGGCATCTTCGATCCCGGTATTTTGCACCATCAAAGGACTTAGTCCTTAATACCGGTTGTTTTTGGGCCTTGTTTATCATGTAAGCCCCACAAAAAACTGACCATACCATGATTATCCCTAAATGATCACATTTATGGGGGATTCGAGTCGAGCTTTTGACTCGGTTATCAAAAACAAGGTGCCTCGTGGGGGAGACCCATGCTTATCCATGTACATATTATTGCTTTCTAATTAGTTTAATGCGAGGGGATTTGTGCCCTTCCAACCTTTGTTTCGTGGTTGTTTGTGAATTGTGGTTTTTAGATCATGATCTTCACGATTGGAGCCTCTCGTGTTCGTTTTATGGGAGCACTCGATCGATTGCTTTGAAGACTTTCTCAATATCCAAATGATATATCCTTTGATGTTCTAACCTTAGGTTTATAGCACACTTCATAAACGGCTTTAAATTTATTGGTTACACCCTTTCCATGCTAGATTAAGAATTCGACTACGTCTCTAGTATGAGGGTGTTTTCACCCCTAGACTCGAAACATTGAGGATAATGTTTAACTTTTGTATGGGGGGTGAATAGATACTTGCCTTGCCAAACCTTCACGCTTTCCAAAGTTTATCGTTTTGTTGCAAAATAAGGCTAAAAATGGCAAACTTTAGCCTTATTTTAAAAATGGCTAAAAATGTTTATCTATTTAGTATGAGGATAAATAGATCCAAGTCCTAAAAGGAGGCGGATCGTTGTATATCAAAGTCCAAAATAAATATTGGAGAAAAATGAAGAAGTCGTGGTCCAAAGATAAAGAATCTCTCAAAACTTCAAGTGAAGAAATTCCTATTATTAAGAGAAGACCATTATTTCAAGAACGTCTCTCAAAGATTTGAAGTATGAAGTCGCTGTCAAATATCGGTCCGAGAAAGGTCTGAAATCGTGAAGCGAGTTATGCCAAGATATGAACTTTAAGAGGTCCTGAGAAGCAGTTTTAAAAGATTTTGTCCTTTAGCTAACTATTGATTAAATCGTCCCGCTTTATTTTTAGCCTAAATAACTATCAAAATAAGTCAAACAATGCATCCTCGTGATCATTCAAGACAAAATTAAAATATAAGAGATACACCTAGGAATAAGGGAGTCTAAGTAAATAATTGGCCCACATGAATTCATGTTAGTTTGCTAACTTATAATAACAATGATCTCGTTTTTAAGCTTGGTATGGGGAACGTGAAACTTGAGGATGATAAACATTCATGACAGCCAAAACCCCAATGTAAGTTTTTGATTTCTTTACTTGTTTCTATGTTTTTATTTTCCTTAATATTTAGTATTTAATAAAGGCTAAGGTGGGTTATTTATGATGGAAAATATAAACCGTGCTTTAAAATTAATGCATTGCATGAGGGCATTGCAATTGTCAAGTGTAGGGGATTTAATAAGTGTGAAAACACTTATCCTTTTACCACTTATTTCCAATAATAACATGACCAAAACGTGTATTTTATGTCGTAAAAGTCGGAATTATGCGTGGTATGTGTTTTTATTGTGTTTTAGGACCAAAAGATGGAAAAGGAAGAAAACACGGGCTTTCACGGGCTTTTATCGAAGAAAACGAGAAAAGACGAAGTCAAAAGATCAAGAGTGCAAAAAGAACGGAAGTCCAAGGCCTATTCTGAAGATTTATCGAAGAAAAAGTCTAAAGACGGAAGTTTAATGAAGTCGAAGAACTCAAGTCTAAATAAGTGAAGAATCTATAAGACGAGTTTAATTAATCCCGAGACGACGTTGAGAAAAGTCGAAGAACTTAAAAGACGAAGAGCCGAGAAGAAAGAAAGAGGAGGAAACATATGCACCTCCCCATTTCCCTATAAATACCCTCCTAAACACATTAGGAGGGTAGTTAGCTAGTCATTTTCTTTTTTGTAGTTTTCATTTTAGAGAGAGAAAGTGTTTAACTTTCTCTCACTAAAACTTCATCTTTTCTTTTAAGTTAAGCTTTGTTTAATCTTTGTATTAGAGTTTCATTAATCAAAAGTTCAAATTTAAGCTTTTAATCTTCAATCTTTTTCTTCCTTTCTTGATTTTACTTTGTTCTTGATCCGAAATATTATTACAAAGTTCTTGATTTTGATGTTTTCGTGATTAAAAGGTTCATCTTTTTATGCTTTTCTAAGTCTTACACGGATTAAGCTTTAAGCTATTCATGCTTATTGGCTTATTTAGTGCTTAGCTTTTTGCTCTTAGTTTTCTCAAAAAGTTTATCCTTTTTAAAGTCTCTTTTATAAAGTTTACGAACTTCATATTGCAAAAGTTGTCAAATTTATGCTTATTGAGTTGTTTAAGATTCGGTTAAGTGAGCTTATTGAAAGTGCTTATTGAGATTTTTGTTTATCTCCATTTTCGGATTATTGGTGTTCATCGCAATATTGAGGGTTACACATTCCGACAGCAGCATTGTTTTGTATCGCAATAACCCTTGTGGTTCTAGTTTGCGATCTAGAGTAACATCCACCTTATTCCGATCTGGGATTGCGATCGCTCATTGCGATCGCATATTCCGACGGGACTTAAGGTCATTTTAAGTCGAAACTCTGCCCAATTTTAGTTTTCCACTTTCCGATAGTGTTGTATTCCGACAGAAGTGCATTGCGACAGCTTGTATTCTGACAGAATTGATCTTTTGTATTCCGATCTGAAACATTCTGATACCTTGGACATTCCGATAGATAGTGTAGTCCGATTGACCTACATTCCGATGGAATTTACTTTAACATTCCGATGGTTTATTTGCACTACATTCCGACCGTTTTAACTTTGTTACATTCCGATGGCAACATTCCGATAGCTTTGTTTTAAATTTTTTCCGATCTGAAAAGTTTTAAGTTTTTAGGTTTAACAAAGTTTTAAGTTTTAAGTTTTAAGTTCATTACGTTTAATTTTACTCAACGACATTTATTTGCTTTTAGTAAAAAAATAGATAACCAAACCATTTTCTTTTATCCACCAAGAACGACTGAGTCGCACTAATTAACGGTAATCAATTCGAAAAGACTT
The DNA here is from genome assembly GCA_025667525.1 of Glebionis coronaria. NCBI lineage: Eukaryota > Viridiplantae > Streptophyta > Magnoliopsida > Asterales > Asteraceae > Glebionis > Glebionis coronaria. The sequence continues at coordinate 438,787 of JANFOE010000636.1, read as the reverse complement.
GGAACTACGAACTTTCATACGAGGCAAACCCTTTGTAGTAATTGGTTTAAGCAGAATACCCACAAAGGGTGTTTAGATCTGCTGATGTACTAGTCGTTAGGGTCATTCAGATATGCTACTAACTACCGCAAGGGGGTGTTTGGGACTGATAATAAGCTCTAGAAAAGGATGTGTTTGGATCTGTTCTTAAGAGCAGCAGAATAAGGGGTGTTTGGATATGCTGAGATGCAGCAGAAAGGGGTGTTTGAGACTCCTGATAAAGTGGAGAAAGCCGTAAGAGGAGCGTTTGGGACTGCTGATAACGACGAGGGTGCGTTAGGTTGCTGATTTATAGCTTTGGGGTACGTTTTGACTTGGACAGAAATCACCCTAAGGTAATCTTTCCACTGACTCCATAAATCTGCAACCGTTAGTCTTAATTTGCCACTGTTACGTAATCTAACCATTGCTGCCCTAAAACTTGCCAACGTTAGTTTAATATAGCCACTGTTAGCATTAAAACAACCACCGTCGGTTTAATACAACCACTGTTGGAAAAGAGAAAAGACGTGAACTTAAGTGAGGCCTTATATCTCATGTTTCCCAATGGGAAACATGTTTTAAAATGGGGTTAATAACAAATAAACTTTAATTAACTATTTTTGGAACCTTTTAAATTATTAAATAAATTTAATAATTGATTTATGAACAAGACTACAAATATATGTTTTATAACCATCGAGGGTACGCGTAAACAATAAATAAACGACACGATATAATCAATGTGATGACAATATATATAAATAATTAAATATACTTTGATCCAGTAATAACGAGAACGAACGTGTGAGTAATTAAACTGCATACATTTATTATTTGTGCATATACTAACACCTACTCAATTACTTAGGTATTTGTGTACTGTGTGCGTTATGACTTGAATACTTCGATCATCCTCGAGCAGTGTTATTCAGGTGAGTTTATAGCCTCACATTAAATATTGTTTATGTTTTACAAACCCGCGAGGGGGAGACATGCTATAAGTTGTTTTGACTATATGATTATCATTATCGTGAGTTCTTACCCCCATATTTTTAGTTTTAAATTGATTTATAAAAGTTTTATAATCAGTTGTTGTGGGAGGTACATGCTTGGTCGTAAACTATTTATAAACTTGTTTGGTTGGAAAAAAACTATTTATAAACTGGTTTAATTGTTATGTGCTCATTTGTGAGCTCCATTAATTGTTTAGTTATATACCCATTTGGTTTTATTTTATTTGTGGACGTTTGCATTTATGAATGCTAGATCTTAAACTTTTTATGGTGTGTTGTTCAAGTTACAGTTATTATTAGTATCATCATGATCCATTTTTGTGGTTAACTCGAAATGCAATAAAATATATAGATTGAGATATGGAGGGTCACTCTGAACATCATCAATGGAGGGTTACGCTTGATGACAATAGTGGGGAGGTACTCCGAACATCATCAATGGGATGGTTACTCTTGATGACAATAGTGGAGAGGTACTCCAAACATCAACAATAGAGGATTACTCTGGATAAAACAATGGAGAGTTACTTCGAATATCAACAATTGAGGGTCTATGTTATGTGTCCAGTCTATAGTTATTTATGGAACTCTTTTATTATCGTGAACATCTATTTTTATCAATAAACTATATTTTTTATCAGGAAACTTTGTCTTTATTAGGATCTCTGTTATATCAATAAACTCTGTTTTTATCAGGAAACTTTGTCTTTATTAAGATCTTTGGTATTATCAATAAACTCTGTTTTTATCAATAAACTTTGTCCTTATTAATAATCGCCGTTATTATCAATAAACTATGTTTTATCATAAAGTCTGTTATTATTAACAAACTATTGTTTCATCAAGAAACGATTTTTTCCAAGAAACTATGCTTTTTAAACTTTTATATTTTTACTACAAGGTACAGTGGTCGACATAAACTCTAGTTTCTCATAAAAACCTTAAAACAAAACTCTATGAACTCACCAACTTTATGTTGACATTTTTAAGCATGTTTTTCAGGTAGTTGACTGTATGGACTATTTGGAGTCTACTATGTGGTTTTGGCATGTAGAGGTCGTTCTTTGATCAAGCTCTCGATTACTCATGAAGCCACAACCTCCCAAAGCCAGTCTTCCGCTGCGGTGAATTTGGGGGTGTGACAGATTGATATCAGATCCTTGGTTATTGAGAACTAGGTTGCATTAATAATTCTAGACTATAACCGGCTCTCAGTTTTAGTTAGTAGTAACACTCATCACATCATACTTTTTCCGCTGCTATATAAATACTTGCAATACGTGTTGCTATTGCTTTGTTGTCTGCCATGTTATTACAAGTTTATATGAGTTCGATTTCTTGATTAGTGCACTTAGACATATAATATATTTTTATAAATGAACGCTAGAACATTTATTAGGCATTGTGAGTTACACAATGGTCTCGCTGATGAGACTGCTTTTATACATAGTCTCATCGTCCAAAAAGAGCTTTAAATGCATAAAATATCATGAAATTGGCCAAATATATGCTTGTGTTTGTTGCTTGTGTATTTTAGGTATGGATATTGAGAAAATGACAAAAGATCACAAGAATCATGCAAAAACGAACACGGGAAACGAAGCCGCACAATGAACTAAGCCCTAATGAAGAATTTTCCAAGAAAAACCGTGACGATTTGAAGATTTATGAAGAAGGGTCCTCCAATATTGAAGAATTGACACTTTATACCCTTGTATCCTCATAATTACAAGATTGGTCCCTAAAGTTTGTAAATATTGCAAAAAGGGCCCTCCACTTTGAAGAATTGGCAATTTTAGTCCCTCAATAAAACTAAAATGTCAATAATAATCCTCCTTAAGTCAAACATACCATGAAGGACTTCAAGTTAAAAGAAATTACAAATTTGGTCCTTTGAAAATATCAAAATTACCAAAAGGACCCTTGACTTTGAAGAAATGACAAAAATGGTCCCTCATTAATCATGACTTGGCAATTTTAGTCCTCCAAGAAGTCAAACAAACAATTCAAGACCATTATCTATGAAGAAAATGCCAAATCAGTCCTTCAAGAATCAAGAATTGGCAAGAAATACCCCTGAAATCATTTTACAAAACTTTTTAGGGCAAAAGTGTGAAAAGTAAAACTTCCATAACAAAGGAACCCGAAATTTGGGCTATTATTTACAAAGTGAAAGGCAAAAGAAAGACAAGGGGCTGAAATGGGCAGACATCCAACCTTACCTAGACCACTTGGGGCTTGACACGTGCCCCATTAACTCTCCTCCACCAATCAGCTTCACCCATCCCTCCACATCACCATCCCACTCACCAGATTAACTAATTAATTAATTAGGTAGTTAAATTACGCGCCTAACACTTATTTAAAAAACCAAAACAGATTAAACACCATGTTCTTGGTGTTCTTCACAAAATTGGGTTTTCCTAATCCTGTTGTAATTAGCCCCTAAGATTTTCCAGATTTATGATTAAGGTGGCCTTAATCACATCCCAACTTTGAAAAAGTCTGCCACATCGCCACCCAGCTCACAAGATTCCCTTGCTTTTCACCTTTGTGCATACTGCCAAATTTTGGACAGTCATCCAATGTTCAACAAACTTGCTTGGAAGTTAAGCTTATTTGAAGCCCTTGGATACATTCCAACACATGCCAGCTCCACAACAATCCAAGAATCAGTCACATGATCTTCAAAGTTCAAACTACTCAAAGGGCAAAACTGGAACTTCATAAGCTAGGGTTACACGTTTTTCAGCTTTCATAGTTCACTTGTATGCCTATATAAAGGCCTTAGGGGTGCTTCATTTTTACTTTGCTCTTGAATTTTCCATTGTTCACAAATCTGTAAATCATATATTCAAGCAATGAAATGTGTTTGAATTTGTTGAAGAAAACTCAAGTGCCACTCATATTATCTGCTTGTTATTGTTCTTTGTTTGTTTATCTTGAATCCTAAACATGTTTTCAAAAGGAGTGTGAAAAAGTTTGCACATTTTCCACCTTTCTTGATATTTTGCTAAGTCTAGTTCAAACCTTGGAATTCTTGGGCAATAAAGCTGATCATAGCATCCTGATATTGAGTTATCAAGGTGTGGTGAAGCCTATAACTTGGGTATAATCAAGTGTGGGGAACTAAGGTTGTATTAATCAAGAATTTTTCATTTTTCTGATTTTGATATTTTGCTCTTAACTTTGTTGAATCTTAGCAGGCTTTATTGTGGAAGCTTGTGCTTGTTCTTTCTAGCACATAAGCTCAAAATTCGTGGGTGTGGATGTACATCCATGAGGTACACATCATTCTACTTAAAATTTGATAACAATTTGGATTTTTGGTGATTTTGTGTGTGACTTGTGTTCTTGCTGATATTGTGGTCTAATCTTGTTCTAATTTGCATATTACATCTGTTATTGTGCTTATTTGGGCTTGGGTGGTATTGGATAACACTTTTGATTTGAAAAGTTAAAAGGGTGTTTGGGATTATCCCGTTATAGATCATAAGTTGTTATTGTGTTTGTGGAAAGTGTTGTTTGTGCTTGTTATCTGTTATTGGCTTGGTTGAGTGATATTTGCTGCAAGGTTTTGGGTTTGAACCCTTGAATCAAAGATTGTGCTATAACTTATTAAGTTTGACTGTTTTTGACCTAAAATCTTGGTAATACTTAGAGTATATGCATGTTTAGGGATATAAGCTGTTAAATCAAAGTTATCATAACATATCTTAGAGATCTGAGTGTTTGAATTTGGCTTGTTGGTCAATTGCATCAGCAAAGTAAAAATCTGCTTGTGTTAGTGTTCATCAGTAACCTATTTGTGCTTGAATCTTGATTTAGGCCTTGTATCATTGCATGAAACCTGTTTAAACTTGTTCATTTGAGTTTATTATAGCCTTTGTATGCTTTTGGTGCAATTTGGTTGGCTGAATATTGCTAAAACAGCTTATAAGTTCATAACTGCTTATTGTTCAAAGTCTGGTGCATGTCTGATGCTTAATTGAATTAACTATACAAATTGGCTGTTAGTGATTGTGATTTCTTTGTTGTTATTGACTCCTTATGATCCACTGATCATTTGGGTGCCTTTTTGTAACTTGATCTCCAAAAAAGTCACTAAAGACACAAAGTCAAATAAGTCAAGCAGTGGAAAAAGTTTCCACTGCTCAACATCCAAAACTAGCCCCTGCTAGTGCAATTTTTCAGTTAGCTTATTTATAAGCCACATTGGCTTATTTAGACCTGTAACAACTTATTTTTGTTGATCAATCTTCCTCATTTGACCCATTTGTTTGAACTGGAGCTTATTAGACTTTGACTTTGACTTTTAGCTAGAAAACTCATAAAGTTAACTTTTAAAGATGTGCTTATTTGCTTATTTCAGCTTATTGAGTGAACTTATTTGAAAACTTTTTGTTGATTAAGCTTAGTTAAGTCATTTAAAAGCTTTTGAAACTTGAATCAGCTCTTGGGATAGCCTAGAACTCGAAAACGACTATTTTGTCGTTTTGTGTAGATTGCTTATTGCATTTTCAGGCTTATTCCTTGGACTTTTTTTAAATTTCTTTTTACAGAAGTCTTAAGTAACTCAAAAGAAGCTTGTGTGTCTAATTTGAGCTTATGACATCAACTTATAGCTTAATGGGCTAAAAAACCCATAAAGAATAAGCTGTTTGATATAAGCCAGCTTATTTCACATTTTCAGCTTTTGGGCCTTTGAAGAATTGTGTTCAGAATCAAATTTTGAGTTAGATAGGAGCTTTTGGGCCATTTTTATAAACATTTTTCGTATTGGGCTTATTTTGGCCCAATAAGGGTCTGTTTTGGACTTTGGCCCATTTGAAGGCCCATTAGGGGTACTTTTGTAATTTCAACTTCTTTTCTGTGTTTATTAGGTTAACATAAACTAGTTTGCAAGTTTTTTTAATTTTTTATAAATTTTGGATTTTTAATATTATTTAATTCTTATTTTATTATTAAAAATTAAAATTTAGATTTTTCAAGTTTTTACATTTTTCTTAGGTTAAATACATTAAGTTAGGAATTTAACAACTTTTATAATATTTTTATTGTCCTTAGATTAATTTTTATAATTATTTTAAGTTTTAATAGTTTTTAATTGTTTTTAAATAGTTTTACTTAATTTTAAAATTTTCAAAAATAGTTTTAAATTAAGTTAGGTCATTTTAGAGGTTTACAATTAAAAAAATCTCATTTTGGGCTTTTTGTTAATTAAATTGATTTTGGGGATTTAATATGCATTAAAAAATCATTATTTAATTAAATAAAAGGTTTGAGTATTTTTGATTTTTTGGAAACTCTAATTACATTATTTAGGATTTATTACAATTTTATAGGAATTTTTAGGGTAAATTTTTAATTTTGGTGCTTTTCACGGATTTACGTGTACAACCTTTTCGTCTTTGTTTAATTCGTCATCGTAACCGTCATTCTCTTCTTACCTCATTTCTAATTTCATTTCTCATAATCAATATAATCACATAATTAATCATCTCTCTACACAACACACTAGCCTCCTTGAGAACGATCCCCACTTTGGGTCATAACTCGTGGTTTTCCTAAATCACTTGTTAACGCTTGCCCTAATTTGCCCTCTTTTCCTAAAGAGTGGTGAAAACACTACATCATTTTGGCGCCGCTGCCGGGGAGGCGTGTTGTGTTTTGATTTGGCAATTGTTGTTTTTATAAATAGCCATAATATCTATTTTTATTAGTAGCACTCTACTAATACATATTATCGGTTTTTCGTTTTTTGTGTGAATACTATTACTATATTGTATACGTAGAACAATAAATTCACAAGTACTCCAAAAGTGTGAAAAGACAACCTTGACTTGGGAGGTCATTACCCAATCATTGTATTCGAATCTCAAACAAGAAAGAAAAGGCAAAAATAGATAAATACTTTCATGAAGCTCGATTTTGAAAAATACAAACTATAAGGTGGGTATAAGGCGGGTATTATAAAATATACCCTAAGGAAAAAGGCTCTTAAGTGCTTCGCGCCGCCTCGTTTTCCCGCTTGCTTGTGAGTATTTGATTTTAAAAGCTAATCGAGGGTTTTGCCGCCTAAAGTATTATTAAGTATCATATATACTTTCTTGGTTTCATTTGATTAAACCCTCTTGAACGTTTTGGTGTTCCACCAACGTTCTAAAGTTATCGAAGGCGTTCACTTCACGTGATCGTTTTCATTCCTTGAGGCTTATTTAATCAATAGATTTGATTAAGGAGGAGATTTGTAGATTTTGGTCTACTTAATACAATCATAAAATCCAAAAAAATAAAAACAATCAAAAACCACAAAAAAAAGTTGGAAAAATACAAAACACCTAAAAGAATCTTCTTTGCTCATCCCCTCGTTGTACGTGACGTTTATGCAAACCCGCAACCAAGCAAGACGTGCTCGTAAACGAAGAAACCGAAAGGAGTCAACACCTACTCCTAATCTTTCTAGTGAGGAGTCTCCTATTGACGAACCCATTGTAAGGGAGGAACCAACCATGGAGAATCAAACTATGATGGAGTTACTTCAAGCACCCCCCGAGGGTTGTGGAGAGGCTATTGTGATTCCCGCTATCCTTGCGGAGAATTTTGAAGTGAAAACGGGTTTGTTGTCGATGATCCAAAACAACAAATTCTGTGGTGATGAAAAGGACAATCCGCACAACCATATCCGCCAATTCAATCGTCTTACCGCCACTTGCAAATTTAAGGATGTTGCTAATGACTCGATTAAGATGATGCTTTTTCCGTATACCTTAGAGGGGCCCGCTAAAATTTGGTTAGAGAAAGAGCCACCCAATTCTATATTGACGTGGAAGGATCTCGTTTCTAAGTTTGTGAACCAATTTTTTCCGCTCTCTAAGACAACGCATTTGAAAATGAGATTTCAAAATTTTCACAAGAATTTAATGAGAGTTTTTCAACGGCTTGGAATAGGTTTAAAGAAATGTCACATGAGTGTCCTCATCACGGTTTTTCCGACTTGCATCAAATTGACACGTTTTACAATGGACTTAATGATCATGAAATAGATTATCTAAATGCCGCCGCGGGTGGTAATTTTTTGTGTAAAACGGTTGAGGAAGCTTTGGTGATAATTGAGAATAGATCTAAGGTGTATAGTCCTCGTAGCACGTCGAGTGTTCGTAAGGCTTCGTCTTCGGCTTCACCTTCTTTGTCTAATACCATCGATGCTTGCCAAATTGAGGCGAACTTGGAAAACAAAATCTTTGATAAGCTTAAAGGACTTTTAATTGAATTCAAAGTTGGAGAACAAAGTGCTCCCGTTACGGCTAAAGCGGTTGAGGCTTCATGTATGTATTGTGGTGGAGGTCATGATTTCTCCGAGTGCATTACCAATGGTGGTAACACTTCGAGTGCTTACGCGGCCACGAGAACTTACAACTAAAATGGTCAAGTTACCCGCTCTAATCAATTGACTCCACCGGGTTTTGGTTCAAATCAAAATGCTAACAACAACTATCGAAACAATCAAGTTGGTTTCAAAAACAATTACAACAAAGGAAACTATGGTAATCAAGGGGCTAATAATCAAGTTTCAAGCAAAAATCAAAGTGATTTTCAAAACACCAACAAGAGTTTGCAAACTTTGAAAGATCTTCCAAATGAATTTGTTGAATACGCTAATGGAAACGATGTTAGGTTTGACAACATTCAAATAGAAATCATTAGCCTAAGATCCGAGTTTAAGAACGACTTGAAGAAAGAGTTAAAAAATGAGTTAGCAAATGAGCTTAAAATCCATACAAACAAAATGGAAGGAAATGTAACTAGGTTACAACAAAACCAACAAAAAATGGAACAAGGGCAACATGAAATTAAGCAAGAAATGATTAAGGCCAAGAAGAGGCAATCCATGTTTGAGGACACAATTTCTTCTATGTTTGAGGCTATTATGTGAAAACCGTCTTCGAGTAGTCTTCCTAGTAACACCATATCGAACCCTAAGGGTGAGATGAAAGTAATTACCACACGTAGTGGTTAGACACTTAAGGAACCGACTCCTCAACCAATTGCTCCTACGGAGGATGCAATTGAGGAAGTACCCGAGGTGGTGGTCGAAAAGTAGCATGTCCAAATCCCACGAAGTACCGCTCATGCCACACCTACGGTTGACCCATTACCACCATTGGAACCCGAGATTCCAAAGGCTATGCCTATGCCTCAACCCACACCACCTTTGCCCTATCCATCGAGACTTAGAAAGTAGAAACGTCAAGAGCGCGAAAATTACCAATTTGAGATTTTTATGAAAATGTTTCATGATTTGCACTTTAATGTGAGTTTCACCGATGCTTTGGTCATGATGCCTCGATTTGCCGCTAACTTTAAGAGTATGTTGAACAACAAGGAGAAATTGCATCAATTGTCTAGTTGTTCATCGGTTTATCTTAATCGCATACCTAAAAAAGTCGGTGATCCCGGTAAATTCTTGATTCCATGTGCAATCCAAGATATGGAAGAATGCTATGCCTTGGCCGATCTTGGTGCTAGTATTAACTTGATGCCAATTGCAATCTTCAAGTCGCTCAATCTTCCTAATCTTACTCCTTCACTAATGTCTATCGAGTTGGCCGACCATTCCACGATTCCCGCATGTGGATTGGCGGAAGACGTTTTTGTGAAAGTGGGGAAGTTCTATTATCCGGTAGACTTTATCGTTGTTGATATTCCCACGGATCCTCAAGTTCCTCTCATTTTAGGTCGTTCGTTTTTAGATATGTCTATGGCTTTGATCGATGTTCATGCTAGAAAGATCACCTTACGTTTCAACGAAGAGGAACTTGTTATAAACGGAACTCAAAAACCTCAAATTTCTCATGTTTATTCCGTTGCAACCATAAACCTCGTTGATATGATCGACGTTGTTTGCGAGGAATTTTCACAAGAAGTTCTAGGTTTTGGTGATGATGAAAATAGTGGCAATCCCACTATGTTAGATCCCATTCTTGATAACTCGACACCAACCCTCACTCCGTTTGAAGGTGGTGGTTTTACGTTGGAAGAATTCGATGTTCCACGTACTTGTAACGAAGACCTCAACAATGAAGAGGACTTCTCGATTATCAAGGATTTTCTTAACGAATTCCCATTTCCTCCACCCGACGAGGTTATGAGTATCGAGCCCAAATCTTCAATTGAGGAACCACCTATCCTCGAGTTGAAAGATTTACCTCCTCATCTTGAATATGTCTTTTTGGAGGAGGGCAACAAGTTGCCGGTTATTATTGCGAAAGAACTTTCGGATGACGAAAAAACCACACTTGTCGATGTTCTAAAGGATCACAAAGAGGCAATTGCGTGGAAGTTATCCGATAATAAGGGAATCGATCCCAAATTTTGTACCCACAAAATCTTAATGGAGGAGGATTACAAGCCCGCAATCCAATGTCAAATAAGGGTGAACCCCAAAATTCATGACGTCATCAAAAAGGAAGTCCTTAAACTCCTTGACGCGGGAATGATTTACCCTATTTCCGATAGCCCTTGGGTGAGTCCTATTCATTGTGTCCCTAAAAAGGGAGGAATGACCGTTGTGCCAAACGATGCCAACGAGTTAATTCCCACTAGACTCGTGACCGGATGGAGAGTGTGCATTGACTATCGTAAGTTGAATGACGCCACCCGAAATGACCATTTTCCCTTGCCCTTCATGAACCAAATGTTAGAGCGTCTTGCGGGAAACGATTTCTATTGGTTTTTAGATGTTTTTTCTGGTTACTTCCAAATCCCCATCGATCCTCGTGATCAAGAAAAAACTACGTTTACATGTCCATATGGAACGTTTTCCTATCGTAGAATGCCATTCGGACTTTGTAATGCACCGGGAACCTTTCAAAGGTGCATGATGGCTATTTTTCATGATATGATCGAGAAGACGATGGAAGTCTTCATTGATGACTTTTCCATGTTTGGTAATTCGTTTACTTCGTGTTTGTCGAATCTTGAGAGAATGTTAAAGCATTGTGAGGAAACCAACCTTGTGCTCAATTGGGAAAAGTGTCATTTTATGGTTATAAGTGGAATCGTCTTAGGGCACAAGGTTTCGAAAGCGGGGATTCAGGTAGATCAAGCTAAGGTAGACATCATCGCCAAATTACCTCATCCCAAAACCGTTAAGGGAGTTAGGAGTTTCCTAGGCCACGCGGGCTTTTATTGTCGATTCATCAAGGATTTTTCAAAGATCTCTCGACCTATTACACATCTTCTTGAAAAAGATGCACGTTTTGTCTTTGACGAAGATTGTGTACGAACCTTTGAAATCCTTAAGAGGAAACTTACCGAATCTCCCATTCTTGTTGCTCCCAATCGGAACCTCCCCTTTGAGCTCATGTGTGATGCTAGTGACTATGCCATTGGGGCCGTATTGGGGCAACGTCATGAAAAGCACTTCTTGCCTATTCACTATGCTAGCAAGACGATGACCGAGGCTCAACTAAAATACACTACAACGGAGAAGGAGTTCCTTGCCGTTGTGTATGCATTTGAGAAATTTTGAACTTATCTCGTCTTGACGAAATGCATATTGTATACGTATCATTCGGCTATCAAGTATCTTATGGCTAAACAAGATGCTAAGCCAAGATTACTTCGTTGGATTCTCCTCCTTCAAGAATTTGATCACAAAATTGTTAACAAAAAAGGAGCCTAGAATCTAGAGGCTGATCATCTTTCTCGTTTGGAAGATCCTCACCAAAGTGTTTACGAGCCCAAGGAAATCACCGAAACATTTCCGCTCGAGACACTTGGTGTAGTGAATTCTAAGCTTGATTCTTCGACCCCATGGTTTGCGGATTTCGCAAATTACCATGCGGGAAACTTCATCATCAAGGGTATGACGACTCAAGAAAAACGAAAATTCTTTCGTGACTTCAAGTTCTACTTTTGGAACGACCCTTACTTGTTTCGAACTTGTGCGGATCAAATTATTCGACGTTGTGTCTTTGGTACCGAAGCTTCTAATATCCTTAGAGCTTGTCACGAGGGACCCACGGGTGGTCACCATGGTGCTAATCTCACGGCTAAGAAGGTCTTTGATGCCGGCTTATTTTGGCCTACTATTTACCGAGATGCACATGAGCTTGTGAAGTCATGTGACTCATGCCAACGACAAGGAAAAGCCTCACAAAAAGATGAAATGCGACAAAATATCATCCAAGTGTGTGAGATCTTTGACGTTTGGGGCATCGACTTTATGGGGCCGTTCCTATCATCTCGTGGTAATAAGTACACTCTTGTTGTCGTTGACTACCTATCTAAGTGGGTGGAAGCTAAGGCTTTGCCCACCAATGATGCTCGTGTGGTAGTCAAGTTTTTGAAAAGCTTGTTTTCTCAGTTTGGAACTCCTCGTGCGATCATAAGCGATCGTGGAACCCATTTTTGTAATGACCAATTCGAAAGGGTCCTAAGGAAATATGGGGTTACACATCGGCTTTCTAAGACTTATCACCCACAAACGAGTGGGCAAGTCGAGGTTTCAAACCGAGCGTTGAAAAGGATCTTGGAGAGATCCGTTGGGGAAAACCGACAATCTTGGTCGGATAAGTTGGACGATGCTTTATTGGCCTTTAGGACCGCTCATAAGACTCCCATTGGGTGCACTCCTTATAAGCTAGTGTATGGGAAGAATTGTCACTTGCCAATTGAATTGGAATACAAGGCTTATTGGGCCCTAAATAATTGTAATGATGACATGGAGACCGCGAGAAAACACCAGAAAATGCAATTAAATGAATTAGATGAATTAAGAGATATTGCTTATGAAAATTCATTGATTTATAAACAAAAGACCAAAAAGTTGCATGATTAAAAAAATTAAAAACTGGGTTTTTAACATTGGGGATCAAGTTTTGCTTTTTAATTCTCGTTTGAAAATCTTTTCCGGTAAGTTGAAATCCCGTTGGTCCGGTCCATTCACCGTGACTCAAGTTTTTCCATATGGGACCATCGAGCTAGCTCAAAATGATGGCCCCAATTTCAAGGTGAATGGACATAGGTTGAAGCACTACTTTGGCGGGGAAGTTCCATCCTTGAACTACCTCGACCAAATCACCTTCCCCAATGATAATTAGTATTGAGGGGATCGAGTCGAGCTCATGACTCGGTAATCAAAAACGAGGTGCCTCGTGGGGGAGTCTCATGCTTATCCTATGTGCATATTATCGCTTTCTAATGTAGTAACGTGTGGGGATTTGTGACCTTCCAACCTTTGTTCCGTGGTTGTTTGTGAATTGTGGATTTTAGATGATCATGATCTTCACGATTGGAGCATCTCGTGTTCGTTTTATGGGAGAACTCGATCGTTTGCTTTGAAGACTTTCTCAATATCCATGATATATCCTTTGATGTTCTAACCTTAGGTTTATAGCAAACCTCATAAACGGCTTTAAATTTAACGGTTACACCCTTTCCATGCTAGATTAGGCATTCGACTACGTCTCTAGTATGGGGGTGTTTGCACCCCTAGACTCGAAACATTGAGGACAATGTTTAACTTTAGTATGGGGGGTGAATAGATACTTGCCTTGCCAAACCTTCACGCTTTCCAAAGTTTATCTTTTTGTTTATCGTTTTGTTGCAAAATAAGGCTAAAATGGCCAAATTTTAAAATTTTTCTCATGTTTTATAAGTGTTTGAAGACACGAATGTAGATTTTCCGATGGCGAGAATAAGAGTAAATTTTGACTCGACCGTGCGTGTTGAGCACTTAGCTTCGATTCCTTAACTTCACATTAGGCTAAGTCTCTTAAATGAGGACGAGAAATGATAGAGTTAATTATAAGTTACTATGCTAAACGTAGAGTACTCGTATTCTTTCAAAAACTCATGTGTTCTCGTTGTTTGCTTATTCTCCATTCGCTTGTAAAATTTTTTTGCTTAATAAATATTGACTTAGCAGTTTAGTCTTGATTGTTGGGTTTCTAGTCTTTTCTAGTAGCTTCCGTGTAATTAAATTGGGAAGACATTAAGGTATCGCCAGCGTCACGGTTTTAAAGTATTGGCACCCGAATAATCAAAAGCTTCACCCAATAATAAGATTTCAAGTGCTCACCTAAATCAAGCAAACAATTTGAAGCTCACAAGGCCGAAAAATCTATGCAAAATTAAAAGTGAATCAAGCCTTAATATTTGAAGCTTTAAAGATCTAAAATTCGCTTTAGCGTGAGGATATACGTCTTTGGCTAATAAAACCACCGATGAGGTGGATAATAAAAGGCAAGGCAAGAGCGAAGTCATAATAAAAGCTTCATGGCGAAGTTGAATAAAAGTTGGAGGTAAACCTATGATAATAAGGCCCTTCCGTTAGGGGGCGTATAAAAGTCTTGGTAATAAGTCTCATGTTCAAAACCGTTATAAAACCGTGTTTATCGATCCTTCTTGTTGACTTAATTTTTTGACATCGTTGTCTATTAGGAGGGGTTATTGATTTGATGATCTTGGTTACACCGTTAGGACTCTATTTTTAGACCTAAATCTCTATTATCGCATAAGTCAAACAATGTATCCTCGTGAAACATTCAAGACAAAATAAAATATAAGAGATACAACTTAGGAAAATGGGAGGATAGGTACATGATTAGGGCATATGAGTAGTGTTAGCATTACTAACTTATAATGACAATGATCTCGTTGCACGCTTGGCATGGAATTGAGGTGAAAATCGAGGACGATGAAATTATTTCTAACGAAGCATTCACGTGTTCTTATTCTATGAACCTAAACGTCCCATTTTGTGATGAAAATCATACATTATGTCTAAAACGCAAGTAGTAGTAATAGTAGTAGTGTAGCTAGTTTATCATTCAATAAAGTGAATAAAAATGAATTTTGGAGGTGCAACGATACTTTATTTTAGCATTGCGTGAGGACACGACAATGGTTTATTATGGGGGAGTGATGAGACTGCTTTTATACATAGTCTCATCGTCCAAAAAGGGCTTTAAATGCATAAAATATCATGAAATTGGCCAAATATATGCTTGTGTTTGTTGCTTGTGTATTTTAGGTACGGATATTGAGAAAATGACAAAAGATCACAAGAATCATGCAAAAACGAACACGAGAAACGAAGCCGCACAATGAACCAAGCCCTAATGAAGAATTTTCCAAGAAAACCCTTGAATATTTGAAGATTTATGAAGAAGGGTCCTCCAATATTGAAGAATTGACACTTTATACCCTTGTATCCTCATAATTACAAGATTGGTCCCTAAAGTTTGTCAATATTGCAAAAAGGACCTCAACTTTGAAGAATTGGCAATTTTAGTCCCTCAACAAAACTAAAATGTCAATATTAATCCTCCTCAAAGTCAAAAATACCATGAAAGACTTCAAGTTACAAGAAATTACAAATTTGGTCCTTTGAAAATATCAAAATTACCAAAAGGACCCTTGACTTTAAAGAAATGGCAAAAATGGTCCCTCATTAATCATGACTTGGCAATTTCAGTCCTCCAAGAAGTCAAACAAACAAGTCAAGACCATTATCTATGAAGAAAATTCCAAATCAGTCCTTCAAGAATCAAGACTTGGCAAGAAATACCCCTGAAATCATTTTACAAAACTTTTTGGGTCACAAGTGTGAAAAGTAAAACTTCCATAACAAAGGAACCCGGAATTGGGGCTATTATTTACAAAGTGAAAGGCAAAAGAAAGACAAGGGGCTGAAATGGGAAGACATCCAACCTTACCTAGACCACTTGGGGCTTGACACGTGCCCCATTAACTCTCCTCCACCAATCAGCTTCACCCATCCCTCCACATCACCATCCCACTCACCAGATTAACTAATTAATTAATTAGTTAGTTAAATTACGCGCCTAACACTTATTTAAAAAACCAAAACAGATTAAACACCATGTTCTTGGTATTCTTCACAAAATTGGTTTTTCCTAATCCTGTTGTAATTAGCCCATAAGATTGTCTAGATTTATGATTAAGGTGACCTTAATCACATCCTAACTTTCAAAAAGTCTGCCACATCACCACCCAGCTCACAAGATTCCCCTGCTTTTCACCTTTGTGCATACTGCCAAATTTTGGACAGTCATCCAACGTTCCACAAACTTGCTTGGAAGTTAAGATTATTTGAAGCCCTTAGATACATTCCAACACATGCCAGCTCCACAACAATCCAAGAATCAGTCACATGATCTTCAAAGTTCAAACTGCTCAAAGGGCAAAACTGGAACTTCATAAGCTAGGGTTACACGTTTTTCAGCTTTCATAGTTCACTTGTATGCCTATATAAAGGCCTTAGGGTGCTTCATTTTTACTTTGCTCTTGAATTTTCCATTATTCACAAATCTGTAAATCATATATTCATGCAATGAAATGTGTTTGAATTTGGTGAAGAAAACTCAAGTGCCACTCATATTATCTGCTTGTTATTGTTCTTTGTTTGTTAATCTTGAATCCTAAACCTGTTTTCAAAAGGAGTGTGCAAAAGTTTGCATGTAGGATATGCAAATCTATGCTTTTGTTTTTAGAGAGAGAAAGAGATAGAAAGATGGTGGATTTCACACTTTTAGAGAGAGAAAGTTAATAAGAACTATGTGTAAATTATGAAACCACACACCCTCTCCATCAAAGGAGAGGGTTTATATACCCAAGCCCATGAGATGGGCTTGGGTTTACATTAGGCCGCCGGCCCATACACTTCATGGGCTCGGTTTTGGGCTTTGTTTAATAAAGGTAAATAACTAAACTACGAGCTATAACATGGACTATTGTTGGACTGACCGATCCTTTCTAATACGTAAAACGTATTTCCAACAATCTCCCCCTAAGGGGGGTCACTCCAAACAAGGGCGTTACCCGAGTTACAATAATAAAATAAACCTAGCATACTATGCTTGTCTTGAGCTCGTAGTCTTCGTCTTTCTTTTCTTTTTCTTTTCTGGTGAACATGCTGATGTGATCTTTGATATCAATCTTGAGCATTAATCTCTTGCCTTGATCTCGTGCATCCATCACTTGTGATCTTCTCCTCTTCGTGACCTCACACCCCACATACTTATACCTTAGTAATTCTTGAAAGATTCAGAGTTCGATACAGCGGAAGACTTAACTTTTAGGCTTTCTTGAATTAGATGAGGTATTAAGGGCATAAAGTATAAGCATGCGGGGACGACTTCTTCTCGGATTCCGCAACGCCACCGTCTTCAAATGCCGCAACATAAGTAGACACGAACGAAATGGCTTTGAACATTTCATTCTAAATCGATAGCATTTTACCTCCAGTCGGTGAAGACCGTTGGACGATATTAGATATCGTACCCGTGACGGATAGTTTCAATTAAGTAACTTCCTGACAGGATTTCGCGGTTAAACCCGTTCTCTTTATTCGACCGTCCAAAGCTGACTGCGAACATAAAGAGTGAATCATTTGGATAAAATTATCCGCATGATTTGAAGCCGTCAATTCATGTTCCTGGAACAAGTGAAATTCAATTAAGAACCGCACCATCGTTGCTTTCCAGTTGTCACGAGCTTGATTCGTATAGAATCTTGCAAGTTACCTACCAAGTGCTGTTTGAGGTTAACACTAGAAGGATTTCCACTCATCACTGTGAACACTAAGGTATCACTCTGAGTGTTTTGGCAAGATCACTAAGATATTGCGTAGAGTCCTGGAACGTGTTTAAATTCAGTTAAGAATTAAACAGTTGTTGCTTTCCAGTTATCACAAGTTTGATTCATAAAGAATCGCACAAGTCACCTACCATGAGCTTTTTGATATTCGCTCAAGAAGGATTTCCATCTTCATTGTAAATACTTTCGTATTACTCGGATGTTCAGGCAAGATCATGAAGATTTTGCGTAGGACTCTTAAGATCTTTCTTACTTTTCACAGTGTGTGAAGAAGCAAGGAATTATGAAAGTGTGTCCTAATGAGATATTTGATGATCTCAAATGGCTCTAGACTCGATCGTGCATTTTGGATTTTAGTGATCGGAGGCTGGAGAGGAGTGCCACCTTTTCAATACCAATTTATTCGGAGTGAATAAATCAATAGATAATGTGTTGTCTCCGTGTGATTAAAAAAAATATCTTTTAAGAGATATCTGAGTTAGCTAGGATGGGTTGTGCAATGCATCACTGGGTCCATGATGTCTGTCTTCAATATCGAGAATCATTAAAATGATCTCAATAGCATATGTGTTGACCCGGTTTCTGCCTGAAGTTGTAAGGAGGGCTTCTTTCTTTACACCCTTTATCTTTACAATTCTTTTTCATTCTTCAACCCCTTCAATGCTTACCAATACGTCATAACTAACACCTTGTTGTGATTGTTCCAGTGCTAACTTAAGTACTTGGTCGGCATTCATCTACGTTCACAATCTTTCTCCAACTTTCCTAAGGACTACTATTTCTAGCTATGGAATGTCCTTGGGAAGATTCCTCCGGTTCTCGAAGAATCATAGGACTTAACCTATCCTACCATCCTTATGTCACCACAATCTTCATCGTCGTTAATTAAATGGGTTTCGGGTAAGTATATGTCACCATGAAAATCCATTTTGATATGCAAATCCGTTTTGCTCCCCCTTAACATATGCCCCGATATTCGAAAACATTTCGCACATGTCGGGATGAGCCAGCACATTAAGTCAAACCATTTGTGATAATATCCCATATTAAATCACATTTTCTCCCCCATATTAAAAATATTAACCCAATCGATGTTTTTAATATCAATTGATTTAATGAAGTTTTAACAAAGGTTTTGGGAAGAAAAATGCAAGTCCGTTATGATATCAAACGCATGAGATATGATACCGATTTGTAACATGATCACATATTCACCATATTAGAAAAGAATTGACAAGGTTGGACCTGATAAATGAGAACATCATATGATAAGATCAAATGGTTCTTATCAGCATATGTTGGTCGCCTCGTCACGTCTGAAGTCATCTATTGACACCACGTGTACGATTGGTATTGTTGTCTTGACACCAGTTAGTGAGCTTGGCACGTTCGGCATCGAAGATTCTGAATGCTTGACAATTGCTCCCCCTCAATTGTTGACCCGTGTTCTATTGAAAGAATTGTAGTCGTCGGTTGAGTAGTCGTATCGTCGAGTATGTAGATACCAATTGTAGATAGCATGGTTGTAGAGATGGTAGCTTCATAAAAACAAGACTTCTCTTGTTTTAACAAATAAATGCACTGAGGCGTACATAGATTTGTGTTAGACCAAGTTATAAAGTAAACTTGATCCCTTACAAGGTTTTAAAGTAAACCTTGCCCAAAAAAATTAATTCCCGTTGTGAGCCAAAGCTTTCATAAGAAATACTTGACTTTAAAATGAAAACCGGGTTGCAGTCTGAAATAACTACAAGCCATTTAGGCATGTTTTATGAAATAATTACAACTTTTGTACGAACTCTATTTATGGCACCGTGTCGATATTAATCAACATTTCTAAGGCCGTAAATATTATCGTACCAAAAGACATGCCTTTGAAAAATAAAGTAAAAATATTTTTGGATTTTTCTGAATTTTTAAATTTTTATGGTTTTTATATGGTTTTATATTTTTGTATTTTGCTTTTGAGGATAAAAATATAAACAATATATACAAATGATCACCAAGGATACGAAGAATAGTTTTACCACCACTATTCTTTCACTTCATCTGCTAGTTCCTTAAGAGTCTCAAGCGAGAAGGTTCTCATTCCTAGCTTGTCGGCCAAAAATTCAATTCGAGCGCGATCTAAAGCCTTCGTGAAAATATCCGCCAATTGATACTCAGATCAGACAAAGTAAAGCTCGATTACTCCATTTTCCACTTGCTCCTTGATGAAGTGGTAGCGAATGTCAATATGCTTCGACCGGGAGAATTGAACGTTGTTGCAGCATAAGGCAATTGCACTCTTGTTGTCACAGTACATCGGAATCTTGTTGAAACCTAGACCATAGTCGGTTAATTGCGATCTCATCCAAAGAATTTGAGCACAGCAACCGGACATAGCTATGTATTCTGCTTCCGTACTTGAAATTGTAGCGCTTTTCTGCCTTTTCGATGCCCAACTGATTAGTCGATCACCTAATAGTTGCAAAGTTCCACTCGTGCAACGCCTTGTATCTTGACAACCCGCGTGATCCGCATCTGCATATGCCATTAGTGCAATAGAAGAGTCCTTCGAATACCAAAGTCCCCTAATAAGTGTGAAAACACTTATCCTTTTACCACTTATTTCCAATAATAACAAGACCAAAACGTGTGATTTATGTCGTAAAAGTCGGAATTATGCGTGGTTTGTGTTTTTATTGTGTTTTAGGACCAAAATATGAAAAAGGAAGAAAACACGGGCTTTCACGGGTTTTTATCGAAGAAAACGGGAAAAGACGAAGTCAAAAGATCAAGAGTGCAAAAAGAACGGAAGTCCAAGGCCTATTCTGAAGATTTATCGAAGAAAAAGTCAAAAGACGGAAGTTTAACGAATTCGAAGAACTTAAGTCTAATAGAAGAAGAAAATTAAAAGACAAGTTCAAATCCCGAGACGACAAAGACAAAGAATTAAAGTCGAGTCGAGAAAACGTGAAGAAAGCAAGCAAGAAGATGCAACACATGCACTCCTTCCACCTTCCCTATAAATACCCTCCTAATAGTCATTAGGAGGGTGGTTAGTAGAATTTAGCTAGTTTTTACTTTTTCTTAGTTTTCTCTAGTTTTAGAGAGAGAAAGTCTTAAACTTTCTCCCACTAAATTTCATCTTTTTCTTCTTAATCTTTCAATATTAAACACTTTGTATTGCTTATTTCATTAATCAAAGTTCTATTTTAAGCTTTTAATCCTTAATCTCATTCTACTTTTCTTTGATTTTAGATTGATTTTGGTACGATTATCAATAGATCCGTGTTGTTCTTAATGATTTCGTGCTTAAAAAGTTAATCTTTTGATCATTTCATAAGTTTTCATTTGATTAAGCTTTAAGACTTATGTGCTTATTGGCTTATTTTTATGATTAGCTTATTTGTTTATAAAAGTTTTTCTTAAAAAGTTTATGTTTTTATTGTTTGATCCAAAAAGTTGCTTATTTTCGAGTAAGATAAGTTGATTAGAGTGCTTATTTGATTCGATTTTGTGTGATTCGTTTAGCTTTGGGAATAAGCTTATCATATTAGCTTATTTCTTGCTTTTTAACCGAATTCCTAAAATTTCGGAAAGGGTACAAAACCCCTTTCCGATTGGTGCTTTCCGATTGTCCCATTCCGAGCAGCCACCCCTTTTCCGATTTGCCAATCGGAAAAGGGTTTCTCCTTATTCCGATTTGCCCACTTGTTATTCCGATTGTTACGATCGGATTAGGTCTTTCACTTTCCGACGGTAGCGTTTATTAAACATTCCGAATGGTGGATTCTGTTTAGTATTCCGATTGGCACCCATTAGTAATATTCCGATTGTCCCCCTTTGGTGATATTCCGATTTGGTCAAGTTTGCATATTCCGATTGTGGGTATTATTACACATTCCGATCACAGTTCCTACCATCTTTCCGATCAACCGATCGGAATACATTCCTATCGGGACACCTTTTTGGGCTTTATTCCGATTGTTTGCATTTGTTTGATATTCCGATCTTACTTTCTTTTAGTACTTATTTTTAGTAAATTTTCCAAGTGTTAGTTTTATTTAGTGTGCTAGAACTTTTCCATTGTTACCTTTAAGTCTACAATCATTTATTTTTATTCATCATTTTAAATATTAATCTTTATTCTTCCATTTTACTCAACGACACTTAATTACTTGCTAATAGTTTAAAATTAGACAAACAAACCAAACCATTCTCTTGATTCACCAAAAGACGATTGAGTCGCACTTAAGACCGGTTTTCAATTCGAAAAGATTCGAACGATAAGATTTTATACCTAGCCAAAAGCGAAGTATTAAATGGCGCCGCTGCCGGCTCTTTTCGTTACGATAAACGGTTTTTAGTGAGAGAAGCATTGAATTTTGGGATCCGTTCTTTGAACGTTATTTTCAATGCTTTAAAAAATTTTCAAAAACAAAACCCTTAAAAATATAAAACTCTTCAAAAATACAAAAACATTGAAAAATCATTAAAAGCAATTCTTTTCCAAAGGTTTTGCACCAAAAAGATTATATAGATATTCTTTGTGTATATTTTTCTTCTGCAGGTGTATGCGTACTAGATCTTCGAACTATTCTGAGCCCGAGACTCGTGAAGATTTAGATATGGCTGGTGTTAACAACAACAATAATCACCCACCTCAACCCAATTTGAATAATAACAACAACAACAACAATGTCCACCTACCTGATTTACGAACAATGGAGGAATTGTGCCAACCCACCATGAACGGACGCGGCGGCCCGATTGCGCCAATGCACGTCACGGCTCAGGAGTTTTCGTTGAAGCATCACATGATCCAACAAGTGCAAACTAACCCGTTTCGCAGAATTCCGGATGATGATGCCAACAAACACCTCGACAAATTCATTACCATGACCCAAAGCATGAAGTGCTCCGGTGTTTCTATGGATGACCTTCGCCTCCAACTTTTTCCCCACTCGCTTTCTCACCATGCCGAAAAATGGTTTGACCGTCTTCCTAAGAATTCTATTCATACGTGGAATGACATGACTCAACGCTTTTTATCGCGCTACTTTCCCCCATCCATGGTCACAAGCCTTCGTAACCAAATCAGTGGATTCATGCAAGAGAATGATGAATCACTTTTCGATGCTTAGGAACGCTACAATGATTTGATCGACCGCTGTCCTAACCACAATATGCTCCCCGTCACTCTCATTGACACCTTCTACAATGGTCTCACTTTTCGTGATCGTGACACGATCAATGCTGCCGCCGGTGGTACTTTTATGAAAAGGAGACCGGAGGAGTGTCGAGAGTTGATTGAAAACATGACTACTCACCACAAGAATTGGGATTCATCCGCATCCTCAAGATCTAATCAGAGAGTCAATGTTTCATCTACTTCTTCCACCACCAACATGTCCGTTGTGGAACGTGCTATTCTTGATATTAACAAAAGTCTCCAAATTTTGACTTCTAACCAAACACAACAAGCTAAAGCCGTTGCTTTTTCTTGTGACACATGTGGTGGTCCTCATTCCTACAATGAGTGTCCGTCTACTCACGGAAATTTTTCTTAAGACGTTAACGCAGCATATGGTACTTATCCCACGGGAGGCTATCAAGCCCGCCCTCAAGGAGACCGTGGCTTGCTAAGTTATCGTTCCAACAATTATCTTGCTCCTCCCGGTTTCCCTCCTGCAAACCAGAACCAACAACAAAGCTACAACCAATCCCAATCTCGTGCAAACAATCAATATCAATCCCAACGAAACCCTTACCCAACTCAGGGAAATTCCCAAGCCTACCAAGCTCCACCTCTCAATCAACCGATGGTAGTGAGTCCAGAAGTCGAGACATTCATGAAGACTAATCGGGAGTTGGTAACGAATCTTCAGAGTCAAATCCGCAACTTGAAGGGAGAAATGGCGAAACAAGGGAGCGATATTCGAGCCGAGCTAAGGAATGATATGGCCAAACACAGCAATGAAATTAATGCATACATGCAAAACTCTTTTAATAATCAAGCTGTTCATCTTCGTGATATGATTGGTTCGCTCATCCAAGGTAATCAACCCTCTTCTTCGGGTACTCTTCCGAGTAATACCGTTGCGAATCCAAGAGGGGAGATGAAAGCAATCACCACTCGTAGTGGAAAGGTTATATGGAACCCGAGCTTCCTACACCTCCACTAGTGATTGTGAACAAGGAAAAAGAGCAACTTTCCTCACCTCCTTCACATTCTATCCCCATTTCCCCACCATCCGTGGTTGTGAGTGATCCTATTCCATTAATTCCTTCTTCTTCATCCAATATACCTTATCCTTCAAGGTTGAGGAAAGAGAAGCAAAAGAGCAAGGATGATATTCAGGTTTCAAACTTTCTAAAAATATTTAAACAATTGAATTTTAACATCTCCTTTGCCGAGGCTCTCGCTCACATGCCCAAATACGCTAAGATGTTTAAAGATCTTCTAAGTGATAAGGAAAAGCTTCTTGACATCGCTCAGACCCAACTTAACGAGAACTGCTCCGCAGTGCTCTTAAGGAAATTGCCCACCAAACTTGGTGATCCGGGTCGCTTCTTGATTCCTTGCAAGTTCCCGGGAGTAGAGAATTACATGGCCCTAGCCGATCTAGGTGCCAGTATAAACTTAATGCCTTTAAGTGTTTGGAAGCAATTATCTCTCCCCGAGCTAGTCCCCACCAAAATGACTTTGGAATTAGCCAACCGTACGGTTGCTTATCCAGTGGGGATAGCCGAAGATGTCTTTGTTGGCGTCGACAAATTCACCTTCCCGGCGGATTTTGTCGTCGTTGACTACGAGATGGATCCTCGTGTTCCATTAATCGTTGGACGTCCATTCCTAAGGACCGGTCGCACTCTCATTGATGTAGCCGCGGGCGAAATAATCATGAGAGTTGGTGACGATAAAATTGTCTTCAACATGGGTAAGATTTCTAAGCAACCTTATTCGTATGAGAGTGTTAATGCTATTGATGTTCTCGATGAGGCTTGTGAAGAACATTTTCATGATGCTTGCAAAAGTACTCTTTCTTCTCTACCCAATGTTGAGACCGTTGCCTCAATTGCTCCGGCATTGACTCCTTTTGGAGAAAGTGACTTGGATGATTTCGAAGCTAGCTTGGGTCCTCTCGATATTAAGTATGATAATTTGTCCACCAATTGGGACGAAGATATTCGTACTATTGAGAGACTTCTCAATGAAGACCCGTTGTCCCCTCCTTCTCCTAAAGAGGTGACTAATGATGATCCATCGTTAGTTTCACCATCTATTGAGGATCCTCCTACTCTCGAGCTTAAGGACCTACCTCCTCATCTTGAGTACGTTTTCCTAGAAGACAACAAGAAGTTACCGGTCATCATCGCAAAGGATCTGAAAGAAGACGAAAAAGCCCGACTTGTCGCCGTGTTGAAGAAGCATAAACGAGCTATCGCTTGGAAAATCTCCGACATCCGTGGAATTGATCCTCACTTTTGCACACATAAAATTCTCATGGAGGACGACTTTAAGCCCACAATTCAAAGCCAACGAAGGGTGAATCCTAAAATCCATGAAGTAATCAAAAAAGAGGTTATCAAACTTCTTGATGCGGGCATGACTTACCCTATTTCGGATTCACCATGGGTTAGTCCAGTCCATTGTGTGCCTAAAAAGGGCGGAATTACCGTTGTGCCCAATGCAAACAACGAGTTGATTCCTACCTGTCTCGTTACTGGGTGGAGAGTTTGTATAGACTACCGCAAACTCAATGATGCCACGAGAAAGGATCATTTCCCTCTACCTTTTATGGACCACATGCTTGAACGTTTAGTGGGTAATGAATATTACTGCTTTCTTGATGGTTTCTCGGGTTATTTCCAAATACCCATCGATCCCCAAGATCAAGAGAAGACAACATTCACTTGTCCCTATGGCACATTTGCTTATAAAAGAATGCCTTTTGGCTTATGCAATGCCCCCGGGACTTTCCAAAGGTGCATGTTGGCTATCTTCCATGACATGGTTGAACAAACCATGGAAGTCTTCATGGAAGATTTCTTGGTCTTTGGGGATTCCTTCTCTTCTTGCCTTGCCAATTTGGAACGTATGCTTAAGCGGTGCGAAGACACTCGCCTTGTTCTGAATTGGGAAAAATGCCATTTTATGGTAAAAGAAGGCATTGTGCTAGGACACAAAATCTCTAAAGCCGGTCTTGAAGTCGACCGTGCTAAAGTTGATGTCATAGCCAAATTACCTCCACCTTCAACTGTGAAGGGTGTGAGAAGTTTCCTGGGTCATGCGGGCTTCTATCGTCGCTTCATTCAGGATTTCTCTAAAATCGCTCCCCGATGACCCACCTCTTGGAGAAAGATACTCCTTTTATCTTTTCTAAAGAGTGTCTTGAAGCCTTCAATCTTCTAAAGCATAAGCTCACTAAGGCACCGGTCTTGGTTACCCCTAATTGGGAGCTGCCTTTTGAATTGATGTGCGATGCTAGCGATTTTGCTATTGGTGCGGTTTTGGGCCAAAGAGTGAATAAGCACATCCAACCAATCCACTATGCTAGTAAAACAATGACAGGGGCTCAATTGCATTATACGACAACTGAAAAAGAGCTTTTAGCTGTTGTCTATGCTTTTGAGAAATTTCGCCCCTATCTTGTTTTATCCACCACCATCGTATACACGGACCATTCTGCGTTGAAGTACTTGATGACTAAGAACGATTCTAAGCCAAGAATTCTTCGCTGGGTTTTGCTCCTTCAAGAATTCAACATTGAAATTCGTGACAAGAAGGGAGCCGAAAACCTGGCCGCGGATCATCTGAGCAGACTTGAGGATCCATATCAAGGGGATCATCCGAACAAAGAAATCAATGATTCTTTCCCCCTTGAGACCTTAATGTCTATAAATCTCAATCTTGATGGCACCCCGTGGTTTGCGGACATTGCAAACTACTTGGCGGGTGGTATTCTCATCAAAGGGTTAACATCCCAACAAAAGAAGAAGTTCTTGAATGACGTTAAGACTTACTTTTGGGATGACCCTTATCTATTCAAACAGTGTGCTGATCTGATTATTCGTCGATGTGTTGACGGACCGGCAGCTTTTGACATTCTCCAAGCTTACCACAAAGGACCCACCGGTGGTCACTTTGGTCCCAACTACACCGCTAAAAAAGTGTTTGATTCTGGATTCTATTGGCCCACCATTTATCGTGACGCTCACGAAATGGTTAAGCATTGTGATGCTTGCCAACGCCAAGGCAAGATGACACATAAGGATGAGATGCCTCAAAATTTCATACAGGAATGTGAAATCTTTGATGTATGGGGCATCGACTTTATGGGGCCATTTCCATCGTCCAAAGGGAACAAGTACATCCTCGTCGTACGTTTCTAAATGGGTTGAAGCTAAGGCTCTTCCTACGAATGATGCGAGGGTGGTTGTGAACTTTTTGAAGCAGCTTTTCGCTCGATTTGGCGTTCCTCGTGCTATCATCAGTGACCGCGGGACTCATTTTTGCAACGATCAATTTGCACGAGTCATGGTAAGTATGGTGTCAATCACCATCTTTCCACCGCCTATCATCCCCAAACCAATGGGCAAGCCGAGATTTTCAACCGTGGCTTGAAGAGAATTTTGGAGCGTACTGTGGGAGAGCATCGCGCCGCGTGGGCCGATAAGTTAGATGATGCTCTGTGGGCTTTCCGTACTGCTTAAAAGACCCCGATCGGTTGCACACCTTATCGTCTTGTGTACGGGAAAGCCTGCCACCTACCCATCGAGCTGGAACATAAGGCGCACTGGGCCTTGAAGTGGGTTAACTTCGACATCAACAAAGCCGGTGATCATCGCAAGGTTCAACTCAACGAGCTAAATGAACTGAGGAATGAAGCTTATGAGAACTCGCTGATCTACAAGGAGAAGACGAAGATTATCCACGATGCTAAAATCAAGAACCGAGAGTTCCACGTTGATGATCAAGTCTTACTCTTTAACTCTCGGTTGAAGATCTTCTCTGGCAAGTTAAAGAGCCGCTGGTCTGGTCCATTCACCGTCGCCAAAGTCTTTCCATATGGGACCATTGAGCTTTCTCAGCCGAATGGGCCCAATTTCAAGGTGAATGGCCAGCGTCTGAAGCTGTACTTTGGTGAGGACATCTCTCAAGAGATGATTCCATCCCTCACCACGTTCCCCATGAACTAAAATTGGGTCGAGTCAGGCTCATGACTCGGTAATCAAAAACAAGCGCTTCTCGGGAGGCAACCCGTGTTCTATCCTTTACTGCTTTCATATTAAGTGTAGGGGGAGCCCCACATATGTTGGTTGTCTTGTTTCTTGTGATGTGCAGGGATTAAAGCTTCATAGAGCATCTTGATGACTTTTGACGAACCGTGATACCGTGTTCCTATCTTCCCGGTTCTATCCTAAACTCTTGTGATTCAATATTTCATATTTTATATGTTCACATTGAATTCACTTTAGTTGTCCCTTCCTTAGCAAGATTTAAACAAAGTGCACAATGTCCTAAGTGTAGGGGAGTTTACTCCCACATGCTTAAACATTGAGGACAATGTTTATCTCAAGTGTAGGGGGACTTCTATCGAAGTAATTGGTCTTTTCCATGAATTTGCCCTCATTTTAACCGGAAAATTTGATTTTTCGACATTTTTCAAAATTTTTAATCTATTTTGGCCTAGTTGTATAGTTGTATTTGCCTTTGTTATGTTTATTTTCTCTCCATTTGCTAGAATAGTTTTTCAATAAAGTGGTTTTAGATTTTTCTTAGTCGTGAACATTTTGACTCAACCCGAGTTTACTTGCCTAAGTCTACTCTAGCTAGTATCCTTAACGTGTTTAAGTCAAGTTTTGCTAGGCTTTTATATAGGGAGCTATAAAACGCGAAAGTCTTAACTCTCACGGGTTAAGAACAAGAACTTTTCGCAAGTTCCTATAATTGATCCTAGAGAGTCCTTTATCAAGGGAACTTTAAAATGCGATTTCTAAACTTGAAAAAGTCTAAGAATTTGCAAGATCCTATAGGCGACTCGAAAACCCAAAACTTTGATTTATAGGCTAAGCATCCACGAATCTCATTCCTTGAGATTTTAAACTGTGGAGAACGAGAGATGATAGAGTCAATTATAAGTTCGGTATTCTTTCGTGAATTTATGTGAGTTAATTATAAGCCTATTCTCCCTCCGCTTGTTAATAAATTTATCTGCAATAAATAAGGTTGTACGATTTAAAAGGTTACTTAGCTTCTAGCCCCAGATCGTTTAAAAGTTGCTCGGTACGGATTAGAGTTCATAGCCAAGGCATAACTTATTGAAGCGGGATGCGAAGATTGGCGAGTCCGAAAAGGCCCTAACAAGGCATGAGGGCTACATTTTGTTGCTAAAGATCCAAAAGTGATGTGAAGAATCATTTATCGAAAATCAATATGAAGGATCGAGACACACGACGAAAAGCAAGAACTCCCCAAAAGTCATGGAGAAGTCTATCCGAAAAGACCCTAACAAGGTATGAGGATAAATAGATCCAAGTCCTAAAAGGAGGCGGATCGTTGTATATCAAAGTCCAAAATAAAGATTGGAGAAAAATGAAGAAGTCGTGGTCCAAAGATGAAGAATCTCTCAAAACTTCAAGTGAAGAAATTTCCATTATGAAGAGAAGACCATTATTTCAAGAACGTCTCTCAAATATTCGAAGTATGAAGTCGCTGCCAAATATCGGTCCGAGAAAGGTCTCAAATCGTGAAGCGAGTTACGCCAAGATATGAACTTTATGAGGTCCCGAGAAGCAGTTTTAAAAGATTTGGTCCTTTAGCTAACTATTGATTAAATCGTTCACTTTATTTTCGGCCTAAATAACTATCGAAATAAGTCAAACAATGTATCCTCGTGATCATTCAAGACAAAAATAAAATATAAGAGATACACCTAGGAATAAGGGAGTCTAAGTGAATAATTGGCCCACATGAGTTTGTGATAGTTTGCTAACTTATAATAACAATGATCTCGTTTTTAAGCTTGGTATGGGGAACGTGAAACTTGAGGATGATAAACGTTCATGGCCGCCAAAACCCAATGTAAGTTTTTAATTTCTTTACTTATTTCTATCTTTTATGTTTAGTATTTAATAAAGGCCAAGGTGGGTTATTTATGATGGATAATGTAAACCGTGCTTTAAAATTAATGCATTGCATGAGGGCATTGCAATGGTCAAGTGTAGGGGATTTAATAAGTGTGAAAACACTTATCCTTTTACCACTTATTTCCAATAATAACAAGACCAAAACGTGTGATTTATGTCGTAAAAGTCGGAATTATGCGTGGTTTGTGTTTTTATTGTGTTTTAGGACCAAAATATGAAAAAGGAAGAAAACACGGGCTTTCACGGGTTTTTATCGAAGAAAACGGGAAAAGACGAAGTCAAAAGATCAAGAGTGCAAAAAGAACGGAAGTCCAAGGCCTATTCTGAAGATTTATCGAAGAAAAAGTAAAAAGACGGAAGTTTAACGAAGTCGAAGAACTTAAGTCTAATAGAAGAAGAAAATTAAAAGACAAGTTCAAATCCCGAGACGACAAAGACAAAGAATTAAAGTCGAGTCGAGAAAACGTGAAGAAAGCAAGCAGGAAGATGCAACACATGCACTCCTTCCACCTTCCCTATAAATACCCTCCTAATAGTCATGAGGAGGGTGGTTAGTAGAATTTAGCTAGTTTTCACTTTTTCTTAGTTTTCTCTAGTTTTAGAGAGAGAAAGTCTTAAACTTTCTCCCACTAAATTTCATCTTTTTCTTCTTAATCTTTCAAGATTAAACACTTTGTAATGCTTATTTCATTAATCAAAGTTCTATTTTAAGCTTTTAATCCTTAATCTCATTCTACTTTTCTTTGATTTTAGATTGATTTTGGTACGATTATCAATAGATCCGTGTTGTTCTTAATGATTTCGTGCTTAAAAAGTTAATCTTTTGATCATTTCATAAGTTTTCATTTGATTATGCTTTAAGACTTATGTGCTTATTGGCTTATTTTTATGATTAGCTTATTTGTTTATAAAAGTTTTTCTTAAAAAGTTTATGTTTTTATTGTTTGATCCAAAAAGTTGCTTATTTTCGAGTTAGATAAGTTGATTAGAGTGCTTATTTGATTCAGTTTTGTGTGATTCGTTTAGCTTTGGGAATAAGCTTATCATATTAGCTTATTTCTTGCTTTTTAACCGAATTCCTAAAATTTCGGAAAGGGTACAAAACCCCTTTCCGATTGGTGCTTTCCGATTGTCCCATTCCGAGCAGCCACCCCTTTTCCGATTTGCCAATCGGAAAAGGGTTTCTCCTTATTCCGATTTTCCCACTTGTTATTCCGATTGTTACGATCGGATTAGGTCTTTCACTTTCCGACGGTAGCGTTTATTAAACATTCCGATTGGTGGCTTCTGTTTAGTATTCCGATTGGCACCCATTAGTAATATTCCGATTGTCCCCCTTTGGTGATATTCCGATTTGGTCAAGTTTGCATATTCCTATTGTGGGTATTATTCCACATTCCGATCACAGTTCCTACCGTCTTTCCGATCAACGGATCGGAATACATTACGATCGGGACACCTTTTTGGCCTTTATTCTGATTGTTTGCATATGTTTGATATTCCGATCTTACTTTCTTTTAGTACTTATTTTTAGTAAATTTTCCAAGTGTTAGTTTTATTTAGTGTGCTAGAACTTTTCCATTGTTACCTTTAAGTCTACAATCATTTATTTTTATTCGTCATTTTAAATATTAATCTTTATTCTTCCATTTTACTCAACGACACTTTAATTACTTGCTAATAGTTTAAAATTAGACAAACAAACCAAACCATTCTCTTGATTCACCAAAAGACGATTGAGTCGCACTTAAGACCGGTTTTCAATTCGAAAAGATTCGGACGATAAGATTTTATACCTAGCCAAAAGCGAAGTATTATCCCCGATGAATGGTTCCTTTAAGATATCGAAAGATCCTTTTAACAGTAGCTAAGTGTAACTCAGTAGGCCTAGTTTGATACCTGGCACACATACATATAACAAACTGAAGATCAGGTCGACTGGCTGTGATATACAGAAGAGTACCGATCATTCCACGATAAAGTGTCGGATCAACGGCAACTCCATGTGGATCTGCATCAAGCTTAGATTTCTCCACCATTGGAGTGTCCACGGGGTCGCAAGATTCCATCTTATATTTCTTAAGCGATTCAAGGGCATATTTGGATTGATTAATAAATATGCCTCTGGGACTCTGAGATATCTGAAGACCTAAGAAGAATGATACCTTGCCCATCATTGACATCTTAAACTTGGAAGACATGAGTTTCCCAAACTCATCCGATAAGGTTTGGGTCGAGGCTGCAAATATAATATCATCAACATATATTTGTACCATAATCATATCTTTACCTTGTTTCTGAATGAACAGCGTGGGATCCACCTTGCCTTCTGCGAAGCCTTGAATAATGAGGAATTGTGAAAATAGATCATACCATGCGCGTGGAGCTTGCTTCAACCCATAGAGAGCCTTCTTAAGCTTGTACACATGATTAGGATAATTAGGATTCACAAAACCATCTGGCTGTTGAACATAGACTTCTTCCTTGATTTCACCATTAAGAAATGCCGTCTTCACATCCATCTGATAGACGATCATATTCATATGGGCTGCATAAGCGAGGAATAGTCTAATAGCTTCCAAACGGGCAACAGGTGCAAAGGATTCCATAAAGTCGACGCCCAATAATTGCTTGTATCCACGAGCTACTAGTCGAGCTTTGTTTTTCAATATTCCGCCTAACTCATCGAGTTTCACCTTGTAAACCCATTTCAAAGTGAGTAACTGCACTTGATCCGGGCATGGGACAAGTTCCCATACTTCAAGACGTATAAACTCATTAAGTTCTTCTTGCATAGCTTCTATCCAACAGGATTGAGTAAAAGCTTCTTTCCATGTCTTAGGTTCAACTTCAGTGAGAAAAGCATCAAAGTGACAAAACATTGCACTTTCTTGTAACTGACTTCGTGTGGATACCGGACAATGAGGGTCACCAATAATAGAATCTATAGGATGATCCTTTGTCCACTTGCTGTCATGTTCACGAATCCGTGGATTGGAGTAAACTGTAGAAGGAGCTTCCTCTGTGGTGGACGACCCGACTTGATTAGGGTCGGGAATAGGTACACCTAGAATGGAAGTTCACGCATTTGAGCGAATTCCAAATCGTGATCATCATCATCCTCTTCATCATCAATAGGCATGACGTGGGTAGTTGTTACATGTATTGGTTGAGAATTACTTGTGGATGGTATATCTTGACCAATTGTAGGTGCAGATGTATCTGATTGTGCTTTGGTTGCTGGAGCGACAACTTCGGTTACCGGAGCTATTACCTCAGGTTCTGGAGCAACAATAGTTGGAGGAGTAAAGAATTCATCAAAGAACGGTTGAAACAACGTATCCCATTCATTCCTAGAAGGTGGTGTAAATGATGATGAAGTAGGGTTGTTTGGGACAAGACCAGAACTAATGTTGCTGGGTCCCATTTCATGAAGTGCGGGTTCAGAGCTGCTTTGCTCAGAAGCCATTGCTGTCAGCTCATCAAAATCAACATTCATAGTTTCGAGGATCTTGCGAGAGTTACGGTTGTAGATTCGGTATGCCTTCTTTGCGGGGGCGTAACCAATGAAAATACCAATATCAGCCTTTGGTTGAAGTTTTCCCAAATTGTCACCATCATTATTTGGATAGCAAAGAGAACCAAATACATGAAGATATGATAAATCTGGTACTTTTCCATGGAGAAGCTCATAAGGTGTTTTACCATGGCGTTTACGAATTAGTGACCGATTTTGGGTGTATACTGCTGTAGATACTGCTTCTGCCCATAAAAACAATGAAGCCTTTGCATAAATTAACATCGTTCGAGCAGCTTCCATAAGTGTGCGATTTCGCCTTTCAACGACACCGTTTTGTTGTGGAGTGCGTGCAACGGATGTTTCATGAGAGATGCCAACTTCTTCATAATAATCAGGGAAGATTTGATTCACAAATTTGGTTCCATTATCGGTACAAATGCGTCGGACAGTAGTGTTGAGACGCACTTGAATCATCTTGAGAAATCCGATGATGAATTTAGGTGCCTCATTTTTTGCTTTAAGAAATTTCACCCATGTAAACCGAGAGTAATCATCGACAATGACGAGGATGTACTTTTTGCCACTAAGACTTTCAACACGCATTGGCCCACAAAGATCCATATGCAAAAG
This sequence comes from Glebionis coronaria, assembly GCA_025667525.1. Classification (NCBI taxonomy): domain Eukaryota; kingdom Viridiplantae; phylum Streptophyta; class Magnoliopsida; order Asterales; family Asteraceae; genus Glebionis; species Glebionis coronaria. Next base: position 404,836 of record JANFOE010000636.1, on the reverse strand, counting down.
ATAAAGTTTCTCTTGGTTGGTGTCTTCAGTCTTGGGTTTCTATGACTTCTTAGTGCTTTTCCCCATTGTACACGCGGAACACAAATGATCCTTGTGAAATGATAGTTTAGGAAGACCACGAACAAGTTCGTTTTTCGCCAAGTGATTAATAGCGTCAAAGTTAAGATGAGATAACCGTCGATGCCATAACCATGACTTAGTCTTCGATGCTTTGGAGAGAAGACATACGGGAGAAGAGGTCATCATGTCTTGTAGAGACAAAGTATACAAATTATTCCCTCGAGTACCTTTCAATAAATCAACCCCTTCCAAATTACGAATGAAGAAAAGCAACTTCTAGGTTTGCATCACAAAATTGTCCCACAGAAAATAAGTTTTGACCAAGACCTTCCACGTAATACACTCTCGAAATTATAACATTCCCAATATGATATTCACCATAACCCATTATCTTTGCAATATGATCATTTCTAAATCGAACCGTACCAAGAAACTTGCTGACGAAATTTCTGAGCTGAGAGCGATCTCCGGTCATATGCTTGGAGCAACCAGAGTCCAAATACCAGAGAATAATTTGGACCACCTGTTTTCAATAACAACAGTAGACAATGCATTGGAAACTATTGGTTCCGGAGTGTTAGCAGATACAGATATAGAATTATCAGAATTGCTAACATTTTTGAGACCCTTAGATTTCCTGCGTTTTCTAATGTGAGTTTTAGCACTAACATTTTTTACTGTTCCAACTTTCTTAGGTTTTGGATTATTTGCGGGCACTACTGTGGGAGTAGACCTAGTTAAAGGACACTTTTTTCCTACAGTAGTGTTGGTGTTCCTAGTTAAAGGACACGCTTGTGTTTTGGTAGCCTTGGTACTCCTAGTTAAAGGGCACACTTTCTTCACTTCAGTGGGAGTAATCCTAGTTAAAGGGCACATATTTCCTACTATAGTGAAAGTTCTACCAGTGGGACGCCACATCCAGCCAACTTGGGTTAACACTTTCCCAGTCGGTTTCCATTCTAATCCATTTTTCCGGGCATACATCTCATTCACATGGTCAATAAGGCAAGAATCATGACGACTAGAAAACATACATTCATTTCAATTCCAACATTTCAAATTAGAATTCACAGCAGGCTTAGAACGCTGCACAACCGCAGAGCCTTTAGGTTTAGCTACATGATTCTTTTTATTCAAAACAGAAATAACATTCCTAGGATGGGCTTCTACTTTCTTCTTCACTTGACTACTAGATAGGGGCAAGATCCTATCATTCTTCTTGTTTCTTTTAAGCTTAGATCTTTGAGCCTTAGTAGTGGTGCTTACTCTTGTAGAAGGCAACACAGGAATATTAGAAGCTGGTTTTGATTCCGCCTTATCTTTAGTGACCAAAGTTTGAGATGGTTTAGTCTGAGGGCCCTTGTTAAGTGGTGTGACGGCTATTAGGTTCCTTTTGATTGCACTAGAGGACGATGCTGAGACAGTGGCTGCGTTATCCACAACATTCTTTCCTTTTAGAGTACGAAGTGTTTCCTTTAACTCAGCCAATACCAGATTCTTATCACAAATTTGTTCCCTCAAATCAGATATTTCCATCGACTTTCGATTCAATTGTTCAATCAATGATTGATTCTGTGCAGTGGTATCAACACATGCGGGCTGTACTGAATCGAAGAGTCGTGTATTTTTCTGTTTTAAGTTATCAACTTTGTACAAAATCTTGGAAACTCGATTATCTAGATCAAGTTTAAAATTCTCAGCGGCCCCAAGTACGTTCACACAGTTAAGCTCCTTAGATTTCTCTATTTCTATCGGCAAAGATTTAGCAACTTTGTCACTTGGCTGACGTTGTTTTGATTGTAAATTCAGTCGAAAATTCTTTTCAAAGTTTGCATCATCGATATTAACACCTTCGAATGACGTTTCAAAGATTTCTTGAATAAATTGTTGCTTGCATTCAAGCGAAATACAATGTGTTTGAATCTCATTAAAACGTTTTGAAAGCGAAGAATATGAATCTTGAAGCTTTAAAAATTCAGCGTTAGATTCGTGACAAGTACTATCTACCACATTATCCACAGATTCAACATTATGCACAATAGAATCATTATCAACACTGTTATTCACACAGACAGAAACTATATCATGAGACATCACTTGCTTCAGAAGCAAATCATTTTGGCGTGAAACCCGTTCTATTTCAAGTAAACTGTTTTCATAAGCATCTTCCATTTCATTGAAAACACGTCTGACTTCTTCTATTTCCATAAACAAATCTTGATCAATATTACGAAGACAAGCTTTAACATTGTCTACAAACAGAACAATTTCATCTCGAAACGCAGCTCTAGTGTGCTCAAAGTTCCATTCACCTTCCGTTATGGCCGTGGCCGTCGTACGTTCCAAAATGACCTTGTCAAAATCGGCTAAGTGTTGGTGAACCGTATTTAAGTTAACGGACGCCTTACTTACTGGTGGAATTAACTTCGTTAAATCCTTTTTGACAAGTGTAGGAGACGTACTAGGAAGGTTTTCATTTGACAAACTTTGGGGCACAAGAACTGTTAATTCTGCTAATTCCTTTTGTAAGCGAATGCGTGTCTTTTTCGAAAATTTATCCTTGTTGTGTTGATCATAATCAATTGTATGGAATTTTGAAAGCATTTTAGAATGAGCTTCATCCGCAAGTGATTGTGTCTTCTCAGTACTACGAACATAAGGTGCTTCTTTCGATTTGCCAATTATGGTCATATCATAAAGACCGGGAATATATTCCTGAGCTTGTTTTGCATACCCGGGATTAGGTGGTAAATCTTGAAGACGTTTAAGTTCGAGTTCTTTAAATGATTTAGTTAAAAGATGAACCTTTTCTGTGGAAGCGTATTGTTTTAAAAGTTGTTGTTCCTTGAATTTAAGAAGTTTGGTAGCATTAATTTCTGATTCAACCTTTTTAGACTTGAGAGTTTCGAAATCCATTTTAAGTTTCTGAAAATCATTGACAACCGACTCCTTTTCTTTTAATTCATTGGAAAGATTAGCTTTTAATGATTCTATTTCTTTCAAGTGTTCAATCTTTTCAAGACGAAATTGGTCAAATTTAGAACATGTTATTTTCTCTTCTTGAGGGACCATTTCAAAAGTTTTGATCTTTTCTTTATGCAACGCAAGCTCAGCAGTTAGGGTGGAATTCGTATCTATGGATTGTCTGAGGGCCATATGCATTTGATCAATAATATGTTTAGGCACCATGACCAAATCATGTTGAGCATAAGATTCCATACCCGTCGTAGCATTTGGTTGAGGTTCACTCAAATGTGTAGGATTGGGTACCACATCATTTGAGTTACTAGTTCCCGAATGTTGTTCGAGGTTGTCACTTTCTTGCCCAACTTGATGTTGGTTATCATCAATATTATTATATGTGGTTGGTACCTCACTGATGACATCAGAACCGTAGTGAGAGAGATTAGCAACGAGAGCAGCTTGGGCAGAGTGAATGTCATCACAATCTGAATCGTATGCATCAAGATCGTCCGCTTGATAAGCTGCATTAGAAGTGGAAACAACTGCAATGCCTTCAGTATCTGCTGCCCCTAGATCTGACAGAAATGCCAACTCCTCTGAATCCAAAATCTTCCCCTTAGACTGAGCATCAACCAAATACATCTTCTCACGAAACCATGCATCATCCCTTCTCCTTTTCGGCTGTGTGCATTCCCTAGCCTTATGACCTTGTCCTCGGCAATTGTAGCAAGTCACAACCTTTTTAGGACCAATGGGGATCCCATTTCCACTAGCTTGAGAATTCACAGCTTGATTGTTCCCAGTCCTTATAGGAGGTCCATATGAATTTTACCTTCCCTGAATAGGTTGCACCGTCACTTGACCATCTTGAACAGTGGCTTGTTGTCGAGGATTTGATGAGGTGCGGAGCTGATTGTTTGTTGGTGGAAATCGTCTAGTTGCAACAAGTTTTGACAAATAGGCGGTGAGATGGTTTAGAACATCAGCTGGCGTATCATTTGGAGTAAAGACCGGTGCTTGGATTGGTGGAAGTTCATTAGAGTAGAAAGCTTGTGCTGGTTGTGCTTATATTGGAAAATATCCTTGCTGAGGAGTATAGCCCAATGGAGAAGTGTTGGCTTGTGATGGTGATGTTTGATATGGTGGTTGCTGTTGAAAAGATTGTTGATGAACACTTTGTTGATATTCTTGCTGTGGCATCATTGGTGGTTGATAAGATGGTTGCTGTGGTTGCTGATAGATGTGTGGTGGTGGCTGCTGCAAGTATGATGGTTGTTGATAAGTATAAGCCATGTTTTGTTGAGAAGCATACATTGCAAGTGGATCATGAACTTGAGGTGTAGACAACCGAGCCTCGATCACATGGCATTCGTGTTGTTGAAGAAAAGCTTGAAGTTGATCCACATTGGTGTTATGCAAGTCCTTAGCCAATTTAACATCCGTCACGTATTTTTTCCATTCTGGAGGAAGAGTGTTCAAATACTTGGTGTTCAATTGAAAGGTAGGAATTGTCATGCCATAGATATTTAGCTCATTCAACAATAGGGTAAATCTCAGATAGTAGCCATTGAGAGTCTCCCCTGGCACATAGGCAAACTTATCAAAAGTATCATAAAGCTTACACTCTCGTTCTTGTTTAGTTAACGAGGTGCCCTGCATTAGAACACGAATTCTATCCCATAACTCTTTGGCAACTTTATGTTTGCTGACGAGTTTGTAGACATCTGGAGGAAGATCTTGGAGAATGATGTTTGTAGCATACTTATCACATTTATCTTGAATCTTCATATCTCCAGTCAACTCACCCGTTGTGCGAGGACGAGTGGTCGTACCTTCCGTCACAGTACCATAATCTAATGGTCCATTGAGCACCGATGCCCAAATTAGATGTCCATTCTCCTTGTTCAACATATAAAGTTCCATTCGGGAAGCCCATTCCTCATACATAGTCTTCACCAACATTGGTGGACGGTTATCCGTACCCGAGAGGATGGACTTATCCGTAAGAGATGTGTACTCCATTTCAATAAGTTAAGATTTACAAAGTTGATCGATCAATGAAATAAGGTTAACTATTTTTGTGTTGTTGTGAGTTAAAATCGAGAAACAATGTTAAAATCCCCTAAAATATGTTCTCGATAAACAAAAAATTCCAAGTCAAAATTACACACGAAATGCCTAGATCGGAATACCAGATCGGAATGTCAGATCGGAATACCAGATCGGAATATAGCCCTGTCGAAATGTTGTTGGTATCGAAATGCCTAGATCGCAATGCAAAGCTGTCAAAATAATTCAGATCGCAAAGTCCTATCGGAATGTTCAGATCGCAAAACCCTATCGGAATGTTCAGATCGCAAAGCCCTATCGGAATGATTCAGATCAGAATGCTCAGATCGCAAAGCCTATCGGAATGATTCAGATCGGAATAAGTAATAAAACCCACGTATCGCAATGTAGAACCAAAACCCTTTCCGATGGTGATGGTTATTGCGATGGAAGTCCACGTTTCACTTGTACTTTCCGATGGAGATTCTGCTTAAATTTCGGAATGAAGAACACACAACTTTTTTGCACTTTTGATCCAAGAAAAATGATGTTTTAACACAAACCAAGATACCAAGAACAGTTTAACACGAATCCCTATGTTACACTACTTTAAACTTCGATCAAACACCAAAAAAAATTTGAAGATTCGGCTAAAAACAAACCAACAATCTACAAAATGTTTAGAACACAATACTCAACACAAAAACAAACCTATATTTCATCCCAAGCTCTTGATACCATTTGTAGGATATGTAAATCTATGCTTATGTTTTTAGAGAGAGAAAGAGATAGAAAGATGGTGGATTTCACACTTTTAGAGAGAGAAAGTTAATAAGAACTATGTGTAAATTATGAAACCACACACCCTCTGCATCAAAGGAGAGGGTTTATATACCCAAGCCCATGAGATGGGCTTGGGTTTACATTAGGCCGCCGGCCCCATACACTTCATGGGCTATGTTTTGGGCTTTGTTTAATAAACGTAAATAACTAAACTACGAGCTATAACATGGACTATTGTTGGAGTGACCGATCCTTTCTAATACGTAAAACGTATTTCCAACATTGCAAATTTCCACTTTTCTTGATATTTTGCTAAGTCTAGTTCAAACCTTGGAATTCTTGGGCTATAAAGCTGATCATAGCATCCTGATATTGAGTTATCAAGGTTTGGTGAAGCCTATAACTTGGGGATAATCAAGTGTGGGGAACTAAGGTTGCATTAATCAAGAATTTTTCATTTTTCTGATTTTGATATTTTGCTCTTAACTTTGTTGAATCTTAGCAGGCTTTATTGTGGAAGCTTGTGCTTGTTCTTGCTAGCACATAAGCTCAAAATTCGTGGGTGTGGATGTACATCCATGAGGTACACATCATTCTACTTAAAATATGATAAAAATTTGGATTTTTGGTGATTTTGTGTGTGACTTGTGTTCTTGCTGATATTGTGGTCTAATCTTGTTCTAATCTGCATATTACATCTGTTATTTGGGCTTGGGTGGTCTTGGATAACACTTTTGATTTGAAAATTATGATTTGAAAAGTTAAAAGGGTGTTTGGGATTATCTGTTATAGATCATAAGTTGTTATTGTGTTTGTGGAAAGTGTTGTTTGTGCTTGTTATCTGTTATTGGCTTGGTTGAGTGCTATTTGCTGCAAGTTTTTGGGTTTGAACCCTTGAAACCAAGATTGTGCTATAACTTCTTGAGTTTGACTGCTTTTGACCTAAAATCTTGGTAATACTTAGAGTATATGCATGTTTAGGGATATAAGCTGTTAAATCAAAGTTATCATAACATATCTTAGAGATCTGAGTGTTTGAATTTGGCTTGTCGGTCAATTGCATCAGCAAAGTAAAAATCTGCTTGTGTTAGTGTTCATCAGTAACCTATTTGTGCTTGAATCTTGATTTAGGCCTTGTATCATTGCATGAAACCTGTTTAAACTTGTTCATTTGAGTTTATTATAGCCTTTGTATGCTTTTGGTGCAATTTGGTTGGCTGAATATTGCTAAAACAGCTTATAAGTTCATAACTGCTTATTGTTCAAAGTCTGGTGCATGTCTGATGCTTAATTGAATTAACTATACAAATTGGTTGTTAGTGATTGTGATTTCTTTGTTGTTATTGACTCCTTATGATCCACTGATCATTTGGGTGCCTTTTTGTAACTTGATCTCCAAAAAAAGTCACTAAAAACACAAAGTCAAACAAGTCAAGCAGTGGAAAAAGTTTCCACTGCTCAACATCCAAAACTAGCCCCTGCTAGTGCAATTTTTCAGTTAGCTTATTTATAAGCCACATTGGCTTATTTAGACCTGTAACAACTTATTTTTGTTGATCAATCTTCCTCATTTGACCCATTTGTTTAAACTGGAGCTTATTAGACTTTGACTTTGACTTTTAGCTAGAAAACTCATAAAGTTAACTTTTAAAGATGTGCTTATTTGCTTATTTCAGCTTATTGAGTGAACTTATTTGAAAACTTTTTGTTGATTAAGCTTAGTTAAGTCATTTAAAAGCTTTTGAAACTTGAATCAGCTCTTGGGATAGCCTAGAACTCGAAAACGACTATTTTGTCGTTTTGTGTAGATTGCTTATTGCATTTTCAGGCTTATTCCTTGGACTTTTTTTAAATTTCTTTTTACAGAAGTCTTAAGTAACTCAAAAGAAGCTTGTGTGTCTAATTTGAGCTTATGACATCAACTTATAGCTTAATGGGCTAAAAAACCCATTAAGAATAAGCTGTTTGATATAAGCCAGCTTATTTCACATTTTCAGCTTTTGGGCCTTTGAAGAATTGTGTTCAGAATCAAATTTTGAGTTAGATAGGAGCTTTTGGGCCATTTTTATAAACATTTTTCTTATTGGGCTTATTTTGGCCCAATAAGGGTCTGTTTTGGACTTTGGCCCATTTGAAGGCCCATTAGGGGTATTTTTATAATTTCAACTTCATTTCTGTGTTTATTAGGTTAAAATAAACTAGTTTGCATGTTTTTAGAATTTTTTTAAAATTTTGGATTTTTAATATTATTTTATTATTATTTTATTATTAAAATTAAAATTTATATTTTTCAAGTACTTACATTTTTCTTATGTTAAATACATTAAGTTAGGTATTTTATAACTTTTAGAATATTTTTATTGTCCTTAGATTAATTTTTATAATTATTTTAAGTTTTAATAGTTTTTAATTGTTTTTAAATAGTTTTAATTAATTTAAAAATTTTCAAAAATAGTTTTAAATTAAGTTAGGTCATTTTAGAGGTTTAAAATTAAAAAAATATCATTTTGGGCTTTTTGTTAATTAAATTGATTTTTGGGGCTTTAATTAGCATTAAAAAATTATTATTTAATTAAACAAAAGGTTTGAGTGATTTTTGATTTTTTGTAAACTCTAATTACATTATTTAAGATTTATTGCAATTTTCTAGGAAATTTTAGGGTAAATTTTTAATTTTGGTGCTTTTCACGGTTTTACGTGTACAACCTTTTCGTCTTAGTTTAATTCGTCATCGTAACCGTCATTCTCTTCTTACCTCATTTCTAATTTCATTTCTCATAATCAATATAATCACATAATTAATCATCTCTCTACACAACACACTAGCCTCCTTGAGAACGATCCCCACTTTGGGTCATGACTCGTGGTTGTCCTAAATCACTTGTTAACGCTTGCCCTAATTTGTCCTCTTTTCCTAAAGAGTGGTAAAAACACTACATCGCCCGCAGATCTTTTTATAATCAAACCTAGAGACATTATGTGATTTTTGATTGACGATTGGTCGTGAGTAATCCCCATGTTCGAGCTAATTCATTCAAAAAGGTTGAGAGGTGTAACAATACTTAACTATGCCTCAGTGGGCCTCATGTTTGATTAATTGTGAGATGGAATTAAGTATGGGACGTTACACAGCCTATGAGTTTTGATGAATTACCACGGGGGTGGGTAAGGCTCGTAATCTTACGTGTTAATGTGGAATGTGTTGTATTTTCCAGAGTCGAGCTGAGTCATCGAAAGGTTGAGATGTGTAATAATTCATAGCAAAACCCAGGGCCATTCTTTGTGACTGAGTTCGAGGTTGGGTTATGAAGTTATTACTCAGCTTATTGTTTGATGAATCTTCCTCGAGGATGAGAAAGATTTGTACGATCAGATAATTTTGTTATTTATAACCGAGTACTATATAATTATCCTACTTGTAACTGTGAGTTCCTCTGCTTGATAAACGTTTGTAATCGCGTTATCGCCTATCGACATTTATATTCTTCCAATCCGTACTTTTGAAACGTCTACTTATGGAAGACGACCTATTAGCAACTTATGCTCTTTGCTTTTGGTAATTTTAGATGATATCGTTTAGAGATTTTAACAATATTAAATTGGGTATTTTGCTGACACTTAAGTAGGATGATTTATGAATTCTTTATTAAAATGGATTGGGACGCCTTTGCATTTGAATAAAGAAATCATAAATCACCGAATCATAAGTTTATAATGACATATTTGCATAGATTAGGACGCTTCAATACGCAAATATGAGATTATAAATGAGTGGGATTGAGCACATCTGATGTGACCCTGTATATTTGTGGTATTTATTTAGTCCTCAAGTTTTGGGAGGGTGTTTCTTTGACTCATGATTCGTCCGTACATATTAATCGTCCTTCTACCTTATTATTGTTATCATCACGATGTTTTGACGAGTGATTCTTTAAGCTTCGTTTGATTCGCGAACTGTTACATGAATCTTTTATTGATTATTTACGGATCGACGTGAACCTATCGGGCAGGTGGTGGTGAACCCTTATAGGATTTTAAGAGTTGGCGATTTTTTGCTAGACTCTTCGCTTCAAATTGTTTCCTCTTATCGTTCTATGAACGATGGTCTATTTGTTAGGTTTACATGTAGAGCTTCTCAGATATATTCCACTTCTATCTATTGTTTACCTAAGTAACTATTTGTGGATAACACAATTTTAAAAGTTCAGACTGAATTATCTACGAGTAGATCTAACTATATTTGATATAACAACGGGGTAGAATTTCAAAATCCTTTTCTCTATATTTTTTAGGGTAACAACGATTGAGTTCGAGGACGAACTCCAAATAATACGGATTGTATGTCACAACCAAGAATTTACCAAGCTTTAAATAATAATGAATTATATTAATTATTAATCAAAATTCGTTTTCGAGAGATATCAAAGTTATCTAATTCGAAAAAGGGAGCTTATTGTACATATTTTAAAAGACTGCTTAAAAATCTAAGAACTGACGCGACAAGAATTAAATTTATATTTAATTAGCCAGAGATATTTGATAAAAAGATTCATTAAATTTTTTAATAAATTATTATAAATATGAACAAAGATATTTAATGGGAAGTCATTTTGTTTTAAACGACTCGTTTCTGTAGCAATCGATAGATAATCGTCATTTTAAATGAATGAACAAATTATTCCTAAATCTAAGTCGTATAAATAGTTTAATTTATTGGAGAAATCATTTTAAAATCAATGGAGCAAATTTTTGTAAACCAAACCGAATGTTATCGAGACCCGAACCACGTTTAAAACAAGATAAAAGAAAAGCTAGTAATTAGTTACACTTTCGACCCTCAACTATATACATTTTACACTTTCATTTGGATATAAATAGAAAATAATAACCCTTTTATTCATTCATAACAAACAAAAACCCTAAATTTAAAACACATAAAAAAACCCTAGCATCTCTTAACATTTTTCGGAGCCATCACTTTTTCTGACCAAGATCCCGGTCATCGGAAAATATGCCGCCACCACCCTATATTAATAGATCGTGTAGATCTATGTTATGCACCATATGAATCCATCAGTTATCATCACCAAATCACCATAACACCACCCTGCCGCCGACACACATGGCCTACCGACTGTCGATTCGCTATCACCACGCCACCACTGCTATCCCACTAGACCACCATATATTCGTCACCACCTAAGATACCACAAGCCACCATATTACGTCCATGTTCATCACACCACCACCGAGACCTCATCAACCAGCACCACAACCACAGCCATCAACACCACCAGGTGTCGTAGCCACCAGATCCACACCATGATGAGGTGTGTTTTTTGATTAGTACCAGCCGAGCACGACCACACCATACCAGATCTAGCCTTGCTCGTGTATTTAGTTTGGTTATATACCACCACCATCGAAAGGTAAACTACATACCCATAAAACCACGAACCAGCCACCATTCATTCTGGATCTGCCATCGTAGGAGTTTTGCTTCGGACCTTATTATTGTAACACCCCCAAATGGTCAAATGCAGCGGAAAGGTACGTTAGGGGTGTTACTTTTTGAAGGTGGATCAATAACACACAGTATATAGAGCAATGATCATAAAATGACATTAAAACATATTACATGAGTTAAATTGTGCAAATGAAATAATTGTCTTGAAAACATTATTTAGAAAATCCCAGTCCAATGGTAAACATGATGCTTCCTACAATGCTGGAATCCAATGCAAGTACCTGCTTACTTTCCTGAGAAAACATAGAAAGTAAAATGTGGGGATCAACACTAGGTTGGTGAATTCACAGGTTTAATATAAAGTAAAAGTATTGTTATGCAAAACATTGCGGGGATAGCAGCGCATAAAGCCACATACTATAGTAGTTCCTATTGTCCTGTAATAAATGCTAGACATGGTGCTCAAGTGCCTAAAAATAGGACATCCTGATGTGAGTTCCCTCAGCCCGATAATGAAATAAACCTAATGCTTGCCCTAAGCGTTTCGTGATAGTAAGTCACGCAGGCCGGGTGTTGTCAATACCCCAATAGATCTATCGATAACATTTCACGCTACACTATTAATTATTATAGTTCACAGGAATAATGGGGCAAACAATAGGCAGTAATCTGTTCTTGTCTGTAAGCGTTTGCATAAACAATAATTAAGTATGTTTTCTCCCCCAGTTATAAAATAGTAAAAGATGGGGCCATGAACTCACCTCAGTAGGAATGATGTGGTTATAATGTCTCTAAATGCACTGGAATAGTATGATCACGAAGTGGTGAAATTACCTAAGTAATTTATATGTCTCTGTATATGCACAATAATAAGGTACAAATAAATGTAACTGATGAAAATGCATGATCACGAATTAATAAGTTGTTACTATTGTTTAAGCGTTAAACATATAGTTAGTTGTCGATAATAATATATTTTTAGTTTATAAAAATATATTTAAATTGTTCGTTTAACAAAAGTGTAATAAATTGAATAAATAGATATTTATTTATTTACTTAATTGTAAGAAAAATAATATATTCCATTATATTTTCTTAAGGTTCCAAATATATTAATATGATTCGTTTGTTTATAAGGTGTCATAAATAAATCTTAATAGTTTATTTAATAATTAAAATAACTTAATCTAATTTTTTAATAAAATAATTTATTAATATTTTAATTAAATTAAATTTACACACAAGCCCTTGTAGTATGATAACTTCCAAAAACAACCCCTAGGGTTTCGTTCGTTAAGTGTATTACATCGTTAGTCCTTATTTATTGTGTTTATTTTAAAAATACCCCTAGGGCTTATAACACTTTCGAAATGTGGCAAACATGGTCCCTAGGGTTTCATAACTTTTGTATAATTACAAATCGAGTCCCTAGGGTTCAGTTAACTTTGGTAAAATGGCAAAATACACCCTCCAAGTCCCGTATCTATTTTAGGAGGTAACTAGGGCTTGTTTTGAGTTTGTAAAATGGCACAGTTAGTCCTTGTGGTTGTGTTGGTTCTCGGTACAAAACAAACGCACCCTTAAACTTTCAAGTTTGGTGAATGTGGTCCTTAGACTTTACAAAATCTCGAAAAACAATATGAAGGTTTTATAAATTATGTTTCTAGCCTATACTATCACATTTGGCAATATTGGAACAAACAGTCTCCAAGTATAGTGTTTAATGTCTAATGGGCTCGGTTGGCCCATTAAGGGTTCGGTTCGGTTTCGTGGGCCTAACGGGCTCATGACTTGGGCTAGTTAATTTACTAGCAAGTTTATTAAGTAAATCTAAGTAATCCAAACTTGTTACTTGGGCTTATGGGCTTATATAACTCTCGGCTTATGGCTTATATATGTCTTGGCTTATGGCTTATATATGTGAGCTTATCTAGCTTATTCATAGGCTTATATTCAACCATATTAGATCTAGTTTGCCCAATGTTTTTAAGAATATGTTTAGGATTTGGTTCCTAATAATAAGCTGAAACTTGTAGGCTTATATGTTAGTGTATAGCATGAATTTGTTAGCTATAGCTTATCTAGGTTTCTTTAAGCAAGGTTTCCAACTAGTTCTTCATAGATCTAGAGTTTTGAAGCATGTTTACCCATGAAACATAATAAGCCGTAGGCTTATATGGTGTTTGTAGGTCGTCTTATGGTGGTTTTACGTGTGCATGCAATACTAGTCGCGTTTTCTAGGATTCCCTATGCATGGTATGTAATGATAAGTAGAAACAATGAAAGAACTTAGGATGAGGGTGGTGTGCTTACTTGTTTAACGTGGATGATGGTGGTGACGAATGAATGAACAAGACTAGCTAACACCTTTTTTTCTACACGTCTAGTACTCCTTCAATCGTGACCAAGATACCTTGACAACCAAGATTCGAGTGAGGTATTCAATGCTTGCTCTTTAATGACCTTGAGGCCAAGATTTCGTGTAGTAAATGCTTATGTAAGTATGGTTCATGTGTGTGATATGTGAGATCCAAAAATGGGTGCCAAGTGAGTGAGATTGGGAGTTCAAGTGTTAGATAAATATCCTAGGTTGTGAGTGATGTGTGGTTTGGGGTTAGGCCACGGCAAGAGAGAGAGAGAGAGATATGTATATTTTGGTGATCTTCCAAGTACACCATAATCTTACATAGGATTTGTATGGTACTAGGTTTAATGACATGATGTACATTTGCCTCCTCAAACCCCCTCCTAGCCGTCGCATATGTGGAGTCAAGGGGACAAAAGGGGTGTTTGCATAGTGTGAGGTTTAAATATGGTGATGTACATGTTTAGGTAAAGTCAAAGTGTGTTTGAAAAGGTTTCAAGGTAAGTATAAATGTGCAGATATGGTATTTTCGGCTAAGGTAGTAGTATAGGATATTTTTTAGTTCAATTCTAGTGTTCTTGTGTAGTTACTAGGAGTCTAGGTGTTATATTATATGAATAGGTTCGAGTCCAAGTCGATTTGGTTAGGTTTAGGGTTTTTTAGTGAAAGTATAGTTTAGAATAAATAAAAGTATAGTTTAACTTATTGAAAGTATAAGATACTGTTGGGTCCACTAGATGTGGATCTTGCAACCTGTTAGGAACGGTGAACGACTTCTGTAATCACAAGTCTATTCACAGAGTGACTCTAGATGAATCACATAGTATAAGTGCGGAATACAAATACTATGAACAAGAAGAACAAAATAACTATAATGACTTGATCCTTTACTAAGGATTTCTAATATTAATATAAACTAGAATAATGTTTGATGAAGGTGTGTATAACCCTTCTGCCTAAGGTTCCTTTTATACTACAAGGAAACCCTAATACATCAATAAACCAAACGTGTAAAACTGATATGCATATCCTTTCCTAACATATCTCATGCATATCCTAACAGAATACTCAAAATAATAAAGTTTAACTTTCTAAAGACCAGGAGCACGTGTTGCTCCTACTATTACTAGGACCAGGAGGAACTACATACCTCCTAGTCTACCTATTACAAATAACTATTCCAAAGGTCCTAACAATCCTCCCCTAAACTTGAATTTGACCTGTTGAGTTCAAGTTTCCTTGAACATCTTGCAAAACAGCTTGAGGATTGGAACAACAAATGAAACAGCAGCATCATAACCATCAGCATAAAGAAAAGAAAGACTACTACAACAAGTAACATCTAGAAGCTTCTTGAAAGCTTGAAACAAATCTGCATCTTGTTAAATCTTCACAGCAACATGAGCAGATTTTGTGAGCCTTTACCAAGTAGCTTCTCGCTCTTGGGCTAGCCAGTCTTTATGGTGGAATAAGCATCACCCTTGGAGACCAGAACCCAGCCCAACTCTTAGAACGTGAATCAATGGTGAGTGGGGGTACCCTGATGATTTTTGGCAAACCATCACAGCCGTCAACGGATTTGATATGTCTTTAGCAGAAGCCGTACCCTTCTGGACTCGCCAACTCTTAGCAATGAAGCATCGGTGAGCTGAAAACCCTATAGCTTTGAGCAAGCTATTATAGCTATCAACGGATTTGATAAGATATTTACCAAGAATCGTACCCCCTTGGATTAGCCACTTTTTAGTCTAGGACCATGGCAAGTGAAAACCATCCAGTTTTGGGTAACCTGGAAACCATCAACGGATTTGACTATCACACCAGAGTCGTACCCTCACGGTGAATCAACTCTTTCTTGTCTGTGAAACATGGTGAGTTGAACATCATTTTTTGTGTGGACCAGGTCCAACACCAGAAGTAACTCCAAAACATCCCAAGTGTAAAACAGTCAAATGAAAACAAATTTTATGATGGGAAAGTATAAGCAGATATTATATTATGTACAAGTGTGAAATTCCATCATATGTTTAAAGTATAAGCAGATATTATATAAAAAGTGTATATATATATATATATATATATATATATATATATATATATATATATATATATATATATATATATATATATATATATATATATATATATATATATATATATATATATATATATATATATATATATATATATATATATATATATATATATATATATATATATATATATATATATATATATATATATATATATATATATATATATATATATATATATATATATATATATATATATATATATAGGGGGACTTTATTTACAGAACCCATCTTAGTGACAGAACTTGCAGAACTCTTGTTTTTAAAGATAAACATGTATGTTTGAAGGCTTACATGTATGTTTATGAAAGCGAACATGTATGTTTTTATAAGGTGCACATACATGCATGCGCGCTTTCAAAAATGTATATTTTTGAATGCGTGCACATACATGCATGCACGCCCTCAAACATGTATGTTTTTGGATATATTTTTTTTTAATTTTATTTAATTTTGACAAAAAGAACTTCAAATATGCTTCGTGAATACATATATTCTCTAAAAACATATATGTACTCCTTCAAACATACATCTTTGCTTTCAAAAATAAGAGTTCTGCAAGTTCTGTCACTAAGATGGGTTCTGTAAATAAAGTTACACTATATATATATATATATATATATATATATATATATATATATATATATATATATATATATATATATATATATATATATATATATATCTTTATATTATATATAGGTATAACTATAACTTGATACCACACTTTTAATCCCAGTCATATGTGACATGGCAGCTATTATCCAATAGTATTTCATAAATCCCTAAAAGATCTCCATTTTACACGTTTTTCACGATTTGAAATCGTAGTTTTTTGAATATTGCGTTTTGTAAACGCATTTTTCAAAATCGCGTTTTCGAACGCAATTCTGATATGGATTTTTATAAATTATGTATAAAAATGTTAAATGCAAGATTTGACCTCGTGGCCTATGGTTAATAATTAAGCAGGTTTACCACTAAGCCAAACAATATTTTGTGATCTTCTATTCAAAACCAAGGTAATAAACTCTAAACAAACAATTGGTACATCCATGTATATCTACAGGATATATTTCAAAATCATCAATACATATATATCAATGCATATCTACAGGATATATTTCAAAATCATCAATATATATATCTACAAGATATATTTCAAAACTGGATATATAAAATTGTAACAAGATATACATCCATACATACGTAACTTATTAATCAAGAAAACCTAAATGAGTATTTTCTTTTTGTCTAAATTCGTAAAAAAAACAAAGGTAAAAAATGCACGCCTCTTTCTTCTCTAAACCTAATCTCGAGTATTTTTTTTGTTTGTGTTTTAATTTTTCAGGTTAATCTTCATTGAAACCCTAATCTTAACATACGTGGTTTTTTGTGTTTGTTAAAATTTTGCAGGCTGTATATTATAGGAATATTTTTGGAGTTATTGTACTAATATTTATGCTATTATAATGATATTGACCCTTTAAAAGATTTATTTTATTTTTCTTTTCCTGATAGTGATTATGACTTTTTTTTACCTTCGTGTGTGCAAGGAGCAGCCAAAGAGAGAAGATGATACAATAGTTGCGGATTTTTCTTAGAGTGCCATTGGAAGATGACTAGATTTTGGTCGGTTACTGCTTGATCCTTATTTTATCTTCGATGTTGATAAATGTATGCAAATATATGTCTCTTCAGTCTTTTAACAGCTGGTAACACGGCTTCCATGAAAAGCTGAGTGTAAGGAGAATCAAATATCTCGTCTCCTTGGAAATTGTCTTACCATACTGATATAACATCTATGTGGTCTTTTGGCTTTACCAGCGGCTATCTTAGTATCTTTTCTTTAATTTGATTCATTTCCAAAGTGGTGCTCAGATAACCATTACGGTATCCTCAGTGAGTAAGATGCTTAAGTTGCATGCCATTGAAGATACTATACCCGTAACACCAGACATTTAAATGGTCGACGTGACTGCACCTGCATCTGCTGAGAATTATAATGATGTTGCTGTAGCATACTCGCGTTTTGTGAATATCTTGCACCATAAGTTTCCATTGTTTTGATATATTTACCATAATTATCTTTGTGTAACTTTGCATGATTGCATGTACGTTTGGAATTTGGAAGTTCTAATATGCTTTGCGGGTTGGGGCCATTCGAGGCATAAACTGCTATAAATCTCTTTTCAATTTTATTATTTTTTGACCCAACTATCAATTTACGTATCTATCATGCTCAATATCACCAGACCCGTGGTCTAGCTCTAAGCAATGGAAACAAATCCAAACCTAAACCCAAATCCAAGAGAAAAAAATCCTCTATCAGATGATTAGTGGACGAAATTACGGTTAGAAATGTCTACAATGCCAACTCCTGAAGGTAAGCACCTTCTCCTGCTATCTTATTCTTTTATGTTTCAATACTGGTTTGCGTTTGTTGGTGCTTACGTGAATGTGTTCTCCGCAGGTGGTCAACAAATAATGTCACTAACTCCTATAAACTTACTTCACCAGCAAACGTGTTCACCATCTAGAACTAAGAATAAAAATCGTAGCTTTGTTCAATCAGCCCCTATAACTGTTTTGTCCGTACAGGCCTTGACAAAGTGTTTCTGTCCAAACTTCACCCAAAGCATTTTTCCTAACCAAAACGCCCAGTATTTTTTGTGATTCGGAGGGTCCAAATCGGACACAAGGATTAAGCTACACGCCATTCAAAAGTGCCGAAACAGAGGAACAATCACACTATTAAGTGAAATGGTTCTAAGATTTACCTATTTAGAGCTTTAGGTGTTCGGGTAAGTATCTTTTTATATTTCAGAGATTTAATGCCAGCATCCATCATACAACAAATATATCCGAGTTCATCAATGGTAATTTTGATAAGTTGATGGAAGAATCCAAAGATCTAGGAAATCATGCTAATCAAGCTGACGAGATACAGACAAAGAGTATAGATGACTTTCAAAAGGCATATGAGGTACAATTAAAAAAAATTTAAAATAAAAACGTGTAATAGCATCAAATATTTCTAATCTTTGAAAGATGAAATACTTTAGGACCAATCAAGATCTGAGGCATAGAAACTTATTGATGATGTAACAAGTTTAGTCTCAAGTCATATGAGTCTCCAAAAAGAGATGGTTGATGCACGTTTGGCTGGTATCAAGGAAACTGCGGCTGGAAGTAAGACAGTTTTGAATGGACATGTTTCTTCCATAGAGGGAATTACAACAGATGCCAAACGAAAATGGAAAGAATTTTCTCTACTGGCGAAAAATGATGCAAATGACAGTGCAGATTTCTCTGCTGCTAAACATTGCCGATTTGAGTTGTTGCAACAAAAAAGGTTAGCGTGAAATTTTGTGAAATCATATTCACATTGATGTTAACAAGAACTTATCATTTTGATTTTTTTTGTCTAACTTCTATCTCCAGTGTTGAGACTACTGAAATGGTATTGAAGCATTCCAAAATGACACACGAGTTTGTCACAGAAATTGGCAAAAACCATGTTTCCAAACCGGATGAACTTGTCAGGTATGCACTTTTTTATGATTTCCAAAAGGGGAAGTAAATGTACGGCTGTTACATATATATAACATATAAAATAATGTCATATTATAAACAATCCATACCAAAGTTATCTCTAACATTAAAAAGCATGACCCTTGAGTTTCTATCTCCCCTGCTCAAGTTCAAACTTTTGGGTACTTGAGCATGAATGTATCTGATGTTTACTTATTAGAAAAAGTAAATGCCAATGGAACTGTACAAAACTACGTTCTCAAGCTGTAGTACGAATGATTAAAGGATGCTGTTAGTCGAAATAAAGTATTTTATAACATGCTAAGAGACTCAGATTTAAATCCAGGAGTCCGGAATTAATCTCTTAGATCACTAACTAATAGCCAAAAAGAGTACCAAATTTGGCAGTCTATTTAAGAAACGCAAGCTACTGTTATTCACAGTTTGGTTCAACGACGTCAAATTGTCAAGTAAGCTAAAAAAATGAGACTCAACTTTAAGAAAAGAAAGAATTTGTCCAAGTTATGTAAGGCCCTGATTTGTACAGGATGTGTCTTATTGAATCCAGTTTAATTCATTCAGTGATCTAATCCTTCTCACACACTCCTATCTTATCTTTTGAAACTGCTTCGCCAATATGTTTAGCCTAAAGGGACATCTATAGAAAATAATATTATAAGTTACACACAAAGGTACGACCTTTTTCGTTCTTGGGCATATTTACTTGCACTAAATATAAAAATCATATGTTAATTGCCCGTGTAGGATAGAACGTTTGTTACCCCATGTATGATAGATAAGAATGCACCCATTGCGACTTTAGTGTTTCTGAGTCTTCGGATGACTGCTGGTTGTTATTAGTAGATTCCATTATCGTGAATTCATCCTCCACTATCTATCATGAAATATCCACTGTGTTGAGTCAGCCCTTATCTTATTTCTTTTGTTGCTGACCTTATGGCTCAGATTGCATGCATACATTCCTATAGTACGGATAATGATTTTGATTGATTTGTTATGTTGCATATCCTATAGGTCGTGTCTTGGAAAATATGTTCAATGCAAAATGGTTGTGAGTCCGGTTCCCATGATGACTTAATGACGAAGAACAGTGGATAGGGTGGGGCTTACTTCCAAATAGTGCAGTTGTAGTAATCATCAACACGAAATGAATCCTTTCATAGTCCTCCTACACCAGTAATGGAATTTTGTAATGAAAATGAAATCAAACATTGATTTATACTGGTGTAACTCTATATTTTATGGAGTATAAACTTTTCAAAAGTCACTTTCATCATCACTCGGAGAAGGATTTCCAGACAGCCAACCCCAGTCACCTCTTGATATATGCTTCTGTTTCGCATAAGCTTCTTCAGAAGCAGCCTTCTATCTTCGATCCGATTTTCAAGCTTCTTTAGAAGCAGCGTTTTGTCTTCGGTAGCTGGCCGGTACTTATGTTTATGGTGAAACTGATGAATGAGTCCACTTGGGGTAAAGAGACCTAAATGTACGTGGTTTCAACGGGTTATTCCCGTGATCGTTTCTTCTTTTTCAGCATGCTCATAATCACTCCATTAGCTGAACATTTGGGTTATGTAACTAAGTAAGTATTTTTTTAACTGTTCTCCTAGCCCGTTTAAAATGTTCACTAATTTTTCGACCCGCGATATTTTCATTCACCCATAGTGGAAGACCTGGTATGATTTTCACTTAAGTTTTGAATTCTTCTAATGCTTTTTGTAGTTCTGATCCGGTAGTCCGCAAGAACATACCAAAAAAATTAGAAACCTCTCAATTTTACAACTCTTACAAATGCATCACACAAACTCATTTTCTGTACTGGATTATAACCATTATTGTAGTACTTACCAGCTCGATCTATACAAAAGTAGATGGAAAGGTATGTCAATAATGTTGTAGAGCAAAAATCCCAAGGATCAATGGGTGACTGGGTGTCATGGCCAAAAATAGCAGTCCCATAATTGTCATCGACAGTTATGAAAACTTCACTTACAACCTTTGCGTGGTTATTTCATCTTATTATATTATGCATTTAATTATTGTCCCATGATGAAATATTTATTTATAACTAATTCATGACACTACTGATGGAATTTAGAAGAAGAAAAGCATGAATTAATATGTAGACCTCGTGTTGGCGAAAATAGGACAAAACTTTTTTAATTGAATCTAACCTGAGCCTCTTGACCCAAATCCAGTATGCCAAATACTGTCTGTTTAATGGCTATAGGTTCACTACTCAGTCTTATGTTCACTTTTTGCTTTGTCTAAACAGGAAGTTCTTGAAGAAATAGAAGCAAAATGGGAGAAGCAAGCTCCATTAGCTGATGAATGTCTACCAAAGTTTTCAGGATAATAATGGCATTGTCTTAGCTGCAAGCTAAGATGAACACTCCTGCGTGCAGCTTAAAGAGTGTATGAAGAGATACCAAAATCAGGTGATTGTTTTAGTTTCATGCTATGATGAACACTCCTGTGTGCAGCTTAAAAAGTGCATGAAAAGCTACCAAAATCAGGTGATTCTCAATTTTTGATAAATCGTCCACAAAGAAATCAGGTATTACATGTATTATATAACTCCATTTTTAATCTGCTTTTTGTATGTTTTCTTGCTTCTTATTAAGGTCATACGAGGGGAATGGGAGAAATACTTGCTGAGTATCAGGTACTTATGAAAACATAAAGTGGATATAGATGTATATTGTAGTGCTATAGCCAATTATCTGGACAATTCCATGACTTTGCTACTTGCTCTAAGTTTTCTTCATTTCAGGCCCCCAAATTTTTACATATTGGCTGACCATTGTTGAGTACCTGTATCTTCAGTTTATACATACTTAAAAACTTCTCTGACTTTATCTTATCTTCTCCAATCTTGAAGTAACATTGTCTATATATTATATGACACTAAATAAGATATAAAAAAACATTTTCAAGATATTATAGTGATCATTTGCTACGTATTACAATATTGTCTTACAATGCTCAGTTGCGCATTCAATCAGGTTATTCGAGTTTGATCTGAAATTCTTAATTTGTAGAAGTACATTGGGTTCCGTTAGAAGAGGAGGAAGATATTTATCGACATAATCTAATAGGATCGATGAACCACTTAAAGTCGAGGAAGCTAAAACAGTATACACTACATTATTGAAAAGGTACTTATTATTGCGTTTTCATACTAGAAATAGTTGCATTTTTTCCGCCTTTCGTGTTTGCTTATTCAAGTTAACTTCTTGTCTTATTTTTTTGTGCTTATTTTACATAAAAATAAGCAGGTAGTTTGGTGTTCACTTATTTTTCTGCTAAATAGGCATCTTGATATAAGAAATTCCAAACACACTGATATTCAAACTAAGATAATATCTTGCATAGCTCTCAAGGAAGCTTCAAAAGCTGCAAATCTGCTTGACAAGCAAACTGCAACTGTGAGTATTTTGTAGGGCACTCTAGACAATTTTGGTGGGCACTCTGGACGTAATACGACTCTTCTTCACATGACATGTCAAATACTTTGTTCCCCTCGGTTAGCATTACAGGGACCGAATGTGTTGAGAAAGGATGGAACATAAATATTTGAAGCATTCGTGTAAAGTTTCCTATATAGAGGCTGAGAACAAAAAATAAATAAATATACGCATATCATAATGAATGTTAATGAGGGCTAAAAAAGTATTGTTTCAAACAATCAAGAAAGATGTATCCTAATGAATGTTGAGAGTGTTGACCACTTGATCTTACATATAGTATGTCTTTTTTTCTTATGTTTGTCTTTTTTTTATTGTTACTTCAAATCACATGGTATGTTTGCTATTTGGTTGAATTATGCTTCTGTATATGTATTGGATTTTGAGTTTTTTTTCTAACAACCAGTAATTGTCACAATGGGTGAATTTTGGTAAATGGAAAAATATTCTTTTGTTCTTGCAACTCAGTTTAATAGAGGTGCGATGTTGCAACTCAGTTTTTTAATCTCAAATGGATAAAAATGGTTGGAACGGGTTAAAGTGGTACACAACAATATCTCCTAATTTCATCGTTTATTCAGGATTCATTGTTATTGTGGTAACTATATTTTGATATCTCTAGCTATAATTAACACTTTAGTACTTCATAACATGAAGTAGTGCTTTTTGACAGTCTTTGACCCATACAAACGTTCTTTGCATTTTCACAATAATTTAAGATACGTAGTTAATTTGCTATAAAATTTGTAGACGTGTAGATATGCAGCTAAAAAAACTTATTATTGACAACATAATCACCAATTTAGTAATTTACCCTTCAAATTACGTATGTACTTTTATCTTTATAATGTTACTAATATTATTTTGGTCTTTTTATCTTTTTAAATAATTATACATGTGACTTGTCAAACACTAAAATACATATCTAATTATTGTGATATTAAACCGTATAATCTAATCCAAACATTATGTTTTTAAATCACGTTTTACAAAAGCTGATTATTTAATTATTCATTTTCAAAACAAATACTTCTTCCGTCCCTAAATAAATGTCCACTTTGACTTTTTCCGATCTTTCTTGTGCAATTTTGACTTTAAATTTATTTTTTGTATTATATAATACTTAATAAAAATTATATCAATGAAAAATTCATTTCAAATTCAATCTATCCATATATTTCGCATCAAGTATTATATAATATAAACATAAATTTCTAAGGTCAAATTTAAACAAGAAAGACCGGAAAAAGTCTAAATGAACATTTATTTAGAGACGGGGGAAGTAACTTATTTTAAATAAGTAATCCCAAACACTCCCTATAAAGTTGTTATTATTTCAATAGAGTGACATGTTTATTTCAAATTGTTAATTGGTCAAGTGTGGTGTCATGTGTGGTTCTGAGTTCTAGGACTTCTAGCTATAACAAGGACAGGGTTTTCATTATGTTAGATTCACTTTAAGTATCAAACGCATACTTTTATGGTAAAAAGACGAAAATGGTCAAAATCACCTTTTAAAAGTTAAATCATGGTCAAGTTTTTTCATTGGGATAAATTTAGTCATACACAAGTGCACAACTGCACAACTCCATTCAATTACCTCCACGTGTCCCTCCAACTTCAGATTTTAATAAGGGACCGGACCCACATATGTCCCCATTTACTATGACAATATTTGTCTTATTATGTTATCAAATGCACAACTGACGGCGCTCAACTTGCAAATGCTCAACCGGATATAAAGGTTATGACAATAGTACATAATTTTTCAATTTCCAATAAAAGTGAAACACAGAAGTTGTGCATTTGAGGGTTGAGCACCGTCGGTTGATCATTTGAAAAATATCTTTAGTGGGACACTTGTCACAATATGAATGGTGATGACCATATTTGTCTTTAGTTGAAAACTTGACCATGATAAGGTTCTTAAGTGATCAAACTGACCAAATTGGTCTTTTTCCCTACTTTTATTTGGTATGTTAGGTGATGACGTATGTTTCAAGCAAGAGTCTTGATGTACTGGAATTGAGAATTGAGTAAAATACAATTGTATTTATTAAATGTATCGATTTTAAACATATATGAATTAATCTTAGGATTTTATCATTGTATTTTCAAATTTGTTCTTATTATACCAATATAAGCCTTAATGACTATATTACCCTTAAAAATGACTAATATACCCTTTGAAGAGTCGTATTTTTCAAATTATATATTAGTCATTTTTAAGGGTAATATAGTCATTTCAGGCTTACATTAGAATAGTCGGAACAAATTTGAAAATACAATGGTAAATTCCAAGATTAATTATTAAGTTTTCAAAGTCAGCACATGTTAATAAGTAGTACAATTGTATTTTATAGCTTTTACCATAACGTGGCAACATTAATCCATTTGGCCAACGATCGTTCGCAACGCTAGTCATTTATATTAACGGACGCTTAAAATTAACTAAAAAGAAAAAAATTAATAATTTTTCGTAATTTTTATAAAATGTTATTTCTTTTTTTTCTACTTATGGAAAAAATTATAATTTTTTAAATAAAGTGCATTTTACTCTTTTACAAAATTATTTTTTATTAACTTTGAAAAAAATATGAATATAATTGATACACAAACATACTTTTAAAATTTTTTTACAAATCAAACCTGACGTAAATTTATGTACATTCTTCAATTAATATGACATCAACACAAAAATATTTTTAAAAAATAAACCATATTATTAGGATGTAAGATTAGCATGGGACAAAACAAGTCCGTAGAGTAAGCCAAACCGTAGAACAATCAAAAATTAGTTTCTTTTAATTTTTTTTCCAAATTTCATTTAAAAAACGTGTCACTTGGGTGTAGCAAGAACTACTGATATCAGATTATCATTTACATTTAAGCAAGGTAATTTAAAAAATTATATTAATACAACGAAATATTCACATGGGATGAAACACATCCGTTGAGTGGGTCAATACCTAAAATATCAGAAAGTTAGTTCTCTTTAAATTCTATTTTAACAAAAACGCGTACCACCACAAACAAATATAATTAATACAAAAACGTATTTTTAAAAAATCTTTACGAAATGACCCCGCCCGTTAGGCGGGTTACGACGCTAGTATATATATATATATATATATATATATATATATATATATATATATATATATATATATATATATATATATATATATATATATATATATATATATATATATATATATATATATATATATATATATATATATATATATATATATATATATATATATATATATATATATATATATATATTAACTTTTTTAACTATAACGTAAGTCACCAATCACTGTACAGATTGGTGAAAAGAATGTTAGTATAATCACAAAAACAAAAAAACATACCCATCACATACCAGACGCCGCAACTTTGTCATCTTGCAACCGGGCTTGAATTCCTTCCACCAAAGTAGTAGCCATGGTAGACTCATTCCCAGAAGGGGCATTGGATATCTGTAGATGACATTCCAGCATAGCCTCCATAGTAGCAATCGTCAACGGATACTCTATATTCGTAAGCATAAACACTATGGCACCAGTCTCCAACTCCAATACATGAACCCCACATCCAGCATAAAGTTTCCACCTCTTGATCACCCAACGAGGCTGATCTCTCCAGAGACCAGAATGAGGAGCATCAGGAGGGGAATCGAGCATCATCTTCAAGTCACCCCATATTGTCAAATGTGACAACCCTGGTTTTGAGGTTCATCACTTAGTTTTATTTTGTGCTAGTTACGTGTCTTTATGTGTTTATGTGTTTATTGGTGTGTATAGATTATGGTTTGGATATCGTTTCTGGTACGGGGTACCTTGTGAGTGAAACGATGTGTGATGATTTCATGTTCATGAGTTCACATGGTAGTGACTATGAAGTGAGATGGTGTTATTTAGTGGTTTTACGTATACGTATATGTATTATAGAAAATCGTATTTTTACGATTTACGGTTTAGCATTTACAGGTCTCGGATGAGGTAATTAGTCATATGATTATTATTCGGGATGGTTTTAAGTCATTTGGGACTTAGTTATAAAGTTTATTTCAAAATTTGAGATTTTTTTTAAAAGTGTATATTTTACGTCTTTTACGGTAAAACTCGTAAATTTGACTAGTTTTACGGTTTTGAGGTTTTGGGGGCTTTAGGAGCTGAAATAAATTAAGGTACATTAAGGTAATGTTAATAACATAATATTAAATAATAAAAATAAAAATAAAACGAAATTAGGGGTGTTTGGGTCGGTTTTGACCGATTAAAGAAGAGAAAAAAAGGAAAAAAGGAAATAAGGTAAGTGGGCTTGTAGTTGGACTAGGATTTTGTGCTATATAAAGAATACAAACACAACATCAAACGCATTCTTTTTTTTATTTCCTGGAGTTTTGGCCGTGGGTTTTGAGAGAGGAATTAGGGTTCTTCATAAATTTGGGGTTTTTATAAATCAAAGGTAAAACCTTCTTAACCCTTTTTAATTAAATTGTTTTTATGTTTAATTGATCATCTTAAGATGGATTTAGGTTAGGGTTAATTTAAAAATAGTAAATTAATGTTATATTAATGGTGTTATAATGATTTCATAAATTAGGGCTTGTAATTAGAGGGATAATGGTTAATTAATGAGGTTGATTTTGTTAAACCCGTTTTTAAAAACTGGGCAGAATTTTTGGGTCATTGTTTTGATCATATAGGGAGTTATGCAAACTCTTATTTTACGATCCACATATCCCTGAAAAGGTAACTGAAGTAGCTTTCCAATGCAAGAAACGAGAACTAAATTGGAGGTCGGGAAGTGGGTCAAAAACAGGTTACAACAGTCGGAGGTCAAAACAGTTTTGAATTCAGCCTATTTTCTTTTTAAGTTTTGGGTTGTTTGGGGTACTTAGGGTTGCATTGGGATCTTCTAATGAATATGAGAGATGGTTTATATATTGTAGTAAGGATCTGCACTTGGGCTAAGATTGTGGTTTAGGGTAAGACTCTCTAATGGTAACAAACTTTTCATACGTTTAAAATCATTGAATTCTGGATAGGTAGCAATATATATACATATATCGGGACCTTAACAGTAGCTTTAAGGTTAGGGCAAGTGGGAGGTTTTAGCTAACATATGTAAAAGTATGAATATTCCTTTTACAGAAACCATGGGTATGTTTAAGTGGACGTATGACTTAATGTTTTGAGACCTAAAAACTGGGACTGTTTTGTGTAAAATATGAACGAGATAGTTATTAAACTTAACCAAGTTAAGGCTTGTTATGGAAGGGTAATGGGGTGATTAGAGCTTATAAATGAGATATTTATATGGTAATAGACTAGATGTCCATCATAGGTTGATGAACCATCTTAGTGATTGGTTCATGTATTGATTGCGTGTTTTTGGTTTGTTAGCTTGTTGCTAGTGCGAGGACTTGTGAAGAAGCAATCAGGTGAGTTTCATAGTCCCGTGTTTTTTATTATTTTTGACTTCCAGATGGTATGGAAGGGACACTGTGTTGAGTTATTTATAAATTGATGTTGTGAATCTTTTTAAGGTTTGAGATGGACTTGTGTGTACATTATGTGATTAACTGCTATGTGATTCTTGTTTGTGTATGATTTGGATCGGAAAGGTACATAGGTGTATGGGCGCCTATGGTACCATGGTGTTTGATAAGGCATGATGCCTTGGAAATTATGGTTGTTGGTAAGGCGTGATGCCTTGGAAATTATGGTTGTTGGTAAGGCGTGATGCCTTGGAAATTGTGGTTGTTGGTAAGGCGTGATGCCTTGGTATTGTGATGATTGATTGAACATGAATGCTAGTTGTTAATACATAATTGTAGCGTATTGTCCATATGTTATTGTGTTGATGGTTGTTATTCACATCTTGTAACTGATTTAGTGTTGGAGTCTAAACCTATGACTCTCACCAACTTTATGTTGACGTGATGAGACTGCTTTTATACATGGTCTCATCGTCCAAATCGGGCTTAAAATTAATTAAATATCATAAAATATACCCAATATATGCTCGTGTTTGTTACTTGTGTATTTTTAGGTACAGATATTGAGGAATTGGCAAAAGATCACAAGAATCAATCAAAAATGAACACGGGAAACGAAGTCGCACAATGAACCGGGCCCAAGTTTGGAATTTTGCAAAATGACCCTTGAAGAATTGAAGATTGGCAACTTTAGTCCCTCATCTTTGAAGAACTTGTCACAATTGACCCTCCAAATGTCAATTGTACAAGAATGGACCTTGATGTTTGAAGATACTACAAGATCAGCCCTTGAAATATCAAGAATATACATTAAAGGCCCTTGGATAAAGTTTTAGAAGTTTTTGTGCCACTTTTGACAACTTGTCCAAAGTTGTTATGTGCAAAATAGGCACTGATGGACATTTATTACAAAATGAAGAAAATAGAATAGCTTGGGGGCCAATTCTGCCACAAACCAAAACCCACACCAATTATATCCACCAGTCACATTGTGCCACATCACAACAACCCACCCATTTACCCATATTCTACCCAACCCGTACCCACCACCCATTAACCCACCCAGTTTATTTAATAAACTGGGTCAAAGCCCAGTCAACACCCCATTAATCTTCCCACCAAAAACAACAATTTAAAAAACTTAATCCCCAAAATGGATTAAACAGCCATCTTAATCCCCTTAAACCCTAATCACCCCCCAGACCCAATCAACACCATATCAAAGGGTTTTTCCTTGATTTTGTCCAGATGGTTGATTAAACACTTTCCCACCAAAACCCACCTTCCACCTCATCACAAGACAAACTCACATGTCTTGTGGGACCCTCCCCTGCCCCGTCCCTTTCCCTCAAACCCTACACCCGACCATTTTAGCGACCAAGATTGTTCTACTTGGTCCCCAAGGAGTATTCAATGGCTAAGATCAACTTTTCAAAGCTGTCATATCACATGGACACCAACAAGATCACATGAAGGCACAATTTGACCATTCTCAGTCAAGATTCCAAGGGCAGATTAGGCAATTCAAGAACTAGGGTTTTAGTAGTTCTAGATACTTCCTTTAGTTGTATAAATAGAGGTGCATGTACCTCTATTCGTTTTGTTCCAGTTTTTAGCATTTTTCATCTTGTAATTCCTTTTTTAAATTAATGAAGTTTGGTGTTTGTTAAATACAAGTGTAATTCCTTTTATTAAGTTTAAAAATTTTGTGTGTTGTGTTAAATGCTAAGGCTGAGTTCCATTTAAAATTGTGAAAGATTTTGGGAGTTTAAGTTTTTCAAAAAAAAAGGTTTGAAAGGATTTTACAAATTCAGGAATCAAAGGTTGTTATGAAGTGAAAGTGGAGTAGCATCCTTTGGTTTGTGATTTGTAAGTTGTTCTTAAAACAAGTTTCAAAGGTTTTTAGGTTTCAAGGTTTTGGAAGTTTTTAGAAAAATCATAAAGTGTATTTTTGTTTGTGTTTTCTTGTTCAACTTTTGCAGGTTTGTTGATTATTGTTTGACCAAGGATCTGCATAGACCCGGGTCTATAGGAGGTGGTATTGCTACCACTGTTGGTCTTGGATGTAAGACCAACAAGGTGATTCTTTCTTCCTTTGTTCAATTTTCAGAAACTTTAGAAATTGTGTGATTTGCATGTGTTATGTGAAACCTGCATGCATGACTGTTTATGATTGTTTGTTTTGAGTTTACTTGGTGTTATATGCATGATATAAGTGCTTCATATCAGTTTGGAGTTTGTTAGAAGTGATTTGGTTTGAAAAATCTCATTATCAAATTTTTAAAGGGGTGTTTGGATCAGTGTGAAAAAGTGGTTAAATGTTTTGATTGTTGCTTGTAAACTGGTTTAATCTCTCACATAAGTGATATTTAGGTTTTATGCTAGTTGTGTTTCAGTTTGGTGTTAGTTTTAAACAAGTGGCAAGTAAAAAATTGGGAAAGTAGCTTAAAACTGCCAAGTCAAATTTTCTGCTTGTTTTGTATGAAATTGAGCCAACAATTCTTGGAATTTGTTAAGAGATAGGGTATTTGAGGTTTGTTTACTGGTTTTATGTTGA
Source organism: Glebionis coronaria (assembly GCA_025667525.1). NCBI lineage: Eukaryota > Viridiplantae > Streptophyta > Magnoliopsida > Asterales > Asteraceae > Glebionis > Glebionis coronaria. Next base: position 373,964 of record JANFOE010000636.1, on the reverse strand, counting down.
TTGGTTGCTTTGTGTGCAAGATTTGAGAGTTGGAAACTCAGTATTGTGCATCTAGATTGGCATGAACACCCACAGACCTAGCTAACTACATCAGCAACATTCATTTGCTGATTTTTGATCATTTGGTGCTTGATTTAGCTTGAACTTGTTTGTTATCTGCTTACTCTTGACTCCCTATACTCCAAAGAGTATAGGGGTGCCTTTGTTCCACAAAATTCACCACAAAACAAGCACAACCAAGCCCTCTTGGTCTACTTTACATGTGAACAAACTTCACTTGTTCATCAGAAATACAACAAGAACTGGTCACGTTTTGCTTCCCATTTGATTCAATCCTTGTTTAAATTAGATTGTTTTTGTGTTTATTAAAGTTTACTGATTAAGTTTTAAAAGAAAAAAAAAAGAAAATAAAAATCAAAAACTCACCTGGCCTGGGCTCGAACACGCGACCTTGCTCTCCAAGGGCTAGCGTGTTTACCAGTGGTCCGGATGGTTTTTTATGTTATGAACTGTAAAACCCGCATGCTTTTACCATGAACAGTAACCTTAAGATCGTACGTCCTAGATTAAAACTTACCTTATTCAGTATTGATCACATTCATGTGCTAATAATCAAGCAAGTGCATACGTGTATGACATGACAAGTATCGATTACGTACGAACTCATGATAAACAGTTAATAAATATATCACGTGAACATAATTAAATCATGAACACCATTTAAAATACTAACTATAATAATTACGTAAATACTCAGAATATATTCACGAGCGTTGAGTTTTAAAATACTAACTATAATAATTACGTAAATACTCAGAATATATTCACGAGCGTTGAGTTTACGATAAACGACACGTTAAAAGAAACAGAAACACGTTAAACACGAGCACGTTTAACCACGAACGAACACGAAGCATCGGGACACGAGAAAGGTACGGGTACCCCATGTGGGGCCCCCATACCCACGGCACACATATGAGAAATGGGCTTAGCCCATGGACTTTTCAAGTAAAGGGGGGGGTAAAGTGTTAAACATGTTTTCACTTTTCACTTTCAAGGAAATAAACAAAAAACCCTAAAAGAGTTTTTCTCCTCTCCTTTTCTTCCTCTTTGTGCCGCCACATAAACACCACCATAGGGGGTGATTTGTTTGATTTTGATCTTGAAAACTATTGTGTAATCAGTGTTTGTTCATCCTCTTCCAAGCTACATAGTGGTATACCTTTCAAACCCTTCTTTTTAATTCTTTTTAATTCTTTTAATCTTTGATTATTTTCATGAACATGTTATTATTTTTCTTATAAAAACAAGGTAATTAATCATTGATCTAACATGTTTTGGTATTAATTAAAATCAAAGAATGGTTTATAAGGGTGTTTGTTTTTGGCCGCCTAGCAAACAAACCCGAGGGGGGGTTTGGTTTGCTATTGCCGCCACCACCAAGACCACAATTGGTCTTGGTTGGCTCATGTGGGACCCACGGCAGCAAGGGGACACGTGTGCCCCGGGTTTGGCCCGGGGTACGGTGTCGAATTCATACCCGATTCATGGTTCGTTGGTTAAAATCATGATCTATGTTACATGTAATTTTTATGAATCATGAACTTAGGATATAATTAATTAATAACATGAAATATTAATTAAATCATGACTTAGGTTATTTTAATTATTAGTTTATCATGACATTAATTTAACCTAAGTATTTTATGTTATAAGTTATAATTAATTAATTATTAAAACATGCCTATAATTAATTAATTTAGACATGACTTAGGTTATATTATTATTAATAATAATACACATTTTAACCTAAGTATTTTCATTTCATTTTAATTAAAACATGTTATACTTTAATTAAAATGCTTAACCTATAGTTTAATTAAAATACATGAAATAATAATTAAACTATACACTATATCATATGACTTAAGAATAAGCTTATAACACTTAGACTTATATGTTAGCTTATGCAATCAGCTTAATTCTAATTATGGAAACTTCTATTTATAGACACTTAATTAAATAAGGCAGCTAATCTAATCATGGAAACCTTCTATATATGGAAACTTATTTAATTAAGGCAGCTGATCTATTTTTGGAAACTTTCTATTTTTAGAAACTAATCTATTTTAAGCAGTAAATTCTATTTTTGGAAACTTTCTATTTTTGGAAACTTTCTATTTTTGGAAACTTTCTATTTTTGGAAACTTTCTATTTTTGGTAACTTTCTATTTTTGGAAACTTTCTATTTTTGGAAACTTTCTATTTTTGGAAACTTTCTATTTTTGGAAACCTGCTATTTTTGGAAAGTTACTTATTATTACACAGTAAGTATAATAATACATGAAACACCAGTAATACTTAATCAGATTAATCAGAATACTAGATAATCACAGTTTAAGGCTTTAAACAGTGAACCATGACCTAAAACATACCAAATCAGCTATAATGAGACACAGAACCCAGTACGTAATCAGTAAATCGATACTTATACACGTGTGTATTCATGTAGCGTTAGTGATCCAGAAGTAGGAGTCTTTCTTCCGTTGATTCACTGGACTTGAGGTACGGATTCCCGTCCTTTCAGTATGGACATTCCTTCCTTATTAGGATTTCCCCGTATGCAGCCAACTGTTTTCCCCAGCATTTGTTTTATTGTTTTGAACTGCTTATGTTAATTTAGCATAAACTATAGCCATATACAAGCATGACCATTTTCACCTAGTTATGGAGGTACCATAACCATAGCATTGGAGGCACCGATGTTATGACTTCCCCACGGCGGAGTGATTGCTCGTGGCGTCCCTTTTCAGTTTGGCCATATTATTATATCAGTCGGGGCGTATGGGTGCATCCTAGTTACATGTTTTATTCAGTTTATCATGGTGAATGTGGTGTGTGCCTTGCACCCTTCACAAGGAGCTGATCCCTCCTACCCAAAACAGTATATTGATTAGAGGCATCCCCTCTAATCAGCATGATGAGGTCACCCCTCCAAGTATTCATGCATGTGACCTTTTCATGACCTATATGGGCTATGGTATATATATGTTAAAACAGTTTTCACAGGTTAAACATAAGGCTTTTCAAACTATAAAACCAGTTTTCATGATACTTAACCAGTTTACTCAGTACTTAGTCTTCCGCTGTTATATGTTACATGTCTATCCTATATCATGCTTTATTGTACATCCGTGCACTGAGCGTCTTGCTCAGCCGTTACTTTCCTTTCCATGTCCCAAAACGGCAGGTACCCAAGACTCGAGCATTTGGAGGACGCACATAGGATGGAAGCTGCCAGAGACTTCTTTTCCTTTTTGCCTTCATATAGTTATGCTTGTTTAGTCTTTATTCAGTTCATTTCCTTTATTTATGTTTTGGGCTTATGTTTGGGAACCGATGTTTGATTCCGGTTTTCCCTATGGTCATGTATGTTTTACTGCATATCACCTTGCATGCTTTGATGACACGCCATAATCACGCGTGACATTCCATTTATCAAAATGGGGTGTTACAATTATGGTATCAGAGCCAAGGTTTCGACCTGTAGGCTCTAAAACTCGACCTGTGACTAGTGGGTAGTCACCAGGAGCTTCCTAAGCCAACGCTTGTTATTCCACGTATTGATGTTTCAGCGCGTTGTTGTTTTAACCATTATGTTTTCAGCACCTTTTTGTTTTAGCCATGACGTTTTCAGCACCTTGTTGTTTTCACCATGATGTTTTCACCAGTATCGTCTTACTAATATGGAATGAACAACCGTCATCCATACTTAGTTATGTGTCAGTGTCTATGCATGATGTTCCTAGCGAACTGTGATTATGTGAACTGAACCCCAGTAGTTCATAATTTTCACATAAAATTTTTTTTTCTGTTAAGTTTTGACAATGACTTTTAATTATTATGTTCCATGCATTCATGCATTTATATCATATGTCATCTGTTGCAGGAATTTTGACTAAGTAATGGTTGGTACAGGACTGGCCCTATTTAGTCGCATGTGCTTTTATCGAAACTTTTAACTTTGGGACCGACCCATAGGCGTCCCCTCGCCATGTCTTTTGTTTTGGGAACCGACCCATAGGTGTTCCCTCGCACATATAAAGGTTTTATAAACTACATTACGCATTCATGCACTGTTTTTCATGCATAAAATTTTTCTCATGATTTAAATTGGCATAAATTTTTTTTCATGTCCCCTCATAGGTTATTATGTTTTTATGTCAAGTATGTTTTCATACTGTCATGGTTAACTTCAATTTCATGCTGATTATGTTATACACTTTTTAGTAATAGATGGTTTCATGTTTCCTCATGATAATTCCGTCTTCATGTTGATTATGTTTCACGCCTCTTTTGTTATTTACGTTGTCCTGCAAGACATTGTTAGATTTCTTGAATCATGCTTTCATGATAGTCATGGTTGGTTTCCATTGATCATGCTGTCAGGCAAATCATCGTTGAATTTTGTGTAACCACACTTTAGCGTTTCTCTATGCAACCAGAATGATGTCTATGCTAATACTGCCAGGTTATCATGATGGTTTTTCTAACTGTTCAACCGTTATACTTCCCTTAAATCATGATAAATGACCGACCCCATACCGATCATTTCATGTGTATTCCATGTGTACTCCACGTACCGTATTTCATGTGTATTACATGTACCTTAATCCATGTGTATTCCACTTGCAATACTTCACGAGTATTCGCTAGTCGATTCTAAATCATGTCAGGCGTAAGTTCACTTGCTGATATTCTACAAGATTATCGATGCCGCTCATAGCTTGGAGATGTTACTGAAGGTTGACGCTGCTGATGTTGGGAGACGCTACGAGATGCTGATGCTGATGCTGTTCACAACATGGAGATCCTAAAAGACGAAGACAAAGGCGTCGGAGCAAAGCAATTGGACGAGAAGATGCTTCACCATCAGACAATTCCCATCAATCATTGTCCTAAATTCATAGTTACATGTCACACGTCGTTCGGCTGTCATTTCAGCCATATGAGTGCAAACCAGTACCAGCCAGCCACTCAGCTAAATAGTTACATGAGTCACGGTCATGAGAATGACCGTCATGGAACCTACAGACAAGACGATAGTAACCACTACCATGACAGAAAATATCCTAGAAATCGCAACCGAGCCTCTGGCCGCGGACGTGATCAGACATACAAATGATCAGTAGTCTAACCGATCCGCCAATTCTGGCATATTAACCTAATATTTGTAGTTCTAACTGTTTCACATCTCGAGACACATGTCAAGACATCAGTCAAGACACATGTCTCACGTATACTTTCTGAGGACACATGTCAAGATACCAGTCAAGGCATATGTCACGCTCACATTTCTCAAGACACGAGTCAAGACACATGACTCACGTCTAATTATGGAACATTTCTAAGAAATTCAGGGTACCCTCCAAGGGTATATCTATGTTGTTGTGCCATGTATTAATCAGGCCACAAGAATTTCAATACCGTTATCGGCGCATCAGTGAGAACTGTCACGTTGTCGACGTCACTTTCATTTCTTTCACCATAGTTCATATATTCATGACCATGAAGGACGCCTTTCGTATTCCCACGTATACGACGGTTTTCCTTCAGCTTAATGATGAGATCCAAGCTGCTAACGCATTTTCCTCGGACAGACACGAGATAAATTTTATCCAAATTATGTACTATGAACACCACACCATGCTATGATTCATAATGATGTACAGTAACGTTCAGGCTCCTGAATACATTCAGCTTGATTTTCCATCCGAAAATCTTTACAAATTATCTATGCTTTTCAAGCACGTGCTTTTTAACCATATTGCTAAAATTTTCTAGCTGTCAGTAACCCACGACTACTAAGGTCCTTTTACGCATAACCAACGGATTATTTCAAAAATTGTTCCTTACACTCCAGAAGAACCTTCTAGGAGAAGGATGGTACCATGAGATTATGTGTCGACTACCGTTGACTTAAACAAATCACCATTCATGACCGTTATTCTCCTCCACATATGGACAACATGTCCAATCAACCGTATAGTGTTAATCACTTTTCCAAGATCGAACTCACAATCATGCTGCCAACAGTGACGAGTGAAAAAGCAGGACATGTCCATGACTGCTATTCGTGCACGACTCGGTCATGCCAGATTTATGATTTTGAATTAGTCTCATCAATGCTCCAACCGCATTATGGACTTAATAAATTGAGTTTCCATGAACTCCTAAACAAATTCATCAGCGTTTTCAATGAGGATAACCTGATTTCCTCTAAGCCTAGAGAAGAACAGGAAGACCATATCTGCACTATGTTGCAAATTCTATGACAAGAGAAATTCTACCCTGGAAATATTTTCCAATATCAATTCTGTTTGATTACAGTGACACACTGAATCACATGGGTTTCTATGGTTAATCTTACCATGACTCAGCTTATGCGTAAAGGAGAGAACCCTACACTACATTAGGTGTTCTAGAAAATTATACGCTAGGAGAAGTCTAGATTCAGAGACTCAGAGTTTCGCAAACTCCTAGGTATCAAGTTCTACGAAGCAAGATACAGTTACGCTCATATCTTCATACCTGTTATACAAACAGGCTAAGATAGGACACCAACAGACGGGTATGTTTTCATCATATGATATTGTGAATCGAAAAGGGACAAGATCTCCATGGATTTTAGTTACCAGACTTCAGCAAACTCAGAAGAAGCATGATGCTATCTGGGTTATTGTCAACAGTTTGATCAAGTCTGCAAAATCCTTACATCCGTACGGATTTCAGAACCAACAGATTGAACGAACATGTTACAGCCAAGGCTCATCCGATCACTTGGCAATCCCTCAGGTATCGGGTCAGACAAAGATTCGTAATTGTACTCCTAACTTACTTTACGTCTTCATTCTAATTCCACGACTTGCTTTCGCGCTCACGTTCATGACACTATTCACGTTCATGATCGTATTTTGGCTTACGATTTTATGTTCATTTCTTTTCTCATTCTGGGAAGGTTGCAAGAACTTGTGAGACCAGACCCAAGTTTAGAATAACCCTCCATCATCAGATAGACGTTTCGCATCATATTCCACGTCTCACCTTGTAGCGTTTGGCGTTACCGCCATTATATTCTATGATCACGATATGTCTCACATGTCATGTTCATTCCACGTTCCTCATATCATGATCAAAATATGTTACACGTATCATGGATCACGATATGTTTACTCATACTACACTCGCCATATCTCCACGTAGCACGTTCAAAATTTTTCACGTATCATGTTCTAAATGTTTCACGTACTACGTTTCTTTATGTCTCGCGCATCGTTTCAAATTATCAGTTAAGTCAGATGGTCTTGCATCGTAACGTTTCAGTACCCTTGCACGTTAACTCTTATTTCCTCGATCGAATTTAGGGGATCTACCTTCCGTTGATAACCAAGAATTTCTTCGTATTCCAAGTCAAGGTCACGAGGACCAAGATTTATCATTAGTGTCAGGACCTTCTGAAGGAACCGTTCCAAGAGGGAGGCCACTTGGAAACGGACAAGTTCATCCGGACTTTTATCCGTTTTTCTCATCAATTAGATATGTCCTTTCAGTCACGTCACGTTCCATGTCTTTTCAAGACATGTCACGTTCCACGTTCCCTTCTACCATGTCACTTTCATTTCCGTTATTTCGCATACCTTTCCAGTTTGATTCGGGTATGTTTCGCTTCCAGTTACTTTATCTATAATTCGGGGACGAATTATTCTTTTTAGGGGGGAAGAATTGTAAAACCCGCATGCTTTTACCATGAACAGTAACCTTAAGATCGTACGTCCTAGATTAAAACTTACCTTATTCAGTATTGATCACATTCATGTGCTAATAATCAAGCAAGTGCATACGTGTATGACATGACAAGTATCGATTACGTATGAACTCATGATAAACAGTTAATAAATATATCACGTGAACATAATTAAATCATGAACACCATTTAAAATACTAACTATAATAATTACGTAAATACTCAGAATATATTCACGAGCGTTGAGTTTACGATAAACGACACGTTAAAAGAAACAGAAACACGTTAAACACGAGCACGTTTAACCACGAACGAACACGAAACATCGGGACACGAGAAAGGTACGGGTACCCCATGTGGGGCCCCCATACCCACGGCACACATATGAGAAATGGGCTTAGCCCATGGACTTTTCAAGTAAAGGGGGGGTAAAGTGTTAAACATGTTTTCACTTTTCACTTTCAAGGAAATAAACAAAAAACCCTAAAAGAGTTTTTCTCCTCTCCTTTTCTTCCTCTTTGTGCCGCCACATAAACACCACCATAGGGGGTGATTTGTTTGATTTTGATCTTGAAAACTATTGTGTAATCAGTGTTTGTTCATCCTCTTCCAAGCTACATAGTGGTATACCTTTCAAACCCTTCTTTTTAATTCTTTTTAATTCTTTTAATCTTTGATTATTTTCATGAACATGTTATTATTTTTCTTATAAAAACAAGGTAATTAATCATTGATCTAACATGTTTTGGTATTAATTAAAATCAAAGAATGGTTTATAAGGGTGTTTGTTTTTGGCCGCCTAGCAAACAAACCCGAGGGGGGGTTTGGTTTGCTATTGCCGCCACCACCAAGACCACAATTGGTCTTGGTTGGCTCATGTGGGACCCACGGCAGCAAGGGGACACGTGTGCCCCGGGTTTGGCCCGGGGTACGGTGTCGAATTCATACCCGATTCATGGTTCGTTGGTTAAAATCATGATCTATGTTACATGTAATTTTTATGAATCATGAACTTAGGATATAATTAATTAATAACATGAAATATTAATTAAATCATGACTTAGGTTATTTTAATTATTAGTTTATCATGACATTAATTTAACCTAAGTATTTTATGTTATAAGTTATAATTAATTAATTATTAAAACATGCCTATAATTAATTAATTTAGACATGACTTAGGTTATATTATTATTAATAATAATACACATTTTAACCTAAGTATTTTCATTTCATTTTAATTAAAACATGTTATACTTTAATTAAAATGCTTAACCTATAGTTTAATTAAAATACATGAAATAATAATTAAACTATACACTATATCATATGACTTAAGAATAAGCTTATAACACTTAGACTTATATGTTAGCTTATGCAATCAGCTTAATTCTAATTATGGAAACTTCTATTTATAGACACTTAATTAAATAAGGCAGCTAATCTAATCATGGAAACCTTCTATATATGGAAACTTATTTAATTAAGGCAGCTGATCTATTTTTGGAAACTTTCTATTTTTAGAAACTAATCTATTTTAAGCAGTAAATTCTATTTTTGGAAACTTTCTATTTTTGGAAACTTTCTATTTTTGGAAACTTTCTATTTTTGGAAACTTTCTATTTTTGGTAACTTTCTATTTTTGGAAACTTTCTATTTTTGGAAACTTTCTATTTTTGGAAACTTTCTATTTTTGGAAACCTGCTATTTTTGGAAAGTTACTTATTATTACACAGTAAGTATAATAATACATGAAACACCAGTAATACTTAATCAGATTAATCAGAATACTAGATAATCACAGTTTAAGGCTTTAAACAGTGAACCATGACCTAAAACATACCAAATCAGCTATAATGAGACACAGAACCCAGTACGTAATCAGTAAATCGATACTTATACACGTGTGTATTCATGTAGCGTTAGTGATCCAGAAGTAGGAGTCTTTCTTCCGTTGATTCACTGGACTTGAGGTACGGATTCCCGTCCTTTCAGTATGGACATTCCTTCCTTATTAGGATTTCCCCGTATGCAGCCAACTGTTTTCCCCAGCATTTGTTTTATTGTTTTGAACTGCTTATGTTAATTTAGCATAAACTATAGCCATATACAAGCATGACCAGTTTCACCTAGTTATGGAGGTACCATAACCATAGCATTGGAGGCACCGATGTTATGACTTCCCCACGGCGGAGTGATTGCTCGTGGCGTCCCTTTTCAGTTTGGCCATATTATTATATCAGTCGGGGCGTATGGGTGCATCCTAGTTACATGTTTTATTCAGTTTATCATGGTGAATGTGGTGTGTGCCTTGCACCCTTCACAAGGAGCTGATCCCTCCTACCCAAAACAGTATATTGATTAGAGGCATCCCCTCTAATCAGCATGATGAGGTCACCCCTCCAAGTATTCATGCATGTGACCTTTTCATGACCTATATGGGCTATGGTATATATATGTTAAAACAGTTTTCACAGGTTAAACATAAGGCTTTTCAAACTATAAAACCAGTTTTCATGATACTTAACCAGTTTACTCAGTACTTAGTCTTCCGCTGTTATATGTTACATGTCTATCCTATATCATGCTTTATTGTACATCCGTGCACTGAGCGTCTTGCTCAGCCGTTACTTTCCTTTCCATGTCCAAAAACGGCAGGTACCCAAGACTCGAGCATTTGGAGGACGCACATAGGATGGAAGCTGCCAGAGACTTCTTTTCCTTTTTGCCTTCATATAGTTATGCTTGTTTAGTCTTTATTCAGTTCATTTCCTTTATTTATGTTTTGGGCTTATGTTTGGGAACCGATGTTTGATTCCGGTTTTCCCTATGGTCATGTATGTTTTACTGCATATCACCTTGCATGCTTTGATGACACGCCATAATCACGCGTGACATTCCATTTATCAAAATAGGGTGTTACATGAACTCATAACATTAAATACTTAAGGACGTTTTGGTTTTGGCTTATTTAAATAAGCCGTAGCTTATTTAGGCTTTTCCAGCTTATTTATTAAGCTTGTTTAGTAGCTAGCATTTTTCCTAGAGTTTAATTAGTATTTTAGATTTTTCTGTTTAAAAACATTATTTTTCCTTTTATTTAATTATTTATTAGGATTACTTTTAGTTTCATTTTTAGAAAGTGTATTAAAAATAGTAAACAGTAATTAAAAAATCCAAAAAAATAGTTTTTAAGTTTTAACTTATATTTTTGAGGTTTACATATCATAAAGTTTTCAAAAACTTTAATTTTTAATTTTATTTGATTTTAGGTTTTTTTATTAAACTTTAAAAACTAATATAAAATTATTTAAGAGGTTTTAGGAGCTTTAATTTACTTTTTTATCTTAGTTAGAATATTTAGGATTTTTGAGAATTTTTGAGAATTTATTTTTGAACTTTTTATTTTTTTGAATATTTTATTATTATTTTATTTAGAAAAATTCAAAGTTTTATTTTTAACTTTTTTTCATTTTTCCTAGATTCTAGACATTAAATTAGGAACTTTTTCACTTTCCAATTAATTTTTAGGCTTTTCATTTAATTTCTAGAATTAATTTAAGATTTAATAGATTTTAATAGTTTTTAGGAGTTTAAAAATAGTTTAATTTGGTTTTAAAATTTTTAAAAATAGTTTTTAGCTTTATTAGGTCATTTTTGAGGTTTACAAACTATTAAATCTTGTTGAGGGCTTTTTAATATTTAAAAGTGATTTTTAGGGCTTTAATTAGCATTAAAAAGTCATTATTAAATTAATTAAAAGGTTTTGGCAAGTTTGGATTTTTTGTAAACTCTTAGAATATTATTGTGGATTTTTTAGTAATTTTTAGGAATTTTTAGGTTAAATTTTTAATTTTAGTCATTTTTACGTTTCTACGTCTTAACTTTGTAGTAGTGTTTTTGCCTATTTTTCTATTTTTTTCGTCTTCGTCATTTTCTCTTCTTCGTTTCTTCTTATTAATAACCAAAAACATTAATCAATCATTCATTACACAACGCACGTGCCTCCTCGAGAGAACGAACTCACTTTTCTTAAGGGTCATTAGTGCTCGGTTTTCCTAAACCGACACTTAACGCTTACCACTACTTTGTCTCCTTTTCCTAATGGTGTGTAAAAACAACTACATCATTTTTGGCGCCGCTGCCGGGGAGGCGTGTTGTGTTTTGATTGAACATTGTTGTTTTTTATATTATCCATAATAGTAATTGTATTAATAGCACTCTATTAATACGTATTATCGTTTTTCGGTTTTTGTGTGAATATTATTACTATATTGTATACGTAGAACAACAAATTCACAAGTACTCCAAATACGTGAGCAATCACAACCTTGATTCGGGATTTCATCACTCGATCATTGTATTCGAATCTCAAACCAAAGAAAAAAGGGCAAAAATAGATAAATACTTTCGTGAAGCTTAATCTTGATAATACAAACTATAAGGTGGGTATAAGGCGGTTGTATTTCACGACCTAAAGGAAAAAGGCTCTTAAGTGCTTCGGGCCGCCTCGTTTCCTCCGCTTGCTTGTGCGTATTTGATTTTGAGAGTGAATCGAGGGTTTTGCCGCCCAAAGTATTATTACATATCATATATATTTTCTTGGTTTCATATTGATTAAACCCTCTTGAACGATTTGGTGTTCCACCATCGTTCTAAAGTCATCGAAGGCGTTCACTCCACGTGATCGTTTTCATTCCTTGAGGCCTTTTTAATCAAGAGATTTGATTGAGGAGGAGATTTGTGGACTTTTTGTCTACTTAATACATTCACCAATTTCCAAAAAGGTTAATACAATCAAAAACCACAAAAAAAAATTGAAAAATTAAAAATACCAAAAAGAATCTTCTTTGCTCGTCTCCACGTTGTACGTGACGTTTATGCTCACTCGTAATCAAGCAAAACGTGCACGTAAACGCAAGAACAAAACTCCCACTCCAACTCATTCTAGTGAGGAGTCTCCTATTGACGAACCCATTGTACGAGAAGAACCTACCATGGCGAATCGAACTATGATGGAGTTACTTCAAGCACCCACCGAGGGTTATGGAGAAGCTATTGTGATTCCCGCAATCCTTGCGGAGAATTTTGAGGTGAAAACGGGTTTGTTGTCGATGATCCAAAACAACAAATTCCGTGGTGATGAGAAGGACAATCCGCACAACCATATCCGCCACATGTCTCGAATGACTCGATTAAGATGATGTTATTTCCGTATTCCTTAGCGGGGCCCGCTAAAATTTGGTTAGAGAAAGAGCCACCCAATTCTATATTGACGTGGAAGGATCTCGTTTCGAAATTTGTGAACCAATTTTTTCCGCCCTCTAAGACTACGCATTTGAAAAATGAGATTTCTAAATTTTCACTAGAATCAAATGAAAGTTTTTCTACGGCTTGGAATAGGTTTAAGGAGATGTTGCATGAATGTCCTCATCACGGTTTTTCCGATTTGCACCAAATCGACACGTTTTACAATGGACTTAACGATCATGAAAGAGATTATTTAAATGCCGCCGTGGGTGGTAATTTTTTGTGTAAAACGGTTGAAGAAGCTTTGGTCATAATCGAGAATAGGTCTAAGGTTTATAGCCCTCGTCACACACCGAGTGTTGCCAAAAGGGGCTCATCATCGTCTCAAAGTATCAATGCATTACATGATGAAGCAAATGAAGAAAACCGATTTTTCGATAGATTTGCTAACCTTATGTCCCATTGGAAGGCTCAAGAAGCTTCCAATTCCGCTTCGGTTAAAGCGGTTTCTAAAAGTTGTTTGTCGTGTGGGGGAGCTCATGATCTTTCCGAGTGCATTACCGCGGATGGTAACACTTCGAATGATTTTGTAGCCACGGGAACTTATAACCAAATCGGTCAAGGTTCTCGTTCAAATCAAGCTCCACCAAATCAAAATGCTAATAATTATCGCAACAACAACCAAGGTGGAAATTACCAAGGAAATCAAAGAAATTATAACAAAGGTAATTATCAAAGTGGTAATGGGCAAATTTCAAACCAAAACCAAAACCGTGATTTTCAAAACAATGCCCAAGGTTTTCAAAACGATCACACCAAAAATCTTCAAGGAGAGTTTTTGAATTATGCTAAGGTTAATGATGCTAAGTTTGATAACATGCAACGTGAGATGGTTAGCTTAAGATCCGAGTTGAAAAACGAGCTAAAAAACGAACTTGCTAATGAACTTAAAACTCATGCTAATAAAATGGAAGGAAATGTCACACGACTCCAACAAAATCAACAAAAAATGGAGCAAGGACAACATGAGATTAAGCAAGAATTGTTAAAAGCGGATGCTAGGCAATCTAAGTTTGAAGACCGTATGGCTAAAATGTTTGAAGCTATCATGTGTAAGCCCTCTTCTTCGGGTGGTCTTCCTAGTGATACCATCGTGAACCCGAAAGGAGAATTGAAGGTTATTACTACTCGTAGTGGTAAAACATTCAAAGAACCCATTTCTCGTCCAAGTACTTCTATGGAGAAGGAAAAAGAGAAAGAACCCGAGGTTGTGGTTGAAAAGGAGCAAATTACAAGCCCACGAAGTACCGCTCAAACCACACCTACGGTTGAACCTACACCAATCATGGAACCCGAGATTCCAAGGCCGATGCCTATGCCTACTTTGCCCCAACCCACACCACCTTTACCCTACCCTTCAAGACGAGACAAGGAAAAGGCACAAGAACGAAATAATTATCAATTTGAACTCTTTATGAAAATGTTTCGTGACTTGCATTTTAATATAAGTTTTGCCGACGCCTTAGTCATGATGCCTCGATTTGCCGCGAACTTTAAAAGTATGTTGAATAACAAAGAAAAATTGCAAAAATCGTCTAGTTGTTCATCGGTTTTTCTAAGCCGCATACCTCAAAAAGTCGATGATCCTGGAAAGTTTTTAATCCCATGTGCTATCCAAGACATGGAAGAATGCTACGCCTTGGCCGATCTTGGCGCTAGTATTAATTTGATGCCTCTTGAGATTTTTAAATCGCTCAATCTTCCAAATCTCACTCCTTCAAGAATGTCAATCGAAATGGCCGATCATTCTACGATTCTAGCTTGTGGAGTTGCCGAGGACGTCTTCGTGAAAGTTGGAAAGTTCTACTATCCTGTAGACTTTATTGTTGTTGATATTCCCATCGATCCTAAAGTTCCGTTAATTTTAGGTCGATCTTTTTTGGATACCTCGAGAGCACTTATCGATGTGCATGCAAGAAAAATCACTCTTCGTTTCAATGAGGAAGAACTCGTCATTAATGCAACCCAAAACTCCAATCTTTCTCATGTGTATTCGATCACATCTTTGTACAATGTCAATCCCATCAAAAAAATTTGCAAAAAGATTTCCAATAGAGTTTTAGGAGTTGTTGAAAATGAAGTTCCGTCCCCTCCGCCGATGGAGGTTAAGAGTGTTAAGCCTATGATTCCAATCTCGAGTGATTCTTCAGATGATGAATACGTTGATCCCGATGGGGAGGTTTTCTTTGTTGACAAAAGATTTGAAAACTTGCCACCACCTAAACCAAAAAGATTTCAAAATGTGAGAATTTTTAGTGTGACTAACATTGTTTTAGATACACCAAATATTTTTGACATAATTAAATCGGGTTTTCACAAGGAGAGTTTAAAAGATGAAAAAGGAAAAGATTTTGAATTTAATTTAAAAGATTTTTCTACAATTCTAACTCCGTCATCACCGCGTTTATTGAGTACTACAAGCTCGTCTTCTTCTTTTGACGATACTTTGTGTGGACTTAGTGTGGGGGAATCCCCTTATGTTCCCTTCCCTTTCTCCACCGAGGACGAGATATTTGATCCTGGAATTGCTTACATAGGGAAATCTCGGTCTTCCACCGATGCAATAAATGGAAAATATTTTCATTTGATTGGTGCGAGTCTACCTCGAGTAGCTCAATGTTTTGACTTACCCATTGTCCCACCCTTCTATTTCTTCTCTCCTATTTTCTTCTACCCCATTGGGATTTGTGTTGAAGAAGCGTTGTTTCGTCTTTCATCCGAAAACGAAGACGCTATCTTTGACCCCGGTATACGTTTATCGGATTTTTAAAGTACTCCATGTACTTTTGGGCCTTGTTTATCATGTAAGCCCCACCAAAAACTGACCAAACCATGATTATCCCTAAATGATCACATTTATGGGGATTCGAGTCGAGCTTTTGACTCGATTATCAAAAACAAGGTGCCTCGTGGGGGAGACCCATGCTTATCCATGTACATATTATTGCTTTCTAATTAGTTTAATGTGAGGGGATTTGTGCCCTTCCAACCTTTGTTCCGTGGTTGTTTGTGCATTGTGATTTTTAGATCATGATCTTCACGATTGGAGCCTCTCGTGTTCGTTTTATGGGAGCACTCGATCGTTTGCTTTGGAGGCCTTTCCCAATATCCAAATGATATATCCTTTTATGTTCTAACCTTAGGTTTTTAGCACACTTCATAAACGGCTATTAATTTATTGGTTACACCCTTTCCATGCTAGATAAGGAATTCGACTACGTCTCTAGTATGGGGGTGTTTGTACCCCTAGACTCGAAACATTGAGGACAATGTTTAACTTTAGTATGGGGGGGTGAATAGATACTTGCCTTGCCAAACCTTCACGCTTTCCAAAGTTTATCGTTTTGTTTATCGTTTTTGTTGCAAAATAAGGCTAAAAATGGCCAAATTTTAAAATTTTTCTCATGTTTCATAAGTGTTTAAGACACGAATGTAGATTTTCCGATGGCGAGAATAAGAGTAATTTTTGACTCGACCGTGCGTGTTGAGCACTTAGCTTTGATTCCTTAACTACACATTAGGCTAAGTCTCTTAAATGAGGACGAGAAATGATAGAGTTAATTATAAGTTACTATGCTAAACGTAGAGTACTCTTATTCTTTTAAAAACTCATGTGTTCTCGTTGTTTGCTTATTCTCCCTCCGCTTGTAAATATTTTTTGCTTAATAAATATTGACTTAGCGGTTTAGTTTTGATTGTTGGGTTTCTAGTCTTTTCTAGTAGCTTCCATGTAATTAAATTGGGAAGACATTAAGGTATCGCCAGCGTCACGGTTTTGAAGTATTGGCACCCGAATAATCGAAAGCTTCACCCAATAATAAGATTTCAAGTGCTCACCAAAATCTAGCAAACAATTTGAAGCCCCACAAGGCCTAAAATCTATGCAAAATTGAAAGTGAATCAAGCCTTAATCTTCGAAGCTTTAAAGATCCAAAATTCGCTTTAGCGTGAGGATATACGTCTTTGGCTAATAAAACCACCGATGAGGCGGATAATAAAAGGCAAGGCAAGACCGAAGTCATAATAAAAGCTTCATGGCGAAGTTGAATAAAAGATGGAGGTAAACCAAAGATAATAAGGCCCTTCCGTTAGGGGGCGTATAAAAGTCTTGGTAATAAGTCTCATGTTCAAAACCGTTATAAAACCGTGTTTATCGATTCTTCTTGTCAACTTAATTTTTTGACATCGTTGTCTATTAGGAGGGGTTATTGATTTGATGGTCTTGGTTACACCGTTAGGACTCTATTTTTAGACCTAAATCTCTATTATCGCATAAGTCAAACGATGTATCCTCGTGAAACATTCAAGACATAATAAAATATAATAGATACAACTTAGGAATAATGGGAGAATAAGTACGTGATTAGGGCATATGAGTAGTGTTAGCATTACTAACTTATAATGACAATGATCTCGTTGCACGCTTAGCATGGAATTAAGGTGAAAATCGAGGACGATGAAATTATTTCTAACGAAGCATTCACGTGTTCTTATTCTATGAACCTAAACGTCCCATTTTGCGATGAAAATCATACATTATGTCTAAAACACAAGTAGTAGCAATAATAGTATTGTAGTTAGTTTATCATTTCAATAAAGTGAATAAAAATGAATTTTGGAGATGTTACGATACTTTATTCTAGCATTGCGTGAGGGCACGGCAATGGTTTAGTATGGGGGAGTGATGAGACTGCTTTTATACATGGTCTCATCGTCCAAATCGGGCTTAAAATCAATTAAATATCATAAAATATACCCAATATATGCTCGTGTTTGTTACTTGTGTATTTTTAGGTACGAATATTGAGGAATTGGCAAAAGATCACAAGAATCAATCAAAAACGAACACGGGAAACGAAGTCGCACAATGAACCGGGCCCAAGTTTGGAATTTTGCAAAATGACCCTTGAAGAATTGAAGATTGGCAACTTTAGTCCCTCATCTTTGAAGAACTTGTCACAATTGACCCTCCAAATGTCAATTGTACAAGAATGGACCTTGATGTTTGAAGATACTACAAGATCAGCCCTTGAAATATCAAGAATATACATTAAAGGCCCTTGGATAAAGTTTTAGAAGTTTTTGTGCCACTTTTGACAACTTGTCCAAAGTTGTTATGTGCAAAATAGGCACTGATGGACATTTATTACAAAATGAAGAAAATAGAATAGCTTGGGGGCCAATTCTGCCACAAACCAAAACCCACACCAATTATATCCACCAGTCACATTGTGCCACGTCACAACAACCCACCCATTTACCCATATTCTACCCAACCCGTACCCACCACCCATTAACCCACCCAGTTTATTTAATAAACTGGGTCAAAGCCCAGTCAACACCCCATTAATCTTCCCACCAAAAACAACAATTTAAAAAACTTAATCCCCAAAATGGATTAAACAGCCATCTTAATCCCCTTAAACCCTAATCACCCCCCAGACCCAATCAACACCATATCAAAGGGTTTTTCCCTGATTTTTTCCAGATGGTTGATTAAACACTTTCCCACCAAAACCCACCTTCCACCTCATCACAAGACAAACTCACATGTCTTGTGGGACCTTCCCCTGCCCCGTCCCTTTCCCTCAAACCCTACACCCGACCATTTTAGCGACCAAGATTGTTCTTGTTGTCCCATATATTTGTAATGATTAAGCAATGAAGAAAGAGAGAAAATAGATGAAGAAGAGATGAATTCCTAGAGAGAGAAAGTAGTGAGAGAAAGTAGAGAGAGAGATGATTAACTTGGTGAGATTAGATTAAGAAAAGAAGTTACAAATGACCATCCACCCTCCTAACATGCTAGGAGGGTAGTATATATAGTCCACCCACATGCGGGCTTTAATGGACTATATATTGGGCCGGGCTTGTCTTTTGGACTTTAATTAGTTTAAATCCAAGCCCGTGAACCACGACTAAATAACTACTTATTACAACGTTCTAATAAATATTACAATAGAAACCTATGACCGAACATTCTTGTTTGACTCAATATTTTGAGGCTAACAATCTCCCCCAATGTGAGGTCATTCCTCTTTGATATTTGGATTCCAATGGAGATTTATGAATTTCGTCATAAATGAGTCTTGAACGTGTAACAGTAGTTTTGTTCCTTCATGTTGTGATGTTTGAGCCTTTGTCGTTGTCTTTCGACTTTGTCTTTTAGTCTTGAGATCTTCAAATCATCCTTGACTTGTCATTGCCATCTTGCGATCTTGTGTCTTTATCCACATGCTCACACTATCAATTGTTGGATAAGTCTTTGGGCATGAATATGTGGTTGTGAATCTTTGACTTTGCTGAGTACACCGTGACGCCACCTTCTCGAGACAAAACATAGACACGGACTGAATGGCTTTGACATTCGTCCTAAATCGGTAGCGTTTTACCTCCGATCGGTGAAGACCGTTATACGATATTAAATATCGTACCTGTGATCAGGTAGATTCAATTAAGAATCTCCTTGACAGGGTTTCGCGGCTGTACTAGCCGTTCTCTTTACTCGACCGTCTCAAAGCAAGACTGCGAACATAAAGAGTGAATCAATTGGATAAATATCCGCTTGATTAAAGTCGTCAATTCAAATTCCTGGAACAAGTTTGATTCATTAAGAATCTTACCATTGTTGCTTTCCAGTTGACACAAG
Source organism: Glebionis coronaria (assembly GCA_025667525.1). Taxonomy (NCBI): domain Eukaryota; kingdom Viridiplantae; phylum Streptophyta; class Magnoliopsida; order Asterales; family Asteraceae; genus Glebionis; species Glebionis coronaria. The sequence continues at coordinate 354,201 of JANFOE010000636.1, read as the reverse complement.
TTTGATTCATAAGAATCTCACAAGTCACCTACCGTAGCGCTGTTTGATGTTGACGCTAGAAGGATTTCCATTCGTCACTGTGAATATTAATAAATATCACTCTGAATGTTCTGGCAAGACCATAAAGATATTGCGTAGAAACCTGAAACGAGTTTGAATCAATTCAGAATCAAACCACTGTTGCTTTTCAGTTGTACATATGTTCAATTCATAAAGAATCTTACATATGACCTACCGCAGTGCTGTTTGATGTTAACACTGGAAGGATTTCCACTCATCATTGTGAATACTAAATAGTATCACTCTGAGTGTTCTAGCAATATCACAAGGATATAACGTAGGACTCTCTTGATCTTCATCCGTGTGTCCTAACGAGATTTGATTGATCTCTTGGCTCTAGACTCGATTTGTGCACTTTTAGTGGTCGGAGGCTGGAGCAGATGCCACCTATTCAATATCAACTATCTCGGAGTGAGAAAGTCAATAGAAGTCGTGTTGATCTCCGTGACAATAAAACAAACTTCTTTTGAGAGAAGTCTGAGTAGCTAGGAAAGGGTTGTGCTTCACATCACTGGGTCCATGATGAGTTTGTCTTCATGATGAGTTGACCCGGTTTCTGCCTAAGTTGTATGGAGGGCTTCTTTCTTTACACCCTTTATCCTTACATTTCTTTTTCATTCTTCAACCCCTTCAATGCTTACCAAGACATCATTAATAGCACCTTGTTGTGATTGTTCCAGTGCTATCATCAGTACTTAGTCGGCATTCAGCTACGTTCACATTCTACTCCATCTTTCCTAAGGACTTCTAATAATCTATTGGATTGTCCCTGGGAAGATCCCTCCGGTTCTGGTTGGATCATAGGACTTAAACCTAACCACCCTTTTGACACCAATAACGTCGTGAATTAAAGATGTTGTGGGTATTTGATCGTAACCATGAAAACCACTTTAAATTCTAACAAAGTGTTTGAAAAACATTTAACACTTTGCTAGTTTTGTCGTTTCAGAAAAGCTCCCCCTTCACATGTGCATCGATAATCGAAAGTGTTTCGCACATGTGGGTAAGAGTTAAAGTGCTTGAGTCTTATATATGATCACATTTTAATCACATTTTCTCCCCCTATCTCTAATATATAAAATCTTTTGATATTAGAGATACCAAATTTGATTAAAATATATTTTGAAAAATAGTCTTGAAAATCTTCGGGAGAAAGATGTGTTACTCTTTTGCATGAAGTTGAATTGCTCCCCCTCAAAAATTGATCCAATGGAATTGTCATTACGAGGATTTGATCCACATTAAACTTTTGAGGATAGGAGTTGTTGAACACACAATTTTTGAAAGATTTTGAATGTCAATGAGAAATTCTTGAAAAAATTGTGTTCAACGCTTTTTGAAAAAATCAATTCTTTTTGACGAAAAGGTTTTTCTAAAGCATAAACTTGAGTTCATAGACTCTGAATGTCTTGACGAATCCACTCAAGTGTAAGAAGATTTAACTTCTTTTGCTAAGGGTAAGAGTACAAAAGCGTACACTCCCCCGTGAATTTAGATCCGGGTTGCAATCTGAAAGTGATTACAAGCCATTGTGTTGAGCTCAAAACGTTGAATGTTTTGTGACAAGCTCAACCCAAGATAGATTGCTCTACCCGTTGTTGGAAATATTGTCCAAAATAGACAATTTCCTTTTGAAAAAGATAGAAATGACATGTTTTGAAAAATATTTACAACTTTCATTCGAGCTTTATGTACACACCCGTGTCGTTATTGAGCGACATTTCTAGGTACGTCCATATTATCGATACTGAAAGACATGTCGAGAAGAATATTTTTGGATTATCAAAGATTTTTTAATTTTGTATTTTGCTTTTTGATTAATATTTACAGGTAGATGTTTGATAGATGAATCAAGCAGGCTTCTTTGCCAGAACCTCCAGTTCTGCTGGAGTCAAACATCTCATACCAATTTGCCTAACTAGATACGCAAACCTCTCTTTCGAAAGAGCTTTTGTAAACAAGTCAGCTAATTGGTAATCCGTTCCAACAAAGTATAGTTCAACGATACCTCTTTCAACTTGTTCCTTAATGAAGTGATATCGGACATCAATGTGCTTCGTGCGGGAATGCTGAACCGGATTGCAGGAGATGGCTATGGCCGACTTTGAGTCACAGTACATAGGTACTTTATCAAAATGGAAGCCATAATCCGTGAGTTGTGTTCTCATCCAAAGAACTTGAGCACAACACGCAGATAGAGACACATACTCCGCTTCGGCTGATGAAAGTGACGTGCAATCCTGCTTCTTGGAAGACCATCCCACAAGCTTGTCTTGACCTAGAAATTGTGCACCACCAGAAGTACTTTTACGTGTATCAAGACACCCTGCATGATCAGAATCTGAATAGGCCGTTAGAAAGAAACCGGTTTCCCTCGGATACCAGAGTCCCATGTGAATGGTATTCTTAAGGTACCGAAAGATCCGTTTAACCTCCTTGAGGTGCTTTTCAGTGGGTCGTGCTTGATATCGTGCACAATAACACGTAGCATGATGAATATCAGGTCTGCTTGCTGTCAAGTACATGAGGGACCCGATCATGGAACGATATCTCGTTTGATCTATGGGTAATCCCTACAAATCAGCATCTAGGGATGTGGTTGATAACGGTGTCCCAACGGGGTCACATGATGTCATACCATGCTTTTTTATTATCTCTTGACAATACTTAGCTTGGTTAATGAAGATACCACTTGGGGATTGGTGAACTTGAATTCCTAGAAAGAATTTTAGTTCTCCCATCATAGACATTTCAAATCTGCTGTGCATTACTTTTTCAAACCATTTTGAAAGTTTTGGGTTTGTAGACCCGAAAATAATGTCATCAACATAAATTTGCACAAGCAGAATGTCATCCCCATATTTATAAGTGAACAAAGTTAGATCAATGGCACCTTTTGAGAAACCTTTGGAGACCAGAAATTTCGAGAGCTCGTCGTACCACGCCCTTGGAGCTTGCTTGAGTCCATAAAGTGCTTTGTGGAGACGATACACCTTGTCAGGGTAATGAGGATTGACGAATCCTTCCGGCTGCGTGACATAGACTTCTTCCTTCAAAGGACCGTTAAGAAACGCCGTCTTTACGTCCATTTGATAGACAATGAATCCCTTATGTGCAGCATAAGCAAGAAAAATCCTGACTGCTTCCATTCGAGCAACTGGTGCAAATGATTCTTCAAAATCAATACCCTCTTTCTGTCCATACCCTTTAGCCACTAGCCTAGATTTATTCTTGATGATCGTGTTTTCTTCATCCATCTTGTTTTTCCAGATCCATCGAAGATTTAATGGTGTTACATCGTATGGTCTGTCAACCAGTTCCCAGACTTTAAGTCTTTCAAACTGTTGAAGTTCATCCGTCATCGATTCAATCCAAGCATGATCAGCCATGGCTTCTTTGATGTTTTTCGGTTCAGCAGTACTCACGGCGAGTGCGAACATACAAACATCGCCATCGGTTTCAAGCTGTCGTCTTGTACGAACGGGCTGTGAAGGGTGTCCAATGACATGAACCAAAGGATGATCTCGGGTCCAATGATGTGTTGAAGGATGTCGTTGATAGAAAGTATGCATATTTGACGGATCAACATGGCGAGTAGAAGACTCTCCAGTTTCGTGTACCGGTGTACCGAATGGGTTGATGAATTCATCTTCGTCAGATAATGCATTGTCTGCTTGATTTGTGTTCTCTGGAGCAATGACAGTAGTTGTGGATGTTGTAGGATCGATTGTTGAAGTAATATTCTGAGGAGGTAAATCTGCAGCAACCCATGTTGAAGTAGATGAAGTTGTATCCTTTTGTTGACGATGATTGGTATCATCATTCATATCATGAGTGACAGCGGAAGACTTCGATACAACTTGTTTCTCCCCCGTGAAATATTCATCATACATTGGTCCATATAACATTTCCAACTCTTCAATGGTCGTGTCGACTGTCATATCAGCTCTAGGAACATTTTCTGGAACCAGCGTTGAACTTGACGGTTCATTGCTGTGGTCTTGAGTTTTGAGTTCCGTGCGGTTGTGAACGGAAGTCGTTTGTCGTTGTGGATCGGGACTTAAACTGTTTTGTTCAAGTGCCATCTCTTGAGATTCATCAAATCGGATGTGAATAGTCTCGACAATCAATTTTGTTCTCTTGTTGTATACTCTATATCCCTTTGACTGAGTTGCATATCCCACAAGAATACATGCATCACCTTTCTCTTTCATCTTATCCAAATTTTCACCATCTCGAATAATGTAGCAAGTACATCCAAAAACATGAAGGTGTTTGAGTGAAGGTTTTCGATCATGAATTATGTGATATGGTGTCTTTTCGTGTCTTGGGATAATTAAGGATCGGTTTTGTGTGTAGCATGCGGTTGACACGGCTTCGGCCCAAAAATATAGTGGAAGTTTTGAAGCGGATAATAATGTTCGAGCAGCTTCAACCAAAGTACGGTTTCGTCTTTCAACAACGCCGTTTTGTTCGGGTGTTCGAGCAATAGATGTTTCATGTTCAATCCCTTCGGCTTCAAAATACTTTCTCAGATTTGAATTCAAAAATTCTGTACCTCTGTCAGTACGAACCACTTTAACGTGAGCTTGAAGACCACGTTGTATCAATTTAAGGAAGCTAATGAGAACATCGGGTGTTTCATCCTTGGACCTCAAAAAGTGAGTCCATGTGTACCTTGAGTAATCATCAACGATGACCAGAATATATTTCTTTCCATTGATACTCTGAACACGCATGGGACCACACAGATCCATGTGAAGAAGATCTAACCGTCCTTTAGAGCTTGGTGTTGTCTTTGTTTTGAAGCTACTTCGTTTAGCTTTACAAAGTTCACAAGAAGAACAAAGATGATCTTTGATGAATTTCAAGCTTGGAAGGCCTCTCACAATATCTTTCTTGGAAAGCAAGTTAATGGTATCAAAGTTGAGATGAGAAAGACGTTGATGCCATAACCATGCCTGAGTCGTTGAAGCTTTAGCCATGAAGCAAATTGGAGTTGATGAAGTTGTGTCTTGAAGTGAAATTGTGTAAAGATCAGTACCCCGTGTACCGGTAAGTAAGTCATTCCCATCATAATCACGAACAAAACATGTCTTCTTTCTGAAAGCAACTTCCAAATCCGCATCACAGAATTGACCAACCGAGAAAAGATTGTGATTGAGCCCTTCGACGTAGTATACCCTTTTAATCGTGATATTCCCCTGAACCAAATCTCCATATCCTAGGATCGGTGCAAATTGATCATTTCCGAATCGGACCGTACCTAGGAACTTCTCCACGAAGTTAATTAGAAGCTTGAGATTCCCCGTCATGTGCTTCGTGCATCCGGAGTCCATTATGAAGAGAATTATTTGTATCACCTGCAGAAGAGTTAGAACACGATGGAGCATTTGCTAAATTGGATACCACAGTAGTTGTGATAGTAGAATCATTAGTGTCCTTATCAACATTTAAAGGCAAACTAACACTCGTTTTCACATTTTCTGTCCTAACTTTAGGCATCCATTTATATCCGGGAGGACATTGATTAGCAAACCACCATTTCCAAGACTTACTGGCAGACTCATATAATTCCTTAATTTTGCTTCTAGGATTCTTAGTGGTGGAGTCTGATGCAATACTTTTCTTAGTGGGGGTAGCACCAGAATGGTTCACTTTGCGTTTGGGTTTTCTAGCACTAATAGGCATCACAATTTGCTTCTTAGTTCTAGTTTCTACGCCTTTAACATTATTCATAGCACACATAGAATGATTAGCATTAGCACACTTGCCACATTTGACACAAACAAATTTCACATTCATAGCATTCAAAGTTGAATCATTCAAATCGTCATGACACGCGATTACAGACGTTTTATTCTTAGAAACATTGAAAATCCTAGGGTGTTCTTCTACTTGCTTCATCTTCCCTTGATTCTTGTGTTTCCAGACCTTATCATTCTCTTGAGTGCTCTTAAGCTGAGGCCGGCTAACACTAGTAGTGGAGACTATTCCTGTAGTAGAAGACACACGAATATTAGTGTTTCTAGAAGTCTGAGGCGAGTGAGTATCTTTGGTTGTGGGCTTAGTGGGCATTCTATACATCCCTGGTTTAATCACATTATTGTGCTTAACGCTTGGTGCTACATGATTCCTTATGGGTTGAGCTTGTGGTAACCTTTCCTTTCCATCCATCTTGGGGGCAAACACAGGTTTTGCAAACGAGGAATTAGATAAAGCAGATGGTTTTCCCAAGATAGAGGATCTATTCTCTTTAGAGGCATTGGGTTGTCTAACAACATTTTTCTTAATGCTAGGTTCCACAATTTTCCCACCCATTTTAGCAATGAGTTTCTGCAACTCTGCTATCGCTCTGTCCCTGTCTTGTAATTGAGCTTTCAACCCTTTAATTTCCAAATTCTGTTCATTCATTTCTCGAAATGTTTGGGAAAGTTTTTCTTGCAATTTATTATCATGTGGAAAACGACCAACATCTTTTTGCAAAGCAAGTTCAAGTGAATGACAATGTTTTTGAAGGAAATCAGTTTTGTGTTGAAGTAACTCAAAAGCCTTTTTGTCAACATTTTCTTTACGTTTCGAAAGCTCAATTTCAAGACGTTCACATTCTTTGATCTTATCAAGATATTGGCATGCAACTTCAGAATATTCATCAATATCAGCACAAGATGTAAAATAAGCACACATAACATCTTTAGAAACACATTCTTGCAAGAGTAAATCATATTCATCTGAGAAATCAGACTTCTCCATTTGAAGATCATCAATGTGTTTCTCAATAGATTCAACATATTTTAAATCATCAAACATTTCGGTCCGAATGAACTCCTCAAGTTGAAGAACAGTTTCTTTAATCAACGCCGTGTTTGGAATTAAGAGTTCTTTGACAAGCAGGGTAATATCTTGAGGAATCGGACGTGTCCATTCAGCATTTTCACGTTTTGCCCAGTCTCGTTCAACAATAGATTTAACATTATCTATGTGATGTTTAAGAATACCTAATGTTTTCCTACTCTTGCTTTTAGATTCATCTAGAGGGAGGTAGTTGATGTATTTGTAAACATTAGATTTCTTAGGGGCAAATGCTTTCTTCCATTGAATTCTCTTTTGTTTGCATTCTAAGAACACTTCCTCACGAGTTTTCTGAGTTTGTTTGTTGAACAGGCCATAAAGACTATTCTCATAAGCATAATTATAAGGTTTCACAAACTCCTTATTAACAAGTGGTTGACTATCAGCATCCCAAAGGGCAGTCTCTTCACTATCGGCACTAACATGCATGCAATCAAGATCTGTCCTTTCAGTCTCATCAAGATAAAGATGCGGGTTCGCAGCTTGAGCTTTGGCAAGGTACTCAGGACTTGCAAAGCTAGCTTGACCCTTAAACATCGATGGAGGTGCTAGCATTCTTACGGATTGAATAGAATCATGCGTTTTATAAACAACGTTCTTCAAAAAGTCGACTTGTGCTTCTAGTTTCGTAACTTTTTCGGTTTCTTTATCATATCTACTTTTGAAGTCTTGTTTTAACGCATCTACCTCTTGTTTCTTATCCTCTAGAATTTTAGCAGAATCAGTGGTGGTCATAGAGAGCTTTTGTTCAAGTTCATTAACTTTGGTATTAGCAAGGTACGTTTTTTGACGTTCATCCATTAAGAAAACATTATATTGACGCTTCTCTTTAGCTAATAACTCAAGAGTTGTATTATATTTGTTTTCAAAATCGTCCTTTTGACTTTTTAACGCACTTCCCTTGTACCCCTCAAGCTCTTTGGTTTTCTGAAGGAGCTCATCTCTATAGCTTTCAGTCATCTCAGTAGATTTGATAAGAGCAGCTTTACATTCTTCAAAACTTTGAGTGAGCGTAGCGTTTGCCTTCTTTAATTGCTTTTGACTCTTTTTATTTTCAGTGACATCTTTTTGTAAAGTAGCAATTAAATTAGCAAGCGCAATACGTTCCTCTTCATCATATTCATTTGCATGTTGATCATCCTCAGACTCATTATTGCACATGTCTGATGAATCGGGTGTGGTATTGCTATCAACCGTTTCCATCATACACGTGTCATTAATGGCATTGGGTAGATCACTATGCTCAGGAATATCACCAAACACATTATATTCATCAGTAGTGTGTACCTTATCGATTGGCTCAGTGTCAAAGATAGGACCATTGTCATCTTCAGTGACTTTGAGAACTTCTTCAACCTTTGCCATGTACGAGTAATGTGCATCAAGCTCTTGATCAGAATCTTCATCATCAGTATCATCAAGCATGGCTCCTTCCTCAGCTGACAATTTAACCCCTGCTTCCATCTTTTTGCATAGCAACATCTTTTCCTTGTGATAGCTGGAGTCTCTAACCCTTTTCGGTTTCCTGCATTCCTTTGCCATATGTCCATAACCTTGGCAATTAAAACATTGAATCCCGCTCTGCTGAACCACTTGACTTCCAACCGTTTCCCTATTCCCAGTAGCAGCAGCAATCCTCTGAGCATCATACTTGGCAGTTTGTCGATCATATCTTGCAGAACCCTCAACATGTATTGGATTATGTCGATCATACCTAGAAGGACTTTCACCACGTCGACGTGTGTCATACCTTGGAGGACTCTCAACATATCGGTTCTTTGTGTTAGATGATGTGCGAAGATTGTTGTTGGTGGGTTTGTAGATTTTCTTGTAAGTCTTCATTATGTAAGCAATTTGTTGTTTCATCTCTCGGTTCTTTTGAGCTTGGTCTTCATCACTATCTTCTTCAGATGAGGACTCAGATGGTGGTGATGGTGCTCTTGGCGCTTTACCTCGAGATTTTGTGGAAGATGAAGACTTAGATGATGTGAAATATCGTGGTGAGGATGATGTATTGGGGTATGGCTTAGGAGCACGAGAGTGAGGATCTTGAACATGTTGAGTGGTAGTCAGTAAAGCAAGTGGATTAGCCGTCTTGGCAACACGTTCAGCACGAATCTCATTTGCTTCATTCTGAAATTGCTTCAAGATGTCAAAGAGTCGATGATATGAGACCTCGTCTAACTTTTCTTGTTGTTTCACCAAAGTGACGAATCGTGTCCACTCGGGTTGAAGTTGTTGAAGAAATTGGACATTGACTTGCATGGTGGAGACTTGCAGGTTATTTCTTGTCATGTCATTCATCATCTTATAAAACCTGGAGTAGTAAGAGTCAATTGATTCTCCATCCCTTGAAGTAAACTTGCCAAAATTCCAGAACAAGTTTGTTTTGACATCTTGTTTGTTGAGTGATTCTCCTTGTTGCAAGCGTTCAATAGCAGTCCACATTTCATGTGCTGTCGGGCATGCATCAACCGTGGAGTAAATATCATCTCCAATCCCACTTAAAACCATATAGATGGCTTCCTTCTCCGCATCATGCCAAGCACAATTTTCAGGTGTGAGATCAGCTCTTGTTTCATCACGTTCACTTGCAGGTATTGGATCAGTAGTATCTGTGGCTGCTCTTGGAGGAACTGAGATCTTCTTGAATATATATGGTCCATGAGTAATACATTTCCTCAAGGCATCACCATTAGGTCTTGTATCAAGATATCGTATGAAACGTGATTGCCATTGAGCATACCTACCAGATACAAGCATTGGTGGTCTCTCTTTGTTACCCGCCACCATTATGTTGTTGTTCGTCACACGATATTCGGCAGTAGAATCCATCTCAATATTCTCTGAAATGATGAAGTGAATATGGATCTTAAGTAGATTTATTGTGATTGTTGTTGTGGTTTAAATTCCGAAAATTGCAATTTTTCTCCAGGCCGACAATAAATTCTCCAGTCCGACTAAAACGGTAGTCCAAAAATTTTGTAATCGCCAAAATTTGAAATCGAGCTATAAATGTCCTAAAACTAGTATGGAAAAAAATCTGAATGTACCAATCGGAATACCAATCTGAATGTACCAATCGGAATACCAATCTGAATGTACCAATCGGAATACCAATCTGAATGTACCAATCGGAATACCAATCTGAATGTACCAATCGGAATACCAATCTGAATGTACCAATCGGAATACCAATCTGAATGTACCAATCGGAATACCAAACTGAATGTACCAATCGGAATACCAATCTGAATGTACCAATCGGAATACCAATCTGAATCACTAAACCCTTTTCAGATTACACCAATCGGAATGTATCCCCCTTTTCTCGGACAAAACTCAACCAATACGAGATTTTAAGCCAAAAAATGATCAAAAAACCCAAAAATTTTGTGTTTTTAGCCAAAGTAAATATACCAAATCACTACTACAACTATGTATAAGATGTAGATGATTAAGCAAAGCACGGAAAACACAAAAAAATTTGAATCCGAGATGATTTATGGATTAAATCATTCGAATCAAATATAATAACACCAACCAATCACAAATCTACCCCGTGGCGATTGATACCAAATGTTGTCCCATATATTTGTAATGATTAAGCAATGAAGAAAGAGAGAAAATAGATGAAGAAGAGATGAATTCCTAGAGAGAGAAAGTAGTGAGAGAAAGTAGAGAGAGAGATGATTAACTTGGTGAGATTAGATTAAGAAAAGAAGTTACAAATGACCATCCACCCTCCTAACATGCTAGGAGGGTAGTATATATAGTCCACCCACATGCGGGCTTTAATGGACTATATATTGGGCCGGGCTTGTCTTTTGGACTTTAATTAGTTTAAATCCAAGCCCGTGAACCACGACTAAATAACTACTTATTACAACGTTCTAATAAATATTACAATAGAAACCTATGACCGAACATTCTTGTTTGACTCAATATTTTGAGGCTAACAGTTCTACTTGGTCCCCAAGGAGTATTCAATGGCTAAGATCAACTTTTCAAAGCTGTCATATCACATGGACACCAACAAGATCACATGAAGGCACAATTTGACCATTCTCAGTCAAGATTCCAAGGGCAGATTAGGCAATTCAAGAACTAGGGTTTTAGTAGTTCTAGATACTTCCTTTAGTTGTATAAATAGAGGTGCATGTACCTCTATTCGTTTTGTTCCAGTTTTTAGCATTTTTCATCTTGTAATTCCTTTTTTAAATTAATGAAGTTTGGTGTTTGTTAAATACAAGTGTAATTCCTTTTATTAAGTTTAAAAAGTTTGTGTGTTGTGTTAAATGCTAAGGCTGAGTTCCATTTAAAATTGTGAAAGATTTTGGGAGTTTAAGTTTTTCAAAAAAAAAAAGGTTTGAAAGGATTTTACAAATTCAGGAATCAAAGGTTGTTATGAAGTGAAAGTGGAGTAGCATCCTTTGGTTTGTGATTTGTAAGTTGTTCTTAAAACAAGTTTCAAAGGTTTTTAGGTTTCAAGGTTTTGGAAGTTTTCAAAAAAATCAGAAAGTGTATTTTTGTTTGTGTTTTCTTGTTCAACTTTTGCAGGTTTGTTGATTATTGTTTGACCAAGGATCTGCATAGACCCGGGTCTATAGGAGGTGGTATTGCTACCACTGTTGGTCTTGGATGTAAGACCAACAAGGTGATTCTTTCTTCCTTTGTTCAATTTTCAGAAAGTTTAGAAATTGTGTGATTTGCATGTGTTATGTGAAACCTGCATGCATGACTGTTTATGATTGTTTGTTTTGAGTTTACTTGGTGTTATATGCATGATATAAGTGCTTCATATCAGTTTGGAGTTTGTTAGAAGTGATTTGGTTTGAAAAATCTCATTATCAAATTTTTAAAGGGGTGTTTGGTCAGTGTGAAAAAGTGGTTAAATGTTTTGATTGTTGCTTGTAAACTGGTTTAATCTCTCACATAAGTGATATTTAGGTTTTATGCTAGTTGTGTTTCAGTTTGGTGTTAGTTTTAAACAAGTGGTAAGTAAAAAATTGGGAAAGTAGCTTAAAACTGCCAAGTCAAATTTTCTGCTTGTTTTGTATGAAATTGAGCCAACAATTCTTGGAATCTGTTAAGAGATAGGGTATTTGAGGTTTGTTTACTGGTTTTATGTTGATTGGTTGCTTTGTGTGCAAGATTTGAGAGTTGGAAACTCAGTATTGTACATCTAGATTGGCATGAACACCCACAGACCTAGCTAACTGCATCAGCAACATTCATTTGCTGATTTTTGATCATTTGGTGCTTGATTTAGCTTGAACTTGTTTGTTATCTGCTTACTCTTGACTCCCTATACTCCAAAGAGTATAGGGGTGCCTTTGTTCCACAAAATTCACCACAAAACAAGCACAACCAAGCCCTCTTGGTCTACTTTACATGTGAACAAACTTCACTTGTTCATCAGAAATACAACAAGAACTGGTCACGTTTTGCTTCCCATTTGATTCAATCCTTGTTTAAATTAGATTGTTTTTGTGTTTTTGTGTTTATTAAAGTTTACTGATTAAGTTTTAAAAGAAAAAAAAAAGAAAAAAAAATCAAAAACTCACCTGGCCTGGGCTCGAACACGCGACCTTGCTCTCCAAGGGCTAGCGTGTTTACCAGTGGTCCGGATGGTTTTTTATGTTATGAACTCATAACATTAAATACTTAAGGACGTTTTTGGTTTTGGCTTATTTAAATAAGCCGTAGCTTATTTAGGCTTTTCCAGCTTATTTATTAAGCTTGTTTAGTAGCTAGCATTTTTCCTAGAGTTTAATTAGTATTTTAGATTTTTCTGTTTAAAAACATTATTTTTCCTTTTATTTAATTATTTATTAGGATTATTTTTAGTTTCATTTTTAGAAAGTGTATTAAAAATAGTAAACAGTAATTAAAAAATCCAAAAAAATAGTTTTTAAGTTTTAACTTATATTTTTGAGGTTTACATATCATAAAGTTTTCAAACACTTTAATTTTTAATTTTATTTGATTTTAGGTTTTTTATTAAACTTTAAAAATTAATATAAAACTAATTAAGAGGTTTTAGGAGCTTTAATTTACTTTTTTTATCTTAGTTAGAATATTTAGGATTTTTGAGAATTTTTTAGAATTTATTTTTGAACTTTTTATTTTTTTTGAATATTTTATTATTATTTTATTTAGAAAAATTCAAAGCTTTATTTTTAACTTTTTTTCATTTTTCCTAAATTCTAGACATTAAATTAGGAACTTTTTCACTTTCCAATTAATTTTTAGGCTTTTCATTTAATTTTTAGAATTAATTTAAGATTTAATAGATTTTAATAGTTTTTAGGAGTTTAAAAATAGTTTAATTTGGTTTTAAAATTTTTAAAAATAGTTTTTAGCTTTATTAGGTCATTTTTGAGGTTTACAAACTATTAAATCTTGTTGAGGGCTTTTTAATATTTAAAAGTGATTTTTAGGGCTTTAATTAGCATTAAAAAGTCATTATTAAATTAATTAAAAGGTTTTGGCAAGTTTGGATTTTTTGTAAACTCTTAGAATATTATTGTGGATTTTTTAGGAATTTTTAGGAATTTTTAGGTTAAAATTTTAATTTTAGTCATTTTTACGTTTCTACGTCTTAACTTTCTAGTAGTGTTTTTGCCTATTTTTCTATTTTTTTCGTCTTCGTCATTTTCTCTTCTTCTTTTCTTATTATTAATAACCAAAAACATTAATCAATCATTCCTTACACAACGCACGTGCCTCCTCGAGAGAACGAACTCACTTTTCTTAAGGGTCATTAGTGCTCGGTTTTCCTAAACCGACACTTAACGCTTACCACTACTTTGTCTCCTTTTCCTAAAGGTGTGTAAAAACAACTACATCATGACGCGTTTTAGTGTCTCTTTCAGGTGATGCTTTGGGTAGGCGTGAGAACTTAAGTGGCTAGGATTTGGAGAACGTATGAATGCATATAGAAGGATATCCCCGTTTCCTTCTTAGTTTTTATTTGTTCATTTAATAAGTGATACTGTGACACACATATATTTGTTTGGTTATGTTATTTGTTTATCTTGGGTAAGAGGTAGGACTGTTACCTACTTACCTAGACTCCTGCATTTGATGAGATATTGTCATGACTTTTGTGTCACCATTTTATGACATTTCTTATTTCATATAGTTATCTCTATAGACACGCCATGTTGTGATGATATCCATACGTCGCGCCCAATATTCCGCCATGGTGGGGTGTGACAGAATGGTATCAGAGACAATGGTTATAGAGAATTAGGTTGCCTAGTCGCGTAGCCTAGTCTATAGCTTAAGGGTCCCTGCATATAGGCGTCATAGGAGTATGTGTGCATTTTACGTTAATTGATGTGTTCGGATGTTATTTATTGCGATGTTTTGACTAGTATGAATTGAACCATAGTAAGTTCATACTTAGCCACATGCTATTTTCTTTTCGGGTTGTGACTAGTGCGGGTTGAACCATAATCATCCACGCTAGTCATTGTCGTATTTTGCTTAAATTGTACATTATAGTACATAATTTGGTACATGGTAGTTTCTATCTTTTGTTGAGTTATTTTATGTACCCAAGAGATATTATTTTCTTTTGATGTTTAAGTCATGTTCCCTAAGAATCATGTGGTGGTTCGAGTTATTAGGAGTAGGTGAATATGAAGGGTTTTAAGCTGTTTCCGCTCTTACGGGCGACATGACTTATAACTGATTATGTTTTCGTTTTGGATTTAGTCTATGCTGTTTTAGCTAGACTATGGATTTACGTATTTCAAGAGTATTCCTATGTTATTTTAATATATGGAGTTTTGGACTTTATTGTTTATGTGGTTATGAGCTTATGTAAGTAGATGGATTTATGTGTTATATGTTGTATTGATTCTTATAAGTGTCATCATAGGAGGGAGTGCATTGGGGGAAGGGTAATTGTATAAGTATGGCGGCCAACATAGTTATACAAGTACCACAACTTCAATGGGTTCTCAAGTATGATTGCATGAAAGAGGGTTGGTACATGCTTGTATATGATGAGATGTAGTATTTGGGTATACGTATAACATATGGGTTTATGTAACGGCTGCCTACGATATGGCTATTTTTTTAGTATGTTATATGTTTTGAGTTATAGTCGTGTTGTGTGATTATGAGGTCACACGATACGGGTTGGTTTTGGTAATGGGTTTTGTGCCTTGTTGTGGCATGGTGAGATGGTGAAAAGGTGATTACTCGTATGGAAAAACGAGCGTATAAAGCGATTGACTTGAAATGTATGATAACGAGTATGTTTGGGAGATTCGATAGGTATACATATGCGGATGTATATATACTAATAGATGTTATGTTATGATTTACGGTCGTTTAGTAGTTATTATAACTTGAACGTACCTGGTACTCTCTTGTGTTTAAACAATTTATTAGAGCTCGAGTTTGGGGGAGTTTAAACGATTTTTTGAATCTTTTGAAGTGTGTCTTGTAGCGTATTCTTTGAGTTTCGCAATTCACGTGTACGTTTTAAAATGGTGTTCTTGGTTTTAAGTCTATTGAAGTAACTTGGGATTTCTTTTGAAATAATGAAATCTTTTGGGCTGGGTCTTACATTTCTTTTGGTCGGTATATATCGAGAAAAAAGGGGACTTGGAAATCTATTATAGGGTTAGATAGTTGGTTGTATTCGGTAAAATAAGGGTAAGGTGTTGGAGTCGTGTTTGAAACAAGATGTAACATAAGATTTCTTTTTAATCAACACTTATATATTTCAAATTCTAAAGGACTTTTTTTAAAATAAAGCGAAGTAAAATTTCTTTCTACTTACATAGTTTATATAATTGGGTTTAACCGATTCACGTCATTTATAATTGTTAATACAAGGTTAAATTGAGTTTATGAAGGTTACACATACAATTATATCTTTCATTTAAAAGGATCGCATTAATCACTAAGTTTAGTTTTTAAAACAACTAGTATAAAATTGTTTTGGTCATAACTTGTTCGTTTTTAGAGCTTTTTGAGTGATTCAAAAGCCAAAGATTATGTACTCGGAACGTACTTTTCAAATATTCAGAATGTATAGTCATGGGTGGTCAGTATCTTGGCCGGAATTATTGTACAAGTGTCGGGTTAAAGGTTGAGTTTGAATAGTAGTTTATTTTTATGATTTGGGATGCACGGGATACCTAGTTTTTGAGTTGAGTTTTGAGTTCGTCAAGAGGGTTGTTTGTAGATTGTTTGAGTCACATAGATGTGGGAGGTAATAATAAATAGATAAAAAAAGATATATATTCTTTTGGAAAAGTCGGTCTTTTGCACGGTTTAAATAATATGTCGCGGGGCGTAATATGTTTTGGTTGCCATTGGGTGTTCATGGATTATTTTTCGTTGTCATGGGTCATTTTGAATTGATACATGTTATGGGTTTGAGTTTTCTTTTGAGTCTCGTGGTTTTTGACTTGTTTTAATTGGTGCACGTGAAATGCCGTTAGTTATCCGTGGGTTTGATTAGTTGATCGTATCTGATAGATTCAGGATGTAGTTTTAGTTTCGTATTGTTCGGGAGCGTTGAGATAGTCATATGAAAGACTTGGTCGCGCCTACACGCTTAAGTAGGTGACCATGAGAGAACGGTCGGAATATCCTTAGTGGGGAGGAAAGAAGTTCGTAGACGAACTAGTGTGGTCATGAGGTCTCTTAGGAGTACCAAGGAGATGAATAGAGATTTGTAGGATATTAGCACAAGTAACGCGCCATAGAGAGTGTTGGAAGGGGATATTGTTCGTAAGGCATGTAAGTTTTCCGAAAACTTCCTGAAATTTAGTAAGTTTCCTATTATTTTGAGATAGAACCATAAATAGAGCAAGTAGGAGAAGTGAGAGGAGTTGCAGTTAGTGCCTTTCCAAGGCAAATCGTTGATGGAGTGATTTAAAAACAAGAGCTGTTAGAAATTGCAACGGATGCAAGGTAAAAGTTGAGTTTCTTAGTAGTAGATTGGATGTGGAAAGCGGTTGAGTGGTCTGATGAGAGGAAGCATTCGCCTTTTAAGATGCGTGTAGAATTTTGAAAGTAGAACGAGGTGGGAATTTATTCGTATTGCCGCTAAGAGAGGGTGCAAGGAGGACATAGTTGAAACTACTAAGGATGTTGTATGAACGCTTTGGGTTTACGGTTATGCTTTTGGCTTTGCCAAATCACTAGCGGTTTTCATGGTGTCAATGAACCAAGTGTGCATGAACGTGTATAAATGAGTTGTCATCGGGAGCGTCGACGACATCTTGAACTACGCAAATTTGAGAAGGAGAGTGAGGTGAATTATGTGTTGGTTTTGGAGTGGAGTTATACGTGAGATTTTCGAGTGTGAGTTTTTAGTATTAAGTTTACCATGATGAGTAGTTAGAGATGATGGCATATCATGGAACTAGCAAGGGGCGAAGTGAAGAAGGATGAGGAAGCATTTTGGAGGCTGAAGAGGTGGATTGGATAATGAGCCGATCTTGGCATTATCGGAAGGACTGGATGAGTTCGCGAAGCATGACGATACGTGGAGAAAGGATTTGGATGTGTACGAGAACGACAAAGAAAGGCGATTGCTTATATGTTGCAAGAACTGAAGATTTGGAAGTACTAGATATGACTTAGTTAGTGGATCTGGACTGTTATATCTGCCTATAATGCTAGAGGCATTTGGTGTACGAGACGTAGAGAATGATATATACAGATCATAAACGTCTCTAACACATACTCAATCATCTTGATTGAACATTTGACAAAGGTGATGGGTGGAGTTAAGTGGTGAAAGAAAATTACAAGGCCAAGTACCATCTGGGAAGGGCAAGCATGGTTGACGAGACATGGAATAAGCAGAATGAAGTGAAGCTGAGACGAACTTAAACTATATGGATGACGTATTAGGGTGGTTTAGATGAAGGATGTAGGTTGCACGAGTTGAGTTGTCTAAAGCAGAGAACGCGTCAACATGTATGTTGCGTGGCTTGGACAATCATATGGAGAAATGGGACGTAGACTATACTTCCTACATAGATAGGAGTAGCTTAGAAAGGGGCGATGTAAGGACGAAGTTGGTGAAAGGGATGCTATGTAGAGATGGAGGAAACCACTAGAGTTAGTGACAAACTGTGTATGAAGTTTCACCCATAGTAACGGGTGGTATGTTTTGGTAAAATGGAAGAGTTGATGTAGAGTTTTGTAGGTCCATTTATGATCTTTGGAAAGATCGGACCAGTAGCTTATGAGCGTATAATTACCTGGGGAAACGAGTGGTATACATGTTATATTTCGTGTATTAAGATTGGTAAAGGTTGTTTGAGAATGCATTTTTCATTTACGGTTATTCGAGACTTGTATTAATAACAGTCTTTGTTTTATCAAAGAGTCATCTATGAGATTTATTGACTGTGAGGTCAAGAGTTTGGCAATGAGTTTAATTATTTTTTGTTGTATATGTGGTATTTTGAAACTTGAACTAAAGTTCACGTGGAAATGAGAGGAGTTCATTTAGAACAAGTATCCTCGTGTGATTTGTTGTTTGTGTGTTTGATCCTAAGGAGTAAATCTCGGGACGAGATTTCTATTAGGATGGAGTGATGTGACAACCCTGGTTTTGAGGTTCGTCACTTAGTTTTATTTTGTGCTAGTTACGTGTCTTTACGTGTTTATGTGTTTATTGGTGTGTATAGATTGTGGTTTGGATATCGTTTCCGGTACGGGGTACCTTGTGAGTGAAACGATGTGTGATGATTTCATGTTTATGAGTTCACATGGTAGTGACTATGAAGTGAGATGGTGTTATTTAGTGGTTTTACGTATACGTATATGTATTATAGAAAATCGTATTTTTACGATTTACGGTTTAGCATTTAGAGGTCTCGGATGAGGTAATTAGTCATATGATTATTTTTCGGGATGGTTTTAAGTCATTTGGGACTTAGTTATAAAGTTTATTTCAAAATTTGAGATTTTTTTAAAAGTGTATATTTTACGTCTTTTACGGTAAAACGCGTAAATTTGACTAGTTTTACGGTTTTGAGGTTTTGGGGGCTTTAGGAGCTGAAATAAATTAAGGTAAATTAAGGTAATGTGAATAACATAATATTAAATAATAAAAATAAAAATAAAACGAAATTAGGGGTGTTTGGGTCGGTTTTGACCGATTAAAGAAGAGAAAAAAAAGGAAAAAAGGAAATAAGGTAAGTGGGCTTGTAGTTGGACTAGGATTTTGTGCTATATAAAGAATAAAAACACAACATCAAACGCATTCTTTTTTTTATTTCCTGGAGTTTTGGCCGTGGGTTTTGAGAGAGGAATTATGGTTGTTCATAAATTTGGGGTTTTTATAAATCAAAGGTAAAACCTTCTTAACCCTTTTTAATTAAATTGTTTTTATGTTTAATTGATCATCTTATGATGGATTTAGGTTAGGGTTAATTTAAAAACAGTAAATTAATGTTATATTAATGGTGTTATAATGATTTCATAAATTAGGGCTTGTAATTAGAGGGATTAGGGTTAATTAATGAGGTTGATTTTGTTAAACCCGTTTTTAAAAACTGGGCAGAATTTTTGGGTCATTGTTTTGATCATATAGGGAGTTATGCAAACTCTTATTTTACGATCCACATATCCCTGAAAAGGTAATTGAAGTGGCTTTCCAATTCAAGAAATGAGAACTAAATTGGACGTAGGGAAGTGGGTCAAAAACAGGTTATAACAGTCGGAGGTTAAAACAGTTTTGAATTCAGCCTGTTTTCTTTTTAAGTTTTGGGTTGCTTGGGGTAGTTAGGGTTGCATTGGGATCTTCTAATGTACATGAGAGATGGTTTATATATTTTAATAAGGATCTGCACTTGGGCTAAGATTGTGGTTTAGGGTAAGACTCTCTAATGGTAACAAACGTTTCGTACGTTTAAAATCAGTGAATTCTGGATAGGTAGCAATATATATACATATATCGGGACCTTAACAGTAGCTTTAAGGTTAGGGCAAGTGGGGGGTTTTAGCTAACATATGTAAAAGTATGAATATTCCTTTTACAGAAACCATGGGTATGTTTAAGTGGACGTTTTACTTAATGTTTTGAGACATAAAAACTGGGACTGTTTTGTGCAAAATATGAACGGGATAGTTATTAAACTTAACCAAGTTAAGGCTTGTTAGGGAAGGGTAATGGTGTGATTAGAGCTTATCAATGAGATATTTATATGGGAATATACTATATGTCCATCATAGGTTGATGAGCCATCTTAGTGATTGGTTCATGTATTGATTGCGTGTTTTTGGTTTATTAGCTTGTTGCTAGTACGAGGACTTGTGAAGAAGCAATCAGGTGAGTTTCATAGTCCCATGTTTATTATTGTTTTTGACTTCCAGATGGGATGGAAGGGACACTGTGTTGAGTTATTTATAAATTGATGCTGTGAATGTTTTTAAGGTTTGAGATGGACTTGTGTGTACATTATGTGATTAACTACTATGTGATTCTTGTTTGTGTATGATTTGGATCGGAAAGGTACATAGGTGTTGATGCAAAAGTTGGTTGATCCTTGCTAGACCCGAATTAGGCTTAATTCGGGTTGGCTGGGTACCGGCTCCTGCACCAAGTGAATCGTCTGGTTGGGATCCTGCACACTAAACAACACGCGTTAAGCTTACCGTGGGAAGGTTTCCCACGATTAGACTCCGGCGTGAGAGTAAGTAATCGATTTAGGGTTATATGTGAGTTTAGAGTGAATTGTGATACCTTTGTGGAACCCTTGGGGGTTCCTTTTATAGGCAGTGAAACCCCAATGGGCCTCCACTGATCCTTCGGCCCCAAGGAAGAGATAAGCACCAGAATTAGAATGATTGTTATCTTCTAATTCTGGTAGTGAATATCTCTTCACATTAGGATGAAGATATACCTAGACAGAATATTATTCTGTCTGATCTTATGTCGGCCGCCTTGGGCCGTGGGCCGCACACACGTGCGAGCACTGTTCACTCAAGCCCATAAGCCTGAATGATATTTATCCACCCATCTGTGATGGGCCGGATACGGGTAGTACCCGCGAGCCGGGCTCATGACCCGGTTTGGGGACTATACGTCATCATGTCCCCCCAGTCTAGTTGTTACAGCCGTAGGCGTAACCTCTAGACTATCAAGCTGCCCTCTGGTCATACCAAGAAAGGCCTAGGAAATGATACTGGAAAATTTGTTCCGGCCGCACATGGCAACCGGTCGTACGAATCTTCTTTAATGAATACTACCTCAGCCGCACACAATGGCCGAGACAAATTAAATGCAACATTTAATACGGTCTTACGTAAGAGCCGCATACCAGTCGCATTAATGATATTCAACAATCCAGTCGTATGTCTGCAAAGAGTGCATGATTACTGATCACCCTCGAGCCACACGAAACTGTTTAAGAGGTGACCCGTGGGTCCCCTACTGACGTTACAGAAATGTCAGAAATCCTATCCATTGGATAGGAAATGTGACTGACACGTGTCAAGGATCCATAGCACCTCGGAAACCGAGGCCACCCTATATAAGAGTGAGTATGCGTGTATGTTACACACAAAACTCATTCATTCTTCCGCCATTGTTAACTTCAAGCTTTTTCCCTCACAACTTTTGCCTTCTTTTCCACGGACATCCATCACCGCAGGTTAGATTACCACGCCCTTAAAAACCTTTTCATAAATTATGGTTAAGGATAACCCCCTCATCACGGACGTCCTGAATGTGATGTCGGGAGAGAAATACCTCGACTTCCTGTCGAAGTACTATGTGCCTGAAAGCGTACATCCCACCTTTCCGGGTGATGGTGAAGCTATTACGGACGCACCGGCGGGGAAAATAGGCATATACACACGCCTATTTGACTCAGCCAACTACCGTATTCCGTTGTCTAAGTTCTTAGTAGAACTTCTCTTGTACAATGACTTTCATATCACCCAACTCCACTGTATAGGGGCGTGTAAAATCAATCAGTTTGAGATTACATGCCACACCTGTAGGGTAACCCCCACCGTTAACCTTTTTAGGGCTTTCTACTTTCCACAGTTGGTGAACGGGTGGTTGTCGTTCAAGAAACGTCCCGGCAATGCCCCGATGACATATAGGAAACCCCTTGACTCCCTGAAGAATTGGTACGACCATTACTTCTTTGTAGATGAGAAAGTATTTCCCACCCCCTTTGTACTTAAAACCAAAGCCCCAAGAGATTATCCGCCCAAACCCAAAGATTATAGTAGCCGGGACCTGAAAATACTAGATACCCATCGCACAGAATTTCATAGAGGGTTGCCGGAGAACTTTCTGTGCTTGGTAGGTATAAGCCGCCGTTACTTTGGGAGGGATGATTTATATCCGTGCTTCTTAACGGAGCAGGGCGAGGGTAGGTCATATATATCTTGTATATTCGATCTGTCGCGTATGTTTAAAATGTTACTAACCCATGTACTTCTACAATCATTTGCAGAGATGAACCTTCACGGATTGATTCGTCAAGGCGACCCCATGAAGGTGAGGGAAGGTTTCCGGCCGTTGAAGCCGAATGAGCTCCCTTTGCTGGAAGCTTTAGCCGACCGTACGATTCCATTGGAGGAGACAACCGAACCCAGGTCGGACGAAGAAGAACCCGTTATTGAGAAGTCCCCATTGGATTTTCATAACGAAGATGGCGACGACCCCTTGCTGGAGGGAGGCACCATTAACCAGGAGGAGGGGCGTGACCTGAATGAAGACACCACGCAAGCTTCCGGATCCTCCACTCTTACTTCAAAAAAGAGAAAAACAACCAGGCGTGTGGCAAAAAAGATCGGGGAGGATGCCGGAGCTGCGAACGCTCCCCCCAAGAAGTTGCGGAAAGACCATCCTCAATATCAGGGGGATGGCAGCACCATGACTGGTCAAGCCGACCCTACTCCGATCATGGAAGGGCCAGTTCTTCGTGTCGCCCCAGTGAGCGCCGTAGCTCCTACCGGCCCAGACCCTGCTACTGGCACCCCGTAAGTACCCATCCCGACTATGATTTGTATCCTCATATAATATATGTAGACTAAAAATTTGTCTTTTTGCTCTAATCACAGGGTAAATCTGGCGGTCGCAGCTCAAGGAGAAGAGGTGGGGAGAAATCCATCCCCCGCAGCTACTAACAATCCCCCTTCCCCCACCCATGCCAAGGAACCGTGCCGCGAAGGGCCAGAGGAGAGCTTGCGTCTAGCTTGGAACCTATCAAGCTTGACACGGCTAGAAGCCGAATCAGAGTGTTCGGAATTCATCGAACACATCACCCCGCCCGTCCTCGCACAGGATTTGGATGAGCTAGACCATGAGGCCCTGATTGAACAGTTTGATGTGTCATCCGCACATCAGGTAACGGTGGGTGCCGCGCTGAGACGCAGACTGATCAAGGCCCTCACCAATGTGAGCCGTGCCGACAAAAGGATCGCCCGCCGGGAGGCTTTGGTCGTGAAGAGCGAGAAGACCATCACGTCCTTGCAAGCGGTGTTATTGACTGCTGAGGCAACGGTGAAGGAGCAGGCACTTCATGCCGAGACAAGGGAGAAGCGTATCGCTGAATTGGAGGCCCTTGTAGCCGCATCAAACGAGAAGGTAATCTTCCAAACATGTTGTTCATATATTCCTACTCCTTGTGTGTATGTAGCCCAAAAATATATATTCGTACACTAACTCCCAATTTCATACGCAGGTGTCTGCGGCTGAGGCTGCTACCAAGGCGGTGACCGTGCAATCCTTCAGCATTGCTCAGGAGCGCGACGCACTGAAGGAGGAATTGAAGCAGGCTCAAGGAAACCTTGAAAATCAAGTTGTCGCTGCTGATCAAGAGTTGAGCAGGGTGGTCGCCAGCTGTGCGGAGAGAGTATGCCCCCCCTACTGACCGCGACAGCTGGTCGTAGGTGGATTATCGGGCAAGGACTGCGGCTTGCCGTAAGCGGGGCCCTTAACGCTCCACACCTATTGCAGGCCTTTGCTGGGGTTGTGTCTGACGGGATCGACCGTGGTAGGCATGAAGGCATGATCCAAGCTGCAGAGATGATCACAAAAGGTGAGGAAGATGACTGCGTCCATGGACGCCTTGGCAAACCTTCAACACCCCCTTTTGGACGAGCTTGAAGCCCTGAAAGACGCTCCCAATGAAATAATAATGTCCCGGCTGAGTGCTGACCCAACCCCTTTGACGCTGGCTACCTATGATTTCATATCCAAAGCCATGTCAGGTGAGAAGCCACTTGGTGAAGCTTTAGACACTCTTGCCGGCAAAGTTCAGGACGGGAAAGATGCTCGCGGGGAGGCCCTTCGTGCTTTGATTGAGGAAGGAAAGAAGGATATATAAGAATTCCTCCCCCCCATGTAACTTATATGTTTGTAAACATTTGTATTTATATTCGTCCGTGTATGTACACGGCTAAGACATGCATGTAATAACTTGTCCTCTTATTCTAGAAGTCCGTGACGACCACGGCCATTTTGTTTGTTAATTTTGAAACTTGTGTATCTCATTGCAATCCAATGCCGCGTGACATATCACGTCTTACATACAAGTCTAATTTACTAGACATGCGACGTGCGTCTTTATTATGCGGAGCACCGTATGGCTATGGCATATGAAACTTACCCCAACGTCTTGTGAGTAAGGTGTCTAGTAAGGATACATGATCCGTGCGGCTGGGGTTGCATCCCACTTACGCGGCAAGTTGAATTAGTAGGTTCACTTAATCCTCTTACCCCACCTGGAGGCGTATAGTACATGTACGGTAATTTGAGAGAATGCATACGAATGAAACATGGCATATTATAATACAAGTACAATTCATACGGCTAACAAAGAATCTAACAGAGAGGAAAATGATTTGCATGAAACAGGCCGTGGAGCTAGCTAGGCACCACGGCATTTTATTAGAACGTTTACATTTTTGTTTGAATAATGACGACAAGTCCTAAAAAATCCATAAAGGAAACTTAAACAAACATAAGAAAAACAAATAGAACAAATAACCCGCATGGTTCTTTATTAAGACCGCCTATAGCGAAGTATCCATGCGGGAGCCGTAGCTTTCAAAGATAGCACCTTTTTAGATTGGAGATGTTCCATGTGCGCTCTAGGTCGCGGCCATCCATATCGCGTAACTTGTACGCGCCACGTCCCAAGGTTTCAGTGACTTCATACGGTCCTTCCCATTTAGGGCCCAGTTTTCTTGTATTTTCCACTCGACTTGCTTCGTTAGCACGATAGACGTAGTCTCCCGGTCGAAAAGAAACACCCTTGACCTTGGCGTCATAATAAGCCTTCATCTTAGCCTTGGACTTAGCCTCATTGATGGCTGCTATTTCCCTTTTTTCTTCCAACAGATCCAGGTTGATTCGCAGTTGTTCATCGTTTGTGACGGCATTAACCTCCGCCGTGCGGATGGTAGGCATCCCTATTTCTGCTGGTATAACGGCTTCAGTGCCGTAAGCCAATGCAAACGGAGTATCTCCGTTGGCTGTTTTTATCATGGTTCTATGTGCCCATAGCACGTGCGACAACTCATCGACCCATTTGCCCTGTCGTTCATCCAGCCTCGCCTTGATTCCTTCCCCAAGCTCCTATTTGCTCGTTCGACAAGGCCGTTCGTTTGTGGATGCTTAACAGACGCGAAGCGCCGCTTGATGTTCAATGATGCACACCAGTCTTTGAATGGGTTATCCGTGAACTGTTTGCCGTTGTCCGATATAATTTCTCCTGGTAGACCGAAACGGCATACGATGTGTTCCCACACAAACTTCTTGACCTGCTTACCCGTGATAGATTTTACTGCCTTGGCTTCTATCCATCGTGTGAAGTAATCCATTGCAACAATCAAGAATTTAACCCCTCCCGCAGCTACAGGAAATGGTCCTGCAATGTCAATTCCCCACTTGTAAAATGGCCACGGGGACGTGATAGGTGTAAGCTCCTGCTGCGGGTGCCGCGGTACTAGCCTATGTACTTGGCAATCATTGCACCTGCGAATCATATCGCGCGCGTCTCTGTGCATAGTGGGCCAATAGTATCCTGTTCGTAAGGCTCGGGCTACCACGGATCGTGGGCCTGCATGCATGCCGCACAACCCTTCGTGTATGTCACTGATAACGTAAGCCGCCTGGCGTGGTCCAACACACCGCAGCCACGGCTGCAAGAAAGAGCGTTTGTAAAGGATGCCTTCCCGGAGTTCGAAATGTTGTGACTTCCTTTTAACGCGCCTTGCTGCTTTTTCCTCGTCTGGAAGGGTTTCATTAGCCAAATAGTTGATGATTGGGGTCATACACGTAGGTCCCTCCTCTTCAACTATAGCGGTCACTTCCCCTTCCGTGATAGATTTCTCCTTGAGTATTTCCACCAAAACCTGTTTAGACAAGTGGACGAAGCTTGTGGATGCGATCTTACTGAGAGCGTCCGCTTTCTTGTTCTCGCCCCTTGGCACCTGCTTGATGGAAAACTTACTGAAAGTCGCGATTAACGACTTGACTTTTTCCAAATACCTGACCATGTTGTCCTCCTTAGCCACGTACCCACCTAGAATATGGTTCGCGACAAGCCGTGAGTCCACGTAGGCCTCAAGGTTGCGGACTCCCATTCTAGCGGCGATTTTTAAACCCGCAATTAATGCTTCATATTCCGCTTCGTTATTGGTGGCCGTGAACTCGAAACGGAGGGCGTACGTGAATTCCATTCCTTCTGGATTTGTGAGGATGAGGCCTGCCCCGGACCCGTCTGTGCATGAGGATCCGTCCGTGAATAGCACCCAAGGTTCCGCTGGGACCTCCTCTTGCCTAACGATTGGTTCTTCCTCATCCGGCTTCTCGATCAGGAAATCTGCCAAGATCTGGCCTTTAACAGCCGTCCTTGGTCTGTAAGATATATTATGCCCTCCCAATAGGATGCTCCACTTCTCTAGTCTCCCTGCCACGTCTGGTCTAGATATAACCTGCTTAATTGGCTGATCCGTGATCACGACAATCGGGTGCGCCTGAAAGTACCGGCGCAGCCGCTTTGTAGCAAATACTAGTGCTAGCACCAATTTTTCCATGGGGGAATAATTCAGCTCCGCCCCTTGTAATGTTCTACTTATAAAGTAGACCGGGGTCTGTATTGTGTCTCTATCCGTCATCAGTACCGCGCTTATTGCGCCATGAGTAGCTGAGAGATACATAACAAGTTCCTCCTTTGGACGGGGAGCTACCAACATGGGGAGAGATGCGAGATGCTGCTTGAGTTGGCCAAAGGCTTCCTCAGCTTCCTTCGTCCAACGGAAGTCTCCCTTTCCAATACACTTCTTGAGTGTCTTAAATAGGGGTAATGACTTCTCTGCGGATTTAGATAGAAATCTATTCAGCCCGGCTAACTTCCCATTCAGGGACTGCACCTCCTTTCGTGTATGCGGGGACGGTAGCCGTATCACTGCGTCCGTCTTCTCTGGACAAGGTTTGATGCCGTTTGGGTCAATCAAATATCCTAGGAACATTCCTTCTGTTGCACCAAACGTACATTTCTTTGGATTTAACTTCATGTTAATCCTTCTCAGCGTGTCGAATGTCTCCTGGACATCCCGGAGAAGTGCCTCCTCCGTGTGGCTTTTTATCACCAAGTCATCGACATATACTTCCAAGTTGCGTCCTATTTGTGATTCGAAAGCTTTATCCACCAACCGCTGATACGTAGCGCCGGCGTTCTTTAATCCAAACGGCATTTTCGTATAGCAATATACGCCCTGGCTTGTGTGGAACGCCGTTTTTTCTTCATCCTCCTCCGCCATCTGGATTTGGTGATACCCTTTATATGCATCCAAGAAGCATTTGAAAGGATATCCACACAAGGATTCTACTTTCCAGTCGATTTCTGGTAGCGGGTAACAGTCCTGTGGGCAGGCCTTGTTCAGGTCCATGAAATCCACGCACATGCGCCAACTTCCGTCATGTTTCTTGACCATGACCGGATTGGATAACCACTCGTGGTAGTATACCTCGCGCATGATGCCTGCGTCCACCAGCTTCCGCACTTCCTCTAGTATAACTTGACTTCGCTCGGGCGCCTGGCCGCGCTTCTTTTGCTTTATGGGTTGGTACCCTTGGCGGATCTGGAGCTTATGCTCTGCTATCGCACGTGGCACACCCGTCATATGTTTTGGTTCCCATGCGAATATGTCCAGGTTTGCACTTAAAAGAGAGCACATGGCCCTTTTGCCGTTATCCGAGAGCGCCCCTCCTATGGATACCTCCTGTTCCGGATAGTCAGGTTGAATGGCCACCTTCCAATTGGGTGGTGGTGCTCCATCCTTGGGCGGTACAGGTGGTGCCGGTGTTGTCACAGTGTGACACTCGGATGTTGGCACGACTGTGTTGTAAATAGTAACGATTCCCCCATCAACGGGGAATTTAATCATTCCGTGTGCCGTAGAGGGTACTGCCCGGATAGCCAAAATGCCTGGTCTACCTATGATTCCATTATAAGGAGAATGTGAACGTATCACCATGAAGTTCATCCACGTTGTAGTAGAATGTTCCTCATTCCCAATGGTGACAAGCAAACGCAACTGCCCTATCGGCCAGATAGTGTCTCCACTAAAGCCAGTGAGCGGCGACGTGGCCGGTACTAATTGGCTTCTTATTTCTGGGCATAACTGCACAAAGTAGTGTTCATATAGCACCTCTGCTGACGACCCTCCATCCACATACATGCGACGAACATTGTGTTTTCCAATGCTTATCTCAATTGTAAGAGGCGCATCAATCACGTCGCTTGCTGTAATGAGAGGGAATGAGATTTCCTTGCCGCGTGAAAATTTTTGGCCAATTTTCTATCTCGTGCGGCGCTGTCTGGATTGGATCATGTATATGGTAGAAGGCTTGTCCTTTTGGAGATCCTTCTTATCATACTTCTTGTTGTTATCCTTTCCGTCTTTCCAATCCTTAACTAGGTGCTTGAGTTTGCCTGATTTGATTAGCGACTCAATATGCTTCTTGAGATGGATACACTCCTCCGTTCCGTGTCCTTTGTCATTATGGAACTCGCAGAAGCGACTTCCTTGCCGACGTTCCGGGGGTGTGGTCATTGGGGGAGGTCTTGGGAAATTCGCCCCTTCAGTCAACAAGATTTCCCGGTAGGACATCTTTAGGGGGGTGAACTTGTCGTCCGACCTTCCGCCTTTGCTTTGGCTCTTATAATCCGAGCCCTTGTTATTGTTCTGGTTGCCTTGACCGCCCGACTGTCTCCGGGACTGGTCATTTGACTGATACCCATTTCCTCGGGATGGGTAGGCCGCGGCAACAGCTGTCTCTCCCTCTATGAAATTTCTGACCCTTTCCATGAGGTCATCATATCTCTCTGGACGCTTGTCGTTGAGACGCCTGATCAGTTCTCTGTCTGTTATGGCGTGCATGTAGTCAGAGATTTTCAGGAGCTCTGGCATGGTTCTCGTGCGCGTGCACTCATCATTGAAGCGCTTAGTGAAGGCTTCTGTGGACTCCCCCGGCCGTTGCTTGACAGTTGCCAATGAGACCGGATCCCTATTATACTTCTTCCTTTGAGTATAATTGTTCTCGAACGCAGTGCGTAGTTCCGTGAAACTATCAATGCTCCGTGGGGGAAGTGCCTCGAACTAGTCACGAGCGTTTCCAATCAAGGTCGAATTAAACATTTGGCACCATATAGGCATGGGCCATCGCTCAATTTTAGCCTGAGTATCGAATATTTTGAGGTGATCCACAGGATCACCGGACCCATCATAAGTCTTGATACATGTCGGCATGCGGCGTTTGGTGTCCTCAGAATAGTTCCGTATGCGGAGAGTAAACGGATATTCCCTGGGATCGGCCCATGGCCGTGTGAGCCTAGGGTCATCCCATGGTTCACACCATGGACGTGAGAGGTCCTCTGCTTCCGCATCCCGATAGTAGGGGCCACCATAATACTCCTCATTGTTTGGTGGTGGAGGCGTGCGCCTAGGCCGACGGCGCTTGGGCGGATGGTCATCTGAGTCCTCCCCAGACGGATCTGGGGACGGCGGTGGTGCCCCGCCTTTTGAATAGGGACCACTTCTCTGAGACGAACCAGGAGCCTTCCTTCCCGTGTTCATTCTATCCCACACACTTGGGCGGCGTGTGGTTCTGGTCAGCTCTCGATCTGGCCGCTCGGGTGAGCCGTCCGACCTTTCTCCATCTTGAGACTGCGTTAATTCCTGCATAATACGATCCCCTATGCGTTCAAACACATTCCGGGGTTGAGGGTTTTCCTCAAAGGTTCCCTGTTCCTGAGGCCGAGTCCTCCTTTTTCTCCGGTTTTGGGAAGGGGTGGATGGTCCACTATCGCCAAAGTTGAGTCGGGCTTGGAGGTTCCTCCCCAGACTCAATCTTGATGCGATCCCTGGGACGATCCTTTCAAAATTCTGAGTGAGAACTCGAGTAAGATCCTCCTCACTGACTGGTAGGGCTTCCACTTCTTCCTCCGTCGAAGGTCTGCGTGGTTCCTTGTTAGGAGGGTCTGGCGCACTCCCTGGATCAGGGTTTTCCAAGGTTGAAGTGGGCGGGGGTGTCACCGAGATCGTGCTCGTCACCCCCGCGGGTTGAAAACCGCTACGGTTACCCAGCCCGCCTGCGAGGCGGTTAGGTGACTGGTTGGGGATGAGAATCCCTTCCCCTTGGGACTTCCGGTTCCCAGGATTCACATTCCTGGGGTTAGTCGGCGGGTGTCCCTTCGTCATTGGAGATTTGAGGTGAGATTTTGTTCTAGCTTAGTGTTACTGGTCCCACGGATGGCGCCAACTTGTTGATGAAAAAGTTGGTTGATCCTTGCTAGACCCGAATTAGGCTTAATTCGGGTTGGCTGGGTACCGGCTCCTGCACCAAGTGAATCGTCTGGTTGGGATCCTGCACACTAAACAACACGCGTTAAGCTTACCGTGGGAAGGTTTACCACGATTAGACTCCGGCGTGAGAGTAAGTAATCGATTTAGGGTTATATGTGAGTTTAGAGTGAATTGTGATACCTTTGTGGAACCCTTGGGGGTTCCTTTTATAGGCAGTGAAACCCCAATGGGCCTCAACTGATCCTTCGGCCCCAAGGAAGAGATAAGCACCAGAATTAGAATGATTGTTATCTTCTAATTCTGGTAGTGAATATCTCTTCACATTAGGATGAAGATATACCTAGACAGAATATTATTCTGTCTGATCTTATGTCGGCCGCCTTGGGCCGTGGGCCGCACACACGTGCGAGCACTGTTCACTCAAGCCCATAAGCCTGAATGATATTTATCCACCCATCTGTGATGGGCCGGATACGGGTAGTACCCGCGAGCCGGGCTCATGACCCGGTTTGGGGACTATACGTCATCAATAGGTGTATGGGCGCCTATCGTACCATGGTGTTTGGTAAGGCGTGATGCCTTGGAAATTATGGTTGTTGGTAAGGCGTGATGCCTTGGAAATTATGGTTGTTGGTAAGGTGTGATGCCTTGGAAATTGTGGTTGTTGGTAAGGCGTGATGCCTTGGTATTGTGATGATTGATTGAACATGAATGCTAGTTGTTAATACATAATTGTAGCGCATTGTCCATATGTTATTGTGTTGATGGTTGTTATTCACAGCTTGTAACTGATTTAGCGTTGGAGTCTAAACCTATGACTCTCACCAACTTTATGTTGACGTGTTTTAGTGTCTCTTTAAAGTGATGCTTTAGGTAGGCGTGAGAACTTAAGTGGATAGGATTTGGAGAACGTAGGAATGCATATAGAAGGATATCCCCGTTTCCTTCTTAGTTTTTATTTGTTCATTTAATAAGTGATACTGTGACACACATATATTTGTTTGGTTATGTTATTTGTTTGTCTTGGGTAAGAGGTAGGACTGTTACCTACTTACCTAGACTCCTGCATTTGATGAGATATTGTCATGACTTTTGTGTCAGCATTTTATGACATTTCTTATTTCATATAGTTATCTCTATAGACACGCCATGTTGTGATGATATCCATACGTCGCGCCCAATATTCCGCCATGGTGAGGTGTGACATCAAACCAGGTCAGTTGGCCACCTCACTCGGAGAGGCAGGAATACCAGCATCCACCAACCCATATAACGACTAAGATCTCGACGGTCCACCCATGTCAAAATACTTTGCAGTCCTGAGACATAGCGAACATAACCATCACTGGTGTAAATCTTATGTGTGAATGTAGCAGCAACAATAGGGGATGGCTTAACCTCCTAAGCAAAAAATATAACCCTTACCCATTGGTAACTCTGTCTCACTATCCGAAGCCGCATCAATAAGGTTTTCAGGATCACGTTTCTCAAAAGGAACAGACTTACCACGTCTAGCCTTCTTCTTTCTAATTGAGCGACGAGGGGAAGGAACACCAGAAGATGATTCAACCTTTACCTTCCCAGCAGCAGTAGTATCAGCATGAGTAGACTGAAAACCTTGACCAACCATAGGATCAAATTCTGTTGCACCAACAGATGAGGTAGGGTGCGGTTCAGTTACCGGTGGTCATGGTTGCTCCACAACAGGAGTAGCAGGGGTGGTAGTAGTAGCTTCAGTGGTGGGAGGAACTTGAGAGGGAGTGGGATGAACAACCGAAGGTGTGGTTGTAGGACCAGCAGTAGAAGTAGCAGCAACAGATGGAACACCAGTAGTAATAGGAGGAACACCAGATGAAGAAACACGAGCAGCAACTGGCTGAGAAGTGTGAACACCTCTTGGAGGAGGGCGATAGATAAAGCGTTCAGGAACCGGTGAGTTTTGACGCTTGATCATATTTTGGTACAGATCCTTAAGCTCGCCAAAGGACAATCCCCTAACCCGTTCCCAAGTCCATCCAACATTAAAGTAAGCAGCCGACTGATATTTGACATATTGCTGCATCAGCTTCCTCTCCTCAGTTCTTGACAAAGGTCTGTTACGACGCTTTTCACGGAGTTGAGCAGCAAGAGAAAATTGTTCTTGACGCATTAAGACCATTTCCCGTGGGATACAATTATGTTGATTCACATCAGCGCCCAAAAGATCAGTAAACTACGAGTAATCAGAAGTAAGAATAGTAAGCACCCGCATCCAATCATTGTCATCCCAATGCATGGCATCATGCCTCAACTGCTCACGCCTCTTCTGTTGAAGGGCTTTTCCTCAGCCCTAGCTTGTTGATCAATCTCTGCTTGCAGTCGCTGTGCATCCTCCTCCCCCAACCGTTCTTCCTCGATTTGTCTGCGAGTACGCTTTCTTGAAGGAGAGGGTGCACCAGTCATAGGGGCTTTCCCCTTAGGATCATGAGACGGCCCAGCAGATGGACCAGCAGAAGTACCAGCAGAAGAACCAGCAATATCCTCCATTGGTCTAGGATTAGTAGCAACAATAGGGATGCTTGATGGACTAGGAGGAACAGGTAAATCATCATACGGCTTATCAGCAAAAGCAGCCTTCGCCAACAAAGTTAACCCATCCTCCTCAATATCCTCATCAGAATCAGAAAGAACAACTTTCTTCTTTTGTCTCCTCTGCTGCGACTCCAAAGCTTTAATCTTGTTCGCCAATGGAAGGATAAAGTCCCGAATAAGCTTACGGTGCTGAGTCAAATCATTCTCCAAAGAAACAATCCTTGCGTAATACCTGTGCATGAGAGCTAGCAAAGAAGTTAGTGAAACAGGTTCCTCTGCTTCCCCACCAAGAGGACTTGGATCGGGGAAAGCATCATTGGGACTAGAAGCAACAAAGGGGTCATCATCATGAGCATGAGAGCTAGATGGCTTCTCAACAAAATGTGGTGCTGGACTAGAAGCGGGAGTATCAACAAATGGGGACTTATGTGGCAGTGAAGAGGGGGCAGCCTTGGAAGTGGATGGCATTTTAACCACCACTTCTTTAGCTGGCTCCTTCACCTCCACATGAGGCTCACAAGTAGCATGATGCTCCTCCTCCATAGGATCATCCCCTAATGGAAGTTCCTCCTCGGCTTCACCAGCCGGAGGAATCACATTAGGATCCCTTTGGGCAAGGCCTAACATAACATCAGTAAGAGGCCTCCAAACACCCTTAAATCCAAGTGCCATATTCGAATACACCTTAGAACTAAGCTTAGGGGTCTCATATTCCTCCCTATTTCTAGGCATGCACATAAGAACCTTCTGCAAGAACCTAGGGTACATTAAAAACTTCTTCCTAGAGCCAGTACTACTAAGATTTCAAACCATTCCATGAAACAAATTAGCGAGAGAAGTTAAACACACGACCCTGTACAATGCAAATCAAACAAGTAGCCAAAGGAATGGGAAAGGCATCCCAACTCCCAGACTTTGGGCTTAAGCAATGAATCAAAAAGTGCACTAGAAGCTTCCTTTGGGGGGAAACCTATTTTTCTGGAAGTTAAACTTCCCCCCATGATTATAACCAAGACCAGCCATCCCATCCAATACCTCAGAATTGGGGATGGAGACAACACCACCTTCATCCTGAAGATGAAGAGCAGACCTAATAGAAGCTTCAGACACCACATATGAACGCCCATCTATGGTAGCATGGAGCTCAAGTGGGCGTCCCAAAACATCCACAAGGTGGGCTGTGGCCCAAAACTAGCGAATAACACTATCATAGACAGTCGGGAAAACCGTAAAAGCATACCTGAGGTTTGAAGCCTCAATGATCTCGATGATGTTAGTGAACTCTTCTCGTTTAGGACCTTCTCCAAGATATGCCACCTTGTTATGATATGGTTTGTATTGGAGAGCAGCCATTGTTGATGATTGGAAGTGATGGAAGATGATTGATTGGAGATTGAAAGAGTAGGAGCGTATGTGTGTGTTATGGTTGGGATGAATGAGTCAAGTGTGGGATTTGACCATAAATAATGGTCATGTAACTGTTCACTGACCCCTTATAATGTAGGTTGCCCTTTCAAATTATGCAGTTAATGCAAAAGTAACCACTTGCACTTTTACCTTTATTTGCAAATCCCAGTTACCAAAGTTAAATAATAAGATATATATCAGAAGTAACTCGCGTTGACTAAAAGTCAAAACGCGTAAGAGTCAACACTAGAAGCACAATGTGGTAAATGAAAGTCAACGATGTGAACAGTGACCCAAACTGATACTTGAAGCCAACCATCAATGACATTAAAGGGTTTGTATCCACTAGAAGCTGAATACAGCCACTAGAAGTGAAAAAAAATCCTCCACTAGAAGTAGGACACATCGCAAATACCCATGAAATCTTTTGTTAGAAATTACTAATATGTTAGAATGTGCAATTAAATATGTACACTAAGCCTCCCCTTAGGCTTAGCGTCCCCTCGATCCTAGGTCTCACGGATTGACCATTCCAATGTGTACCACCAAGTGGTTGAACCGAGGACCATCAAAGGCTTTAGTCAATAAATCAGCAACATTATCATCCGTATGCACTTTAATAACCTGTATCAACTTCTTCTCATTGGCATCTGTAACACCCCATTTTGATAATGGAATGTCACGCGTAATTATGGCGTGTCAACAAAGCATACAAGGATAAATGTCTAAAACATTACATGACCATAGGGATAACCGGAATCAAACATCGGTTCCCAAACATAAGCCCAAAACAAAATAAAGAAAAAGAAATGAATGAAAGACTAAACAAGCATAAGTATATGAAGGCAAAAGGAAAATAAGTCTCTAGCAGCTTCCATCCTATGCACGTCCTCCAAATGCTCGAGTCTTTCCTAGGGTACCTGCCGTTTTGGGACATGGAAAGGAAAGTAACGGCTGAGCAAAACGCTCAGTGCACGGATAAAGACATAGTATGAATGAATAAGCATAATAAAGACTTAATAGCAGCGTAAATGTATAAGTCCTGGAAAACCTGGAACATGTTCATAAAACTGGTTTTATAGTTTGAAAAGCCTTATGTTTATCTTATGAAAAATGTTTAACATATTTTACCATTAGCCAATATAGGTCATGAAAATCCATCGTGCATGAATACTTGGAGGGGTGACCTCATCATGCAAATTAGAGGGGCTGCCTCTAATTTAATATACTGGTTTTGGGTAGGAGGGATCAGCTCGTTGTGAAGGATGCAAGGCACACACCACATTCACACTGAGAAATCTGCTAAAAACATGTAACTAGGATACACCCATACGCCCCACATGATAAATATAATAATATGGCCAAAAGCTGAAGGGACGCCACGAGCAATCACTCCGCCGTGGTGAAGTCATAAAATCAGTGCCTCTAATGTTATGGTTATGGTACCTCCATAACTAGGTGAAACTGGTCATGCATGTATATGGCTATAGGTATTCTAAATTAAACATAAGCAAATCAAACGTATAAACTTATACTACGGGAAAACAGTTGGCTGCATACGGGGAATCCAAATAAGGAAAGAATGTCCATACTGAAAGGACAGGAATCCGTACCTTATGTCCAGTGAACGAAGAAGACGAACGGAAGAGATTCCTACTTCGATATCACTAATGCTACATAAAGACACACGTGTATAAGTATCTGATTACTACATACGTAACTGGTTTTATTGTCATGTCTTAGCTTATTTTATACGTTCATGTCATGTTTTACTGTTTTAAGCTTAAAACTGTGTTTATCTTATATTCTATCTATTCTGATTAAGTATTACTTGTATTTCATGTATTATTATACTTACTATGTAATAATAAGTAACTTTCTAAAAATAGCAGGTTTCCTAAAATAGAAAATTTCCAAAAATAGAAAGTTACCAAAAATAGAAAGTTTCCAAAAATAGAATTACTGCTTAAAATAGATAAGTTTCTAAAAATAAAAAGTTTCCATAAATAGATTAGATGCCTTAATTAAATAAGTTTCTAAAAATAGAAAGTTTCCATAGTTAGATATAAGCTAGTTAAATAAGCTACATATATAAGCTTAAGTGTTTTCTGATTATTTTTCTAAGTCATAATGATATAATGTATAGTTTATTAATTATTACATGTAATTTAAATAAACTATAGGTTAAAGTATATAATTAAATATATCATGTTTTTAATTAAATAAAGTTAAATACTTAGGTTAAAACATGTATTATTAATTATATTAATATAACCTAAGTCATGAGAATTAATTAATTATAGGTCATGGTTTTAATAATTAATTAATTACTTAGTCTAATTTTCATGATTAAAAATACTTAGGTTTACCTATGTATTATTAGTAAAATAATTAACCTAAGTCATGGTTTAAATTAAATTAATTATATACATGTTAATTAATTTAATTAAGTCTTAGAATTATTTACTTGTCAAATAATAAATCTTAAAAAAAATATATGTCGTGCCCGAAACCCGTGTTTTAAGGTATTTAAAAATATCCCAAACAGTATCCGTGAACCCGTGAAACCCATGTCGTGTATACATATAAACCGAAACAAACATCCCGTTTAAATTGACAGCCAAACGCACCCTTAAATCTGTTCGTAAACCCAAAACCAAACAGTCCCTAAAACTGCCAGTTACCCCTGGCAATTCTATGTTTCCCCTTCTTGTTTAAAGTTCCCACCGACAGGCTAAACCTGTAAGCCGTGGGTTCCCACTGGCAGACCAAACCAAACACACCCTGCCTGTTTGTTGTTTCCCCCGTAAGTACAAACCAAGCCAACACCCTTAATTGGGTTGCGGCTGGTGTAAATAAAGTACCACCGAGACTCCTATGAGTCTCGGTTTGTGTGCCTTTTGAACCCAGCAACAAACAAACGCAATCCCCCCTTTATACAACGTTTAATTAACGTGATTTAGATCATAAACCATGGGTTCGTAACCAATTAAGCCAAGATAATCAAATAAAAAAATTAGGGTTTACTTACTCTTGTTTAGGGTTTTAGGAATAACAAAACATAACCCCTTCTATTCCTTGATCTTCGACCACGAGTGTTGTTCTTGTCCTTGTTATTTAAACCGTCAGCAGGGAGAGGACACCAAGAAAAGAAAAAAACTGGCGGCCATTATTTCTGATTAGGGTTTGTTGTTTTTGTTTGTTTTTGTCTTAATAACATTACTCCCTCCCGTATTTCTTAGTTGTAGTCGGTTTGAGCACATCATGGGCTTCGGCCCATATGTCTTGTCTTTTCCTTACTTGTATAAAACAGCCCAAACAAAACCACCCTTATGCGTTTGTACTAATTGATTAATAAAACGTACGCGTGTTCGTGTCTTAAGTGTCGTGAATTCTCATATTTATCGTTATACGTGTTTAAACGTAAATATTACGTACGTAATTACTTGTCGTGTAATTTAATATACGTAGTAATAATAATAATCGTGTTAAGTATTCGTGTTTACGTGTTACGTA
This sequence comes from Glebionis coronaria, assembly GCA_025667525.1. Taxonomy (NCBI): domain Eukaryota; kingdom Viridiplantae; phylum Streptophyta; class Magnoliopsida; order Asterales; family Asteraceae; genus Glebionis; species Glebionis coronaria. The sequence continues at coordinate 315,963 of JANFOE010000636.1, read as the reverse complement.
GTTATTAATTATGATCGTGACTTAATATATTTGTTCGTGTTCGTAATAAATATATATTCGTAAATAATATTAGTTCGTGATTAAATTACGTTCATGATTATAATTATTATTTGAATAATTATCGTGTGTTAGTACTTATTAAATGCTTATCGTGTTATAACACATACGTAATACTTATAATTAAAATTCGTGAAACGTAAACATGCTCAAAAAGGAAAGTTATAATCATGTACGTACGATCTAAAGGGTACTATTCATGGTAAAAGCATGCGGGTTTTACAACTCTTCCCCCCTAAAAAGAATAATTCGTCCCTGAATTATATATAACGTAACTGAAAGAGAAACATACTCGAATAAATCTAAGAGGGTATGTAAGATGAATGAACGTACAGGTGACCTGGCAGAAGGAACGCGGAACGTGACATGTCTTGAAAGGACATGGAACATGACGTGGCTGAAAGGACATATCTAATTGATAAGAGGAAAACGGATAGGAAGTCCGGATGGACTTGTCCGTTTCCAAGTGGCCTCCCTCTTGGAACATTTCCTTCACAAGACCTTGACGCGAATAATAAATCTTGGTCCTCCTGACCTTGACTTGAAATACGAAGAAATTCTTTGTTATCAACGTAAGGTAGATCCCGTAAATTCGATCGAGGAAATAAGAATAAACGTGTAAGGGCAACTAAAACGTTATCGTGCAAAACACTTAGAACTTAACTGATAATTAGCAACGATGCGCGAGACATAAGGAAACGTAGTACGTGAAAATTTTTGAACGTAATACGTGAAAATTTTTGAACGTGGTACGTGGAGTTGTGATGAGTGTAATATGAGTAAACCTATCGTGAACATAGAATATAATGGCGATAACGCCAAACGCTACAAGGTGAGACGTGGAATATGACGTGAAACGTCTATCTGAGGATAGGGAGTTATACTAAACTTGGGTCTGGTCTCTCGAGTTCTTGCAAAACTTCCCAGAATGAGAAAAATGAACGTACAAACGTAAGCCGAGATACCATCATGAACGTAAATTGTGACAATACGTCAATTTATGGTTGATATTTTATTCTCAAATATAATTTAAAAACATTATTTTAATGTTATATTATGAACTCACTCATTTATGGGAATAAATTTGAATTTACGTCTTGAAGTAGCATCGACTACGTCTAAACCGGAGGATTCTACGTTACGTGCTTACGTTTACATACACCGTTTTTGGTAACAGTCCGACATTTCAGGAAAATAAATTTATCCGTGAATATTATTTTGATATTATAAATTTGTTTTGGTTCATAAACTCACAAATTTACGAGAAGAGATTTGGAATTACGATTATAATTTAACGTCCTTTACGACTAAACCGGAAACCTTAGGATTACGTATTTACGTTTTTGAACTCCGTTTTTGATGAGACAATTTTTATTAGATTCGTTTTGTGCCGTTGATTCATATTTTATAAAAACGTTTTTCGTAAAATGACCCGAGGGCACGCAAATCGAGGAAACTAGAATCAAGGAATACCCGTAAATTAGTGGGATGAGACAAGTTTACACTTGCCCCACCCCATTATATGGGATGGCTAAACATAAGCCACCACACACATGAGGTGTCAAATTTATATAACAAGTTTACACACTTGTCTTGTAAACTTTACAAAACCACTAACTCTTAAAACAACAAACCACAAACCATTTCTCTCATTTAGATACATGCAAACCACTCTAAATCTCTCTTAACTCTCTCCCATGGCTGTCCTATATCACCATCAAACACCACCATAAACCAAAAATCTAGCCACAAATCATATGTATAATTTACATATGATGAAAACCCATAGAAGTTATGAAGATTAGAGGTGATTTTAAAAACTAAAAATGATTTTATATGGAGATCAAGGGCTGATTTTTGGAGGATTCTACAAATACTTGGTGATCCTAGAAGTGGTGTTGATATCTCATAAGATTGGTTACCCAAAACCAAGTCTTGTTCATCAAAAATCCAAGCCTTGATCATAAACTACTTAATCTTATAGATTGTCCTTCCTATCCTCTTATTATTTTAACTATGTAATCTTGTATTTTATTTCCTATTGTATATGTATATGATGAATATATGATGATAAAAATGTTGTGTGGGGATCAATTGTTGATAAACATGGGTAAAAAGATGGAAACCCACATGTAAAATGGTTAAAATCTTGCTTAATATGATGGCTGTATAAAAACAGTAAGTAACCAAATGCTAAACTGATAAAATGGCATAGTGGAATCAATTTACAGTAATTATTAGGTGTTATACACATGTGAGAGTTGGCCATGCAATGGAATCATTATAATGAGTGAGATATGATCAAAACAAGATTAGAGTGCAAATCTGCCTATACTGTTTTGGACGAATTTATTAAAATATTTAGATGTTGATTCATCAGTAGCTATAAAGGAATAAAATGAAGCACATAACATTTAGTTTTCTGTGATAAAAATTTTAGGTCCTATCTCCATATAGAACTCTAGATATGGACATTTTAGTGAACTTAAAATTTAGGACTGATTTTGTAAAATTAAAGTTTAATATTATTATATAAGCACTCAAATAAATATAGTATAAAATATGAATTAAAACCCACTAACTTATATATTACATTAATATTAATATGTATAAGGATAAATAAATGGACATTTTATAAAAATGGTAGTTTGGTAAGTTTTATAAGTTATAAAAACTATAAACATGATTTTTACGTCTTTTCGACTAAAACCGAAAGATTAACGTTTTTGTTAACTAAAACTTAGACGGTTGGACCCGTCTAATGTAAACTTTTATAAACTCACATACTGATTTATAAACATATATAATAGGTAAAAACCGATAAAACCCGAGCTTTACAACATATAGACATTAACGGGCCAAAGTAGCCTTAATGGACAATAAACCCGACTAATTTGGTAAAACACTTATAAACTTAATTATTGGGCTTAACCCACTTGGGCCCAACATGAAAAGTATAATACTGATAATAAAAGTGTAAAATGGACTAATATAAAGTATTGGGCTTGTAATAGGCTTATTGGGCCTAAAACATGTAAATAAGTAAAACTAGTAAAACTAGTATAAAAATGTTACCAACACATAAACACTATAATAAATGAGTAAAAATGTATAAACCCACTTGATCATCATCATATATATAAAATCATCATATGTATACATAATTGTTATTTTGATAAAGTCATTGGACAAAAGTCTAAGACGAGTATTATTTGTCTAGGTTTCCGTGATTGAAGCACGTACCGTACATCCGAATTACCGATAACCCGCTTTCCCACATCAACGTGAGTTCATAGCCTCGCACTCTTTTAAATGTTTTTTGAAATGTTTTATAAACCCGCGAGGGAGATAACATGTTAGTTTTAATAAAATAGGACACCATTTGTCCCGATTGCTTGTTTATTGATTTGGACCCGAATGATTGTATGACCCGATGAATGATTATATGACCCGATAGATGAAATGAAATGGATTATTAAAGTTAGGTTATGTCACTAAAAGTCCCATTAGCATGAATTGTGAACTACCGGGATTTGGTAGACGCTTATGCATATAATAGTACTATTTGGGGACGATCACCCCAGTTCGCGCCTTGACGGTTGATCCCCGTCGTGCCAGATTGATTGGTAAGCGAATTTATGTATGAGAAGATTTACACAAGCGTGATTATTGTGACGAAACGCTAATTTAGATGGGAAAATTGAGTTTCGGGCTAGCTACCCGTTGTTTGTTGTATTAAGGTAACAATGTCATGCGGCTTATAATAATCCAAATAACGAAATACTGCCATACGCACTAAATTACGATATATTGCCTGACTAGCAATACAGGGTCTTACTATTGATATTATGTTCGTGTTTTAGTATTTCATAACCCTATTCATATAACGGTTTTTGTTTAACTCTATACAACGTAATAAAACGTATTGTATGATGTTTTTACGACAATGGCTCGTATAATGCTTTTGAAGGAAAAAGCCTTTATTATGATTTTGACGAAGGATTTGTATAAAATGACTTTGGCTATTTTATGGCCTATTACAAAGATTTATACAAAATGATTTTCGGTAATAATTATATACCGACGATATATTGATGGTTTTATTAAACTCTATGAATTCACTCGGCGTTTTCGCTGACCTTTTCTTTTAACATGTTTTATCTCAGGTACTTGAAGGTAATTCTCGGGAAGACAACAAGAATTCATGGCCCGCACTTAAATAACAATTTCAATTCAAATGCTTTGTAAAACCTGTATGAAATAATATGACTTTGGACCTATGTAAATTTGATATTTATGAATGGAAATGCTTTATTAATAAACGACGCGATTTTTAAGCGTTGTCTATGATGTGAGTAATGTGCTATCCCGTAACACCAACGAGTCTTCCGCTGTATTGAATTGCATAAATTTGGGGGTGTTACAGTTTGGTACCAGAGCTCTCGTTATAGAGAACGAAAGATTTTTAAAACCAAGGTTTTGAATAAAACATTTCAAAATATTTTAACTATAAACATTTTTCTCAAAATGTCTAAAAATCTTTTGACTATAACGGTGCCAAAGAATTCCCGAGTTACCGACAAGGCCAGACTGAGAAGTGTTATTTTAATATATATATAACTTGGATTATATATATATGATGTAATTTGATTTCATGATGGTTTGATGATTATTTTTATGTTTACACGAGGTATTTATACAACGTAGACTGTCACAAGGAACCCTAAATCCCCTAGCAAATCAATCGAAGCTATTCCCGTAGGAATTCTAGCTATCCTAGATCTAAACCAAGTTGTGGATATCTATGATCCCAACAAAATGGTTGATATTCGTAGAAATGTAGACATTAGTTGATTGTGATATTAAATACGAATTGGCTAGATTAAATCTGATATCGAAGTCATGACGATCTTTCCTTATAGAGTGGAGTTTGACAAAACGCTACCACCTGGAAAGGTGTCATCTGATTCGTTGTTACCCAATTCTTAAATTTGAGAATCGAAAGGGTGAATGTTGCACTTGAGGCTGTCATTGGAACCATTACCCAAAAGCCTCATGCCACTAGTACCTTTCCGAGAAGTCTAATTCAATGTGTAAGTCATTTCATACTAGTGACTCATTTGATAACTATTGATGAAGGAGCTATAGGATTAGAAATTAAGTGTTATACATATCGAGATTTTATTGCCCTTTTAAGGTCTAAGAATAAGGATGAAAGTATTGGAGAATGAGGTAGGATATCGAATTGAGTATAAGTTGATTGAAAACTTGAATAAAGTAAAATCTAACCCGTATGGAATATAAGATTGTTAAGAGGAAGTCGTTAAGTTCTGTGATTGAATTATAAGGTTTTAAATGATTGTTAGTTCGTGTTAAGGGTTGTCCCTAGGACATTGTCCACTAACGAGGATGCCCAGTGTCAAAGAAATAAATTGAAGAAATCTTCTTTTGAATTGGGACCGATGGATCTTCCGGGACATGTGGAACACCTAATGACTCTTGTAGATTAGTGTTCATTGTGGTATCTTTTAAAAATCCCTAACTTAACTGAGACATCAGTTGGTAGGATGAGTTCTTGGAATGGTATGACATAGTGACACGTAATGTGTTACGGTACTATTTTGACTTGTTTGTGATTAATGAAAAGACTACCTTTGATTGCTAAATCCTACATGTATCGATATTATCTATCTTTTCTTGCTTCATCCTAATGACCGAGTTAGTGGTGCAACCATTGAACAAGTACTCATCTTGATTTGAGTTACGTTGTGGATTATTCTTTTTGAGTGCCATCGAGGTCATGAATCTCATGATTAATTGGCTAAGCTCATTTCCTATTATATTGAAGTTAGTTCTTGGTGAACAACTTTTCATCACTCTTTTGCAGATCACTCACTGTTTTTATAATATAAAATAGTATCTTTTGAGAAAATTGAATTTTCATCACTATATGGATTATTTAAAGTGAGACTTATAAATAATCATTATTGAAATAAAGTTGTTTATAAAACACCTTAGAAAACTTGATTGTTTTCATAACAAAGAAAACTTTGTAAATTTATTTTTGATTCTTATTTAAGAATTAAGCATGAAAATGTTTTTATCATAAACATGATGATAAAATTTTGACGAACTGAGTATTGCATCGTTAATCTTGAAATTGTATATAGTTGCGCGCCTACATACAATTTGGAAGTTACCATGCAAGGCTGATTAGTAGTCACCATGAAATTATTAATAAACACTACATTTTCTTTGAAGGTTATGAAAGATTAAATTTTATGAGATCTGTAAGAAGTGAAAAATAGGGACATAGTGTTAGGGACACCTACATATGTGCCTGTAGCATCTATTCTTCTTAGTAGAATTTACTCATCTGTGGAAATTGTCTTATTTGACAATTGACAATTATTTCTTGTCCAATTTCCCCGTAGTGAGATTCTTAGGAAAAGTATTTGATTACCGAGTGTTGATACCCGACTGGATGTATCGGCGTTCCTCTCATTTCTTTTGAATTGATTTCATTTGAATGAACTGGGTAACGATCCGAGGAGCTTTCGAATGCGTACTCAAAATCATGAAAACATGGGATATATTCATATTCGTTAAATGTTTTCGTCTGTATCTGATTTGAAATTCTCTCGCATAGATTATGCGTTGACCTTACTCTTTTAATGGTATTTGTGTCTCCATATATCCTTGAATTAGTGAAGGATTATGAGTTATTATTAGTCTTTTGAGAAGTTCACATCTTATCAACGGTAATGAAACTAGAAAGTTGATAATTCTAGTAGAATGGATTGATTGATTATGACATGACGACATTGTCTTAACTGATGGGAACTTGAATAGAATTACCCTAAATGATAAGATGTTGATTATCAAAAGTGATCTAAATAATTCCCGATAGGTGACCATATCATGCATTTAGACTTGAAATTATACCATGAATGGTTATGAACTAGTCATAGATATTATAATCTAGAAAGAACCTAATATGAATTTATTAAAAGATGTTTCTGTTATCTAAAACTTTAGGAAGTATTTGTTGATGAATTACCTAGACTTTCGCCATTAAGGCAAGTTGAATTTGGTATTGATTATATTCTCGGTGGTGCACCTGCGGCGTGTGCACTGTACGTCAGCACCATCTGAATTGAAGGAATTACCGTACAACTGAGAGAGTTGTCGGAGAAAAAATTTATTCTACCAAGCTCGTCATTATGAAGAGCTATGGTATTATCATTCCTTATATTTATTAATTACCGTGAACTAAGTAAACTGACGATTAAAATCTATATCCACTACCCAAGATGATAGATTGTTCGATCATTTACAAGGTTCTAACGTATATTCAGGAATTTGATCCACGACATGGTTATCATCAATTTCGCGTCCGCGAAAAATATTATCTATTCCAATCACTACATGTCAGAACTCGTAATGAACATTATGAGTTTCACGTGATGTCGCTTGGATTGACCAATGCACATGTAGTATTCATAAATCTGGTGAATCGCGTGTGTAGGCTGTAATTTGATAAATTCATGCTTGTGATCATTAAGAACCATTTGTTTGTTTATAAGAATAAGAAGGAGTTAATAATTATTTACAGATTGCCCTGAATTGGCCGAACAATAAACACCTGTACCTTAAATAATTAACATATGATTTAAGGCTTAATCCTTTACATTATTTGACCGTGTGATTAAAAGATAATGGAATCAATATTGACTCTTCGAAAATTAGAGCCATTTAAGACTTTGAGTTTTACTAAAAAGAAAGCGGAAATATGTTTTGGCAGATATTTTATCAAAGAAATTTTGAAGGGATTATTTTCTTATGCCCAAATCATTTAACTAAACTCCTGTTTAGGGGTAAATGTTTGTGCATACCTCAAAACAACCTATGAGGGATTGAGGAAAACAATTTAAATCATGACTTGAAATTTGAAGCGACAATTTTTGCTTTCAACTAAGAAAATTTTGACCAAAGTATAACCAAAGATTTTTCGAACATTTACAAATCTTATTAATTATTTTAATTATTTTCGATAAACCAACAAAAATATTGTTAATTAAATTCAAATTTATTTTGAACATTTTATATAATTGGTCGAACTAAGAAATTTAAAATTTTTACATTTACGTTTCATAAAAATTAAATATTTATTATTTAATTACTTGTAGTAATTGTCGACGCTTTAAACGTCAGATTGAGCAAAACTGATAAAAACAATAGTTGAGATAGAACTAAGACTTAGAAAATGTGAAGAAAGAATTTCTGAATAAATACGGTCATGATATTTATTTCATCGAGGAAGGTGTATATAATTACTGACACATTATGTAGAAAAGATAAAGAACCAATTAGGACATGTTCCTTAATAATGAAGGTGCAAAATAAATTGTCGAACAATATAAAAATAAACGATGTTTGTACAAAGGATAATATAGATAATAAAAAGGGGTTCACGGCTAATGTGAACCATCAGAATTGAGAAGCCGATGGCGTTGAATGTATAGAAGGTCGTTTATGGTTGCCTAAATTTTGAGATTTAGTCATGTTGGAATCTCATAAGTATAAGTATTCTATTCCTGTCATTTCTGACTAAATGTATCTTTATCTGAAGAAGTTGTACTAATGGCAAATTATGAAGGCAGACATCGCCTCATACATTAGTAAACGTCTAGCTATTGCAAAGGTCATCATCTGAATTTGATTTGATTTGGGTCATCGTCGACAGACTGACCAAATCTGCTAATATCATTCCTGTTAATGATAGATTCTCGATGAAGAAATTGACTCTTTTGTATTTAAAGGAGTTGTGTAAACATGGTGTGCCTGTATCGATCATCTCTATCAAGATCCTCGCTTCGCATCAAATTTCTAGATATTTGCTCAGAAGTCACTGAGAACGAATCTTGATGAGAGTACTGTCTACCACCCCAATCGAAGGGACGAGGTAAAGTAACGATAAAAATACTATAAGTGCTGTTTTATGTTTGAATGATTGACCTTTGGTAATAAACTGTAAAATTGTTTTCCTTTGGAGAGATTATCATTGATAATTATCGTATTAGGATCGAGATCGAATCTTGTGAGGATATATATTAGAGCATCTGTAAGCAGGAGTTGGGATGAAGACACCTGACATACACCCATTGTGAGTTGGACATGTCTTTTAGGTTTAAGGTTTCCTATGATGGCGAACCTAACCTTACAAAATACTCGACCCGCGAGACCTGAAATGATTGTTGAAATTAGGATCTGATTATTGACTGCCGGTAGTGGGCAGGAGGTTATGTGAATATGAAATATAGATCTTGAAGTGCTAGATGGGTAGCGAAGTTATGCCAAAAATTTTAACCATGGAAAAATGAATTGATGATCTGAAAGATCATGGGATATAAGTCCCCGTAGTATGGGACCATAGGGGTGATGAAAAAGTTGGTTTGAAAGGCATATAAGCTGGATCTACCTAAGGACTTCAAGGGCTGCGTGAATTATGTTTCGTATACCGAACTTGATAAATGTCTATCAAGTGAAAATCTGAATTCTTCTTGATGAAATTTAGATCGGCGAAAAGTTGCATTCATCAAAAACCCGTGAACATCATGGATAGAGAAAGTAAGTCAACATTTAGCCTGATCTTATTCCCGTAGTTATGTTTGAAGAAACTCGCATATTGTAATGGATTACACTTATGAGAAAAGATCGGATGTGGAGGAAATACCCACATGGCTTTAACTCTATAAGAAGCGAGTAGTAAGATAAGATGATCATTGAGGACAAAGATCCTGTTTAGGGGCAAATGCTATGACAATCCGTCAATTTATGGTTGATATTTTATTCTCAAATATAATTTAAAAACATTATTTTAATGTTATATTATGAACTCACTCATTTATGGGAAGAAATTTGGATTTACGTCTTGAAGTAGCATCGACTACGTCTAAACCGGAGGATTCTACGTTACGTGCTTACGTTTACATACACCGTTTTTGGTAACAGTCCGACATTTCAGGAAAATAAATTTATCCGTGAATATTATTTTGATATTTTAAATTTGTGTTGGTTCATAAACTCACAAATTTACGAGAAGAGATTTGGAATTACGATTATAATTTAACGTCCTTTACGACTAAACCGAAAACCTTAGGATTACGTATTTACGTTTTCGAACTCCGTTTTTGATGAGACAATTTTTATTAGATTCGTTTTGTGCCGTTGATTCATATTTTATAAAAACGTTTTTCGTAAAACGACCCGAGGGCACGCAAATCGAGGAAACTAGAATCGAGGAATACCCGTAAATTAGTGGGATGAGACAAGTTTACACTTGCCCCACCCCACTATATGGGATGGCTAAACATAAGCCACCACACCCATGAGGTGTCAAATTTATATAATAAGTTTACACACTTGTCTTGTAAACTTTACAAAACCACTAACTCTTAAAACAACAAACCACAAACCATTTCTCTCATTTAGATACATGAAAACCACTCTAAATCTCTCTCAACTCTCTCCCATGGCTGTCTTATATCACCATCAAATACCACCATTAACCAAAAATCTAGCCACAAATCATATGTATAATTTACATATGATGAAAACACATTGAAGTTATGAAGATTGGAGGTGATTTTAACAACTAAAAATGATTTTATATGGAGATCAAGGGCTGATTTTTGGAGGATTCTACAAATACTTGGTGATCCTAGAAGTGGTGTTGATATCTCATAAGATTGGTTACCCAAAACCAAGTCTTGTTCATCAAAAATCCAAGCCTTGATCATAAACTACTTAATCTTGGTGGTATAAAGATTGTCCTTCCTATCCTCTTATTATTTTGATTATGTAATCTTGTATTTTCTTTCCTATTGTATATGTATATGATGAATATATGATGATAAAAATGTTGTGTGGGGATCAATTGTTGATAAACATGGGTAAAAAGATGGAAAACCACATGTAAAATGGTTAAACTCTTACTTAATATGATGGTTGTATAAAAACAGTAAGTAACCAAATGCTAAACTGATAAAATGGCATAGTGGAATCAATTTACAGTAAGTATTAGGTGTTATACACATGTGAGAGTTGGCCATGCAATGGAATCATTATAATGAGTGAGATATGATCAAAACAAGATTAGAGTGCAAATATGCCTATACTGTATTAGACGAATTTATTAAAATATTTAGAAGTTGATTCATCAGTAGCTATAGAAGAATAAACTGAAGCACATAACATGTAGTTTCTTTGATAAAAATCTGAGGTCCTATCTCCATATAGAACTCCAGATATGGACATTTTAGTGAACTTAAAATTTAGGACTGATTTTGTAAAATTAAAGTTTAATATTATTATATAAGCACTCAAATAAATATAGTATAAAATATAAATTAAAACACACTAACTTATATATTACATTAATATAAATATGTATAGGGATAAATAAATGGACATTTTATAAAAATGGTAGTTTGGTAAGTTTTATACGTTATAAAAACTATAAACATGATTTTTACGTCTTTTCGGCTAAAACCGAAAGATTAACGTTTTTGTTAAATAAAACTTAGCCGGTTGGACCCGTCTAATGTAAACTTTTATAAACTCACATACTGATGTATAAACATATATAACAAGTAAAAACAGATAAAACCCGAGCTTTACAACATATAGACATTAACGGGCCAAAGTAGCCTTAATGGACAATAAACCCGACTAATTCGGTAAAACACTTATAAACTTACTTATTGGGCTTAACCCACTTGGGCCCAACATGAAAAGTATAATACTGATAATAATAGTGTAAAATGGACTAATATAAAGTATTGGGCTTGTAATAGGCTTATTGGGCCTAAAACATGTAAATAAGTAAAACTAGTAAAACTAGTATAAAAATGTTACCAACACATAAACACTATAATGAATGAGTAAAAATGTATAAACCCACTTGATCATCATCATACATATAAAATCATCATATGTATACATAATTGTTATTTTGATAAAGTCATTGGACAAAAGTCTAAGACGAGTATTAATTGTCTAGGTTTTCGTGACTGAAGCACGTACCGTACATCCGAATTACCGATAACCCGCTTTCCCACATCAACGTGAGTTCATAGCCTCGCACTCTTTTAAATGTTTTTGTGAAATGTTTTATAAACCCGCGAGGGAGATAACATGTTAGTTTTAATAAAATAGGACACCATTTGTCCCGATTGCTTGTTTATTGATTTGGACCCGAATGATTGTATGACCCGCTGAATGATTATATGACCCGATAGATGAAATGAAATGGATTATTAAAGTTAGGTTATGTCACTAAAAGTCCCATTAACATGAATTGTGAACTACCGGGACTTGGTAGACGCTTATGCATATAATAGTACTATTTGGGGACGATCACCCCAGTTCGCGCATTGACGGTTGATCCCCGTCGTGCCACATTGATTAGTAAGCGAATTTATGTATGAGAAGATTTACACAAGCGTGATTATTATGACGACACGCTAATTTAGATGGGCAAATTGAGTTTCGGGCTAGCTACCCGTTGTTTGTTGTAGTAAGGTAACAATGTCATGCGGCTTATAATAATCCAAATAACGAAATACTGCCATACGCACTAAATTACGATATATTGTCTGACTAGCAATACGGGGTCTTACTATTGATATTATGTTCATGTTTTGGTTTTTCATAACCCTATTCATATAACGGTTTTTATTTAACTCTATACAACGTTATAAAACGTATTGTATGATGTTTTTACGACAATGGCTCGTATAATGATTTTGAAGGCAAAAGCCTATATTATGATTTTGACGAAGGATTTGTATAAAATGACTTTGGCTATTTTATGGCCTATTACAAAGATTTATTCAAAATGATTTTCGGTAATAATTATATACCGACGATATATTGATGGTTTTATTAAACTCTATGAATTCACTCGGCGTTTTCGCTGACCTTTTCTTTTAACATGTTTTATCTCAGGTACTTGAAGGTAATTCTCGGGAAGACCACAAGAATTCATGGCCCGCACTTAAATAACAATTTCCATTCAAATGCTTTGTAAAACCTGTATGATATAATATGACTTGGGACCTATGTAAATTTGATATTTATGAATGGAAATGCTTTATTAATAAACGACGCGATTTTTAAGCGTTGGTTATGATGTGAGTAATGTGCTATCCCGTAACACCAACGAGTCTTCCGCTGTATTGAATTGCATAAATTTGGGGTGTTACATAAATAGTGTCATGAACGCGAGCGTGAAAGCAAGTCGTGGAATTAAAATGAAGACGTGAAGTAAATATTGGGAATCTTTGTCTGACCCGATAACTGAGGGATTGCCAAGTGATCGGATGAGCCTTGGCTGGAACATGTCCGGTCAATCTGTTGGTTCTGAAATCCTTGCGGATGTAAGGATTCTACAGACTTGATCAAACTGTTTGCAATAACCCAGATAGCATCATGCTTCTTCTGAGTTTGCGTTAATCTGGTAACCAAAATCCATGGAGATCTTGTCCCTTTTCAATTCACAATTTCAGATGATGAAAACATCCCAGTCTGTTGGTGTCCTATCTTAGCCTGTTTGTATGACAGGTATGAAGATATGAACGTAACTGTATCTTGCTTCACTGAACTTGATACATAGGAGTTTGCGAAACTCTGAGTCTCTGAATCTAGACTTCTCCTAGCGTAGTATTTTCTAGAACACCTAATGTAGTGTAGGGTTCTCTCCTTTACGCATAAGCTGAGTCATGGTAAGATTAACCGTAGGAAGCCATGTGATTCAGCGTGTCACTGTAATCAACATAATTGATATTGGAAAAATTTCTAGGGTAAAATTTCTCTTGTCATAGAATTTGCAACATAGTGCAGATATGGTCTTCCTGCTCTTCTTTAAACTTAGAGAAAATCAGGTTGTCCTTGTAGAAAACACTGACGAATTTGTTTATGAGTTCATGGAAACTCAATTTACTAAGTCCATAATGTTGTTGGAGCATTGATGAGACTAATTCAAAGTCATAAATCTAGCATGACCGAGTCGTGTACGAATAGCAGTCATGGACATGTCCTGCTCTTTCACACGTCACTGTTGGCAGCATGATCGTGAGTTCGATCTTGGAAAAGTGATTAACACTATAAGGTCGATTGGACATGTTGTCAATACGTAGAGGAGAATAACGGTCATGAATGGTGATTTGTTTAAATCGACGGTAGTTGACACATAATCTCATGGTACCATCCTTCTCCTTGTAGGTTCTTCTGGAATGTATAGGAAGATTTTGGAATAATCAACTGGCTATGCATAAAAGACTTAAGTGGTCGTGTCTTACTGACAGCTAGAAAATTTTAGCGACCATGGCTAACAACGCACATGCCTGTAAGCATAGATAATTTGTACAAATTTTCCTGATGGAAAATCAAGCTGAATGTATTCAGGAGCCTAAACATTACTGTACATAATTATGAATCGTAGCATGGTGTGTTCTTCGTAGTCCATAAATAGGATAAAATTCATCTCGTGTCTGTCCGAGGAAATGCATTATCAGTTGGGATTTTATCATTAGGCTGAAGAAAACCTTCGTATACATGGGGAATACGAATGGCGTATTTTATGGTAATGAATATATATGGAATATGGTGCAAGAATGAAAGTGTCATCGACGACTTGACAGTTCTCACTGGTATGCTGGTGCTGGTACTGAATTTCTTGTGGCTTGATTAATACCTGGCACAACAAAGTGGATATACCCTTTGGAGGGTACCCTGAAATTCTTAGGGATGTTCCAGAATTAGACGTGAGTCATGTGTCCTGACTCGTGTCTTGGAAACTATAAGCATGACATGTGTCTTGACGGGTGTCTTGACATGTGTCTTAAGAAAGTATACTTGAGACATGTGTCTTGACCGATGTCTTGACATGTGTCTCGAGATGTGAAATAACTAGAACCACAATATTAGGTTATTATGCCAGAATTGGCGGATCAGATGGACTACTGATCAATAGTACGTCTGATCACGTCCGCGGCCGGAGCCTCGGTTGCGATTTCTAGGATAGTTTCTGTCATAGTAGTGGTTACTATCGTCCTGTCTGTCAGTTCCATGACGGTCATTCTCATGACCGTGATTCATGTAACTATTCAGCTGAGTGGTCGGCTGGTACCGGTTTGCACTCATATGGCTGAAATGACAGCTGAATGACGTGTTACATGTAACTAAGAATTAGGGACAATGATTGATGAAAATCGTCTGATGGTGAAGCATCTTCTCGTCCAATTGCCTTGCTCTGACGCCTTTGTCTTCGTCTTGTAGGATCTCCAGGTTGTGAACAACATCCGCATCTCGTAGCGTCTCCAAACATCAGCAACATCAACCCTAGTAATATCTCCAAGCTATGAGCGGCATCAGCAATCTTGTAAAATGTCAGCAAGTGAACATACACCTGAGATGATTCAGAATCGACTAGCGAATACTCGTGAAGTATTGCAAGTGAAATACACGTGGATTTAGGTACGTGTAATACTCATGGAATACAATACATGGAGTACACATGGAATGCACATGAAATGATCGGTATGGGGTCGATCATTTATCACGATTTAAGGAAAGTATAACGTTTAAACGGTTAGTAAAACCATCATGATAACCTGGCTATGCCAGTATATACCTCATTCTGGTTGCATAGAGAAACGTTAAAGTGTGGTTACACAAAATTCAACGATGATTTTCCTGACAGCATGATCAATGAATACCAACCATGACTATCATGAAAGCAGGATTCAATGAAATCGAACAATGCCTTGCATGAAAACATAAATAACAAAAGAGGCGTAAGACGTAATCAACATGAAGACGGAATTATCATGAAGAAACATGAACAATTCAACATGAAGGAGTGTATAACATAATGAGCATGAACTGAAGTTAACCATGACAGTATGAAAACATACTTGACATAAAAACATATCATCTTATGAGGGGACATGAAAAAAAAATAAAAAAACTTTATGCCAATAAATCATGAGAAAAATTTTATGCATGAAAAACAGTGCATGAATGCATAATGTAGTTTATAAAAACCTTTATATGTGCGAGGGGACGCCTATAGGTCGGTCCCAAAACAAAATACATGGCGAGGGGACGCCTATGGGTCGGTCCCAAAGTTAAAAGTTTCGATAAAAGCACATGCGACTAAATAGGGCCAGTCCTGTACCAACCATTACTTAGTCATAATCCCTGCAACAGTGATACATGAAACATAAATAATGAAACTCATTTGTCAAAACTTATCAGAAAAAAAATTTAATGTGACTAATTATGAACTACTGGGGTTCAGTCCACATAGCCATAGTTCACGAGGAACATTATGCATGAAACAATGACACATAACCAAATATGAATGACGGTTGTCCATCCATATTAGTAAAACAATATCGATGAAAGACATCAAGGTTAAAACCTCAAGGTGTTGAAAACATCATGGTTAAAACAACAATGCGTTGAAAACATCAATACGTGGAATAACAACGTTGGCTTAGGAAGCTCCTGGTGACTACCCACTAGTCACTGGTCAAGTTTTAGAGCCTACAGGTTGAAGCCTTGGGCTCTGATACCATAATTGTAACACCCCATTTTGATAATGGAATATCACGCGTAATTATGGCGTGTCATCAAAGCATACAAGGATAAATGTCTAAAACATTACACCCATAGGGATAACCAGACTTAAACATCGGTTCCCAAACATAAGCCCAAAACAAAATAAAGCAAAAGAAATGAATGAAAGACTAAACAAGCATAAGTATATGAAGGCAAAAGGAAAAGAAGTCTCTAGCAGCTTCCATCCTATGCACGTCCTCAAAATGCTCGAGTCTTTCCTAGGGTACCTGCCGTTTTGGGACATGGAAAGGAAAGTAACGGCTGAGCAAAACGCTCATTGCACGGATAAAGACATAGTATGAATGACTAAGCATAATAAAGACTTAATAGCAGCGGAAATGTATATGTCCTGGAAAACCTGGAACATGTTCATAAAACTGGTTTTATAGTTTGAAAAGCCTTATGTTTATCTTATGAAATCTGTTTAACATATTTTACCATTAGCCAATATAGGTCATGAAAATCCACCGTGCATGAATACTTGGAGGGGTGACCTCATCATGCAAATTCGAGGGGTTGCCTCTAATTTAATATACTGGTTTTGGGTAGGAGGGATCAGCTCCTTGTGAAGGATGCAAGGCACACACCACATTCAGACTGAGAAATGTGCTGAAAACATGTAACTAGGATGCACCCATACGCCCCACATGATAAATATAATAATATGGCCAAAAGTTGAAGGGACGCCACAAGCAATCACTCCGCCGTGGTGAAGTCATAACATCAGTGCCTCTAATGTTATAGTTATGGTACCTCCATAACTAGGTGAAACTGGTCATGCATGTACATGGCTATGGGTATTCTAAATTAAACATAAGCAAACCAAACGTATAAACTTATACTACGGGAAAACAGTTGGCTGCATACGGGGAATCCTAATAAGGAAAGAATGTCCATACTGAAAGGACGGGAATCCGTACCTTATGTCCAGTGAACGAAGAAGACGAACGGAAGAGCGTCCTACTTCGATATCACTAATGCTACATAAATACATGCGTGTATAAGTATCTGATTACTACATACGTAACTGGTTTTATTGTCATGTCTTAGCTTATTTTATAAGTTCATGTTATGTTTTACTGTTTTAAGCTTAAAACTGTCTTTATCTTATATTCTGTCTATTCTTGTAACACCCCCAAATTTACACAATTTAATACAGCGGAAGACTCGTTGGTGTTACGGGATAGCACATTACTCACATCATAGATAACGCACAAAAATCGCGTCGTTTAATAATAAAGCATTTCCATTCATTAATATCAGATTTACATAGGTCCCAAGTCATTGTATTTCATACAGGTTTTACAAAGCAGTTGAATGGAAATTATTATTTAAGTGCGGGCCATGAATTCTTGTTGTCTTCCCGAGAATTACCTTCAACTACCTGAGATAAAACATGTTAAAAGAAAAGGTCAGCGATAACGCCGAGTGAATTCATAGAGTTTAATAAAACCATTAATATATCATCGGTATATAATTATTACCGAAAATTATTTTTGTACAAATCATTGTAATAGGCCATCAAATAGCCAAAGTCATTTTATACAAATCCTTATCAAAAATCATAATATAGGCTTTTGCCTTCAAAATCATTATACGAACCAAAGTCGTAAAAACATCATACAATACGTTTTATAACGTTATATAAAGTTAAATAAAAACCGTTATATGAATATGGTTATATAAAACCAAAACACGAACATAAAATCAATAATAAGACCCCGTATTTCTAGTCATGCAATTCCTTGTAATTCAATGCGTACAACAGTATTTCGTTATTTTGGATTATTATAAGCCGCATGACATTGTTACCTTACTATAACAAACAACGGGCAGCTAACCCGAACTCAATTTGCCCATCTAAATTAGCGTGTCGTCACAATAATCACGCTTGTGTAAATCTTCTCATACATAAATTCGCTTACCAATAAATGTGGCACGACGGGGATCAACCGTCAAGGCGCGAACTGGGGTGATCGTCCCCCAATAGTACTATTATATGCATAAGCGTCTACCAAATCCCGGTAGTTCACAATTCATGATAATGGGACTTTTAGTTACATAACCTAACTTTAATAATCCATTTTATCTAATACATCGGGTCATATAATCATTCATCGGGTCATACAATCATTCGGGTCAAAGTCAATAAACAAACAATCGGGACAACTGGTGTCCTATTTATTAAAACTAACATGTTATATCCCTCGCGGGTTTATAAAACATTTCATAAAAACATTTAAAAGATTGCGAGGCTATGAACTCACGTTGATGTGGGAAGGCGGTTATCGGCGATTTGGATGTACGGTATGTGCTTCAATCACGGAAACCTAGACAAATAATACTCGGTCTTAGACTCTTGTCCAGTGACTTTATAAAAACAATGGCTATGTATATCTATGATTATATCATGAGTATGATGATGATCAAGTGGAATTGTACATTCTCATTTACTCATTTTAGTGATATGTGTTGACAACTTTTATACTTGTTTCACTAGTTCATCTTCTTTACTTGTCAAGGCCCATTAGGCCCATTATAAGTCTATTACCTTATATTGATCCATTTTACACTTTTAATATCAGTATTATAATTAAAAGTTAGGCCCAAGTGGGTTAAGCCCAATAAGTAAGTTTATAAGTGTTTAGCCAAATTAGTTGGATTAATAGTCCAATAAGGCTAACTTGGCCCGTTAATGTCCGTATGTTATAAAGCTCGGGTTTTATCGGTTTTTACTTGTAATATGTACTCATATATCAGTATATGAGTTATAAAAAGTTTACATTAGACGGGTCTGACCGTCTAAGTTTTAATTGACAAAAACGTTAATTTATCGGTTTTAGCCGAAAAGACGTAAAAAGCATGTTTATAGTTTTATAACTTATAAAACTTATCAAACTACCATTTTTATAAAATGTCCCTTTTATTTATTATTGTACATATTTATATAAATATAATATATAAGTTAGTGGGTTTTAATTTACATTTTATACTATATTTATTTGAGTGCTATTATAATACTATTAAAACTTTAATTTCACAAAATCTGATTTTTAGTTTCATTTTCACCATTTTTACCATATCTTGAGTTCTACAAGGAGATAGAAGCTCATTTTTAGAAGACATAAACTTCATATTATGTGTTATAAATAGCTTAGTTTTAGCTACTACTGAATCCAATTCTAAGTATCCCTAAAAGTCCTCACAAAACAGACTATTCAGATTGATACACTAATTTTGTTTTGATCATATCTCACTCATTATAATGATTCCATTGCATGACCAACTCTCACATGTGTACAAGACCTAATAATTACTGTATATTGATTCCACTTTGCTATTTTATCAGCTTAACATATGGTTAGTTACTGTTTTTATACAGCTAACTTATTAAGCAAGATTTTAACCTTTTTACATATGGTTTTCCGTCTTTTTAACCATGTTTATCAGCACCAAATCCTCACATAATATTTTTAATCATCATTCATCATTATATACATATACATAAATAAAGAAAATACAAGATTATATAATCAAAATAACAAGAGGATAGGAAGAAACAATTTATATATCACCATTAGTGATGAAAAGATGAGTTTTTGATGAACAAGGCTTGGATTTTGATGGCAAAACTTGTGATGAACCAATATCATCTTCAAGTCCACCAATATTTATAATCTCCTTGTGGGAAATAAGCCCTAGGACACCAAGAAATCTCCTCTTTGTATGTTAGAATCACCTCCAATCTCCATAATTTCAAAGGGTATTCAACTTGTACAAGTTAAACACATGATTCATGGTTGAATTTTTGATCAAATGGGGTGTTTTGGGAGCATGGTGGACGTTCATAGGGAGCCAAGAGAGTTTGTGTGTGGTTTTCATGTTGTAAATGAGATAAAGGTTTAATCTTGGCTAGTTTTGTGTTTCTAGTGGTTTGGTAAGAAACAAGGACAAGTGTCCTTGTTTACTTAAGTAAACTTGACACATCAAGAGTGTGTTGTGTACTCTTGGATGCCTCTTGTATAGGGGTGGGCAAGTGTAAACTTGTCCCATCCCTATTAATTTAAGGGGGCTCCTCGATTTGCATGCCCTCGGGTCGTTTTACGAAAAACATTTTTATAAATTATGAATCAACGGCACAAAACGAATCTAATAAAAATTATCTCATCAAAAACGGAGTTTGAAAACATAAATACGTAATCCTAAGGTTTCCGATTTAGTCGTAAAGGACGTTAAATTATTCACGTAAGTCCTAATCTCTTCTCGTAAATTTGTGAGTTTATGAACCAACTCAAATTTAAAATCCCAAAATAATATTCACGGATAAATTTATTTCCTTATGTGTCGGAGTGTCACCAAAAACGGTGTATGTAAACGTAAGCACGTAACGTAGAATCCTCCGGTTTAGACGTAGTCGATGCTACTTCAAGACGTAAATCCAAATTTCTTCCCAAAAATAAGTGAGTTCATAATATAACATTAAAATAATGTTTTTAAATAATATTTGAGAATAAAATATCAACCATAAATTGACGGATTGTCACAGCATTTTCCCCTAAACAGGATCTTTGTCCTCAAGGATCATTTTACCTTACTACTCGCTTCTTATAGAGTTAAATCCATGTGGGTATTTCCTCCACATTCGGTCTTTTCTCACAAGTGTAATCCATTATAATACGCGAGTTTCATCAAACATAACTACGGGAATAAAATCAGGCTTAATGTTGACTTACTTTCTCTATCCATGATTTTCACGGGTTTTTTATGAATGTAACTTTTCGCCGATCTAAACTTCATCAAGAAGTAATCAGATTTTCACTTGATAGACATTTCATCAAGTTAGATATACGAATCATAATTTACGCAGCCCTTGAAGTCCTAGGGTAGATCCATCTTATATGCCTTTCAAACCAATCTTTTTACATCATCTCAATAGTCCCATACAACGGGGACTTATTTCCCATGATCCTTCAGATCATCAATTCATTTTTCTAAGGTGAAAACTTTTGGCATAACTTCGCTACCCATCCGGCACTTCAAGACCTACATTTCATATTCACATAACCTCCTGCCCACTATCGGTAGTCAATAATAAGATCTTAATTTCAACAACCATTTCAGGTCTCGCGGGTCGGGTATTTTGTAAGGTTAGGTTTGTCATCATAGGCAACCTTAAACCTAAAAGACATGTCCAACTCACAATGGGTGTATGTCGGGTGTCTTCATCCCAACTCCTGCTTACAGATGCTCTCATATTTAGATCCTAACAAGATTCGATCCCGGTCCTAATACGATAATTATAAATGATAATCTCCCCAAAGGAAAACGATTTTACGGTCTATTACCAAAGGTCAATTATTCAAACATAAAACAAGACTTCTAGTGCTTTGTATCATTACTTTACCTCATCCCCTCGATTGGGGTGGCAAACAGTATTCTCATCAAGGTTCGTTCCCAATGACTTCTGAGCAAATCTCTAGAAATTCGATGCGAATCGAGGATCTTGATAGAGATGATCGATACAGGCACACTATGTTTACACAACTCCCTTAAATACAAAAGAGTCAATTTCTTCATCGAGAATCTATCATTAACAGGAATGATATTAGCAGATTTGGTCAGTCTGTCGACGATGACCCAAATCGTTCAAATTCAGATGATGACCTTTGCAATAGTTAGACGTTTACTAATGTATGAGGCGATGTCTGCCTTCATAAATTGCATCAGTACAACTTCTTTAGATAGAGATACATTTAATCCAAAATGGCATGGATAGAATACTTAATCTTATAAAATTCCAATATGACTAAATCTCTAAATCTCCATATTTAGGCGACCACAAACGGCTTTAAAACATTTAACGCCATCGGCTTCTCAATTATAACGGTTTACATTAGCCGCGAACCCCTTTTTATTATCTATATTATCCTTTTTACAAACAACTTTTATTTTTATATTGTTCGACAATTTATTTTGCACAGTCATTACTAAGGAACACATCCTAATTAATTATTTATCATTTCTATATTATGTGTCAGTAATTATATTCACCTTCCCTGATGAAATAAATATCATGACCGTATTCATTCAAAAATTCTTTCTTCATATTTTCTAAGTTTTAGTTTCGTCTCAACTACTATTTTTATCGGTTTCGCTCAATCCGACGATTAAAGCGTCGATGATTATTACAAGTAATTAAATAATAAATATATTTTTTTTTATGAAACGTAAACGTAGAAATTTTAAAATTCTTAGTTCGACCAATTATATTAAAATATTTAAAATAAATTTGAATTTAATTAACAAGATTTTTGTTGATTTATCGAAAATAATTAAAATAATTAATAAGATACGTAAATGTTCAAAAAAATCTTTGTTTATACTTTGGTCAAAATTTTCTTAGCAGGAAAGCAAAAATTTCCGTTTCAAATTTCAAGTCATGGTTTAAATGGTTTCCTCAATCTCTCTTAGGTTGTCTTGAGGTATACGCAAACATTTACCCCTAAACAGGAGTTTGGTTAAATGTTCTGGGTATAAAGGAGTAATCCCTCAAAAGTTCTTTTTGATAAAACATTTGTCAAAACATATTTGCACTTTTCTTTTTGTTATAACCTTAAGCCTAAATGGCTCTAATCTTTGAAAAGTCAATATAGATCCCATTATCTTATTAATCACACGGTCAATTCTAGTAAAGGATTAAGTCTTAAATCACATGTTAAATATTCAAGGTACAGGTTTTCATTTCTCAGCCAATTCAGGGCAGTTTATAAATTAATATTAACTCATTCCTATTCTTATAAACAAACAGATGGTTCTTAATGATCACAAGCATGAATTTATCAAATTACAGCCTACATACGTGATTCACCAAATTTATAAATGCTACATGTGTATTAGTTAATCCAAACGACATAACATGAAACTCATAATGGCATTACAAGTTTTGGATGTAGTGATTGGAATAGATAATCTTCTTTGCAGACGCGAAGTTGATGATAACCATGCCATGGACAAACCTTTAGAACATACGCTGGAACCTTGTAAATGATCGAACAAATCTATCATCTTGGGTAGTGGATATAGATTTTAATCGTCAATTTACTTAGTTCACGGTAATTCAACAAATAAATATAAGGAATGATAACACCATAGCTCTTCATGATGACGAGCTTGGTAGAATAAAAGCTTTCTCCGACAACTCTCTCAGTTGTACGGTAATTCTTTTAATTCAGATGGTGCTGATGTATAGTGCACATGCCACATGTGCAACACCGGGAATATAATCAACACCAAATTCAACTTGCCTTAATGGCGAAATTCTAGGTAATTCACCAGCATATACCTCCTAAAGTTTCAGATAACAGGAACATCTTTTAATAAATTCATATTAGGTTCTTCTAGATTACAATATCTATGACTAGTTCACAACCATTCATGGTATAATTTCAAGTCTAAATGCAGGATATGGTCATCCATCAAGAATTATTTAGATCACTTTTGATAATCAACAGCTTATCATTTAGGGGAATTATATTCGAGTTCCCATCAATTAAGACAATGTCGTCATGTCATAATCAATCAAAACATTCTACTAGCACTATCAACTTTCCAGTTTTGTTACCATTGAAAAGATGTGATCTTCTCAAAAGACTAATAATAATTCATAATCCTTCATAAATTCAAGGATATCAGGAGACATAACTAACCTTAAAAAGAGTAAGGTTAACGCATAATCTATGCGAGAGAATTTCAAATCAGATACTGACAAAAATATTTAACGAATATGAATATATCCCATGTTTTCATAATTTGAGTACGCATTCGAAAGCTCCTCGGATCGTTACCCAGGTCATTCAACTGAAATCTAATCAAAATAAATGATAGGAACGTCGATACATCCAGTCGGGTATCAACACTCGGTAATCAGATACTTTTCCTAAGAATCTCACCACGGGAGAATTGGACAAGAAGGGAATATCAATTTGTCAAATAAGATAATTTACACAGATGAGTAAATTCGACTCAGAAGAATAAATAGTACGGGCACATATGTAGGTGTCCCTATCAATATGTCCCTATTTTTCATTTCTTGCAGATCACATAAAATTTAATCTTTCACAATCTTCAAAGAAAATTTAGTGTTTATTAATAGTTTCAAGATTAACGATGCAATACTCAGTTCGTCAAAATTTTATCATCATGTTTATAATATAAACACTTTCATGTTTAATTCTTAAATAAGAATCAAAAATAAATTTACAAAGATTTTCTTTGTTATGAAAACAATTAAGTTTTCCAAGGTGTTTTATAAACAACTTCATTTCGATAACGATCACTTATAAATCTCACTTTGAATAATCCTTATAGTGATGAAAAATCAATTTTTCTCAAGGGATACTATTTTATCTTATAAAAACAATCAGTGATCTGCAAAAGAGTGATGAAAAGTTGCTCACCAAGAATTAACTACAATATGCTAGGAAATGAGCTTAGCCAATTAATCATGAGGTTCATGACCTCGATGGCACTCAAAAAGAATAATCCACAACGTAACTCAAATCGAGTTGAGTACTTGCTCAATGGTTGCATCACTAATGTGAACATTAGGATGAAGCAATAAAAGACAGATAACATCGATACATGTAGGATTTAGCAATCAAAGGTAGTCTTTTCATTAATCACAAACAAGTCAAAATAGTATTGTAACACATTACGTGTCACTATGTCATACCATTCCAAGAACTCATCCTACCAATTAATGTCTTAGTTAAGTTAGGGATTTTTAAAAGATACCATAATGAATACTAATCTACAAGAGTCATTAGGTGTTCCACATGTCCCGGAAGATCCATCTGTCCCAATTCAGAAGAAGATTTCTTCAATTTATTTCTTGGACACTGAGCATCCTCGTTAGTGAACAATGGCCTAGGAACAACCCTTAACACGAATCAACAATCATTTAAAACCTTATATTCAATCACAGAACTTAACGACTTCTTCTTAACAATCTTATATTCCATACAAGTTAAATTTTACTTCATTCAAGTTTTCAATCAACTTATACTCAATACGACATCCTACCTCATTCGCCAATACTTTCAATCCTTATTCTTAGAGCTTAATAGGGCAATAAAAGCTCGATATGAACAACACTTAATTTACAATCGTATAGCTCTTACAACAATAGTAATCAAATGAGTCACTAGTATGAAATGACTCACACATTCAATTACACTTCTCGGAAAGGTACTAGTGGCATGAGGCTTTTGGGTAATCGTTCCAATGACAGCCTCAAGTGTAACATTCACCCTTTCAATTTAAAATTTATGAATTGGGTGACAACGAATCAGTTGACACCTTTCCAGGTGGGAACGTTTTGTCAAACTCCACTCTGTAAGGAAAGATCGTCATGACATCGATATCAGTTTTAATCTCGCCAATTCTTCTTCAATATCACAATCAACTAATATCTACATTTCTACGAATATCAACCATTTTGTTGGGTTCATAAATATCCACAACTTGGTTTAGATCTGGACTAACTAGATTTCCTACAGGAACAGCTGAGATTAATTTACTAGGGGATTTAGGGTTCCTTGTGACAATCTA
Source organism: Glebionis coronaria (assembly GCA_025667525.1). Classification (NCBI taxonomy): domain Eukaryota; kingdom Viridiplantae; phylum Streptophyta; class Magnoliopsida; order Asterales; family Asteraceae; genus Glebionis; species Glebionis coronaria. Next base: position 289,608 of record JANFOE010000636.1, on the reverse strand, counting down.
GATCGTATAAATACCTCATATACATATAGAAATAATCATAAAACAATCATGTAATCAAATTACATCATATATATATATATATATAATCCAAGTTATATATATATATATTAAAATAACACTTCTCAGTCTGGCCTTGTCGGTAACTCGGGAATTCTTCGGCACCGTTATAGTCAAAAGATTTTTAGACATTTTGAGAAAAATGTTTATAGTTAAAAGATTTTAAAATGTTTTATTCAAAACCTTGGTTTTAAAAATCTTTCATTCTCTATAACGAGAGCTCTGGTACCAAACAGTAACACCCCCAAATTTACACAATTTAATACAGCGGAAGACTCGTTGGTGTTACGGGATAGCACATTACTCACATCATAGACAATGCATAAAAATCGCGTCGTTTAATAATAAAGCATTTCCATTCATTAATATCAGATTTTCATAGGTCCCAAGTCATTGTATTTCATACAGGTTTTACAAAGCATTTGAATGGAAATTATTATTTAAGTGCGGGCCATGAATTCTTGTTGTCTTCCCGAGAATTACCTTCAAGTACCTGAGATAAAACATGTTAAAAGAAAAGGTCAGCGATAAAGCGGAGTGAATTCATAGAGTTTAATAAAACCATTAATATATCATCGGTATATAATTATTACCGAAAATCATTTTTGTACAAATCATTGTAATAGGCCATCAAATAGCCAAAGTCATTTTATATAAATCCTTATCAAAAATCATAATATAGGCTTTTGCCTTCAAAATCATTATACGAACCAAAGTCGTAAAAACATCATACAATACGTTTTTTAACGTTGTATAAAGTTAAATAAAAACCGTTATATGAATATGGTTATATAAAACCAAAACACGAACATAAAATCAGTAATAAGACCCCGTATTGCTAGTCAGGCAATCCACTGTAATTCAGTGCGTACAGAAGTATGTCGTTATTTTGGATTATTATAAGCCGCATGACATTGTTACCTTACTATAACAAACAACGGGTAGCTAACCCGAACTCAATTTTCCCATCTAAATTAGCGTGTCGTCACAATAATCACGCTTGTGTAAATCTTCTCATACATAAATTCGCTTACCAATCAATGTGGCACGACGGGGATCAACCGTCAAGGCGCGAACTGGGGTTATCGTCCCCAAATAGTACTATTATATTCATAAGCGTCTACCAAATCCCGGAAGTTCACAATTCATGTTAATGGGACTTTTAGTGACATAACCTAACTTTAATAATCTATTTTATCTCATACATCGGGTCATATAATCATTCATCGGGTCATACAATCATTCGGGTCAAAATCAATAAACAAACAATCCGGACAACTGGTGTCCTATTTTATTAAAACTAACATGTTATCTCCCTCGCGGGTTTATAAAACATTTCATAAAAACATTTAAAAGAGTGCGAGGCTATGAACTCACGTTGATGTGGGAAGGCGGTTATCTGCGATTTGGATGTACGGTACGTGCTTCAATCACGGAAACCTAGACAAATAATACTTGGTCTTAGAGTCTTGTCCAATGACTTTATAAAAAAAATGGCTATGTATATCTATGATGATATCATGAGTATGATGATGATCAAGTGGAATTGTACATTCTCATTTACTCATTTTAGTGATATGTGTTGACAACTTTTATACTTGTTTCACTAGTTCATCTTCTTTACTTGTCAAGGCCTATTAGGCCCATTATAAGTCCATTACCTTATATTGATCCATTTTACACTTTTAATATCAGTATTATACTTAAAAGTTAGGCCCAAGTGGGTTAAGCCCAATAAGTAAGTTTATAAGTGTTTAACCAAATTAGTTGGATTAATAGTCCAATAAGGCTAACTTGGCCCGTTAATGTCCGTATTTTATAAAGCTCGGGTTTTATCGGTTTTTAATTGTAATATGTACTCATATATCAGTATATGAGTTATAAAAATTTTACATTAGACGGGTCCGACCGTCTAAGTTTTAGTCGACAAAAACGTTAATTTATCGGTTTTAGCCGAAAAGACGTAAAAAGCATGTTTATAGTTTTATAACTTATAAAATTTATCAAACTACCATTTTTATAAAATGTCCCTTTTATTTATTATTGTACATATTTATGTAAATTTAATATATAAGTTAGTGGGTTTTAATTTACATTTTATACTATATTTATTTGAGTGCTATTATAATACTATTAAACTTTAATTTCACAAAATCTGATTTTTAGTTTCATTTTCACCATTTTTACCATATCTTGAGTTCTACAAGGAGATAGAAGCTCATTTTTGGATGACATAAACTTAATATTATGTGTTACAAATAACTTAGCTTTAGCTACTACTCAATCCAGTTCCAAGTATCCCTAACAGTCCTCACAAAACAGACTATTCAGATTGATACATTAATTTTGTTTTGATCATATCTCACTCATTATAATGATTCCATTGCATGGCCAAATCTCACATGTGTAAAAGACCTAATAATTACTGTATATTGATTCCAATTTGCCATTTTATCAGTTTAACATATGGTTAGTTACTGTTTTTATACAGCTAACTTATTAAGCAAGATTTTAACCTTTTTACATATGGTTTTCCATTTTTTAACCATGTTTATCACACGAAATCCCCACATAATATTTTTAATCATCATTCATCATTATATAAATATACATAAATAAAGAAAATACAAGATTACATAATAAAAATAACAAGAGGATAGGAAGAAATAATCTCTATACCACCATTAGTGATGAAAAGATGAGTTTTTGATGAACAAGGCTTGGATTTTGATGGAAAAACTTGTGATAAACCAATATCATCTTCAAGTCCACCAATCTTTATAATCTCCTTGTGGGAAATCAGCCCTAGGACACCAAGAAATCTCTTCTTTGGATGTTAGAATCACCTCCAATCTCCATAACTTCAAAGGGTATTCAACTTGTGCAAGTTAAACACATGATTCGTGGTTGAATTTTTGATCAAATAGGGTGTTTTGGGAGCATGGTAGACGTTCATAGGGATCCAAGAGAGTTGGTGTGTGGTTTGCATGTTGTAAATGAGATAATGGTTTAGTCTTGGCTAGTTATGTGTTTCTAGTGGTTTGGTAAGAAACAAGGACAAGTGTCCTTGTATACTTAAGTAAACTTGACACATCAAGAGTGTGTTGTGTACTCTTGGATGCCACTTGTATAGGGGTGGGCAAGTGTAAACTTGTCCCATACCTATTAATTTTACGAAAAACGTTTTTATAAATTATGAATCAACGGCACAAAACGAATCTAATAAAAATTGTCTCATCAAAAACGGAGTTTGAAAACGTAAATACGTAATCCTAAGGTTTCCGGTTTAGTCGTAAAGGACGTTAAATTATTCACGTAAGTCCTAATCTCTTCTCGTAAGTTTGTGAGTTTATGAACCAACTCAAATCTAAATTCCAAAAATAATATTCACGGATAAATTTATTTCCTGAAGTGTCGGACTGTCACCAAAACCGGTGTATGTAAACGTAAGTACGTAACGTAGAATCCTCCGGTTCAGACGTAGTCGATGCTACTTCAAGACGTAAATCCAAATTTCTTCCCAAAAATAGGTGAGTTCATAATATAACATTAAAATAATGTTTTTAAATAATATTTGAGAATAAAATATCAACCATAAATTGACGGATTGTCATAATTATGATTAAGTATTACTTGTATTTCATGTATTATTATACTTACTGTGTAATAATAAGTAACTTTCTAAAAATAACCGTATTCCTAAAATAGAAAATTTCCAAAAATAGAAAGTTACCAAAAATAGAAAGTTTCCAAAAATAGAATTACTGCTTAAAATAGATATGTTTCTAAAAATAGAAAGTTTCCATAAATAGATTAGCTGCCTTAATTAAATAAGTTTCTAAAAATAGAAAGTTTCCATAATTAGATATAAGCTGGTTAAATAAGCTAAAAATATAAGCTTAAGTGTTTTCTGATTATTTTTCTAAGTCATAATGATATAATGTATAGTTTATTAATTATTACATGTAATTTAAATAAACTATAGGTTAAAGTATTTACTTAAATATATCATGTTTTTAATTAAATAAAGTTAAATACTAAGGTTAAAACATGTATTATTAATTATATTAATATAACCTAAGTCATGAGAATTAATTAATTATAGGTCATGGTTTTAATAATTAATTAATTACTTAGTCTAATTTTCATGATTAAAAATACTTAGGTTTAACTATGTATTATTAGTAAAATAACTAACCTAAGTCATGGTTTAAATTAAATTAATTATATACATGTTAATTAATTTAATTAAGTCTTAGAATTATTTACTTGTCAAATAATAAATCTTAAAAAAAATATATGTCGTGCCCGAAACCCGTGTTTTAAGGTATATAAAAATATCCCAAACCGTATCTGTGAACCCGTGAAACCCATGTCGTGTATACATATAAACCGAAACAAACAGCCCTTTTAAATTGACAGCCAAACGCACCCTTAAATCTGTTCATAAACCCAAAACCAAACATTCCCTAAAACTGCCAGTACCTGTGGTAGTTCTATGTTTCCCCTGCTTGTTTAAAGTTCCCACCAACAGGCTAAACCTGTCAGCCGTGGGTTCCCACTGGCAGCCCAAACCAAACACGCCGTGCCTGTTTGTTGTTTCCCCCGTCAGTACAAACCAAGCCAACAACCTTAATTTGGTTACGGCTGGTGGAAATAAAGTACCACCGAGACTCCTATGCGTCTCGGTTTGTGTGCCTTTCGAACCCAGCAACAAAAAAACGCAATCCCCCTTTATACAACGTTTAATTAACGTGATTTAGATCATAAACCATGGGTTCGTGAACAATTAAGACAAGATAATCAAATAAAAAAATTAGGGTTTACTTACTCTTGTTTAGGGTTTTAGGAATAACAAAACATAACCCCTTCTATTCCATGATCTTAGACCACGAGTGTTGTTCTTGTCCTTGTTATTTAAACCGTCGGCAGGGTGAGGACACCAAGAAAAGAAAAAAAACTGGCGGCCATTGTTTATGATTAGGGTTTGTTGTTTTTGTTTGTTTTTGTCTTAATAACATTACTCCCTCCCGTATTTCTTAGTTGTATTCGGTTTGAGCACATCATGGGCTTCGGCCCATATGTCTTGTCTTTTCCTTACTTGTCTAAAACAGCCCAAACAAAACCACCCTTATGCGTTTGTACTAATTGATTAATAAAACGTACGCGTGTTCGTGTCTTAAGTGTCGTGAATTCTCATATTTATCGTTATACGTGTTTAAAAGTAAATATTACGTACGTAATTACTTGTCGTGTAATTTAATATACGTAGTAATAATAATAATAGTGTTAAGTATTCGTGTTTACGTGTTACGTAGTTATTAACTATGATCGTGACTTAATATATTTGTTCGTGTTCGTAATAAATATATATTCGTAAATAATATTAGTTCGTGATTAAATTACGTTCATGATTATAATTATTATTTGAATAATTATCGTGTGTTAGTACGTATCAAATGCTTATCGTGTTATAACACATACTTAATACTTATAATTAATATTCGTGAAACGTAAACATGCTCAAAAAGGAAAGTTCTAATCATGTACGTACGATCTAAAGGGTACTATTCATGGTAAAAGCATGCGGGTTTTACAGCATCCCTTATAGAGTGGTGCCTAATTTCAATATGTTTTGTTCGTTGATGAAAAACAGGATTCTTCACAATGCAGATAGTGCTTTGATTGTCAATAAAAATTTTGGTATTCATAAAGTTGAACCCATAATCCAGCATCTGATTTTGTATCGACAAGACTTGTCCACAACAACTAGCAGCAGCTACGTATTCAGCTTTTGTTGAAGAAGTAGCTAATATCGTCTGTTTCTTAAATTGCCATGAGATAAGTCTTCGACCCAAAAACTGACAACCACTAGTAGTATACTTTCTGTCATTATTAGCACCTGCATAGTCACTATCACTATAGGCTTCAAGAACAAAAGGTGATTCTCTAGGATACCACAAGCCTAGCTTGGGTTGAGCCTTGATGTACTTGAAAATTTTCTTGACAGCATTCAAGTTAGAAACGGCTGGAGCCACCTGATGTCTAGAGCAAGCACTTACTGCAAACATACTATCCGGACGTGATGCAGTCAAATACATGAGTGAGCCAATCATTGACCTGTACATGTGAACATTTACCGGAGGATCTGGCCCAGTCTTGAGTTTGACTTTAGTGATTTCATAAGGTGTTACTGCAGGTCTAAGAGGTTCCATATCAAACGTCTGAAGGATCTCATGAACATACTTGTCTTGACTTATGAAGATTCCATCCGACTGTTGCTTGACTTGAAGACTAAGGAAAAATGTAAGTTCTCCCATAGCACTCATCTGGAATTCGCCCTTCATCAGTTGTTCAAACTCATCACAGCATTCCTTCTTAGTAGAACCAAAGATAATATCATCCACATGCACTTGAACTAGGATGATGTCCTTGGTATTCCTCTTAAGAAATAGTGTTTTGTTAATCGTGCCTCTTCTATAGCCATGTTTTAACAAGAAAGTGGATAGACGCTCATACCAAGCTCTAGGAGCCTGATGAAGTCCATATAGAGCTTTGAACACCTTGTAAACTTTCTTGTGATGAAGTGGATCCACAAAGCCCTTAGGTTGAGTGACATAAACTTCCTCATCAATCTTGCCATAGAGAAATGCACTCTTGATATCCATCTGAAAAACCGTAACGCCAACATAAGAAGCAAAAGCCAAAAACAGACGAATGGCCTCAATCCTAGCAACAGGAGCAAAAAATTCAGTATAGTCAATGCCTTCAAGTTGTGTGTGACCTTGTGTAACAAACCTAGCCTTATTTCTCACCATAATACCCCTTGCATCTTTCTTGTTTTTGAGAATCCATTTGGTACCAATCGCTGTCTTTCCATCTAGAAAGTCAACTAGGATCCAAACATTCTGAAACAAGAACTGCTGCATCTCCTCCTGCATAGCCTCCACCCAACTTTGATCCTCAAGAGCATGAGAGACTGATCTAGGTTCCACCTGTGAAAGAAAACAAGCAAACAAACAGTGTAGAAAGTCCTTGTGATTATTATGCTTTTGGTCCTCAATATATCTCACAAGAGCATGATGATTAGACGTTGCTTTCTTATGCATTCTGCGAGTCTTGACAGTAGAACCAGGATCTCCAATGATTTAAGTAGTAGGATGGTCTTTATGCGTCTGCAAAACTTGATTAGAAGCTACATCCACTTCTGGTGCCAAGTTATTAAGATCCCCAACAATGTCATCATCATATGAAGCAGAGTCGAAAATGCCATCTATTGGTTGCTTATGAATATCAACCAGCTTAGTAGAAGACTTCTTTTGATAGTTTCCCGGGTCAGAAGGACCAGAGAATCTAGTTGAGGAAGTGGGATCACTAACCGGACTACCAATAGGTGTTAAACTTGCACTAGGAGTAACATTAAGAGTACTAGGAGTAGCTTTGACAGCAGGGGTACTCAAAGAAAACTCAAAACCTCCTTGAGCAGCTGCTGTAGTAGCATCTTGTTGTTGCTTGAGCAATGTGTCAAGAGCTCCTTGTGAGTCCAAAATGTCTGATGGAGAAGCATCATTAGGAGTAGCATTGGCATTTGAAGAGACTGTGGTGGAATAGGATGGAACAACAAAAATATCATCCTCCTCATCTGAGTCCGAAAAACTAGAATGAGTACCTACACTAGAAGTTTCAAACACTTGTGGACCTGCATCTTGTTTAGTTTTGAAACGAAAATATCCCAATGAATCACTAAGATAATCAAGATCAAAATACCATTTAGGACCCTTGCCTTGTATGTTTGACTACTCCTCAAAATACCTGAGATTAATAGTTTCAGTGACTCGCTTGGCTTGGAGATTGTAGACACGATAAACCCGAGAGTGAGCTTAATATCCCACTATGTATCCTTCATCTGCATTGCCATCAAATTTCCCCAAATAGTCACTAGTATTCAGAATGGTGACAGGATACCCAAATGGCTTCCAATGAGCAATGCTAGGTACTTTAGTTGCGAGTAGCTCATAAGGAGGCTTCTTGTGAGGATTGGTAATAGAAACTCTATTCAAGACATAACTTGAAATATTGACGGCTTCTGTCTAGAACATGTTTGGAAGCTTGGAATCGGCAAGCATTGTTCTCGCAGCTTCTATTAGAGTCCTGTTCTTCCTTTCTGCAATACCATTCTGTTGAGGAGTTCTTGCTGCACTATAATCTCTTTTGATACCTTTAGAATTACAAAGTGCTATGAGGTCTGCATTTTTGAATTCTGTTCCATGATCACATTGGCTACCTTTTACCTTCATGAACATCTGATTCTCAGTTAGTGTAATAAAGTCCTTGAGAATTGAGTAGGTCTCACTTTTGGCAGCCATGAAGAAAACCCACGTGAATCTTCTATACCCTTCAGTTACCACAAGACAGTATTGTTTGTAGTCAATGCTCCTAATGGAGGTAGGACCAAATAAATCCATGTGTAGTAGCTGCAATGATTCAGTTATAAGGCTGAGAGCAGTAATGGCCTTGAAGGATGCTTTATGTTGTTTGCCTTTGCTGCATGCAAGGCAATTAATGTCATTTTTGAAAGTTTTAGGAGTTAAACCAGAGACCAAGTTCATATTTGCTAATTTGTGAATGGTCTTGAAGTTTACATGTCCCATCCTTCTGTGCCATTTAGTGGCTTCATCTTCTGAGGCTTTAGCAACCAAACAAGCTAGTTGACCAGTAGGATTAACTTCATTCAGCTTGATACTATAGAGATTGTGTCTTCTAGGGATTCTGAGTAGAACTTGAGAGTCATCCGGGAGCTTAAAGTCTTTGGATAACACCAGTGCATCAGTATCCGTAAAGAGGACAAACTGCTTCTTGTCACAAATATGGGATGCAGAGATCAAGTTGAAGTGTTGAAGTGCTTCCACATAGTAGACCTGCTCAAAATTAAGGTTAGGTGTCTGTATTGTTCCTTTGACAGATATCCTTCCTTCACAACCTCCAAACTAGACCTTTCCGCCTTGAAATGGTACAACGTTAGATAGAAGCCTTTATTCCCTGTCATGCTCCTAGAGCATCCACTATCAACTATTCCTAGAGTAGGATCTTGGTATGGAGTAACCTACAACAACAAGAAAATATTTATGCAAAAGTTAGTATCTTAAGGGGACCCAAACCTTTTCAGGTTTGAGCCTGCCTTGTGGATCTTTAGTAGATAGCCAAGAAGATTGATGAGATCCACTGTTGTTCTTAGGTTGCCTATTCGTCATATGTGTGTTATTGTTTGACCAATAACAACCTGCTGAGGGCTTAACAGCAGTACCCAAATTTCCCAACCCAAAATACATTTGGTCTGAATTAAATGCATAATTCTGATTAAAGTTCTGAAAGTAGTTACTAGTTGGTCTATTAGGGATAAATCCATTGTTTCTCCAGTGATCAGAAGCTAAAGGAGAGGTCTTCTAGAAGAAGAAAAAGATTGGGCACATGGGTTTAGTCTTCTAGAAGAATATGGAGTAACTCCTGGTGGACTAGGAGCATGATATGCTTGATAAACAGAAGGATGTGGGTCTTAAAAATCACAATCTTTAATCAATGAAATTTACTCCCACAAACAAAACATGTTTTAAATGACCTTTTATTCAAATGACATTGTTTCAGACTGCTAAACTTATTACACACAACTCTAGGAGAAACAGAACTAGAACTAGACACAGTTGAAGTAGAAGCAACTCTCTCTTCACTCTTCCTAGCACTAGTAGCAGCAGGGTCATTTGTCTTGGAGCTGGTAGGTCTTGACTCTTCCCTTGAACCACATGATGCAGAGTCACTGGCTTTGTCACTAAAAGTACAAGAGACAAAGTCATTAGTATTAGTAGAGCTTTTTGGGGATTCATGCATCTGTGATCCATCCAAGTCAATATGCCTAGATATGGGCATAAAAGTTCTTGTAAGAGGTGGAGGGACAGCATGCATTGCTGCAGCTGGTTAAAACCTATTGTAGCTAGGTTTTCCCTCCTCCTCCTTGTCAGGATCAAAGACACTTGAAAAAGATAAATCAAACACATCTTCTGAATCAATATATTTATCAAAAAATACTTATCATGAAGCCACCTCTTTTGTTGTTCCAATGTTTTTAAAGAATTCTTATATGCTTGAACCTCTAAAAAATACTTATCATTTTGTTCATTTAATTCATTGTATTGAGAAAACAGTTCTGAATATTTATCATGACAACCAAGAGGACAATGTTGTACCTGAGGTGAGATGCCCAAAAGAGCAAACTCTTCTGTTTCCTCGGCATTAGACAGATTCCCAGCAATCATTGTAAACACATCAGTTGAAGGTTCAGCTGTTTCCAGGGTAGCATTCTGATGATCACTCTAGTTGACCATAGAGTCAACAGACACCAAAGCTTTCTTGTCATCCTTTACCTCCTGAATCTTGAAGGCTGAGTACCTGTTCTTCTCCTGGTCATTCTTTTTAGGGCATTCCCTAGCAATGTGACCTTCCTGCTGGCAGTTATAGCATCTAACCTTGCTTCTATCAAACCTGCTGGCTCTCTTGGGTTGTAGTTAAACTTTCGACCGACTTTCTTCTCAAACTTGTGAACCCGGAGAGTGAGCATGGCCATTTTCCACTTGAGATCCATTTCATCCAAGTCAAGTTTATCAACCTGTTTGAAGTCATCAAAAGCAATTTGCTGTTGTGGATCAACATTAGTAACACAAGAGTGAAGAACAGCTTCTACCATGCTACCAGACTTGGTTTTTGGTTCAGGAGTAGAAGTATGCTGAGTAGAAGTATGCTGAGAAGACACGGTATAGCTTGGGCTACTAGCATAAGACATGGGACTAGATCCCATGGAACTTACAAAGGCAGAGTTAACAGGTGTAGGAAAAGAATCACTTGCGTATCCTCTCACATGAGGCTCAAAGGTTTTGAGCTTATAAAACAGATCATCAAAATTAAGATAGTCAAGGCCACCTTTTGCTTTAAGAGAGATTACCACCTGATTTCATGAGTATGGTAAGGCTCTAAGAAACCTTACATTGATATCTTCATTGTCAGGTTTTGACCTGAGTTGATTCAACTGGCTCAGTATCTTTTGGAACCTGTCATACCCTTGATAAATACCTTCAGTTTCTGAGATCTTGAATGCTGTGAATTCATCTCTCAGCATGGATCTGCGCATTTTCTTTGACTCCTCATTCCTACCAAACCTTGCTTTTATTCCGTTCCAGATCTCTCTAGCATCATCCAGGTGATAACCCATGTGATTATCAGGAAGAGACTGAAGAAAAATAGTTTTTGCTTTGATCTCCTTCTGAACAGCTGTGATTTCTTCATGAGTCTTAGGGTCAAGAAGAATAATATTACCATTCTTGTCTCTTCCAGTAAACCTCTTGCTGTTTCCATTCAGAATAATCTTCCAAAGATCTTGATCAGTGTTGGTGATCCAGCATTCCATCTTCATTGCCCAGCTATAATACTCATCCTTTTTCAGAAGAGGAAACTTTCCATTTGTGTTGGAAACTGTAGCAATGATCTGCTGAGGTTGATGTGTTTTAGGGGTGATATCTTCTCCTGTTTGAGTAGAATTCGAGGCAAACATGATTAAAAAAAGATGCTAGTAATAAGAAAAATAGATTCTTATTATACATAGACTCTCCCAGGCTCTAATACCACTTGTTGGGTCCACTAGATGTGGATCTTGCATCCTGTTAGGAACGATGAACGACTTCTGTAATCACAAGTCTATTCATAGAGAGACTATAGATGAATCACACAGTATAAGTACGGAATACAAATACTATGAACAAGAAGAACAGAATAACTATAATGACTTGATCCTTTACTAAGGATTTCTAATATTAATATAAACTAGAATAATGTTTGATGAAGGTGTGTATAACCCTTCTCCTTAAGGTTCCTATTATACTACAAGGAAACCCTAATACATCAATAAACCAAAACGTGTAAAACTGATATGCATATCCTTTCCTAACATATCTCATGCATATCCTAACAGAATACTCAAAATATTAAAGTTTGACTTTCTAAAGACCAGGAGCACGTGTTGCTCCTACTATTACTAGGACCAGGAGGAACTACATACCTCCTAGTCTACCTATTACAAATAACTATTCCAAAGGTCCTAACAGATACTTAAATACTTGTTATAATTTTGTTACATACAAAATTATATGATGACAATAGCTTTTATTGACTGTTGAAACACTTAAAGTGTAGAGAAATTATATAGTATATATATTCTGTAGTGACATGATATAAAATAAGTAGTATTAATTGTGATCATGGTTTTAGGTTTTTAAAATCCTAAAATGATGCATGAGTATGCTCACAAGTTTACAGGTGACTTAAAAGTCCCATAATGATGTCTTGTGCTCTGTATGCTCACACAGTGTAGCCATACATAAGATATGATAATATGTGATATGTCTGTATGCTCATAAAGATGTAGTCATACATGTTGTTTCTTGTGATCCCATGATTGAATATTCCCAATCATAATGTATTGATCAAGGTTCTTGTTTCTCAAATGTTTCAACTGTTCCAGATACGATAAATGCTCAAAGTTTCAGTGATAAAAATGATGTATGCTCATGAATGATGCATATGATGGTGCAAAATTTATGCAAAGGTGAATATATATATATATATATATATATATATATATATATATATATATATATATATATATATATATATATATATATATATATATATATATATATATATATATATATATATATATATATATATATATATATATATATATATCATGCGGTGACGTGTACAATGATGTCATAGTCAAAACCTGAAAACTACAAGTTTTACAGAACTATCCCGTTATTTTAGCTTTGTCCTCAAAGCTTAAGATGACGTTAATGCTCAGGTGAACATGTGTGGGTACTTAGCTCTAAACGAGTATTCGCGTTCCCAAGTGAACTCAGGACCTCTCCTAGAGTTCCAATGTATCTTAACCAACGAAATTTGGCTTCGCTTCAGTTTCTTTACTGCTCTCTCCATGACTTCTACGGGTTCTTCTATAAATTGGAGTTTGGCATCAAAATGAACACCCTCCAATGGCATGACTAACGGATCATCCGCGTAGCACTTCTTTAGGTTCGTAACATGAAAGGTAGAGCGTACCCGAATCAATTGCTGGGTTAACTCTAGATGATAAGCAACTTCACCAATCCTGGCAATCACCTTGAAGGGTCCTATATATCGTGGGTTTAGCTTTCCACATTTTCCAAAACATACAACACCCTTCCAAGGCGATACCTTAAGCATAACACGGTCACCTACTTCAAATTCCATAGGTTTCCGTTTATGATCTGCGTAGCTCTTCTGTCGATCTTATGCAGCTTGAATTCTCTGCCTGATGAGAGTGATCTTCTCAGTGGTCTCTTGGATTAGTTCGGGTCTGGTGAGTTGAAATTCTTCTACCTCTGCCCAGCACACGGGTGATCTGCACTTGGGGCCATAAAGAGCCTCAAATGGTGCTACTTTGATGCTGACATAGTAGCTATTGTTGTAGGAGAATTCAACTAACGGGATATGCTCGACCCATCCTTTTCCAAAGTCGATCACACATGTCCTCAACATGTCTTCCAAGGTTTGGATTGTTCTTTCACTCTGACCGTTGGTCCGTGGGTGATAAGCGGTACTCATATCCAAATTTGTTCCTAAATCTCTTTGAAAAGCTTTCCAAAAGTTTGACGTAAACCTACCGTCTCAATCACAAATAATTGAGACTGGTATACCATGTCTAGTCACAACTTCCTTCAGGTACAGTTTCACTAGCTTGTTCAAAGAGTCATTTTCCCTTATGGGTAGAAAATGAGCGGATTTTATGAGTCGGTCGATGATTACCCAAATTGTATCGTAACCGTGAGATGAAGTAGGAAGTTTGGTGATGAAGTACATGGTGATGTTGTCTCATTTCCACTTGGGTATCTCAGGTTGGACTAGTAATCCTGACGGTCTCTAATTTTCAGTCTTCACTCTGGCACAAGTCAGACATTTCTTCACGTATGTGGCAATGTCCGCCTTCATGTTTGGCCACCAATACAACTTCTTCACGTCCTGATACATCTTTTCAGATCCGGGATGTATGGAGTACTTAGACTTATGAGACTCATGCATGATCATGCTTCTCAAGTCTCCGTAACATGGTAACCAACTTCTTCCATGTAAACGTAATGTTTCGTCTGCTCTGGCTTCTAACTTCTTCTTCCTTAGATCAGTCCTAAGCATTCCTCCTATGTCTTCCTTTCCAATATTTTCAGGCTTCTGTGCTTGGAGTTAAGCCTCTAATATTTGCTTGGGTAGATCCAAGCTAATCGTCATAATTAAGGCTCGAACTCTCATGGTAGGATCAGTTCCCTTGCGGCTTACTGCATCTGCAACTATGTTGGCTTTATCTGGGTGGTATTTGGTATCACAATCGTAGTCACTGAGCAATTCTATCCAACGACGTTGCCTCATGTTCAGCTTCTTCTGGTCTAGAATGTGTTGCAAACTTTTGTGGTCGGTATGCAATGTGCACTTCGTTTCGTATAGGTAGTGCCTCCAGATTTTTAAGGCGAAAAATACGGATACAAGCTCTAGATCATGAGTAGAGTAATTCTGTGCGTGCTTCTTCAGTTGTCATAAAGCATAGGCAATTACTTTCTTTCTTTGCATCAATACAGCACCTAAGCCTTTGTGTGAAGCATCACAGTAGACAACGAAGTCTTCATTTCCTTTTGGCAAGGCTAGAATAGGTGCACTACACAACTTCTGTTTGATGGTTTGGAAGGCTGATTCCTATTTCTCTCCCTATTCAAACTTCACGCCTTTCTGAGTAAGCTTTGTCATAGACTTAGCTATCTAAGAAAATCCTTCTATAAATCTCCGATAGTAACCGGAAAGACCTAAGAATTGGCGAATCTCTTTCGGTGACGTAGGCAGTGCCCAATCCTTTACGGATTTGACTTTTGCTGGGTCTACTTGTATTCCTTTGCTATCAATCACATGATCAAGGAAATGCACTTTATGAATCCAAAAATCACATTTGGAGAATTTGGCGTACATCTTCTCTTCCTTAAGCAATTTCAGTACCTGAGCAAGATGTTCTCCGTGCTCTTGCGCATTCTTGGAATAGATGAGTATGTTGTCGATGAATACGATGATGAATTTATCCAGATACGGTCTGCACACTCGATTCATAAGGTCCATGAATATGGCTGGTGCGTTGGTCAATCCAAATGGCATGACCTGAAATTCGTAGTGACCGTAACGAGTTCTGAAAGCTGTCTTTGGTATGTCTTTCTCTCTGACCCTCAACTGATGGTATCCGGATCGTAGGTCGATCTTGGAGTACACACTTGATCCTTGTAGTTGATCAAATAGGTCATCGATGCGAGGAAGTGGGTAACGATTTTTCACAGTTAACTTATTTAGTTCTCTGTAATCAATACACATTCGGAAAGAACCGTCTTTCTTTATGACAAACAGTACTAGAGCTCCCCAAGGCGAGGAACTAGGTCTAATAAAACCTTTGTCTGACAGTTCTTGGAGTTGTTCTGCGAGTTCTTTCATCTTGGTCGGTGCTAACCGGTATGGTGCTTAAGCTACAGGTGCAGCTCCTGGTATCAAGCCAATCTGAAATTTTACTTGACGAGTGGGTGGTACACCAAGTAAATCGTCTGGGAAAACTTTAGCATAATCGCGGGCAATTGGTACGTCCTTGATTTGTTTCTTTTCTGGTTCGTCTTCTTTATCTGCCTGAGAAATATGTGCTAAAAAGATAGGACATCCTTTCAGTACGTACTTTTGGACTTTGGTGCATGAGATGACACTTAGTCTAGTGTCAGTCCTGTCTAAATTTCCTTCTGCTCGAACAATCAAGTTTTCTCTCCCCCACGATATACGGACTAGCTTTTCGTCACACACAATGGTTGCGTGATATTTTGCTAACCAGTCCATACCGATGATCACGTCGAAACTACTAAGATTCACTAGGATTAGGTTGATATCTAAGGGGTGATTCAAAAGGTTTAGGGTACAACCTCTTAAAATAGCATTGGTTTCGATGGTTTTGTCGTCGGCTAATTCGACTCTAGAACAGTTGTCTGACTGGGTAGGGATTAGGTCTAGTAAATTGCTAAACTCGATAGATATAAAACTCCTATTTGCTCCGGTATCAAAAAAAACGGATGCATATCAATTGTTCAAAAGAAACGTACCGGTAACCACATTGGAGTCGGTCCTGGTGTCTCCTATCACGTAAACTGTAGCTGGTGCTCCTCCTCCACTTCCGTTCTTACTTGCTTTCTTCAGGCCGTCTAGTCGGATATGCCTGGCTTCTCCATAATAATAGCAACGAACCTCCTTCCGTTTCCCATCATTTCCTCCCATGGGAGTACGATTTCCCTGTTGTCTGTTGCCACGGAAGTTATGGCCATTCCCATTGTTGGTCCTGAAGTATGTGCTAGAATTGTTTCTATTAGTAGAAACATAGGCATTGCTTTGTCCGGGCCTTCGACAATAGGCGTCACTATAGTGGTAGAAACTGCACTTAGGACACTTGGGCTTGCTGCCCACATATGGAGGTGATCCTAAGAAAGTAGCACTATAAATCTGCCCTGAGTTCTACCTCTTTGGTTGGGTCTGGTAATGATTACGGAAGTTGTCATCGGCTTTCCTCTTGTGCTCGGACTTTTTGATTGCATGATCACGTCCTCGTTTGTCCATCAGTTCAGTGGCGAACTTGATGGCACTCTCGACTGTAGTGGGTCGAGATGCTAGCACACTGTCGTGAGCAGACTCTGGAAGTCCACTAACGTACTTCTCAATCTTGTCTTTCCCTTCAGGAAACATCCTGGTACACATCAAGGTCAATTCTTGAATCCTTTGGTTGAGGCTGTGATGTCATAGTTGATGCACTTGAGATTCCATAATTCAATCTCCAGCTTCTTGATTTCACCGCGAGGACAATACTTCCCGGTCAGTCTTTCTTTCAGTGTAGTACAAGTCATCCCATAGGCATTATCAGGCCCAATGGTAGCAATCAGTGAATTCCACCAAGTGAGAGCGTGTTCTAGTAGTGTACATGTAGCAAATTTTACCTTGTTTTCCGTCGTACAATCATTGATACGGAACACAGTCTCGGTTCTCTCGAACCATTGAATGAGCTCAACTACCCCTTCATTGCCCTTGAAGTAGCTGGGCTTGCTTTTAGGAAGTCAGGGTAAGTACTCTCTGGTAACTCGGTCTCTAGCATTGGAGTTTTGGCTGTCGCCTTGGTTCCCGCTGGGATGTGTTTCCCTGGCGACTAGGGCGTCAGTGATGCCTTGACCGATAAGCACTCTAAGTTGTGCTTCCGAAATAGTTGTTGTGGGAGCAGCTTCGGGATTCTGTCGAGTGACTCTTTGTGCCATTTTTCTATAATACATTACATGGAAAATGTATGCATAGAATTCACAACGAATTATATAACCTGTCAAGAGTTCATAATAATATAAGTACAAGAGGTAATAGAGTAATGTTGGTACAAGTCATTTCAGGCAAAATAACAATATCATACACGTACAACCGATCTAAGACAGGGATACAACATGCTTGTCTGAAATAGTTGTACAAGTGTTTGTAGTACAACAGAAGATAACCTACCTACTATGTTAGGTGCTAATGATAGTAATACAACTGAAAAAGGAAGATAAGAGATACAATACAAAAGTCCTAAGTCATACAAGCTGAGATGCAACTCAATGCTTGGCATGATATACAAAGACATCTATCATACACTAGTGTGACTGTCTACAGGTGCGGCTGGTGGTATGGGTGCCTGAGCATCCTGCATCATGATCAGGGCGTCTCTAGTCTCCCTAGAAAGTCGGAGAGCCTCCAATAGCTGAATTTGACGAGCAGTGTCGGTGCTCCTCTGGTAGACAGTCTCTGTAATCGTCCCCTGATGACGAATCTCGGTTAAGTCGAAGAAGATCCTAAAGGTCTCCTCCTGGGTCAATACAGCCGTGCGGGTCTCATGATGATGACCCTTAAGAGATGATAGACGACGACGGAGAGTAGAGTTCTCCTCGAGTAACCACAGCAGGTTGTTCTGGACAGTCGTCCAAGAACCCTGTGCAGCCTGTGACTCAGCAGCCACTGACCAGTAGAGATAATCCATCCTCTGCTGGAGTATAGCATGTCCCTGCTGGTCCGCGTGTATCAATGCATGGATAAGAGTAGTATCCAGTGCATGCCTGGCAACTAGCGCGTCAATCTGCGGCTACATGGTGTCAAGTCTAGACTGCCCGACTCCTGAACCTTATCCTATCTCAAAAGTAGAGACACGAGGAGAGGTATTCCTCCTCTTGCGAGGTGGCAACACCATAGTGAGGTAAGTATGGAGAGTAGAGAGTGGTGGAAGAGATGGCAGAGCGGGTACCACCTGGTCTGGTTCCCTAGGTGGGGAAACAGGTACAATTGGTGGCGATGGAGTAGGTGAATCTGTCAACACGATTACCCCCTCTTTCGGGTGGTCTCGGGACTCTGTGTCAGAGTCAAGTCCGCGTAGTACAGATGTTAGTGATACGGGTGTAGCAGCAGGAGTCATGAGAGCGTCAAATGTAGTCACAATGGTCGATGACGTCATGATAATCTGAAAATAATAGCATTTCAAAGTTGGGTAAGTATTAGCATAAACAATTCAAAAAGTTTTTAAAAGATGCATATGCAATGCTTATGTATGCATGCAACAGTGTAATCAAAATTACGTAGGTACTTAGACGATCATATAGTAGAGCCATATATCAATGCACAGTTAGCTCACACAATATGTATGCTCTATATGTGTATGCCTAACTATAAGGGTTCCCCAAAAATCAATATTTTATAAACATTGATTTTTAAATTTAGTTATAGTCCAGTTATAAACTTTTAGTATTTAAAATTTTAGTTTTAGATCTTTTTCTCTATAACTATGCGCTCTGATACCATTTCTGTAAGACCCCCAAATGGTCAAATGCAGCGGAAAGGTACGTTAGGGGTGTTACTTTTTAAAGGTGGATCGATAGCACATAGTATATAGAGCAATGATCATAAAATAACATTAAACATATTATATGAGTTTAATTGTGCAAATTAAATAATTGTCTTGAAAACATTATTTAGAAAATCCCATTCCAATGGTAAACATGATGCTTCCTACAATGCTGGAATCCAATTCAAGTACCTGCTTACTTTCCTGAGAAAACATAGAAAGTAAAATATGGGGGTCAACACTAGGTTGGTGAATTCACACGTTTAATATAAAGTAAAAGTATTGTTATGCAAAACACTACGGGGATAGAAGCGCATAAAGCCACATACTATAGTAGTTCCTATTGCCCTGTAATAAATCCTAGACATAGTGCTCAAGTGCCTAAAAATAGGACATCCTAATGTGAGTTCCCTCAGTCCGACAATGAAATAAACCTGTTGCTTGGCCTAAGCGTTTCGTGATAGCAAGTCATGCAGGCCGGGTGTTGTCAATACCCCAATAGATCTATTGATAACATTTCATGCTACACTATTAATTACTATAGTCTACGGGAATAATGGGGCAAACAATAGGCAGTAATCTGTTGTTGTCTGTAAGCGTTTGCATAAACAATAATTAAGTATGTTTTCTCCCCCAGTTATAAAGTAGTAAAAGATGGGGCCATGAACTCACCTCAGTAGGAATGATGTGGTGATAATGTCACTAAATGCACTAGAACAGTATGATCACGAAGTGGTGAAATTACCTAAGTAATTTATATGTCTTAGTATATGCACAATAATAAGGTACAAATAAATGTAACTGATAAAAATGCATGATAACGAATTAATAAGTTGTTACTATTGTTTAAGCGTTAAACTTATAATGAGTTGTCGATAATAATATATTTTTAGTTTCTAAAAATATATTTAAATTGTTAGTTTAATAAAAGTGTAATAAATTAAATAAATAGATTTTTATTTATTTAATTAATTTAAGAAAAATAATATATTCCATTAAGTTTTCTTAAGGTTCCAAATATATTAATATGATTCGTTTGTTTATAAGGTGTCGTAAATAAATCTTAATAGTTTATTTAATAATCAAAATAAATTAATTTAATTTATTAATAAAATAATTTATTAATATTTTAATTAAATTAAATTTACACACAAGTCCTTGTAGTATGATAACTTCCAAAAACAACCCCTAGGGTTTCGTTCGTTAAGTGTATTACATCGTTATTCCTTATTTGTTATGTTTATTTTAAAAAACGCCCCTAGGGCTTATAACACTTTTGAAATGTGGCAAGCATGGTCCCTAGGGTTTAATAACTTTTGTATAATTACAAACCGAGTCCCTAGGGCTCGGTTAACTTTGTTAAATGGCAAAACACACCCTCCGAGTCCCGAATTTATTTTAGGAGGTAACTAGGGCTTGTTTTGAGTTTGTAAAATGTCACATTTAGTCCTTGTGGTTGTGTTGGTTCTCGGTACAAAACAAAGGCACCTTAAACATTCAAGTTTGGCGAATTTGGTCCTTAGACTTTACAAAAGTATCGAAAAACAATATGAAGGTTTTATAAATTAAGTTTCTAGCCTATACTTTCACATTTGGCAATATTGGAACAAAACGTCTCCAAGTATAGTGTTTAATGTCTAATGGGCTCGGTTGGCCATTAAGGGTTCGGTTTTGTTTCGTGGGCCTAACGGGCTCATGACTTGGGCTTGTTAATTTACTAACAAGTTTATTAAGTAAATCTAAGTAATCAAAACTTGTTACTTGGGCTTATGGGCTTATATAACTCTCGGCTTATGGATTATATATGTCTTGGCTTATGGCTTATATATGTGAGCTTATCTAGCTTATTCATAGGCTTATATTCAACCATATTAGATCTAGATTGCCAGATGTTTCTAAGAATATGTTTAGGATTTGGTTCCTAATAAAAAGCTGAAACTTGTTGGCTTATATGTTAGTGTATAACACGAATTTGTTAGCTATATCTTATCTAGGTTTCTTTAAGCAAGGTTTCCAACTAGTTCTTCATGGATCTAGGGTTTTGAAGCATGTTTACCTATGAAACATAATAAGTCGTGGGCTTATTTGGTGTTTGTGGGTCGTCTTATGGTGGTTTTACGTGTGCATGCAAACCTAGTCGCGTTTTCTAGGATTCCATATTCATGGTATGTAATGATAAGTAGAAACTATGAAAGAACTTAGGATGAGGGTGGTGTGCTTACTTGTTTAGCGTGGATGATGGTGGTGACGAATGATGAACAAGACTAGCTAGAACCTCGTTTTCTACACGTTTAGTACTCCTTAAATCGTGACCTAGATGCCTTGACAACCAAGATTCGAGTGAGGTATTTAATGCTTGCTCTTTAATGACCTTGAGACCAAGGTTTCGTGTAGTAAATGCTTATGTAAGTATGGTTCGTGTGTGTGATATGTGAGATCCGAAAATGGGTTCCAAGTGAGTGAGATTAGGAGTTCAAGTGTTAGATAAATATCCTAGGTGTCACACCCCACCATGGCGGAATATGGGGCACGACGTATGGATATCATCACAACAATAGCGTGTCTATAGAGATAACTAAATGATATAAGAAATGTCATAAAATGGTGACACAAATGTCATGACAATATCTCAACAATGCAGGAGTCTAGGTAAGTAGGTAACAGTCCTACCACTTACTCAAGACAAACAATAAACATAAACCAAACAAACATATAGGTGCCAACAGTATCACTAGATAAATAAACAAACAAAGCTAAGAAGGAACGGGGATCTCCTTCTAAATGCATATCCTACGCTCTCCAAATCCTAGCCACTTATGTTCTCAAGCTTAACCATAATATCACCTGAAAGAGACACTAAAACACGTCAACATAAAGTTGGTGAGAGTCATAGGTTTAGACTCCAACACAAGACAAGTCATAAGCTGTGAATACCATAAACTAATAAACATATGGACAATGCGCTACAATCATGTACTAACACCTAGCATTCAAGTTAAATCAATCATTACAATTCCAAGGCATCACGCCTTACAAACAATCACAATTTCCAAGGCATCACGCCTTACCAACAATCACAATTTCCAAGGCATCACGCCTTACCAACAATCACAATTTCCAAGGCATCACGCCTTACCAACAATCACAATTTCCAAGGCATCACGCCTTACCAACAATCACAATTTCCAAGGCATTACGCCTTACCAACAATCACAATTTCCAAGGCATCACGCCTTACCAACAATCACAATTTCCAAGGCATCATGCCTTATCATTAACCATAGGTCCCATAGGCGCCCATACACCTATGTACCTTTCCAATCTAGATCACACACAAACAATAATCACATAGAAGTTAATCACATAAATGTACACACAAGTCCATCTCAAACCTTAAACATTCACAGCATTAATTTAGAAAATAATTCAACACAGTGTCTCTTCCATCCCATCTGGAAGTCAAAATCAAAAGTAAACATGGGACTATGAAACTCACCTGATAGCTTCTTCACAAGTCCTCGCACTAGCAACAAGCTAACAAACCAAAAAGACGAAATCAATACACGAACCTATCACTAAGATGGCTCATCAACCTATGATGGACATCTAGTCTATTCCCATATAAAAACCTCATTGATAAGCTCTAACCATCCCATTAACCTTCCCTAACAAGTCCTTAACTTGATTAAGTTTAATAACTATCCCGTTCATATTTTACACAAATCAGTACCAGTTTTTAAGTCTCAAAAGTTTAAGTCAAAAGTCCACATAAACATACCCATGGTTTCTGTAAAAGGAATATTCATACCCTTACATACGTTGGCTAAAACCTCCCACTTTACCTAACCTTAAAGCAACTGTTAAGGCCCCGATATACATATATCTACTTTTGTCATTCCAGATTTCCTGATTTTCAACATACTAAAAGTTTGTTACCATTAAGGGGTCTTACCCTAAACCACAACCTTAGCCCAAGTTCAGATACTTATTACAATATATAAACCATCTCTCACGTTCGTGAGAAGATCCCAATGCAACCCTAAGTACCCCAAACAACCCAAAACTTAAAAACAAAACAGGCTGAATTCAAAACTATTTTGACCTCCGACTGTTGTAACCTGTTTCTGACCCGCTTCTCGACCTCCAATTTAACTCTAGTTTCTTGCATTGGAAAGCCACTTCAAATAGCTTTCCAGGGATATGTGGATCGCAAAATAAAAGTTTGTAGAACTCCCAATATGATCAAAACAATTGACTCAAAATTCTGCCCAGTTTTTTAAAAACGGGTTTAACAAAATCAACCTCATTAATTAACCCTAATCCCTCTAATTACAAGCCCTAAATTATGTAATCATCATATTATGATTAATACAACATTAATTTACTGTTTTTAAATTAAACCCTAACCTAAATCCATCATAAGATGATTAAAGAAATCATAAAAACAATTTAATTGAAAAGGGTTTGAAGATTTTACCTTAGATTTTTTGGAAAACAAGATTTTTTATGAAGAACCCTAATTTTCTCCATGGATGTAGACCCATACTTGATCTCCAGGGATTTTATGAGGTGTTTTGATAAAAATAAGGCTTTATATACTTTCCTAACAAGTCCTTGGCCCATATACAAAAGCCCGGTTCCCTTTTTCCCTTTTTTCCCCTTTTCTTTTCTTTGGTGCGTCTAAACCGACCCAAACACCCCTAATTTCGTTTTTTTTCATTTTTATTATTTAATATTATGTTATTAACATTACCTTAATTTACCTTAATTTATTTCAGCTCCTAAAGCCTCCAAAACCTCAAAACCGTAAAACTAGTCAAATTTTACGCGTTTTACCGTAAAAGTCGTAAAATATACACTTTTATAAAAAATCTCAACTTTTGAAATAAACTTTATAACTAAGTCCTAAATGACTTAAAACCATCCCGAAAAATATTCATATGACTAAACACCTCATCCGAGACCTCTAAATGCTAAACCGTAAATCGTAAAAATACGATTTTCTATAATACATATACGTATACGTAAAACCATTACATATCACCATAACACTTCATAGTCACTATCATGTGAACTCATGAACATGAAATCATCACACATCGTTTCACTCACAAGGTACCCCGTACCGGAAACGATATCCAAACCAAAATCTATACACACCAATAAGCACATAAACACATAAAGACACGTAACTAGCACAAAATAAAACTAAGTGACGAACCTAAAAACCAGGGTTGTCACATCACTCCCTCCTAATAGAAATCTGTCCCGAGATTTACTCTGTAGGATCAAAAACACAAACAACAAATCACATGAGGATACTTGTTCTAAACGAACTCCTCTCATTTCCACGTGAACTTTAGTTCAAGTCTCAAATTACCACATATTCTAACCAACAATATTTAAATTTGTTGCCAAACTCTTTACTTCACAATCAATAAATCCCATAAATGACTCTTTGATAAAACAAAGACTCTTATTAGCACAAATCCCGAATAACCGATCATGCAAATATGCATTCTCAAACAACATTTACCATCTTAATACATGAAATATATCATGTATACCACTCAATTTCCCCCAGGTAATTCTGTGCTCATAAGCTAATGGTCCGCTCTTTCCAAAGATCATAAATGGAACTACAAAACTCTACATCAACTCTTCCATTTTACCAAAACATACCACCCGTTACTATGGGTGAAACTTCATACATAACTCTGTCACTAACTCTAGTGGTTTCCTCCTTTCTATATAGCATCCCTTGTTGCAATCATCCTTTCCACAAACATCACTACCACATTAGTATCCTCTTTTACCAATTTTAGTCCACAATTCCAAGGCTCTAAGCCTCCTAAACAATCAGTATAGGTCAGTGCCATTTCCTTTTCCACACTATGGCAGTATTAGCCTGCGTTGTGCTTTATTCTACTCATTAAACTCTACCAAAGTTTTACCTTCGGTTCCTATCTCGACCTACTTCATTCATGCTTCGCTTCTATACACACTTCCTTTTCCTTCCTCAACTCCTACCATACATCACGATGTGAGGCTTCCCCTCGTTTCTTCTCTTGCCATAATCCTTCATAAGGCACCCCATACATATTAGGCTAACCTTTACGCAAAACCCTTGATTCCATCACATCCGTACGCAATTCTTCCAACTTCCAAACTACGTGACTTCTCATTCCTCCTGAAATAGGTGATGAATTAGTCAGTCTATCAACTATCACCCAACTCTCATCGTACTTAATCCCTTAGTTCAAGTTTTTCTCAGCTCCACTTCATTCTTCTTATTCCATGTCTCATCAACCATGCTTGCCTTTCCCAGATGGTACTTGGCCATGCAATTTTCTTTCGTCACTTAACTCCACCCACCACCTTTGCCAAATGTTCAATCAAGGTGATTGAATATGTGTTGGAGATGTTCATTATCCGTATAGATCATTCTCTACGTCTCGTACCCCAAATGCCTCTAGCATTCTAGGCAGATATAACAATCTAGCTCCACTAACTAAGTCTATCCAGTTCTTCCCAATCTTCAGTTCCTGTAACGTATAAGCAATCGCCTTTCTTTGTCATCCTCGTACGCGTCCAAATCCTTGCTCCACGTATCGTCATGCTTCGCGAATTCATCCAGTCCTTCCGATAATGCCAAGATCGGCTCATTATCCAATCCACTTCTTCAGCCTCCAAAATGCTTCCTCATCCTTCTTCACTTTGCCCCTTGCTGGTTCCATGATATGCCATCATCTCTAACTACTTATCATGGTAAACTTAATACTAAATCTCACACTCGAAAATCTCACGTATAACTCCACTACAAAACCAACACCTAATTCGCCTCGCTCTCCTTCTCAGATTTGAGTAGATCAAGATGTCGTCGATGCTCCCGATGACAACTCGTTTATACACGTTCATGCACACTTGGTTCATTGACACCATGAAAACTGCTAGTGCTTTGACGAAGCAAAATGCATAATCGTAAACCCAAAGCGTTCATACAAAATCCTTAGCAGTTTCAACTATGTACTCCTTTCACCCTCTCTTAGCGGCAATACGAATAAATTCCTACCCCGTTCTACTTGCAAAATTCTACACGCATTTTAAAAGACCAATGCTTCCTCTCATCAGCCCACTCAACCGCTTTCCACATCCAATCTACTACTAAGCAACTCAACTTTTACCTTGCATCCCTTGCAATTTCCATCAACTCTTGTTCTTGAAATCATTCCATCAACAATTTCCTTGGAAAGGCACTAACTACAACTCCTCTCACTTCTCCTACTTGCTCCATTCATGGTTCTATCCCAAAATAATAGGCAAACCTACTAAATTTCAGGAAATTTTTAGAAAACAAACATGCCTTACGAACAATATCCCCTTTCCATACCTCTCTATGGCATGTTACTTATGCCAATTTCCATACCTTTCACAAATCTCTATTCATCTCCCTTGGCATTCCTAATAGACCTCATACCCACATTAGTTCGTCCACGAACCTCTTTCCTCCCCACTAAGGGTATTCCGACCGTTCTCTCATGGTCACCTACTTAAGCGTGTAGGCGCTACCAAGTCTTCATATGACTACCTCAACGCTCCCGTATAATACGAAACCAAAACTACATCCTGAATCCATCATATACGATCAACGAATCAACCCACGGATAACTAACGACATTTCACGTGCACCAGTTAAAACAAGTCAAACACCACGATACTCAAAAGAAAACTCAAACCCAAAACGTGTATCATTTCAAAATGAACCATGACAACGAAAAATAATCCAAGAAACACCCAATGGCAACCAAAACATATTACGCCCCGCGACATATTATTTAAACCGTGCAAAAGATCGACTTTTCCAAAAGAATATATATCTTTTTTTTATCCATTTATTATTACACATCTATGTGACTCAAACCATCTACAAACAACCTTCTAGGCAATCTCAAAACTCAACCCAAAGACTAGGTATCCCGTGCACCCCAAATAAAATAAACTCCTATTCACAACTCAACCTTGAACCCGACACTTGTACAACAATTCCGACCAGTCCATTGACCTCCCATGACTATACATTCTGAATATTTGAAAAGTACGTTCCGAGTACATAATTTTTTGGCTTTTGAATCACTCAAAAAGCTCTAAAAACGAACAAGTTATAACCAAAAGAATTTTATACTAGTTGTTTTAAACTAAAGAATAAACTTAGTGATTAATGCAATCCTTTTAAATGAAAAATATAATTGTATGTGTAATCTTCATAAACTCAATTTAACCTTGTATAAATAATTATAAATGACATAAATCGGTCAAACTCAATTATATAAACTATGTAGGTAGAAAGAATTTTTTTTACTTCGCTTTATTTCAAAGAAAATCTTTTAGAATTTGTAATAAATAAGTGTTAAAAGAAATCCTATGTTACATCTTGTTTCAACCACGACTCCAACACCTTACCCTTATTTTACCGAATACAACCAACTATCTAACCCTATAATAGACCTAACACAAAAGATTTCATTATCTCAAAAGAAATCCCAAGTTATTTCAATAGACTTAAAACCAAGAACACCATTTTAAAACGTACACGTGAAATACGAAACTCAAAGAATACGCTACAAGACACACCTCAAAAGATTCAAAACGTCGTTGAAACTCCACCAAACTCGAGCTCTAATAAATTGTTTAAACACAAGAGAGTACTAGGTACGTTCAAGTTATAATAACTAGTGAACGACCATATACCATAACCTAACACGTAGTAGTATATATACATCCGCATATATATACCTATCGAATCTCCCAAACATACTCGTTATCATACATGTCAAGTCAATCAATCGCTTTATAGGCTAGTTCTTTTTTTCATACGAGTAATCACCTTCTCACCATCTCACCATGCCACAACAAGGCACAAAACCCATTAACAAAACCAAACCATATCGTGTGACCCCATAATCACACAATCAAAACTATAATCCAAAACACATAACACAAAATGAACAATAGCCATATCATAGGCAGCCATTACATAAACCCATATATTATAGATATACCCAAAATCCACATCTCATCATATACAAGCATGTACTAATCCTCTTTCATGCAATCATACTTAGGAACCCATTGAAGTCGTGGTACTTGTATAACTATGTTGGCCACCATACTTATACAATTACCCTTTCCCCAATGCACTCCCTCCTATGATGACACTTATAAGAATAAATACGACACATAACACATAAATCCATCAACTCACCTAAGCTCATAACCACATAAACAATAAAGTCCAAAACTCCATCTATTAAAATAACATAGTAATACTCTTGGAATACAAAAATCCATAGTCTAGCTAAAACATCATAGACTAAATCCAAAACGAAAACAAATTCAGTTATAAGTCATGTCGCCCGTAAGAGTGGAAACAGCTTGAAATCCTTCCTATCCACCTACTCCTAGTAACTCGAACCACCACACGATTCTTAGGGAACATGACTTAAACATCAAAAGAAAAATAACATACCCCAGGTATGTAAAATAACTCGACAAAAGATAGAAACTACCTTGTACCAAATTATGTACTATAATGTACAATTTATGCAAAATACAACAGTGACTAGCGTGGACGATTATGGTTCAACCCGCACTAGTCACAAACCCGAAAAGAAAATAACATGTGACTAAGTATGAACTTACTATGGTTCAATTCATACTAGTCAAAACATCGTAATAAATAACATCCTAACACATCAATTAATATTAAATGCACACATACTCCTATGATGCCTATATGCAGGGACCCTTAAGCTATAGACTAGGCTACGCGACTAGGCAACCTAATTCTCTATAACCATTGTCTCTAATACCATTCTGTCACACCCCACCATGGCGGAATATGGGGCACGACGTATGGATATCATCACAACAATAGCGTGTCTATAGAGATAACTAAATGATATAAGAAATGTCATAAAATGGTGACACAAATGTCATGACAATATCTCAACAATGTAGGAGTCTAGGTAAGTAGGTAACAGTCCTACCACTTACTCAAGACAAACAATAAACATAAACCAAACAAACATATAGGTGCCAACAGTATCACTAGATAAATAAACAAACAAAGCTAAGAAGGAACGAGGATCTCCTTCTAAATGCATATCCTACGCTCTCCAAATCCTATCCACTTATGTTCTCAAGCTTAACCATAATATCACCTGAAAGAGACACTAAAACACGTCAACAGAAAGTTGGTGAGAGTCATAGGTTTAGACTCCAACACAAGACAAGTCATAAGCTGTGAATACCATAAACCAATAAACATATGGACAATGCGCTACAATCATGTACTAACAACTAGCATTAATCAATCATTACAATTCCAAGGCATCAAGCCTTACCAACAATCACAATTTCCAAGGCATCACGCCTTACCAACAATCACAATTTCCAAGGCATCACGCCTTACCAACAATCACAATTTCCAAGGCATCACGCCTTACCAACAATCACAATTTCCAAGGCATCACGCCTTATCATTAACCATAGGTCCCATAGGCGCCCATACACCTATGTACCTTTCCAATCCAGATCACACACAAACAAGAATCACATAGCAGTTAATCACATAAATGTACACACAAGTCCATCTCAAACCTTAAACATTCACAGCATTAATTTAGAAAATAATTCAACACAGTGTCTCTTCCATCCCATCTGGAAGTCAAAATCAAAAGTAAACATGGGACTATGAAACTCACCTGATAGCTTCTTCACAAGTCCTCGCACTAGCAACAAGCTAACAAACCAAAAAGACGAAATCAATACACGAACCTATCACTAAGATGGCTCATCAACCTATGATGGACATCTAGTCTATTCCCATATAAAAACCTCATTGATAAGCTCTAACCATCCCATTAACATTCCCTAACAAGTTCTTAACTTGATTAAGTTTAATAACTATCCCGTTCATATTTTACACAAATCAGTCCCAGTTTTTAAGTCTCAAAACTTTATGCCAAAAGTCCACTTAAACATACCCATGGTTTCTGTAAAAGGACTATTCATACCCTTACATATGTTGGCTAACACCTCCCACTTGACCTAACCTTAAAGCTACTGTTAAGGCCCCGATATACATATATCTACTTTTGTCATTCCAGATTTCCTGATTTTAAACGTACTAAAAGTTTGTTACCATTAAGGGGTCTTACCCTAAACCACAACCTTATCCCAAGTGCAGATACTTACTAAAATATATAAACTATCTCTCACGTTCGTGAGAAGATCCCAATGCAACCCTAAGTACCCCAAACAACCCAAAACTTAAAAAGAAAACAGGCTGAATTCAAAACTATTTTGACCACCGACTGTTGTAACCTGTTTTTGACCCGCTTCCCGACCTCCAATTTAACTCTAGTTTCTTGCATTGGAAAGCCACTTCAAATAGCTTTCCAGGGATATGTGGATCGCAAAATAAAAGTTTGTATAACTCCCAATATGATCAAAACAATTGACTCAAAATTCTGCCCAGTTTTTAAAAACGAGTTTAACAAAATCAACCTCATTAATAAACCCTAATCCCTCTAATTACAAGCCCAAATTTATGTAATCATCATATTATGGTTAATAAAACATTAATTTACTGTTTTTAATTTAAACCCTAACCTAAATCCATCATAAGATGATTAAAAAAATCATAAAAACAATTTAATTGAAAAGGGTTTGAAGATTTTACCTTAGATTTTTTGGAAAACAAGATTTTTGATGAAGAACCCTAATTTTCTCCAAGGATGTCGATCCATACTTAATCTCCAGGGATTTTATGAAGTGTTTTGATAAAAATAAGGCTTTATATAGTTTCCTAACAAGTCCTTGGCCCATATACAAAAGCCCGGTTCCCTTTTTCCTTTTTTTCCCCTTTTCTTTTCTTTGGTGCGTCTAAACCGACCCAAACACCCCTAATTTCGTTTTTTTTATTTTTATTATTTAATATTATGTTATTAACATTACCTTAATTTACCTTAATTTATTTCAGCTCCTAAAGCCTCCAAAACCTCAAAACCGTAAAACTAATCAAATTTTACGCGTTTTACCGTAAAAGTCGTAAAATATACACTTTTATAAAAATATCAAATTTTGAAATAAACTTTATAACTAAGTCCTAAATGACTTAAAACCATCCCGAAAAATATTCATATGACTAAACACCTCATCCGAGACCTCTAAATGCTAAACCGTAAATCATAAAAATACGATTTTCTATAATACATATACGTATGCGTAAAACCATTACATATCACCATAACACTTCATAGTCACTACCATGTGAACTCATGAACATGAAATCATCACACATCATTTCACTCACAAGGTACCCCGTACCGGAAACGATATCCAAACCAAAATCTATACACACCAATAAGCACATAAACACATAAAGACACGTAACTAGCACAAAATAAAACTAAGTGACGAACCTCAAAATCAGGGTTGTCACACTAGGTTATGAGTGATGTGTGGTTTGGGTTTAGGCCACGGCAAGAGAGAGAGAGATAGGTAGCTTTTGGTGATCTTCCAAGTACATCATAATCTTACATGGGATTTGTATGGTACTAGGTTTAATGACATGATGTACATTTGCCTCCTCAAACCCCCTCCTAGCCGTCACATATGTGGAGTCAAGGGGACAAAAGGGGTGTTTGAATGTGAGGTTTAAATGTGGTGATGTACATGTTTAGGTAAAGTCAAAGTGTGTTTGAAAAGGTTTCAAGGTAAGTATAAATGTGTAGGTATGTTATTTTCGGCTAAGGTAGTAGTATAGGATAGTTTTTAGTTCAATTCTAGTGTTCTTGTGTAGTTACTAGGAGTCTAGGTGTTATATTGTATGAGTAGGTTCTAGTCCATGTCGATTTGGTTAGGTTTAGGGTTTTTGAGTGAAAGTATAGTCTAGAATAAATAAAAGTATAGTTTAACTTATTAAAAGTATAAGATACTTAAATACTTGTTATAATTTTGTTACATACAAAATTATATGATGACAATAGCTTTTGTTGACTGTTGAAACACTTAAAGTGTAGAGAAAATATATAGTATATATATATTTTGTAGTAACATGATATAAAATAAGTAGTATTAATTGTGATCATGGTTTTAGGTTTTTAAAATCCTAAAATGATGCATGAGTATGCACATAAGTTTACAGGTGACTTAAAAGTCCCATAATGATGTCTTGTGCTCTGTATCTCACACAGTGTAGCCATACATAAGATTTGATAAAATGTGATATGTCTGTATGCTCATAAAGATGTAGTCATACATGTTATTTCTTGTGATCCCATGATTGAATATTCACAATCATAATGTATTCATCAAGTTTCTTGTTGCTCAAATGTTTCAACTGTTCCAGATATGATAAATGCTCAAAGTTTCAGTGATAAAAATGATGTATGCTCATGAATGATGCATATGATGGTGCAAAATTTATGCAAAGGTGACTATATATATATATATATATATATATATATATATATATATATATATATATATATATATATATATATATATATATATATATATATATATATATATATCATGAGGTGACGTATACAATGATGTCACAGTCAAAACCTGAAATCTATAGGTTTTATAATTATTACAAGGGTTTGTTTTGGTTCAGCCGTCATCGAGGGGGGTGTTTGGTTGTTTCGACAGAAAGACCAACCGAGGGTGTTTGCTTATGAGGTTAACACACGCAGGTGTATTGGTTTAAGCATAATACCCACTAGGTGTGTTTAGATCTGCTGATGTACTAGCCGTTAGGGGCATTCAGATCTGCTACTAACTACCGCAGGGGGTGTTTGGGACTACTAATAAGCTTTAGAAAAGGGGGTGTTTGGATCTGCTTTTAAGAGCAGCAGAATAAGGGGTGTTTGGATCTGCTGAGATGTAGCAGAAAGGGGTGTTTGGGACTACTGATAAGGTGTAGAAAGCTGTAAGAAGAGCGTTTTGGACTGCTAATGACGATAGGGGTGTTTTAGGTTGTTGATTTATAGATTTGGGGTACGTTTTGACTTGGGCAGAAATCACCCTAAGGTAATCTTGCCACTGACTCCTTAAATCTGCCACCGTTAGTCTTAATTTGCCACCGTTACTTAATCTAACCACTGCTGCCCTAAAACTTGCCACTGTTAGTTTAATATAGCCACTGTTAGCATTAAAACAGCAACCGTCAGTTTAATACAGCCACTGTTGGAAAAGAGAAAAGACGAGAACTTAAGTGAGGCCTTATGTCTCATGTTTCCCAACGGGAAACATGTTTTAAAATGGGGTTAATAACAAATATACTTTAATTAACTATTTTTGGAACCTTCTAAATTATTAAATAAAATTAATAATTTATTTATGAGCAAGACTACAATTATATGTTTTATAACCATCGAGGGTACGCGTAAACAATAAATAAACGACACACACATATAATCACTGTCATGACAGTATATATAAATAATTAAAATACTGTGATCTAATAATAACGAGAACAAACGTGAGAGTAATTAAACTGCATACATTTATTATTTGTGCATATACTGAGGCCTACTCAATTACTTAGGTATTTGTGTACTGTGTGCGTTGTGACTCGAATAATTCGATCATCCTCGATCAGTATTATTCAGGTGAGTTTATAGCTCGCATTTAAATCTTGTTTATGTTTTACAAACCCGCGAGGGGGAGACATGCTATAAGTTGTTTTGACTATATGATTATCATTATCGTGAGTTCATACCCCATATTTTTAGTTTAAAATTGATTTATAAAAGTTTTATAATCACTTATTGAGGGAGGTACATGCTTGGTCGCAAACTATTTATAAACTTGTTTGGTTGGAAATAAACTATTTATAAACTGGTTTAATTGTTATGTGCTCATTTGTGAGCTCCATTAATTGTTTAGTTGTATACCCATTTAGTTTTAATTTATTTGTGTAATTTTGCATTTATGAATGCTACTACTTAAAGTTTATATGGTGTGTTGTTCAAGTTACATTTATTATAAGTACCATCATGATCGATTATTGTGGTTAACTCAAAATGTAATAAAATATACAGATTAAGACATGGAGGGTTACTCCAAACATCATCAATGGAGGGTTACTCTTGATGACAATAGTGGAGAGGTACTCCGAACATCATCAATGGGATGGTTACTCTAGATGACAATAGTGGAGAGGTACTCCAAACATCAACAATGGAGGGTTACTTTCGATAACACAATGGAGAGTTACTCCGAATATCAACAATTGAGGGTCTATGTTATGTGTCCAATCCGTAGAGATTTATGGAACTCTATTATTATCGTGAACATCTATTTTATCAATAAACTCTGTTTTTTATCAGGAAACTTTGTCTTTATTAGGATCTCTGTTATTATCAATAAACTATATTTTTATCAGGGAACTTTATCTTTATTAAGATCTTTGTTATCATCAATAAACTCTGTTTTTATCAGTAAACTTTGTCCTTATTAATAATCGCCGTTATTATAAATAAACTCTGTTTTATCATAAAGTCTGTTATTATTAACAAACTTTATTTTCATCAAGAAACGACTTTCGCCAAGAAACTATGATTTTTAGACTTTTATATTTTTACTGCAAGGTACAGTGGTCGACATAAACTCCAGTTTTTCATAAACACCTTAAAAACAAAACTCTATTAAGTCACCAACTTTATGTGGACATTTTAAAGCATGTTTTTTAGGTACTTGACTATATGGACTATTTGGAGTCTACTATGTGGTTTTGGCATGTAGAGGTCGTTCTCTGATCAAGCTCTCGATTACTCATGAAGCCGCAACCTCCCGAAGCCAGTCTTCCGCTGCAGTGAATTTGGGGGTGTGACACAGGGGATGTCAAACCCCAAATTTTACTTTTCACAATATTAGTATTTACTTTACCGATACGTCAGATGTAATTAGAGGTCCATGATAAAGGGACTTTAGCAAATGAGTTAACATAGTGTCAATAAACATATTAGTAAAGCATGTAGTTTTAAAACACTTGTTTTCCCATTTTAGCATATATCCCCTCATGGGTTCTCGAAACATTTAGAAAGTAGCACAAGTGAGGCTATGAACTCACCCTTTAATTTATAGAGTCTGAGTTACTTCAGCAATATTAAACTGAGTTTTAATAGCTCGGTCTCACAACCTGAGTTTAACACATAGGTTATATACAAAAGCTTAGTCATAATTTCAAAGTTTTATGTTATTGCCTAAGGTTCTTATATCAAAATATCATATCATTTTTCGGGCCATCATAATTCAAAAGCCATCCTATTAACGTTTCAGGAGCGAAGGTACTTTAAATCATAAACCCAACCACTTAGTCAGAACGTAATATCGAGATGGACATCTTAATATGAAACTCCCTACTAACATGATATGTTTATAAGTTTTTTCAATTGATATGTATAATATGTATACTTTTCATAATATATATTTTATACTCTTAAGTTCCAAAGTTGGCAAAACTACCTTTTAAGTTTATATAACTTTAGAAAAGATATTTCATTATAAATATTAGATCCATTAAGTTTTATAAATGAATGACCCTTAGAGTTTATTTAATTTGGAATATCTACACTTTTAACCCTTTAAAGTATATAATTTAAGTATTTTCATTTTCAACCTTCTAATATTAACATTAATGTTTAAAACTTTACAATTTCAATCCTTATAGTTTTAACTTTCCGAAAATGACACTTTTGGCCCAAAATGTTTAGAGTTTCAGAATTTACAGTTTTCACCCTTGAAGTTGTATATACTTACATAACAAGCTCAAATTTGTACAAAGAGATCTTGAAACTTAAAACAAAGTTTGAAAATATATTTCTAATCATAATGACATTACTTTTCCAAGATTATAGCTTTTGAAATGGATTTAACTCATTATTTTATGTGAATTACAAATCTTGGGTTTTGTGATATCTTTTATTTAGAAAAAAACCATATTTTATGATTTTATGAACTAAAGCTTATTGAAAGTGCCTATTTAAATTATAATAGCTTATTAAAGGTCTATAACATAAAAAGGAACTTATAGAACAAAGTGATGACTTACTTTTTCAAAACACATCAAGGACTTATGAAACTTCTTCTTAAGCTTGCTACTGCTCTTAGGGACTTCTTAGGACTTCAATAGAGGTGGAAAAACATAATGAAAGGTCTTGAGGTAGGAAAATGGAGGATGAAGAAAGAATGAAGGAGTTCACCCCTATTTATATTAGTTTTTAATACTTAGCCTCTAAGGAATGGGTATGAACGTGTAAGATCAGTTAGGAGGTAAATAAGGCTTGCTAAGGATGACTCATAAGGTATATGAGTGAGTCATGGAAGCTAGAAACTAAAATATCGAAGGTAAAAGGGTGAAATGAGGAAACGACATAGAAAAAGGAAACAATGCCATGTATTGTACACAAGTACGCGAGGAAGCAGCTTAGAGGGCATCTAGATGGCCTAAAAATCTCAAAATATCTATCCTTGGTTTGAATTTGAGAGGGAAATGAGTTTGACTGAGTTTTGGGAGGGAAAAACATAGCCGTATTAGGTTTAATGTTTTGTAACTTTGTAACTTTGTAACATTGTAATTATTGCGATTAAAGGTTTAGGAAGGTGATATGTGATGGATTAAGGTGTAATTAGGGTTTACATAATGTAATTAAGGACTTTAGCTCATTAGGGTGATGGTTTATAAGTGTTTGTTCTTGAATTAGCAAGTAGAAACCATAACTATGTTCATTTGGTTAGGTATAGGGTTCAATCCTTGTTATGGCCATCCTATTAGTCTTTCCTACTTACCTAGACTTAATTAGGTCTTATAAATTATGATTAATGTATGTAAAGTTGTATAATATTGGTAATCAAAGATATCGTGTAAGCTTAATGCTTTCTAGAGAGGAAAGTTTGAGAGAAAAGTGAGAGAAAGATGCGTAAAATATAATGTAAAAAGTAAATCAACCAACACCATTTCCATCAAATGAGAGTACCAATCACAGAAGATGGGCTTGGGCCTCCAGTCCATGACATGCCATGGACCGGGTTTGCTAAATGTTTAACAAGTAACTAAACTACGAGCTATTAACTATATTGTTGGAGTGACCGAGTCTTCTAACTAGGAAAAATGTATTTCCAACAATCTCCCCCTATGGGATGTCACTCCAAATTACCATGTCCTAAACCATAAACTTTAGGTTTGTGTATGGAATCCACTGAGAACTGTTAAAATGGTAGTTCCTGCTCATTGGGAGGTACCAAATAAATGACTACTTTAATCGGGATTTTGAGCATAAAGATTCCACTAACTTGTAAAAAGTGGGCCTAACCATTTGGGATATGGTAATACATCTAAGAAATTATTCTATCGAACGTACTCCCCTCTGGATAGCATACTATAGTAGATCTTTTCTCTTGAGCTCGTAGTCCTTTCTTTTTCTTCTTGTGAATATGTTGTGGTAATCTTTAGGCATTAGGCTTGAAGCATGTTCTTTTTACTTTGACTTATATTGTGATTATACGAGCTTCTTGATATCATCTTCACGTACGACCTTTGGCTTCTTGTGATAATTGCCTCTTCGTGACTTCTTTACCTGACATACTTATACTTTGTTGAATTCTTGAAAGGTTCAGAGTTTAATACAACGGAAGACTTTATGTTGAGTTTTCTTGAACTTGCTGAAATATTTGGTGCAGAAAATAT
The DNA here is from genome assembly GCA_025667525.1 of Glebionis coronaria. Classification (NCBI taxonomy): domain Eukaryota; kingdom Viridiplantae; phylum Streptophyta; class Magnoliopsida; order Asterales; family Asteraceae; genus Glebionis; species Glebionis coronaria. Next base: position 251,752 of record JANFOE010000636.1, on the reverse strand, counting down.
AAGCATGTGGGGACGACTTCTTTTTCAGATAACACGCCGCGATGCCACCTTCTCGTTACGCTACATAAAATAGTTAGCAACAAATCTTAGGCATGTGTTGGGCCTATGAAAGTTTAACTATGGCCCAGTCTAGATTTGTTTAAATTAGACTAAGTGTTACTGATTGCTGAGAGGACCAGCGACAGAGACCAGACCAGCGAAAGGCAAAGCCTCAGCTGGCACACCAGGAACATTCAAGTCAAATACAACGTTAGAGAAGTCGAAGACAATCTGAAGTCATACTTACCAGCGATTATGAATAGCTGGGATGTAGAAGGAATGTGCTGGTGTTCAAGGATCTTTAAGTTAACAATACTTAGAGATCACTTAAGAACCCTAGAAGTCTGATACAAGCAAAGCTTGTCCAATCCTTTATAGTTTAGGCGGGAGAATCTACTAAGTGTTTTGAGCGGGACAAAACAAGAGATTCAAGATAAAGCCTAGTACGACCTAGTGGGACAAAAGGTGAACAGTTGGCAGAACTGTTCACCTAAAGTTGTTTAAAGGTATGTCTCGATTTGGACATGCATTTAATACGTTGTACTCTTCCATTCAGAAGATGACACGTATCAACTACTCCCACTAAGGAAACAACCTCGTACAACCATAAATAGGAGTGAGAAAGAAGAGTTAATGCAACCCTTGTGCTTGGATAAATTATTTAAGTTCTTTCTCTCTTTGGAACCACTGAGCCCTCTGCTGTCTACCAGCGTCTCTTAGGTTCCCTTGTAAACTTGAGTCTCGAATCAAGTTTACTTGTTCTAGGGTTCAATTCTTATTGTCATTCAACGGGTGTATCCATAGCACTTTGTAATACTTTGTTTATAATAGTTAATAAAGCATTACGCGTTTGAAAAGTATTTCGTTGTGTTTTAGTGTTTATACGAGTTATAGTTTCGACAATTTTTATATTAACGGACTTTTAATTGGTATCATAGCGGTTTGATTTATAAAACATTTTATAAACCGTTCTTGTTTTTAAAATCAAGATCCTAATATGACTGAAACTATGCCTCCTATACCACCACCCTTTGGTCAAACCAGTCAAGGTACCACTTCGACCAACGCATCAACCACCACAGCTACTACCATGCCTACACCGGTTGTAAGCACTAGTAATAATGATGATGACCTTCCCAAACTTCTTGATGTTCGTGGGGGGTCACATTTGTCTAATGTTCCAGCGTTTGATGAAGAATATTTTTCAAGTTGGAAAAGTGAATTTCTTATATATTTAGATGGGTTAGAACCTTTCTTGATAGAAATATTAGAAAATGGTCCCTATGTACCATTGGCCGTTCCCTCTACCCCTTAGAGACCCATCAAGAAGCCTGTTAAGCATTGGTCTCCAACGGATAGACGTCAGGCTAACCAAGACAAGAGACTCAAAAGTATCATAGTCTCTTGCCTACCCAAGAACATTATGAAGTCCATCATCAAATGTAACTCTGCTAAGGAGATATGGACCGAGTTAGTTCTAGGGTAAGAAGGTCCAGAGGGAACAAAAGAAACCAAAATCCAAGCCCTTAGACTTACGTTTAATGCTTTAAAGCTTTGGAAATAGAAACTGTTGCTCAAACTTATACTAGGCTTAAGATTTTGCTGAATGATTTGGGAAACAATGGAGTTGTTCTACCTAAGGCTAAGGTTAATGCTACATTTGTCAATAGTTTACCTAGAAAATCGCTTAGCCTAAACCAGACCTTAAGAGCAAATAATGCTATCAAAAATGATACTTTGGCCCAACTGTTTGGAAGATATAACTATGAAAAAGGGCTAATTGACTCCATTTACAAATCAAAGACTGATAGGTTTACCACCAATATCACTGGTTCAAAAGTTCTTGTTGCTATCAATTCTTATCAGGACAATGACTCTGACATAGAAGAGGATACCAGAAGCAGTCAAGAATTTCTTGATGAATTACATGCTGAGTTCCATGACAGAGCTCTTCTAGCTGACCAAAAGAGGTACTACAAGAGATCAGGTAGAGTTGGAGCTGCTAAGGTTGATAAATCCAAGGTGTCATGCTACACTTGTGGAAAGGTTGGTCACTTTTAGAAAGATTGCTGGTCAAACAAAACCTCCTCTACAAGCTTTCCATCATCCATCAACAATCACAGCAGCAAGAAGAAGTTTTCTACCTTACCTTTCAAGCAAACTTACCACTCTGACTCAGACGGAAAGAAGGACTACAAAGTTAAGTACAAAGCCTTGAAAGCTGAGCTGATGAAACTCAACCAAAAGGCTGAAGAAGAAAAAGGATGTTAAGAAGACTAAAAAAGGTCTGATTGATGCTTCATTTGACTGGGATAATGAGCCTCTTACATCTGAGGATGAAGGAACTACCACTGTCAAAGCTTTTATAGAAGTCGCTGATGAAGAACCTGTTGTGGGAAAGAGTGAAGCAAGATCTGGTCAATAGGTGGACATCACCATGAAAAAGGTACAAAGATTGCTTTCTATGCCTGAAGGTCCTGATAGAGACCATGTCAGTGAGTATACCTTAGTTGACCTTCACTTTGTGGAAGAGCAAAGAAAAAACATGTTAAACAAGTTTCATAGTCTTACAGCAGAGTTAAATCTTTGTCAATCTGAGTTAACAAATCTCAAACCTTTTGTGAATCTTGCAAATCAACTTCAAAATGAAGTAAGAAAATTGTCCATTGAAAATGATTCTTTAACTGATGAAAACACTGAACTCAGAAGAACCATTGAAAAATGGAATTTGACTCAATCCACATTGGAGGAAATAGTTGTTGAAGCCATACCAGGTGATGTGGTTCAGGCGATTGGGGGAAAGGGTAGATTCAAAAATCATATACCTGTACCCAAAGTTAAATTTGTCCCTTAAGATGTTTCTTCTCCTTCTTCCACCTCTGTGGATGAGATAAACTCTGAAAAGAAATCAGAGGCACCAGCTTTACCAAGACTCGCTGGTGCTAACCCATCTGAATCCTTGCTTGGCCCAAAACCTCCAACCAAAACCCCAGGGAATTCAATTCTCAAAGTCGCTGATAAAGCGCACAAAAAGGTTTTTGTGGCCAAGGACTCCACCAAACCCATTCCTCCCCCAGAAGAGCTTTCACCCACCAAGAAACTTCTCCTCACCTTGATGGAAGAAGTAAAGGGGTTGAAAGAACAAATCAACCCAGAGTCAACAGTCCATCTGTTAACTCTCTTGGTGAGGGATCAAGTATCTCTAAGGGGAGAGCTTTATTCAGGCCTTGCAAATATTACGGTTTCAAAAATCATTCTTCCGAGGACTGCTCAAAGAAACCAAAATGTATCACATGTGAGTCTACTGAACACACCTCCAGAGAGCATGAGGAGACTATTGTTGTTCAAAGAACTAGAACTCAATTAAGGTCTAAAATTCCTCACAGGCCCTCTAGGAGACATGAGCCCAAACCCAAAGATAATTCTCAGGGTTACAGACCAAATCACCCATGCAAGTACTGCGGCTTTTTTGACCATCACTCTGATGAGTGAGAGCATTATCCCGGATGTAACATCTGTGGAAGTATGCGTCATAAACCCAAAGGCTGCAACCAAAGAGGGGGAGAAAGGAACCAGATAAGAACAAATGTCACTGGTCAGCGACAGAATGGACCCACTAGAAAGTGGGTTCATCATCGAAACTAATCTAGATCTGTTATATCTATGCATGCTTACTTGAAGAAATCTGTTTGGTATCTGGATAGTGGGTGCTCCAGACACATGACAGGGGTTAAACAATATCTGCATAGATATAAGAAGGAGTCTGGTCCAAAAGTAGTCTTTGGAGATGACTCCTCAGGGGCTACTGAGGGATATTGCTCAATGGATTGCAACGGTATAACCTTCACAAGGGTCGCTTATGTCAATGGACTGAAGCACAACTTAATGAGCATTAGTCAACTCTACGATGCTAGTTTCAAAGTTCTGTTCACTAAGACCCAAGGAACAATCTTCAATCAAAATGATGATGTTCTTCTTATTGCACCTAGAAGAAGGGATGTGTATGTCATTGACATGACATCATGTCCAGAAGGGAAGAACACCTCTCTCTTTGCCAAAGCATCTGATAGTTAAAATTGGCTATGGCATAAGAGACTCTCCCACCTTAACCTTAAGAACATCAACAAACTGGCCAAGAATGATTTAGTGGCTAGGCTTCCCTCTCTGACCTTCACCAACGACAGACCCTGCTCAGCCTGCGAGAAAGGGAAGCACCACAAAGCCTCATTTAAGACAAAGCAATCATTCTCCATAAATAAGTACCTCCATCTTCTTCACATGGACTTATTTGGACCAGTAAAACCACAATCCCTTAATCACAACAAGTATACACTAGTCATTGTAGATTAATTATCCAAATTCACATGGGTATTCTTTCTCAAAAGAAAGAGTGATATAGCTGAACGAATAATGTCTTTCATCAGAGAAATAGAGAACTTCAATGACTGTAGAGTTAAGGCTATCAGAAGTGATAATGGCGCTGAATTCAAGAACCATGCCATGGAAGCTTATTATGATGAAAAGAGAATATCACAGAACTTTTCAAACCCAGACACCCATGAACAAAATGGTGTCGCTAAAAGAAGAAACAGCTCATAGAGGCTGCTAGAACCATGCACAACGAATCAAGACTTCCAAAACAATTTTGGGGTGAAGCTGTGAACACAGCTTGTTACACACAAAACAGATCTATCATTGTGAAAAGACACGGTAAGACCGCTTATGAAGTGTACAGGAAGAGAGCCCCTGATGTAAGCTACTTCCATTTCTTTGGTTGCCCTGTTTTCATTCATAACTATAGAGATCACCTGGGAAAATTTGATGAAAAGTCAGATGATGGATTCTTTGTTCGCTACTCTCCCACCTCCAGAGCCTATAGAGTATTCAACATTCACAGGCAAGAACTAGAAGAATCTATTCGTGTCACCTTTAATGAATCAGATGCTGTCATTACTCACACCAACACAGAAGAATGTGACATTGATTTCAATGAAGACAAATCATATCTAGAGGATGATTTATCAAATCCGAAGGAATCACCTCAGGCAGGTCACAAGGACTTTCCATATGTTCATGCATTTGATCCACACTCAATCTCTGACATCACTCCAGAGGTTGAAATTACTGAACCTATCACTCCACCCACAGTAGTGAATGTTGATCTTATCGAACCAATCTCTCACCTAGATGAAGACATTATGGATGAAGAAATAACATGTGAAGATCCCTCAGCATTCATTGAACCTGCAGTGACTCCTGAACCCACAGAGACTCCTGCTCCTCAATCCAAATGGAGTAGGAACCACGATATTCTTCTAGTGAATATTCTTGGTGAAGCCTCTAAGGGAGTCACCACAAGAGGCAAGTTGAGATCTCTGGAAACCGCCTCAGCGATTAAATGCTTTTTCGCTGATTTTCTCTCTGAAGATGAACCTAAGAATGTGGCTGTTGTGCTTCTAGATGAAGGGTGGGTTGTTGCCATGCAAGATGAGTTGAATCAGATCAAGAGGAACAAGGTGTGGACTCTGGTAAAAGCTCCAGCTGGAAAACAAGTGGTTGGAACTAAGTGGGTCTATAGAAACAAGAGGGATGAAGCTGGCATGATTATTAAAAACAAGGTTAGGCTTGTGGTGCTGGGGTACAATCAATCTGAGGGTATTGACTATGATGAAACGTTTGCACCAGTAGCCAGATTGGAAGCTATCAGAATCTTCCTAGCCTTTGCAGCTTATATGGGGTTTACTGTATACCAGATGGATGTGAAGAGTGCTTTTCTAAATGGTAAGATTGCAGAGGAAGTATATGTCTATCAAGCCCTTGGGTTTGAAAGCAGTGAGTATCCTGATCACGTCTGCAGACTTCACAAAGCACTCTATGGGCAGAAACAAGCGCTTAGAGCCTGGTATGAAACCCTATCAAAATTCTTACTTGAAAATAAATTTGTTAGAGGTACCATTGATCAAACCCTGTTCACTTATAGGTCCAAGGGTGATGTCATTTTAGTACAGATTTATGTGGATGATATAATTTTTGGTTCAACCAATATTACCTTGAGCAAACAGTTTGCCAAACTTATGACCAAAAAGTATGAAATGAGCATGATGGGGGAATTAACTTTTTTCTTGGGTTTTCAAATCAAACAAATTTCAAAAGGAATTTCTATTTGTCAAGAAACATATGTTAAGGATTTGCTCAAGAAGTATGATATGTCTGATTGTGCATCAGTGAATTGCCCCATGCTTCCTCCCAACAATTTAGGAGATGATGACTCAAGGGTCTCTGTTAATGAGACCTTATATGGAGGCATGATTGGATCACTGATGTACCTCACAACAAGCAGACTAGACATACAATTTGCCACATGTCTCTATGTTAGGTACCAAGCTAACCCCAAGGAATCCCACCTTGTAATTGTCAAAAGAATTTTCAGGTACTTAAAAGGATCTCCCACACTGGGTCTCTGGTATCCAAATGGATCAGGCTTCGACCTCAAAGCCTACTATGACTCTGACTATGCTGGGTGCTGTTTTGATAGAAATAGCACATATGAGAGTTTTCAAATCCTTGGAGGAAAGTTGGTATGCTAGAGTGCTAAGAAACAAAACTCAGTGGCCTTGTCATCAACTGAAGCTGAATATGCTGCTGCCGCTGGTTGCTGTGCTCAAGTTCTCTGGATGAAAAGTCAGCTGGCTGATTATGGGATCATTTATGAAAAGGTTACCATATTCTGTGACAACAAAAGTGCTATAGCCATCTCCAATAATCCGTTAATTCATTCCAGAACTAAGCATATTGACATCAGGTATCACTTTATCAGAGACCATATTTTAAAAGGTGATATTGAGCTTCATTTTATACCCACTGAATACCAGCTCGTTTATATTTTCACCAAGCCTCTGGCTGAGCCAAGTTTTACTAGGCTGGTTGTTGAGCTGGGTATGCTCAATATTGGTAAAGAAATCTGATAAATGATCTTTGTCTCTGGGCATTTAAGGGAATTGAATTTAAGGAGGTAGTTACATTCCAAAGGGAGTTAATATATTCCCATATTTAATTCAAATGATTGTCCTTCATTGTCAACAACTTTCCCACTTTCCAAGGGGACAGAAAATCACATGAATAGTCAAGGGGCCCAGTGTTTCGGCAACTTTCGATTTTTCTAGGGCCACTTTTCCTAAAAGGTAAACATTTACATTTAATGCTTTAATTGTAAAACGACAAAACCTTATATCAAAACCCTTGACTCATTTTTCAAATATCACATTACTCATTATTTTCACACACACACACTATTCATCTTCTTCAAATTCTTCATTTCTTCCTTCCATCATCAATGACGTCTTCATCAACAAACACCTCGTTCACCGTATTGGCCGCCTCGAACGTAGATTTTGGGATAAACGATGGGAAGATCGCCTTTAACAACTGTGTAGCTCTCTTGTAACGTAACAATACTCTCTACCATCCTTTGTTATCCTTCCTCAAGAACTCCACCATTTACGAAGCCATAACTAGGGAACCCTCCACATGCTACCACCAATACTTGAGAGAGTTTTGGTACAGCGCCAAAGTTGATCAAACCTCATCTCACATCACCTTCAACCTTTCTACACATCCACAACCTCTCACCTTTGATTTCCACACCTTTTCCAAAGTCATTGGACTTCCAGTCAATGAAGGCATGTCCGCTGTGCCTGCCAGTGCCAAAGTGAAGAAGGCTCTGGCTACCCTTCGTCCTCATGATGATGATGACAAACCGTTTACTACCCAAGGCTTCCAAAACAAATCACTGATTAAAGTGAATTACTTCTCACCAATTTGGAGGACGCTGATGCTGTACATAGTGAAATGTCTGGGAGGAAACCAGGGGTCGCATGATTAGCTTAATGGTGCTCATCAAGCAATTTCTTACAGCTTGATTTGGGGGCAAGATATAGGGATCGCCTACATACTTTACACTGACCTCATTGCAAAGCTGTAAAACAAAGGGAAGAAGCATCGACTGGCCACTATCTGCTACACAAGATATCTCTCCCTCCTTATAGAGGATATGCTTGGTGAAACCTACACCAATGATGAAATTCACTCCTTCTCTCCCTATCGCATCACTCCAGGCTCACTGAAGACTCCCTTAGAGGATGAAGTGCCTCTCAGTAGGCATATGATGAAGGTTGCTGGGTTACTCGCTGATGATGGAGAGCCCTTGATCCCTCACAATAAGGTGAATGCTGAAAGAAAAACTGACAAGTCTTTGTCCAAGACCTCTGTGTAGTCCACTTCTCAGCCCAAGGCGCTCAAGGAAAAGAAGAAGAAGAGGAAAGACATCCCCCTTTCTTCTGAAACCCCTTCTGTCAATCCTTCCAAGACGAAGAAGACAAGAAGAACCCATCCCCTTCTCTAGGGGATGTGGTTATAGAGCCTACAACTGACAAACAACCAGAGTCTAGCGTCTCCTTGTCAGCAGAGACGACTAAGAATCATCTCCACGCTGATATCTCTCAGGTATTAGTTCGCCATTTTTGTTCTTGGAGGATCACATACAATCACTCTCAAAATTCTGTAGGAGAGAGTGATGAAGTTTTAGGGTTTGCCTCAACCCATAGAGTGTCTGTGTCTGCACCTAGATCTCTTAGGATTATATGTACACTCTGTCTTCACACTAGGATATGATTCACTTGTGCTCATAACTCACCCCGATGACCTTCACCCTCTAGACTGTGCTCTTTTCCATAACCACTTGAGCATGCTATAGGTCCCGACCTAGAGTCTCTGCACCTCACGTGGTCTCTGGGTCCCCTCATATGAAAAAAAGAGTCCCAAAGGATTTATTCTTTTGGGGGGACTGAATAATCACCCTCAGTCTTCCTAGGGGCAGCGATAAAAGGCGACCTTTAACTTCCATTACATCACAATTAAAAGAGTCCCAAGGAGCAATCCTTCACGGGGAGCTGGATAATCACACCCAACTATCCTAGGGGCAACGAACAGCGACCATTCACCACATAGTTTTCACAAATCAAAAGAGTCCCAAGGAGTAATCCTTATGGGGGAGCAGGATAATCACACCCAGCTATCCTAGGGGTAGCGAATGGCGACCCTTCAACATATCTGTTTCACACTAAAAGAGTCCCAAGGAGAAATCCTTAGGGGGGCTGGATAATCACACCCAGCTTTCCTAGGGGCAGCGAATGGCGATCTATAATTTAATATTTATTTCACACTGGTTACTAACAAATGTCATAACAGGCTCATAATCTTCATGAAGATCAACAGAATGATGAGGCCTATTTCATTGCTGGTGACGTTATGCCTGAGGGGGAGAATTCAGCAACCTCTACATCTGAAGAAGAAGAAGATATGCTCCACCTAAGGGGGAGAAATCACTTAAACAACCAGCACCCTCAACAGAGATCCCAACACCAAAACCCATCAGATCCTTCAACCCCATCACTAAGGTGGCATAGGACAAGGGAAAAGGTATTACCATTGAGGTTCTTGAGATAACCCTGCACTCCCTCCAAGAAGAAGGTGGATCCACAGCCAGACACTCTAACTTAAACAAATTTAAAAGTTCTGATGAACCACCACTAACCCCAAAGCAGGCAAAGGCTCAAATCTTGGAACAAAAGAGTTTAGCAAACATTAGAGCTACTGAAATCAAGAGCAAAGAAGCTCTGAACAAACAACTCTCTCCAGCTATAAAGGAAGCTCAGCTGAATAAGCTCAAAGAACTTGGAGTCAAAAGGAGCAACCATCAAAAGGAATATGAGAGAATAGTGGACCAAAGAGTAGAGCCCGGTCAAATCACCAAATACATATGTTACACTGACAAAGGCAAAAGAGTAGTGATGACCTTATACAGAGAAAATCAAATAACCAACTACAAAGTCTTCAGTGACTTTAAACACAGAAATCTGGGCCTCTCTGAATGGTTAGAAATGCTGTCTCTTGCCCAAGAGAAGACTGGGCCTGGTGCTGCCCAAATAATGAAAAACATTCAAGCTAAGCTGAATTAGGTAAGAGACACTGCTAAAAAGATGAAGGTACCCCTGCCTCCTCAACTATCACAACAACAATCATCTCAAGGATAGAGAAAAAGGAAAACCCAAATGGGGCCTCTGGTATAGAAGCTGTTCACTGAGAATGTTGTGGTAGATGGAATGTACAGAAACCTTGTACTTCCCAAGGAGATCACTAAGCCAGTGGGTGGCCAAGTATATTCAGAACCAGAGACATGAATGGTTTTTATGAATGGAAATTGTGAGTATTGCTTTCAGAGGATGAATGAACTTCATCTGGCCTCAACTATCCAACTCATCAGACTCAAACAGGGCATTCTAAGGAACTGCAAATTAGCTGATGATTTTGAGTTTGAAGTTGAGCTGATCATTAACTCTAGGAGTGACAAAGTTGAAGCTTAGAGAATCTATGACAAAGGCCTCGGTCACTAAAGAACCTTTTATTTTGTTTTATGTTTACACCATTGGGTGTTCTTGTAATAGACTATGTTCTTTATGTTTAATAAAACTCTGAGGTATGTTTGTTAAATTATGTGTATGAAGAAGTTGTGTACTCACTTACAATAATTTTAGACTTAGTAAAATTTATAAACAAATAGGGGGATATTGTTGGGCCAATGAATGTTAAACTATGGCCCAGTCTAGATTTGTGTAAATTAGACTAAGTGTTACTGATCGTTGAGAGGACCAGCGACAGAGACCAGACCAGTGGAAAGAAAAGCCTCAGCTGGCACACCAGGAACACTCAAGTCAAAGACAACGTCAGAGAAGTCGAAGACAATATGAAGTCATACTTACCAGCGATTAAGAATAGCTGGGATGTAGATGGAATGGGCTGGTGTTCAAGGATCTCTGAGTTGACAATACTCAGAGATCACTTAAGAACCCTAGAAGTCTGATACAAGCAAAGCTTGTCCAATCCTTTATAGTTTAGGCGGGAGAATCTAGTAAGTGTTTTGAGCGAGACAAAACAAGAGATTCAAGATAAAGCCTAGTACGACCTAGTGGGACAAAAGGTGAACAGTTGGCAGAACTCTTCACCTAAAGTTGTTTAAAGGTATGTCTCGATTTGGACATGCATTTAATACGTTGTACTCTTCCATTCAGAAGATGACATGTATCAACTACTCCCACTAAGGAAGCAACCTCGTACCACTATAAATAGGAGTGAGAAAGAAGAGTTAATGCAACCCTTATTCTTGGATAAATTATCTAAGTTCTTTCTCTCTTTGGAACCACTGAGCCCTCTGCTGTCTACCAGCGTCTCATAGGTTCCCTTGTAAACTTGAGTCTCGAATCAAGTTTACTTGTTCTAGGGTTAAATTCTTATTGTCATTCAAAGGGTGTATTCATAGCACTTTGTAATACTTTGTTTATAATAGTTAATAAAGCATTATGCGTTTGAAAAGTATTTCGTTGTGTTTTAGTGTTTATACGAGTTATAGTTTCGACAATTGTTATATTAAGGGACTTTCAGCATGGATGAAATGGTTTGTCATTCATACTAATTCGGTAGCGTTTTACCTCCGATCGGTGAAGACCGTTAGACACTATTTGATATTGTAGGAGTAGTGATACACACGAAAACCACTAACCAATATGTAGCCATGAGTTATGATGTAGATAATAATAAGATATACGAAATATAGAAGATGAACAAAGATTAAACAAAAAATAAAAATTAGATTAAAGAAAAAGAAAGAAAGAAAAACAAAGTTGGTGGATTTTTCTAGTGAGAGAAACTAAGAGCTTTCTCTCTCTAAAACAATAAAATGGAAAAGCACACACACAAATGAGGTGGAAATGGCCTTTTTATACTACGTGTAAAATATTAGGAAGGCCTTCCTCATTTATGTGTTCGGGACAAATTCCCATTACATACATAACATAAATTAAGAACTCTCGACACCGTTGAATTTCACTTTCCACGAGCTTCGCAATGGTATATTATATGACCATCACTTTAAATACGGCTAAAGATCTCCCCTTAAGGGGTGGTCATGTAATATGTGACTTCACTTCTTTGTTGTTGCAGACTTTGAAGCTCGTTGTCTTGAGAGTTCCTTAATAGTTCCTTTCATGACTTGTGATCTTGGATCTTTGATCCTTTCCTAGACTTGATCTTTTAACTTTGCCAACTTGTGTTCTTGTGTCTTTCCCCATATACTTATACTTTGCGTTGTCTTGAAAGCTTGTTAACAATCTCCCTTGATGATCAGAGTAGCGGAAGTCTTTGTCTTTATATGTTCTTGAGCTTTCTTCATTTATTAGAGTATGTGGTCTTGAATCACGACTTTTGAGGTTACGCCACCGTTTGCATTCCTCCGGTTTCCCTTTATACCGTACAAGTACTGTACCTATGATTAGGTAAAGTTCAAATAACTTCCTTGACAGCGTTTCCGGCTGTGGTAACCGTTCTCAATACTTGAACATCTCGAAAGATAATTCAAAGTAAAGAGTGAATCATGCAGTTCCATTCTGCAGATTAAGTCGTCAATTCATTTCCTGGAACATGTTTGAATCAATTAAGAATCAAACTATTGTTGCTTTCAAGTTGACACAAGTTTGATTCATATAGAATCTCACAAGTTACCTACCGCAGTGCTGTTTGATATGACACTGGAAGGATTTTCATTAATCATTGTAGATACTAATGAGGATTACTCTAAATGTTCTGGAAAAATCATAAAGGTATTACGTCTAGACCTGGAAAGAGTTTGAATCAAGAAAGAATCCAACCATTGTTGCTTTCTAGTTAACATATGTTCAATTCAAGTGAATCTTTCATATGACCTACCGCAGTGCTGTTTGATGTTAACACTGGAAGGATTTCATTCATCACTGTGAATAATAGAGAGTATCACTCTGAATGTTCTAGAAATATCACAAGGATAGAGCGTTGGACTCGGTAAATTATCGCATGTGTTCTAATGATGAACAAAAATTGATATATGGGATAAGTGTCCTAATGAGATTTTTGATAAATCTCGTTGGCTCTAGACTCTATAAGTGCAAATTTATTTGGTGATCAGAGGCTAGAGCAGACTGCCACCCTTTTCAATATCTAATATCTCGGAGTGAGAAAGTTGATAGAAATGAGTTGAACTCCGTGACAATAAAACAAAATTCCTTTGAGAGAAGCTTGAGTAGGATGGGAAGGGTTGTGCATTGCATCACTGGGTCCATGATGCTTTGTATTCAATACCAGATTCATCTAAGTGATTCTGATAGTAGATGTGTTGACCTGGTTTTTGCCTAAGTTGTATGGAGGGCTACTTTCTTTACACCCTTTATCCTTACATTTCTTTTTCATTCATCAACCCCTTTAATGCTTACCAAGACGTCGTTAATAGCACCTTGTTGTGGTCCTTCTAGTCCTAGCTTAAGTCATAAGTCGACATTATTCCCGTACACTCAACAACTCCATCTTTCCTAAGGACTTCTAAGTTCTAAGTTCACCTAACCACCTTTTGACACCAATACCGTCGTGAATTAATGTGTTGAAGGGCATAGATATCGTAACCAGAAAAACCGATTGAAAAAGCAATCAAGGTGTTAATGAAATTGATGTTTACACCTTGATAGTTTTCTATACCACCAAAACGTTCCCCTAAATATATGCATCATAAAATGAAAGATATTTGCACATATTAGGACGAGAAAGCACTTATATCAAAGATCTAATCCAAAATGACACATTTTGATCACATTTTATCACTATTCTCCCATTAAAAATTGCATGTGTTTGTGAAATTTTTGATATACTAGTGATGTAACATGGAGAGAATAATGTTTCATGAAATTTTTGGAACTATATGTTATGAGCTTTTTATACTCCCGCTCGAAAAAATGTTCTGTTTAAAATGGGGGAGTATATGAGCACCCAATTTTGAAAGAATATGAAAATAACTTTTGAAAATCTGTAGAAAAATTATGCTCAAAACGAAAAAATTTAATTTCCCGTTGTTGAGGAATAATGTACATAAATGAACATTTTCCTTGTGTTCATGAGCTTAAAAATTTGAATGTTTGATATAAGCCCATGACCGAGAAAAGTGAACTTCCCGTTGTTGATGATAAGTCATAGACTTTCCTTTCTTTAGGGACGGGTTATAGTTTGACATGTGACTATAAGCCATTTACATGAGCTTAAAACCTTTGAATGTTTATATCTAAAGCTCATGACCGAGAAAATTTTATTTTCCCGTTGTTAAGAATAAGGTATCATCCGTGACCAACTTTCCTTTCTTTGAGGTACGAGTCACAATATGAAGTAATTGCAATCATTTAGAGAAAGTAAAAATGACATGTTTTGAAAACGTTTGAACTTTCATTCGAGCTTTATGTACACACCCATGTCGTTATTGAGAGACATTTCAAGGAACGTCCATATTATCGATACTGAAAGACATGTCGAGAAGAATATTTTTGGTATTTTGAAAAAAAAATCATTTTTTTATTTTTTTTATTTTTTTCCATGGATATTTACATTTTATTTTATTTTTGTATATACATATTCAAGCTTATCGAAAATAATCCAAAATAGACTTTTGTACAACAGAAGAAGGTGATATCGAATGTACAGAATTAGAACCCTTTAAAGAAGAAGTAGGTTCAGAATCTGATGAAGTACCTGCAATGACAGAAGAAGAGTTTGCACAAATACTAGTGTTAGGAGTAACAAATTTATTTTCAACATTCAGAACAGTTGTAGTAGTGCTGGAGCAGGTTTCAACACTCTTCTTGACGGGAATCCACTTAAGACCAACTTCCTTGAAGATCCTACCCGTTGGTTTCCACCGAAGAATAGATCTAGGAGTAGTGTTCTTTTGCACAATAGAAGACTTATTTTGAGAGAGACTATGTCCTATATTGATCTGCCTTGTAGATTTTTTGTCATTGTTTTTCTTTGCGACAGGTATGTGTCTCCTTGTTGTCTTATAGGATTCTGCATTCGTTCTCCGTGCAAAGGCACGAGATTTAAACTCATAGAGGTATTTCAAAAAGCAGTGGTCATGGTTTCCATGGTGAGTGTCCGTTTTGCACGTGGGGCATACGGGGAATTTGGAATTCAGAAAAGTGCTTGTGTACATAGGTTTTGTTGATCGTTCAGTCCCAATGTTCGGAACAAGACTACTCATTGATGGTTGCCAATTCCTAGGTTGCTGGGAAGGGGTCCTAGGTTTTTGTTGACTACCATTAGGAGTGTGTTGAACTCTAGAGGTTGTTTGTTTACTAGGTTTTGAATATACAGGGTTTACTTTCTGAATGTTCCCTTTTGGCTTACCATCCTCTAGGTTGTTGGTTTGAACAACGTGATTTGAACCTTTAGATTCCTTTGTGGACGTGAGAGTCACATGCTTGGGAGTACTCTTAGGAGTAGTACAACGTGCATTCACATGGTTGTGTTTAGCAAAAGTGGGTTTTCTAAATGGTGGAACATAGAGTGAAATTGCTGGTTTTGGTACACTTGATTGTACATCAGTCATAGGAGGTAACCTAGATTTCACATGAGAAGAATTTAAGAAAGGAGTCGATTTTCCTAAGATAGATGGAGTTGGAACCTTTCGTATTGGGTTATCGAACAACAGATTTCACAACATTAGTTTCCACCGTTTTCCCACCCATGTTTCCAACGAGTTTCTTCAACTCACTTATTGCTATGTCTTTGTCTTGCAACTAAACTTTCAAATCAATGATTTACATTCTCTTTTCGTTCAATTCTCGAAATGATTTAGAGAGTTTTACTTGCAAATTACTGTCAGTTCGAAATTTTCAAAATTTGTTTTGCAAAGCAAGTTCAAGTGACTGACAATGTTTTTGAAGGAAATCACATATGTGTTGAAGAATCGTAAGCTCCTTTTGATTAATGTTTGTTGAAAGCTCAATTTCACGTCACCTCCTAACTGAGCTTGCAACCGTTCGAATGTTTGTTGCATTTCATTATAGGCTTTATCATACAAATTTTTATCATATTTGCATTCATCACATTTTTTGACAAATTTATTCCAAATATCGGTGAATTCTTAATCCTTTTTAATGACATAAGATTCCATTTTCTCTTACGTACGTTCAAGTTCAGTTTGGATGGTTCATTATCCGACACAGAGATATTTAATACAAAGGGGTTATTATCAACACAATCACCACTGTCATTTGCTTTCGAGAGATTTTGGAAATACGTTTTACGTATATAAAAAGTCTCGGTCACTCCAATAATGTAGTTATAGGCTCGTAGTAATGTTAAGTGTCATTTATTACATAGCCCGACCCATGAGCATGTTCATGGGCCGGAAGCCCAAGTCCATTAAGGACTTGGGGTATTTAAACCTCTTTCCACCATGGAAAGAGGTGTTGGTTGTTTATTTCTCACCTTACATAATACAAGTTTCTTTCACTTCTCTCTCTAACTTTCTCTCTCTAGAAAAACATCAACCCTCTTGATTCATAAAGATTATCATTGTTCTACAATTGGTATCAAGAGCATAGGATGAAATAAAGGTTGTTTTTTGTGTTGTTCATGTTCACTTTGGTGTGTTCATGTGTTTTTTATTGATCTTTACCCAAGTTTCAATTTTTTTCGTGTTTTGACTCTCCAGTGCTCCATATATCTTCTAAATACTTTTAGTAGTGTTTTGGGTGTTTTGGGTTGGTTCAAATCACGGTTTTCTTGTCGAAAATCTCATTTTTTGCCTCAAAATTTCGTAACAGTACCGTTATTCCGATCAGAACAATCAGAAAAGGGTATAGGGATTCCAATCAGTCAAATCGGAAAAGGGTTTTACACATTCCTATCTGTATTCCGATCATACATTCCTATCTGTATTCCGATAGGAAGAGAGTTAAGTATTCCGATTAGGGGGTGTATTTTCACATTCCGACCAGGTATTCTACATCATTCCGATTGGTAAGTATTCGGACAAGGTTTCCGATTGGTAAGTATTCCGACAAGGTTTCCGATTGGTAAGTATTCCGACAAGGTTTCCGATTGGTTAGTATTCCGATTGGACGACATTCCGACCAGGGTACCGAATAGCATTCCGATCAGAAAACATTCCGACCAGGGTTCTGTTATCATTCCGATTGGAATACATTCCGACTAGGTTTCCGATTAGACAATATTCCGATCAGGGTTTAAGATAACATTCCGATTGGTTACTTTTAGCATTTCGACGGATTAATTTTGAGACTTACGACACTTTGAGATTTTCACATTGAGATTAAGAAGTTTGGGTATTGGGATAGTATTTTCAACTTAGAGGATTTCGTTTCAAGTTTGTAATCTTTCACAAAAACACGCAACATCTTTGTTTCAACAACATTAAAACACTTAACCTTATTTCATTGTTCGATCATCTTTGATAATCTTTTGTCAAGGGTTCACAAAATGAATTTACATTCTTTCATGCCAACTATGACTTCACTCACCGATATATCGATCATTTCGGGTACCGATACTCGCCCGCCTTTGCTTATCAAAGATCTATTTGAAGCATGGAAAGGCCGTATGAGAACATATATCATGGGCAAACAAAATGGTCGACTTATGCTTCAATCAATTGATAAAGGACCATTAGATTGGGGAGAGGTTACCGTCAACAATGTGACAAGACCAAGGGAGTATCATGAGTTAACCGATGCCAATAAAATCATTGCAGATGCCGATGAAAGGGCTGTTCAGACAATTCTTCAAGCCCTTCCGCCCGATATCTTTCGAATGGTGAGTGAACATACAGTACCAAAGAATCTTTGGGATCGACTTGCGGTGTTGCTACAAGGGACATCTCTCACAAAGCAAGAACGAGAGTGTCAACTGTATGATTTGTTTGATAGATTCACATACCTTCTAGGGGAGACACTTCATGATTTTTATTGGCGTTTTACCACTTTGATGAATGACATGAATGTCTATAATCCAAGGATTGAACAGTTTCAGTTAAACACCAATTTTTTGAACACACTACCCCCTGAATGGAGTCAATATGTGACTAATGTCAAAATGATTCGTGATCTACACAAGTCCAATTTAGATCAACTCTATGCTTTCTTACAACAACATGAGAAGCATGTGATCCAAAACCGAATTTCTCAAGGACATTATCATGAACCAATGGCGTTATTGGCAAACCATCCTACACAGTCATACCACAACTCTCAGCTTGCTTTAGGACACAAATCGTCATATCAACCTGTGTATCAGACACCAAGCTTTCCACAGTACTCGATTCTTCCACCGCCCCCAACATCTTATCACCAACCAGCAACATCATCATCACAAGGAGATTCACACCCATCACCTTATGCTTCACACCAGTATTCACCGTATCAACCTCCCACCAACCTTGCTAGTACCTATCCACAACTTGAGGCTCCTCAACATCATTACTCACATCAAGCAAGTGCTCCAACCAATCAGTTTGTTGCTCAACCAGCATCAGCATTGTACTGTGAAGATGACATCCCTGTCCCTGAATTTAGACAAGGAGATAACCCTACTGAAATCCTTGCTCTGATGTCTGCATATTTAAGTCAAACTTTGAACAAACGAGGTTACCGAGGTTCAGCACCAACTAACAATCAGTTAAGGAACTCGTCTAACTCTCGACAACAGGCAACAATTCAGGACGGAAGGGTCATGGTGCAACCACTTCAAGGGAGATCAAATTCGTCCACTGCTGGTGCACGTTCATCCAATACTAATGCTACAAGGGCTAACAGCACTGGTAAAATGAAGGTGGTTATTTGCTACAACTGCAAAGGGGAAGGGCACATGGCCCGAGAATGCAAGCAGCCTAAGAGGAGAAGGGACGACACATGGTTTAAGGAGAAGATTTACCTGGTGAATGCTCAAGCCCAAGGTCGCGAGCTTGATGAAGAAGAATTGGCATTCCTTGCAGATCCGGGAGTAGCGGAAACTGATGGTCTCACAACAGTCATCACCAACAATGCTGCATATCAATGTGATGATTTGGATGCATATGACTCTGATTGTGATGATCTTAACACCGCCAAAGCAGCTCTTATGGCAAACCTTTCACTCTATGGGACTTATACCATTTTTGAGGTACCAAATACTGCTACAGATACTAGCATTGTACCTTATCAAGTTGAGCAAATGTCTGAATATTCGGAACAGCCTCCGTTGGTTAGTAACTCAATCGACGAGACAAACAATGATAGCAATAACATTGCAAGTCCTCAGATTTTGAGTGAACCACAACCGGGAGCTCTTACGACTATTAATTCGTCTGCTCAACCTGATTTGGTTAGGGTCCCGGCATCTTTACTTAGCAGAATGAATAGTACAATCCTTGAAACCCTTAATGCTAATCAGACTTTATCTGCCGAGCTTGCTTTGCATAAGGACAAGGTTAAAACCTTGGAAATGACTCCTGTGTCCACTACCTTAACCAATCCTGAATTTGATAGGTTTAGGAAAGTTCAAATGGACAATCTGCTAAAATTGAAAGTTTAAGAGCAAATCATTCGAATGAGCTTAAAGAAAAAGAGTCAGTCGTTACTAATTTTCAACAACTTCAAACGGATTTTGAAATTCTTGAGTCCAAACAGCTTGAAATGGAAATTAAGACGTCTGAAAGAATAAAAGAAACGGAAATTAAGCTTTTAAAACAATATGCTGCTTCCCATCTAGTACACTTGTTTCATGCATCATTTAAAGAGTTCAATCTATCACGTCTTATAGACTTACCACCTAACCCGGGGTATGCAAAGCAAGCGCTTAACCACAACCCACGACTTTATGATGCAACAAAGTTAGGATTAGTATTAGATCCGATAGTGTTCTCAAGTGATTCTATGACACCATATGATGAAAAGCAGTTAAAATTACTTTCTACATATCCTGAATATGATTATGCTTCAATGAATGCAAAAAATGCCACAATAGATCTTAGAATTCGTTTTAATACGAAAAAGAGAACTCTCCAAACATCCACTTTCAAGCCGACTAGAGAATGCCTTAGTATAATTCCTACACTTGTCAACTCGGACAAACCAAAGGAAATTCCTAAGAATCTTCCTCCGGTTAGTACGGTAAAGCTCAGCTTGGAAGAGATTGGGCAATACCTTACCGATTTTGACAAGGTCATCTTGGAATGTACGACTTCAACGGCTCAAACCGCTGGAGAATGGGTGTTCGAACACATGAAAACGGTGTTTGAAGAAGCGATCGTTCCGTTTGTGGACCATATTAAAGAAGGAGTCTATGATCTAGCGTGTAATTTAAGTTTTGAAATTGGTGAAGTTCAAAAAGTTTTCAATAAAATGGATGATGCTTATGAACAACACTTAATTGAAAAGGAAAAGATTTTATCATAATATGACTGCTTTTTAGAACATATGGTGTCTCTCGAAGTGATGCAAGTTGTTACTGTTGAATATACTCATGAAATTTCATCTACTGTAATTATTTGTGATGATGTGCATGAATCTGTGAATACTATTGAAAATGTGAATACTGTAGAAAATCATTCTTGTCATGAATCCAACGCTGAATTTTTAAAGCTTAAAGATTCGTATAATACACTTTCAAAAAGTTTTAACGAGCTTCAACAACATTCTATATCTTTTGAAATTGAGAATCAATCTAAAAATGAAACTCTTTCAAAACTAAATGATGGTGGAAACTCCGTTGAGACAAGTGACAAGATGATTCAGATGGTTCAGAATTTAGAAGAAGAGATGATGAGACTTAAGAGAGAATTACTAGAAACAAAAACGGAACTAGAGGCTGCAGAGACTAAGAATCATGTCCTAGAAAATAGAATTAATTCTATACTAGGAGAGCGTGAACAAGTAAGGCAGGGAGACTCACAAATTTCTGGTTCAATAGAAGAACACCTCGCGTTTAATGCGACAGAGCAAAAGTCTTTAATTGACAAACTGAACAAGAAATGTGAGAAAACCTCTGACCTAAAAATTCAGCTCATAAACAAAAACATGGTTTTGGCCGAGTTAAAGGAGACACTTCTTCTCACCCGACAAGAAGTTGTTAATAACTTAGCTACCAATTCTGCACCGTCCTCTAGTGCTCCAACAACCAAGTCAGTAGTGCTTTATGAGAACCCGCTCCATAAGAAAAACCCGGTTACCTACGATGATTATATGAGGAATGCAACTAAGCACGTAGATCTTGTTAGGGATATTTTAGATGATTTGTATGCGTTAGATCCCTCAAGCAGTTACTACTATTCAGCTCATGAATATATTAAGCGTGTTCAATATTGCTTAGCATATTTGCAATACATAGGAAAACCGGGTTTTGCGCTACTCACTAATCGACCCATTGCTGTAACTCCATTCAATAAGACCCCAGGAGCAAAACCGTCATTGGCACCATCAAGTAAGGCACCTTTAAAATCTGTAACTAATGTTCCCTTGGCTTCTACAGGAGTAACTGTGTCCACTAAGGCTAAAGGATCTCGAGGAAAGAAAGATAGGATCAAGCCTTCCACTAATAGGACTGAGAAGAAGAAAGTAGAAGTGCACCCTAGGAACGTTATTTCAGTTTTAAATAAAAAGAATCATGTAGCTAAGACAAAAGGTCCTCTTTATGAGTGGAAACCTAAGCAAAATGTGAATTCTAATGCGAAATGTTGGAATTGTAATGAATGCATGTTTTCTCAGCGTCATGATTTATGCCTTGTTGATCACGTGAATGAAATGCATGCTATTAAGAACAATCTTGAATGGACTCCAACAGGGAAGAAATTTACCCAAGTTGGGTGGCAATGGAAACCCACTGGTAGGACCTTTACTGCAAATGGAACTAAGTGCCCTTTAACTAGGATCACATCAACGGAAGTTAGGTCTAAGCGTCCTTTAAATAGGAACACTAGCACTAAGAAATGGAAAAAGCGCCCTTTAACTAGGTCTGCCCCCACTACTGTGCCTACCAGTGGTAATGTCCCCAGTCAAAAAGTACCTCAGAATACTAGACAACTAGAATCTAAGCCAACCACTAGTAAGAAAATCTGGAAACCTAAAGTTTCGTCTGATAGCAAATCTAAGATAACTGTATCTGTACCTGCTAACTCAGAAGAACAATTAGAATCCGATACATCGTCTGTGTTTGGTAATATTTTCAGGCCGTCCAAATTATTCTTTGGTATTTGGACTCGGGGTGCTCCAAACATATGACTGGAGACCGCTCGATGCTCAAAAATTTCGTCAGCAAGTTTCTAGGAACGGTAAAATTCGGCAACGACCATATTGCAAAGATTATGGGTTATGGTGAATACCAAATTGGGAATGTCACGATTTCAAGGGTTTACTATGTGGAGGGACTTGGTCACAATCTATTCTCAGTAGGACAATTCTATGATTCTAACCTTGAAGTGGCCTTTCGACAACATACTTGCTTCATTCGCGACCTTTCAGGAAGTGATTTGTTAAAGGGTTCTCGAGGGGATAATCTCTATACTTTGTCTATTCAAAACATGATGGCCGCCTCTCCTGTTTGCCTACTCTCCAAAGCATCTAAGACCAAGTCATGGTTGTGGCATCGACGGTTATCTCATCTTAACTTTGATGCTATTAACCATTTGGCTAGAAACGAACTTATTCGTGGTCTTCCGAAACTTAAGTTCGCCAAGGATCATTTATGTTCCGCGTGTTCATTGGGGAAAAGCACCAAGAAATCTTACAAACCTAAAGCTGAAGACACCAACCAAGAACCACTGTATCTTTTGCACATGGATCTTTGCGGGCCAATGCGTACAGCTAGTGTGAGTGGTAGAAAATACATCCTCGTTATAGTGGATGATTTCTCAAGGTTTACATGGGTAAAGTTTTTAGCATCCAAGGATCAAGCACCAGAGTATATCATTACTTTCTTAAAGATGATCCAAGTACGTCGTAATGCTATGTTCGCCGCATTCGGACTGATAACGGCACTGAGTTCGTTAATCAGACTCTTCGAACTTATTATGAAAAGGTTGGTATTTCTCATGAAACATCTGTGGCTCGCACTCCACAACAAAATGGTGTCGTTGAAAGACGTAACCGTACACTTATGGAAGCTGCTCGAACTATGTTGATTTATGCGAATGCTCCTTTACTCTTATGGGCAGAAGCAGTGGCAACCGCATGTTATACCCAAAACCGCTCTATCATTCGCAAACGTCATGGTAAAACTCCATATGAGCTACTTCATGGACACCAACCCGATATTTCATATCTTCATGTGTTTGGTGCACTTTGCTATCCAAATACAAATAGTGAGAATCTGGGAAAACTTCAACCGAAGGCTGATATTGGAATTTTCATTGGATATTCACCCGCAAAGAAAGCTTACCGGATTTATAACCGTCGTCTTGGCAAGATTGTAGAAACTTTGGATGTCGATTTTGATGATCTGACAGCGATGGCTTCTGAGCAACTCTGAACCCGCATTACACGAGATGGGAACCGGTACAATCAGTTCCGGCTTAATTCCCAACAACCCTACTTCTCCATCATTCTTACCACCAACAAGGTCCGAGTGGGATAAGTTATTTCAACCTATGTTTGATGAATTCTTTGATCCACAGAGTAATGATTCTCCAGCATCAGTAGCAGTTGCTCCGATTCCCGTAGTGGTTGCTCAAGATAATGGAAATCTATCCGAGGCAACTATTGTTACTCTTGAACAAGATGTACCATCCCCCACCAATTCTCAAACAACACCTGAATCATCACCTCCACTCGTTCCTAATGATGTTGAAGAGGATCTATATGATCACGATCTGGAATATGCTCACTTACAAGAGCTTCCCTTCTTTGGTTCACATATACCTGAAGACCCTACCGGTACGTCTACCTCAGAGGAAGCTCCTGTAATCGTTCACTCCCGACCACCACAGATTGAAACTCACAACACTAAATGGACAAAGGATCACCCAATCCGCAATATTATTGGTGACATCGATCGACAAGTCTTAACACGCCATCAACTTCAAGAACATGCATTATATTGCTATTTTGATGCATTTCTTTCAGACACTGAACCTAAAAACTGGCAACAAGCCATGACCAAATCATCATGGATTGAAGCCATGCAAAAGGAACTTAATGAATTCCAACGTCTTGAAGTGTGGGAATTAGTTCCGTTACCCAGCAACGTTGAAATCTTGACATTGTTGTGGGTATACAAGGTTAAGCTCGATGAGTTAGGAAGTGTGCTGAAAAACAAAGCTAGATTGGTTGCTAGATGTTACAAACAAGCTTTGGGTATCGATTTTGAAGAATCCTTTGCTCCTGTTGCACGATTAGAGGCAATTAGACTATTCCTTGCATATGCTGCTCACATGAATATGATCGTCTACCAAATGGATGTTAAGACGGCATTTCTCAATGGTGAATTAAGGGAAGATGTCTATGTAAGCCAGCTGAATGGATTCGTCAATTCAGAGTATCCTAATCACGTGTACAAGCTCAAGAAGGCTCTTTACGGATTGAAACAAGCTCCACGCGCGTGGTACGATCTCTTATCGTCGTATCTCATCTCCAAAGGCTTCTCCAAAGGCAAAGTGGACCCCACATTATTCATTCTCAAGGAGGACAACGACATGATACTGGTACAAATTTATGTTGATGATATAATATTTGCTGCTACTAATCAACGTTTGTCTGACCGTTTTGAGAAAATTATGTCCACACGCTTTAAGATGTCGATGATGGGAAAATTTTCATTTTTCTTAGGGTTGCAAATTTCTTAGAATCCCAGAGGCATCTTTATTAATCAATCCAAATTTGCTCTTGAATCCTTAAAGAAATATCACTTTGAAAACTGTGACCCCGTGGATACTCCAATGGTGGAGAGATCCAAGTTAGATGAAGATAAGGAAGGGATAGCTGTCGATCCTAAACTTTACCGTGGAATGATCGGCACCCTTCTCTATCTGACTGCTAGCAGGCCTGATTTGCAATTTGCTATAGGCATGTGTGGCCGGTATCAGGCTCAGCCTACCGAAAAGCACTTACATGTTGTGAAAAGGATCTTTCGGTATCTAAAAGGAACACTTCATCGTGGTCTGTGGTATCCGAAGAATTCCTCTATTGCACTAATTTCATATGCAGATGCAGATTATGCCGGGTGTCAAGATACCAGACGTAGCACTTCTGGCAGTGTGCAACTTCTTGGAGATAGACTTGTTAGTTGGGCATCAAAAAGGCAGAAAAGCGTTGCGATATCAAGTACTGAGGCTGAATTCATTGCTATGTCTGATTGTTGTGCTCAAGTTCTTTGGATGAGGTCACAATTGACTGACTACGGTCATGGATTCAACAAAATCCCGATGTACTGTGATAACAAAAGTGCAATCGCTCTATGCTGCAACTACGTTCAACACTCTCGAGCAAAGCACATTGACATCCGCTACCACTTCATCAAGGAGCAAGTGGAAAATGGAGTGATCGAACTATACTTCGTCAACACTGAGTATCAGCTGGCAGATATATTCACAAAGGCCTTAGATCGAGGACGCATCGAGTTTTTGATCAAAAAGCTAGGCATGAAATCATTTTCACCAGCGACACTTAAGTAGTTGGTAGAAGAATCTGAAGAATAGTACTGGTAAACTATTCTCGAGTATCCTTTGATCGTGATCTTGTATATTATAGTACATACTTAAACCATCAAAAGCAAACTACAAAAGTATAAAACCAAGAAAAACCATAAAAAAAAATATATAAAACCAAGAAAAACCATAAAAAATATAAAACCAAGAAAAACCATAAAAAATATAAAACCAAGAAAACCCAAAAATATTTTTCTTTTTTCAAATCAGGTATGTCTTTTAGTACGGTAATATTTACGGCCTTAGAAATGTCGATCAAAATTGACACGGCGCCATAAATAGAGTCCGTATAAAAGTTGTACATTTTTTAAAACATGCCCATTATGGCTTGTAGTTATTTCAGACTGCAACCCGCTTTTCGTATTAAAGTCACGTATTTCTTTTGAAAACGTTGGCTCACAACGGGAATTAATTTTCTCGGGCAAGGTTTACTTGAAAACCTTGTAAGGGACTAAGTTTACTTTATAACTTGGTCTAACACAAATCAGTGTACATGTCAGTGCACTTATTTTGTTAAAATAAGAGAAATCTTATTGCCCCTAGAATCGTTTTTAGAAAATCATTAAACAGAAAAGGTCTTCATATGATAATTGTCCCATTAAATGCCATGACTACAGCTCTTTAAGTAGAAAACGGGTCACCAATTGAGGGGGAGCAAATATCATATCATTTTGAACATGATCTGGTCTTAATATCATCTTGTCTTAAGTGCATTATGTGAAATGTGTGCCTTGTATGGTGTTTGTTTTGTGTTGGCTTTAGGTTTTATTGGCGTGTCTCAGTTGTCGGGATATTGTATTATTAACTAGTTTCAATAACTAGTTTTTCTTACACAGGTCAAAACTGGGAGGACCAGTTTGCAATTTTTGCAAACATTGGTTAGAAAGTTTGATTTTTTGTCAAAATCTTTCTCTCCCATTCCTTTGTGTATCCCGTCTGCGACATCTCCCACACACCATCACTTATTTCTACCGCCATTAATCCTTGCCAAAACATTGCATCAATTCGTTTCTTGTGCGTTTTTTCTTGCTGTGATTTCTTCTAAGGTAAAACTTCGAAAACATGTGCTATATCTCTTGCCTATGATTTATGTGCTAAATAATCTTTGTTCTTCTCGGTTTGTATCAATTTGATCTAGGGTTTCGATGTAAACTTGATAAACATCATGTTTAAACAGAGGGGATTTAATCGTTTTTATGTAGTATACACTGGTTTTGTATGAATTTGTTTAAAACAGCCTAAAAAACCATAAAAAAGGCTAAGTTTAGATCCACCTAGGAAACTCCGCCCAGATTCCGATGAAGATAAGGTTTAGATTCCGATCGGTTATTCCGATCGGACATTCCAATTGGATATTCAGATTGGATATTCCGATGGCCTTTAGATCATTCCGATTAGGTCGTTCCGATCGGTCATTCCGATCGGTTATTCAGATTAGATATTCCGATGGACTTTTAGATCATTCCGATTAGGTCGTTCCGATCGGCCATTCTGATCGGTCATTCCGATCGGTTATAAAGATTGGACATTACGATTAGATTTTTTATTAGGTCATTCAGATTGGTCATTCCGATCGGTGATTCAGATTGGACATTCCGATTGATATTCCAAATAGATCATTCCGATTGGGATACAAGCATTCCGATCACGGGATTCTGATTGGATAATTCAGATTGGTACATTGTCATTCCGATCAGGACAATGATATTCAGATATGTCATTCCGATGAGGTCATCCCAATTGGGATATTGTCAATCCGATTGGACATTCCGATTTGGAATTTTCAGATTAGAGATTCTTCCTTTTAGACTTTCCGATCATGTAATTTCCAAAGGGTATTCCAATAAGCTAAGTGCCCTTGTGTTGCTAGATTGTTTCCTATATAAGTGGACTTATAGTATTTACGAAAAGATTGTTGTTGCACCATCACTTTAAGTTAGCATGCCTTTACACTATGCAATTGCCTTAGACTATCTAATGATTTCGACCTAGATTGCATTATTATTAGGCTTTAAGTAAATTAGGGCTACTTTCACGAAACCAAGTTTTATTGAAATTAATTAATTTTATCTCTTAAGAATACTTGAAAGGTTTCTTATTACAGAAGTTCCTCTTATTTAATAAGTTGACTCCTCTGTAAACAAAAGAGATAAAAATTACTTATTCAATGTCTTGTGTTTTGTTTCCAGGCCATGGAAGACAAAGTTTCATCATTGTCTTGCCCTCTGATCAAGCCTTCTATTGTTTGGGTTGAGAAAAATGCTACAATTCCTGATGTAGTGGTTGAAACTAAACCAAAACCCACTGTAGTTTTGGTTGAATCTAAACCAAGACCTACTGAGGTGTTAGTAGAAATGAAACCTAGACCTACTGAGGTTCTGGTTATGACAACCAAGATATCCAAATATTTTAAGAATTAATGCTAGGTTGTTATCCATTAGAATAAAATGTCTTTGGCATGTTTGTGTGTTGTTGTATGTAAGGACCTAGTCCATCTGACCATGGTTGTATGTTGCTTCTCTATTATAGGTGGTAATAATTGTTATGTTTTATTCCCTATGCTTCAACTTGGTATAGACTTAAGATATATATTTTTTGTGTATATCATTTGTGCTTATATCATCAAAGCAGGAACCATGTCAATCACCAGAGAACAACAACAACAATCAGACCTCGCATTAGTACCACTAAATGTCCGACTACCACTTGCAGAGAACAACTTTCGTCTGAGAGAGGATTTTGATCCAAAAATTGCTGCTTTCAAAGTTACAATGGACATTCTTGACATGTCACCCATTAAAGATGCACTTAAAGCTACTGCATCAGTTCCTGAAATGTACATTCATGAATTTTGGGCCACAGCATCGATTACCGCCGCAAAGGAAGCATCTAAGATATCGATCACTTTCAACATCAACAGGCAAAATTTTACTCTTGATTTAAATCAATTCAAGAAATTGTTCAAGTTTCCCAAATTAGCAAAAGGAGAAAAGTTTGTGCCCAATCCAAAAATAGATGAAGTGCTTCGAGTAATTAGAGCTCTAAACTATGACGGTAACATTCAACATCTATCTCAGTTCTCCACTGCACGCATTGGTCAACCATGGAAAGCAATCGTCATCATAATAACTAGGTGCCTCACTTCAAAGGCTCGTGGTTGTGACCAACTGAGACCACCTCAGGCTCATATACTTTGGGGCCTATACACTACATCTAAAGTAGATTATGCTCTACTTCTTTGGCAAGAAGTGTGTTACCAATTCACCGGTACCAAGAAGAAATCACTACATCTTCCGTTTCCAAGGTTCACAAAACTTATCATAAAACATTTCATGAAGAGTGTTCCTTCTATTGACAAGCGTGGAAACTTCTTCTACCATACATCAGATGATGACCATGTGTTGGATCAGATGGGTGACGAGAAACATCCCAGTAAGTACTCACTGCTTCCAGCTTTAGTGCCTGACACCATGATCAATGACAGGATCAAGGACAGTGAACCTTACAAACAAATGCTTCTGGACATTGAAACACAATTTAAAAGGGCAAACGCAGATCCATCAGAAAAACAAAAGGGTAAAAGGAAAAAGACTGTTGTCAAACGCCAAAAGACTTCTTCACCCCAAACCAAAGGTAAAGCTAAAGGGAAAGAGCAACTACGTGATGAAGATGCAGATGAACAAGATCCTTTAGTACAAATGTCTGAAGAAAAACAGATGCGCATTGCATGAAAGTTAAGTAGGATGGAGGCACAGAAAACAGGTAGTGGTTCTAGATCAAAAACTCCTGTCGAGTTAGCACTGGAAGCTTTTGGAGATCCAGACGATTCAAATGATGAAGAGGAACAAGATCTCAGACTAGAGGAAGAACTCACAGACCCAACAAATCAAGATGATGACAACGTAGATGATTATATCAACTACGATTATGAAGATCAAAATTTAGAAGGTGGAACAGATATGGAAACAATTCTGTACGAGGACGTCAATCTTAGCAAACCACTTCCACCTCCTTCATCATTAATAGCAGCAAACGATGCTCATCTGACGTTGTTTCTGATTCAACAACACATTCCCCCTCCACCACCAGTCTTCCGCACTGTTGTAACAACCGTCCCGCCGATTGAACCTACAATCGAGACCATTCAACCTGTATCAACCACCAGCCCCGTAATTACACCCACTCTGTCACCGGTCATCAATCAACCTGTATCAACCACCATCCATGTAATCACACCTACGCCGCCACCGGTCACCCATCAACCTGTACTAACCACCACCCAAGTGATTACAACGATGCCTCCACCGATTGTCGATCCTCTTGTGCCAACAACTGCCCCAGTGATTGTACCAACATCGCCACCTATCCTCGAACAACTTGTACCAACCACCATCCAATCCACAACCTTGTTAGCAATTGCAGTAACTCCTCCACCAACAACAACAGCAGTACAACTATCATCCACTCCCACTCCATTTCTCACAATCAATGATCCACTCATTCAGCACCTCAAAAAACAACTAGAATCACAGGCAAATAATATTGCGTCACTGGAGAAAAGGATAAATCATAGTAAGTCACGTGACGAACGAGCACAAAAACGTGATGACAAAAAACTTCAAGAAACATTCGAAGGTGTCATAAGACTTAAAAAGCAACACAAAAAACTTTCTTGCTAAAAAGGACGCACGTGACAAAGAAAATGCTGCATTTCTCGATTCCATCAATAATTCCATGACTAACATTATTCAGCATGAAGTTAGGTCATGTGTACATCAGGAGCTTCAAGCATTATTCACAAATGGCCTTACTAACTTACAATTAATGCAAACCTTGGAGACTCGGTTAACCAACATTGAGTCACCCATAACAGAAGCTCAACACAAATTACAAAGAGCTCTTAGTAAGGTCATAATGGAAGCTTCCAACACACCACCAGTAGAAGACACTGCATTTCCCCAATCTTCCAAGAAACGGAAACGACAGGAGTCGGAAAATGAGGAAGAAGAGGAAAAGAATGAGGAGGAAGAACATTCTGATAAAAATGAAGAAGAAAGGGACGAGGACGAGGACGAGGACGAGGACGAGGATGATGACGAGGACGAGGATGAGGATGAGGACGAGGACGATGATGAGGTTGAGGACGATGGGGAGGATAAGGATGACGATGAGGATGACGGGGAAGACGAGGATGACGATAGTGATGCGGATGACGATAATAGGAATGGTAAGGATAAGGAGAAAGGGGATGGTGATAAGGATGAAGGTAATGGCGCCAATGTAGAAGAATTTAAAGAATCTGATAAACAAGCTGAGAGTGAACACATCACCACTGACGAGCATGGTGAAACTACTGACAAAACCACAAGTAAGTCATCTGAACCAATTCATACTAGTGTATCACAAGAAGGTCCTGTACTACCACTAGTACAAGACGAACCAATGATTGAAGACGAACCATCACCGTTTGTGGAACATCACTCTCCACCGCCTACTCCTGTTCAGCATCACACAGAAACAGTCACAGGTACTTCTTCTGTACCGGTTCCTACTAATGTCTCATCAACAACACCTGTTGAACACGAACCTATGCAAGAAGACGACCCGATACCATTTGTGATACATAACTCTCCATCTCAGCACTACATTGATATGGATATTGACGAGTTAAATCAACCAGATCCTGAGTTTGCTGACTCGTTCATTGTTGATGAGACGGTTCTTGTACAGCCATGGCTTACACAGGCAGCAACCGCACATACAGTTTCTGACAGTGAAAAGGCGGATCTCACACAATTCCTCAATAATCCTATCGACTTCTCTGGATTCTTGATGGATAAATATGGAGTGCCTAGCATTGATACAAATATGCTTCAAACAACGATCAAAGACATGAACTTCTGGGCTTCCATGAAGATTGCCGAAACTGAGGGAGAATATCATTTTAATGAGCTCATGAAAGCAATCAAGTCAACAGCATCAGGTGAACAAGCTCCAATCCTTCTTCCACTAACACCCTCAATTATTGCAGCTGCCAAGGATCTGCCAATGCAATACTTCACCAACCGTGATCTTGACTACTTAGAAAACGGCGCGGACAAGTATGCTACGTCATTAACAATGGGCAAAGCAGTAAATTTGGAGGATATCCCTTGGATTGAAGATAAAGTTTCAAAACTATGGAGCAAAAAGCTTGTCAAAGAATATGATCAATATGCGGAATTAGGCATCTCACATTGGCGGGGCAACAAGAAGTCGCTTACTACTTCTACAATCACACCAAGCAAGGTACACCTATACGTGCAACCCGTCGAATCTCCAGCATACAGGGCGTTAACTTTCACCATATCTTCGGATATTCGTATTTGAAGGACATCATATTCAAGAGAGAAGACGGTAAGACTTATAGTGTCAGTGAAGGGGATCTTCAATTCCTACGACTTGAAGATATTGAAGATTTTCTACTCCTTTTGGTTCAAGGCAAGGTTCCTCACTTAGACCTCGATGAAGTCATTGCCCTAAGTTCCAACATTCGCCAATTCACTCGTCGAATTGTAATCAAGCAAAGGGTTGAGGATTTACAACTCGGGGTAGAGAGTTACCAATCCAGGCTAAATCTAGAACGACCTCACACAACACCAATGAGTCGTTTTCACCAAGATAAGGAGCCATACATGGGTACACTTAAACCAGAGATGGGCATATTTTACCTGAATGAAGCAGAAGTCATGCAATACATGCGACTCTCAGAACTACACAAGTTCAGCGATGGCACTCTCAAGCATGTACGTGACAAGCTGTTGATGCTCAACTCAGGACAAGGTTTTCCAGAAGTAAAGTACCAATGGGTAGTCCGATTTAAGAAGAGTGCCAACCACACCATCCAGGTGATTGAGGAAAAGTTAAGGCATCGAAGGTTGATCCGCAGTATTGAACGATTCGTGGGGGGCAGACCATATGGAGCACATCACAGGCTTGTGGACCGATCCATCTGATGGGTCGTACTATTTCAGGTCTACTCCATATTGGTTAATTTGTGAATATGTTAATATTGTAAATATTGTGCTTTTCTGGCTTGTTGTAGTGTGAAAGTATGAAATGTTTCAAGAACTTCTCACGAGATTCTAAATCTTTCAAAATTTATCATACTCAAGCACTACAACTTACCCTCATTAATTTGAGGGGGAGCATTAATATGTTCTTTGGCCAACATCTAATTTCATTTTATTACCCAAAGACCGGTTAATCCATTAATATCCAAAATATTGATGGTTAACATTTTGGAAAGGGGAGAAAATGGGATTAAGGAGACTTAATGATACTTGGCTAAAACAATGAAAAAGGCTTAAAAGATAAACCAACTTAACATGTGTAATGCACAAGTTAAGGGGGAGCGTTTTTGATGATAAAAACACTTAAGGACCAAAAACTTTGATTTTAATATCACAAGTGCTTTAAGTGATATTTTCAAAGATTTTTCATGGTGACTATATCAACCCAAAACACACTTAATTCACGACGGATGTGGTGACAAAAGGGTGGTAGGTATAGGTATTAGTCCAATGATTCATCAGAACCGATGGAATCTTCCCAAGGACAACTCCCTAGATAGAACTAGAAGTCCTAGGAAAGATGGAGAATGAATGTGAACGTAGCTGAATGCCGACCAAGTACTTAAGCTAGCACTGGAACAATCACAACAAGGTGCTAGTTATGACGTATTGGTAAGCATTGAAGGGGTTGAAGAATGAAAAATAATTGTAAAGATAAAGGGTGTAAAGAAAGAAGCCCTCCTTACAACTTAAGGCAGAAACCGGGTCAATACATATGCTATTGAGATCATTAGTTAATGATTCTCGATATTGAAGAAAGCCATCATGGACCCAGTGATGCATTGCACAACCCTCCCCAGCTAATCAAATATCTCTCAAAAGGTATTTGTTTTAATCACACGGAGATCAACACGTTATCTATTGGTTTATTCACTCCGAATAGACTGATATTGAATAGGTGGCACTCCTCTCCAGCCATCGATCACTAAATCAAAACGCACTATCGAGTCTGGAGCCACGAGATCATCAAAAGTCTCATTAGGACACTTTCCATTTATTCCTTGCTTCTTCACACACTGTGAAAAGTAAGAGATCTTTTATGAGTCCTACGCAGTATTCTTGTAATATTGCCAGAACATCCGAGTGATACGCAAGTATTACAGTGAAGATGGAAATCCTGCTTGAGCCAACATCAAACAAGCTCATGGTAGGTAACACGTGCGGTTCTTTACGAACTAATCTTGTGACAACTGGAAAGAAACAGTAGTTTAATTCTTAATTGAACTAAAACTCGTTCCAGGCCTCTACGCATTATCGTATGATCTTGCCAGAACACTCAGAGTGACACTCTTTAGTGTTCACAGTGACGAGTGGAAATCCTTCTAGTGTTAACATCAAACAGCACTTGGTAGGTAACAAGCAAGATTCAATTTGAATCAAGTTTGTGACAACTGGAAAGCAACGATGGTGAATATCTTAATTGAAATTCACTTGTTCCAGGTTTTCATGAATTGACGGCTTCAATCATAAGGATTTTTTAATCCAAATGATTCACTCTTTATGTTCGCAGTCAGCTTTGGACGGTCGAATAAAGAGAACGGGTTTACCCGCAAAATCCTGTCAGGAAGTTACTTAATTGAAACTATCCGTCACGGGTACGATATTTAATATCGTCCAACGGTCTTCACCGACCGGAGGTAAAATGCTACCGAATCCGAATAAAATGTCAAAGCCATTTTATTCGTGTCGTTGCTGTGTACATGTTAAAGACGGTGGCGTTGCTGTGTACCTATTGAAGACGGTGGCGTTTCTGTGTACCAGTTGAAGACGGTGGTGTTGCGGTGTACCTGTTGAAGACGTCCTCACATGCTTATTCCTTCAGCATCAAATACTCCTGCAAATTCAAGAAAGTATGACCTAAAAGTCTTCCGCTGTATCGACTCTGAAACTTTCAAGAATTCAACAAAGGATAAGTGTGTGGGACATGAAGTCACAAAGAGGCAAACATCACAAGAAAATAAAGACTGCACGTGAAAGGCCAAAAAGAACGTGTTCCAAGCAAAAGGCTGATATCATTCAACACATATTCACAAAAGGAAGAAAAAGAAAGAAAAGAAGACTACGAGCTCAAGAACAAGATCTAACATGCTAGATTAGGACTTTGTAAATTTGGAGTGACCTCCCTTTGGGGGAGATTGTTGGAAATACGTTTTACGTATATAAAAAGTCTCGGTCACTCCAGTAATGTAGTTATAGGCTCGTAGTAATGTTAAGTGTCATTTATTACATAGCCCGACCCATGAGCATGTTCATGGGCCGGAAGCCCAAGTCCATTAAGGACTTCGGGTATATAAACCTCTTTCCACCATGGAAAGAGGTGTTGGTTGTTTATTTCTCACCTTACATAATACAAGTTTCTTTCACTTCTCTCTCTAACTTTCTCTCTCTAGAAAAACATCAACCCTCTTGATTCATAAAGATTATCATTGTTCTACAAGAGACGTTCAAGATCGCTTCCCAAAACTTTAATTCTATAATGAGATTCATCAGCCTCCTTTGCCAATGTTTTAAATTCTTCAACAAAGTTGGATGCTTCTTTTAGAAAAGCGTTTTCAAAATTGCTTATCGTAGCGTCTACTTGAGTAATAAGCGGATTGATTTCATGTTGAAGCACTTTTTGAACCTCAATTTGAATGGGTGATGTAAAATTTCCTCCAGTTATTTGGAATTAACATAACGTTTAAGAATGACATTGTGACAATCTAACATTTTCAGCTAGTGAATTATTTTCTCGTATAATATTTTGAAACTTATTTTTGTGTTGGTTGATGAACTCACAATTTACGGATTTAAATTTGGGCTTACGTGCATAATTTAGCGTCCTTTACGACTAAACCGGAAACCTTAGGATTACGTATTTACGTTCGTGAACTCCATTTTTGATGAGACAATTTTTATTAGATTCGTTTTGTGCCGTTGATTCATAATTTATAAAAACTTTTTTCGTAAAACGACCCGAGGGCACGCAAATCGAGGAAACTAGAATCGAGGAATACCCGTAAATTAGCGGGATGGGACAAAACAATTTTATCCCACCCCACTAAAAGGGACGGCCAAAACAAAGACACCACATCACTCGATGTGGTACCCTTGTAGCAACAAGCTTACACTTGTTAAGCTTAGCTTAACAAGTAAGCCACAACTTTCCACCAAACCTCAAAACCACTTAACTTAACCATTTGCTCACATACACACATGTAAAACAACTCACAAACTCTCTCACACCCTCCCTTTTCCGTCCCACATTCACCATCAAACACCCCTTGTTGATCAATTCTAGCCACAAATCGTATGTTATCTACTCACATCATGGAGAAACCTTGAAGCCTTGTTGATTGGTGATCATATTAACATCAAAGAAGGTGATTTGCTTGTGTCCTAGGGCTGATTTCTCAACAAACAATCTTGGTGGTTGATGATCTTGAAGATATATTTGGTGTTCATCAAGTTTTTGTCATCCAAAAACAAGATATAATTTTGGTTAGTAAAGAAAATCATCCTTTCTATTTCTATTGTTATTTTTGTAAAGATCAAATGTATTTTCTTTTCGATTGTATATGTATATGATGAATATATGATGATTAAAATGTTGTGTGGGGATCAAGTGTTGATAAATATGATTAAAGAGATGAAAACCATAGGTAATAATGTTAAAATCTTGCTTAAAATGATGGCTGTATAAAAACAGTAAGTAACCAAGTTATAAACTGATAAAATTGCATGGTGGAATCAATTTACAGTAATTATTAGATGTCATACACATGTGAGAGTTGGCCATGCAATGGAATCATCAAAATGAGTGAGATATGATCAAAACAAAATTAGTATACCAATCTGAATAGTCCGTTTTGTAGGGACTGTTAAGGATATTTAGACATGGATTGAGCAGTAGCTATAGTACTTTATTTGTAACACATACTATGGCGTTTATGCCGTCCAAAAATGAGCTTCTATCTCCTTATAAAACTCATGATATGATAAAAATGGTGAAGATGAAACTAAAAATCCGATTTTGTGGAATTAAAGTTTAATAGTATTATATAAGCACTCAAAATAATATAGTATATAATGTGAAATTAAAACCTACTAACTTATATATTTCGTTTATATAAATATGTATAAGGTTAAATAAATGGACATTTTATAAAAATGGTAGTTTAGTAAGTTTTATAAGTTATAAAAACTATAAACATGATTTTTACGTCTTTTCGGCTATTACCGTAAAATTAACGTTTTTCTTCAATTAAAACTTAGACGATCGGACCCGTCTAATATAAACTTTTTAAAAGTCATATACTGATATATATAAGTACTCAATACAAGTAAAAACCGATAAAACCCGAATTAAATAACATACGGATATTAACGAGCTAAGTTAGCATTATTGGACTAATAATTCAACTAAATGGGCTAAACACTTATGAATTTACTTATTGGGCTTAACCCACTTGGGCCCAACATATAAAGTATAATGCTGATAATAAAAGTATAAAATGGATTAATACAAGTTAATGGACTTATAATAGGCTTATTGGACCTAAAACATGTAAATAGGCAAAACTAGTAAACTAGAATAAAAGTTACCAATAGATAAACACTAAAATGAGTAAATAAGAATGTATAACCCACTTGATCATCATCATATGTACAAAATCATCATATGTATACTTGATATTTTGATAAAGTCATTGGACAAAAGTCTAAGACCGATTATTATTTATATAGGTTTCCGTGACCGAAGCACGCCCGTAGCCGATAATCCGCCTTTCATTATAATTGTGAGTTCATAGCCTCTCACTCTTTTAAATGTTTTATAAAATGATTTGTAAACCCGCGAGGGAGATAATATACTAGTTTTTGATAAAAATAGAACACAAGTAGTCCCGATGGTATGCTTAATGATATGGACCTGAATGATGCGATGACCCAATAAAAGAGATAAAAAGGATTATTAGTAGTTAGGTTATGTCACTCAAAGTCCCATTAGCATGAATTGTGAACTACCGGGATTTGGTAGACGCTTATGCATATGATAGTACTATTTGGGGACGATCACCCCAGTTCGCGCCTTGACGGTTGATCCTCGTCGTACCACATTGATTGGTAAGCGAATTTATGTATGAGAAGATTTACATAGCGTGATTTTTGTGACGAAACGCTAACTTAGATGGGCAAATTGTTTGTCGGGTTCACGGCCCGTTGTTGGTGATAGTAAGGTAACAATGTCATGCGGCTAATAATAATCGAATACGATTTAATAATGATACGAATAACGATAATAATATTACCTATAATGGTAATATTGAAGCTACGGTCTCATGGACGGTTTAAGATGTATGCTTTGATTTATATATTGCCTGACTAGCAATACGAGGACTTACTTCTGATATTATACTTGTGTTCTGATTTCAACGATTGTTTTAAATAACGGTTTTAATAAACTCGATGAATTCACTCGACATCCGCTGATATGATTTTTGCATGTTTTTATCTCAGGTGCTTGAAGGTAATTCGGATGGAGATAGACTGTGATGGCCCACAAAATAATAAAAGTGTTCATTCGATCTATGTTGGGAATAAATTATAGCCAATATACTTGAGCGCTGACAAGAGTAAAACAAGCGTTGACAAGAGCAAAACAAACGCTGACAGCACAAGCGTTGACAAGATAAAGTCAAGCGTTGATACATTGAAGACAAGCACTGATGGGAAGATATACTCTACGCGTTTATTGTATTCTAGATTATTTCTAGTAAAGATAGGAACAACAATGTATTTTTTATATTTATCTTTACCTAGAATAGTTGATACGTAGATTATTGTACAAGGCTTCTTATGTCTATAAAAGAAGACCTTTAGGTTAATGTTTCATATAAGTTTTCATTCGTAAACTTCTTTCATTGTAAGCAAGTTTGATATCATTAATCAAAGTGAAAGTTTGTTTATATCTTGTGTGTTCTTGTTTAAGTGTTAATTCCGCATAACACTTAGATTATCATAAACATATACAAAGGTTTCTCTAAGTGTATTACTTGATCTAATCTCGTATACATAAAGCTAAATCAATCTAAGTTTGGGATCAACAAGTGGTATCAGAGCTTGTTGAGGAACTTTTGATCTTAAAGAACACAAGAACCCTAAAAATCACCAAAACCCTAATTTTCTCAAAAACCCTAACAACATCATGTCAACTTCAGAAATAACCTCCTCCTCACCTTTACCAAACATCAAGATTCCCATGCTTGATGCAACCAATTTTGAATTGTGGAAATTCAACTTTGAGCAATATCTAGGGATCTATGACTACACACTCTGGGAGATCATTGAATATGGAAACACATTCGATAAAGCCCAAAAGATTGCTGATGTTATTTCTGGAAGATCAGCTGTTGCTGGATGTTCTGAAGAAGATAAGAAAGAAAAACCTGAAGATGGTAGAGCTGTGTCTGCTGAAGACATAGCAAAGAAAAGGGTTGACATGAAAACCCTAAATATTCTGAGAGTCTCTTTGGGACAAGAGAACCAGCATAAATACAGAGGTTATGATTCTGCTAAAGACCTTTGGCAGCTCTTGAAGTTGCATATGGTGGCAATGCAGATACCAGGGAAGAAAAGAAGAAACAACTCATGCATGATTATGCTGTTTTCAAAGCTCAACCCAATGAGAAGCTGAGTAGTGTGAGAAGCAGATTGCTTGACATTACAAGCAAATTGTCCTTCATGGGGACACAACTTGGTGATGTTGACATTAATGCTACCTTTCTTAAAAGTATTGGTGAGGCGTGGAAGATTGAGGCAAGATCTATTCTTGCCAATAATACTTACAAAAGTTCCACGTTTGATGACATTTACAACAAACTGAGGCTGTTGGAAGATGAAACTCTTTTAGAGTATGGAAGCAAGTCTACCAACAGTAACATGGCCTTCTTCTCTCATAGTGAAGGTCAATTCAATCAGAAGGACTCTTACATGCATCAAGTTACTGGATCATCATGTGTCAGCGCTGGAACAAGTCCTGTCAACGTCTCCTTTTCAGACACTGACACATTCAAAAGTGAGTCCCCAAGAGTTAAACCTGCTGGTTTGGATTTGGATACTGTATGTGCTTATATTGCTTCTTTGCCCAATGGTTCAGTGATTACATATGAGGACCTTGAGCAGATAAGTGATGATCACTTGGAAGTGATGGACATTAAGTGGAACATGGCTCTTGCTAGTATAAGAGCAAACAGGTGGAACAGAAGGTTTAAGAAGAAGATGACCTTCAATGCAAAAGACACAGCTGGATTTGATAAATCCAAAGTTGAATGCTACAACTGTCATCGCATGGGGCACTTCATGAGGGAATGCAGATCTCCTAGAAGATCTGATGCTAGTAAACCCTCAAGTCAAATTGTTAAAGCTCAGGATCCTAAAGCCATGGTTGTAGTTCAAGGAATTGATGGTATGGGATGGGATTGGAGCTATCTGGCTAAGGATGTGGAAGAGGATAAAGCTTTGGTTGCTGAAATTGAAGAAGAAGAGCATGTTGAATATGCTCTCATGGCACACTCCTCCTCTTCATCTGATAATGAGGTATACAATGATGCTTTTTGTAGTAAAGGTTGTAGGTTAAACACTGAGAAACTTAACAAAGAGGTGTTAAGATTATTAAGTGATGTGAGTACTGAAAGGTGCAAACTGTCTAATTACCAACTAGCTCTTACTCAAACTGAGAAGACAATTTCTGAATACAAGAAAATGGAATTTGACTTAAAAGATAAAATAAATATCTTAAAACATGAGTTAAATGCTAGTATGGATATTAGAAACATTATGGAAAGGGTTAATGGTGAGTTACAGGCTAAATTAGATGAAGCCATTAAAAACAAAGATAATGTTGGCCTTAAAATCCAGAGATTTGATAAGGCAACACAAACCCTAGGAGAATGTGTGGGTAAACAAAGGGATCCTAAGGACATGACTGGGATTGGGATGAAAGGCTACTCTGTGGTTCCACCACCAGCTGGTGACTTCTATGGTGTCCAACAAAAGGACCTATCTTGGACTGGTTTGCCAGAACTCCAAGAGGAGGAATTCATTCCTCCACCAAGAGTTGTCACCCCAGTTGAAGAGTATCAACAAAAGTTGACTGACCTGAATGAATGGAAGAAAGCTAACCCTACATTATTTGTTAAGGGTGGCTTGCTATGTGAAAGTCCCAATGAGTCAACTCCCATTAAGGTTACTAACCCAATCACTGGTAATACTGTTGACCTTGGCTCAAACACTGTTAGAAAACCTAGCATTAAGTATGCAGAGATGTATAGGAATACTAGGTCACCTAAGAGCCAAGTTAGCAATGATGGAACAAGCTTCTTCTCTTCTAGACCTAGGGTTGTGTCTAGAAAAGCCTGTTACACTTGTGGTAGCTTTTCACACTTGGCATATAAGTTTGTCAACGCTCCTAAAGTCAGCGCTGATAGGAACAAATTCAGCGCTGACATGAACAAAGTCAACGTTGTTAGGAAGTCAAACGTTGTCAGACCCAAACCTTGTGTGCAGGAAAGTCCACAAGTGATTAGACCTGCCCCATTCTTTACTAGAGGGTCTAACACTCATGGACAAATACCATTTCAAAAGACAAATACTTGGTCAAATAGGCAATGGGTTTCTGTAGCAAACCCTAGGTTCAACGCTAACAAGGGTAATTTCAGCGTTGACAAGACCAATTCCAACGCTGCCAGAAACGTGACCCGACCTAAATATTTGCAACCACAGGGTAAGGGGTCTAAAGCTTCTTCAAGCTTAACATGGAGACCCAATAAAGATCAAAACCCTAATGATAATGGGATTTCAATGACCTGCAACAGATTCAATTACATTTCAAAGGTCATTACAAAACCTATTGGGGTTAACTGGGTATTTCATCCTAAGAAGGATGAAAATGGGGTTGTTATGAGAACTAAGTCTGTTCTTATTGAACAACCAAATGAATCCAAGTCTTCTAAGGCTTGGGTTCCCAAAGAAAACTAATTTGTTTTCTTTATGTGCAGGGCATTCAAAAACAGGTCAATGATTATGGATATTGGGATAGTGGATGCTCAAGGCACATGACTGGGAAGGAAGACTATTTGCCCAACTTCACTCCCATTAAGGATGGTGATAAGGTTTACTTTGGAGGCAGATATGGTACTATCACAGGCAAAGGAACCCTTCTCACCAAGAACTTGCGTTTTGAAAACGTATTTTTGGTAAAAGAACTTGATTACAATCTTTTTAGTATATCACAAGTTTGTGATAACAAAAATAAAGTTTTGTTTGATACTGAGTGTTTGGTGTTAAGCAAGGATTATAAGATCCATGATGAGAAATATATTGAGTATAGAACACCTAGGCATAAGGACATATACAATGTGAATGTGAATGGGATTAGAATGAATAACAATATGTCTTGTTTTTATGCTAAAGCTTCAGTAGATGAGAGTAATTTGTGGCACATGAGACTAGGGCACATAAATTTTAAAAATATAAATAGGCTTGTGAGACTTGGCTTGGTTGATGGTTTGCCTAAGAAGGCCTTCCACAATGACCACTCTTGTGTTGCATGTCTTAAAGGCAAGCAGCACAAGGTCTCATTCAAGTCCAAACAGGTGCATTCTAGTTCTAGACCTCTTCATTTGCTACACATGGACCTCTTTGGTCCAACCAATATAGAAAGTTTGAATGGTAAGTCATATTGCTTTGTTATCACAGATGACTTTTCTAGGTTTACTTGGACATTATTTCTAGCTATGAAGAGTGACACAGCTGATATTCTAATTGATTTTATCACCCAGATTGAGAAGAAGTCTGGCAATGAAGTTAAAATGCTTAGGAGTAATAATGGTGGTGAATTTAGGAATAAGAAGCTAGATGATTTCTGTGCCAGGAAAGGAATTACTAGGCAATTTAGTATTGCAAGAACCCCACAGCAAAATGGGGTTGCTGAGAGGAAAAATAGAACCCTAATTGAAGCAGCCAGAACAATGTTGGCTGATGCTCATTTTCCTATAGCCTTTTGGGCTAAGGCTGTTAATACAGCTTGTTATGTTCAAAATAGAGCATTGGTTAAAAAATTTCAGAACAAAACACCTTATGAGTTACTTTGGGGAAGAAAACCTAATATTGGTTTTCTCAGACCTTTTGGTTGTCATGTAGTAGTTTTAGACACTAGTGATGCCTTAGGTAAAATTAGTGAAAAAGGTGATGAAGGCTACTTCATGGGGTATTAAGTGTAGAGCAAGGGATATAGGGTTTATCTTAAAGAGGAAAAACGTATACTTGAAAGAGTACATGTTAGGTTTTTAGAGAATAAACCTAGTGATCCTGAAAGTGGTCCTAATTGGTTGTTTGACTTGGAACCTTTATCTAGAACTTTAAGTTATATGCCTGTCACTAATCCAGACATTGTGAAGGTAACTTCAAATGTTGTGGAAGAACAAGTTGTTGATGTTTCAGGTACACAGGTTCATGAGAAGGTTGGATCACAAGCAGAGAAGTCATCTCCTATCCAAGAATATGTTACAATCCCCATTTGGACAGATGCTTTTGTTGCTGCTGCTGCTGCTGGTAAAGATAATGGTGGTCTCCAAGTACCACCAGATACAAACATGCATGGTCCTTCAGGCGCTGACAAAGGCAAATCTAGCGCTGACAAGACCAATTCAGACGTTGATGGTTCAGACGTTGACAACAACAGTTCAAGCGTTGTTAGCCCAAGCACTGACAAACAAAGTTCAGGCGTTGACAACACTTCTACACATCTTTTCTCTTCTATTTTTGAACAAGGTGAACCTTCCAATATATATGAAGAAGTTCATCCTCATGTTGATGAAAGAGAGTCTGATGAAGAAGATATTGGCAACATGGAGAATGA
Source organism: Glebionis coronaria (assembly GCA_025667525.1). Classification (NCBI taxonomy): domain Eukaryota; kingdom Viridiplantae; phylum Streptophyta; class Magnoliopsida; order Asterales; family Asteraceae; genus Glebionis; species Glebionis coronaria. Next base: position 208,107 of record JANFOE010000636.1, on the reverse strand, counting down.
TGTTGAGGACACCAGACTTTTTGAAGGAGGAGTTCTCACTTCCACTATGAAGAATCACCCCACTTCTCAAATCATTGGATATATTATTACTCCAGTTCAGACTAGAAGATCTCATCAAGGTCTTGGTGGGTTTATTGCCAACATACACAAGAAGGTTGATACCCTTCTTGTGCAAGCATGTTTGTTTGCCTGTTTTCTGTCACAACAGGAACCCAAGAAAATATTTGATGCTCTCAAAGAAACAAGTTGGGTGGAAGCAATGCAGGATGAGCTTCACCAATTTGCAATTCAGGATGTTTGGGAGCTGGTTGATTGTCCCAGATATGTCAGACCTATAGGGACAAGATGGGTTCTAAGAAACAACAGAGATGAAAGAGGTATTGTGGTCAGAAACAAGGAAAGGTTAGTGGCTCAGGGATATACACAAGAGAAGGGGATAGACTATGAGGAAGTCTTTGCACCAGTTGCAAGGATTGAAGCTATTAGGATCTTTTTAGCCTATGCATCCTGCATGGGCTTCACTGTCTATCAAATGGATGTCAAGAGTGCCTTCTTCTATGGTACAATTGTTGAGGAGGTATATGTGATGCAACCTCCTGGTTTTGAGGATCCAGAGACTCTAGACAAGGTGTATAGAGTCAAAAAGGCTATGTATGGACTTCATCAAGCCCCAAGAGCATGGTATGGTACTTTGTCTACTTATTTAGTGGACAATGGATTCAAAAGGGGCACCATAGATCAGACACTATTTACAAAGAAGAAAGGCAAGGATGTGTTGCTTGTTCAGGTCTATGTTGATGACATTATTTTTGGGTCTACTGATCCAAAGATGAGTGAGGATTTCTCCAAGCTTATGACAGACAAATTCAAGATGAGTGCTATGGGGGAGATGAACTTCTTTCTTGGGTTACAAGTTCAGCAGAAAGAAGATGGTATCTTCATCTCTCAAGATAAATATGTGGCTGAGATCTTGAAGAAGTTTGGCTTTTCTCCACATGAAAAGAGGGCTACTACTCCTATGGACAGAGAACACCCTTGGGGAAAGATTGGAGATGGGAAAGATGTTGATGTCAGGCACTATAGATCCATGATTGGATCCTTGATGTATCTTACAGCCTCCAGATCTGACATCATGTTTGTTGTGTGTGCTTGTGCACGCCATCAAGTGACTCCCAAAGAATGTCACCTTTATGCTGTGAAGAGGATCTTTAGGTACCTAAGATGCTATCCTAGTCTTGGTTTGTGGTACCCAAAGGATTCACCATTGGAGCTGATTGCATATTCAGACAGTGACTATGGAGGTGATAAATTTGATAGGAAATCCACAACTGGTGGATGTCAGTTTCTTGGGAGCAGGTTGATATCTTGGCAATGCAAGAAACAAACAGTGGTTGCTAATTGTACCACTAAAGCTGAGTATGTTGCTGCAGCTGCTTGTTGTGGACATGTTTTGTGGATTCAGAACCAGCTGTTGGACTATGGGTATAATTTCATGCATACCAAAATATTTGTTGATAATAACAGTACTTTATGCATCATTAAGAACCCTGTACATCATTCTAAAACTAAACACATAGAAATTAGACACCATTTTATAAGAGATTGTTTTGAAAAAGGTTTAATACAACCAGATAGGGTTGACACTGAGGAGAATGTGTCAGATTTACTAACTAAACCTTTTGATGCTGGGAGGTTTCAATACTTGGTAACAAGTATTGGAATGATCAATCTCACATAATATGCGTTTTGGAGTCTTTTTGTAAAAGTATGTACAGGATGATGCATTGTCATTGGTCTTATTGATGATTTAGATTTTCCACTTTATTTTTCTAAACACTAACAAAGGTTGCTTGAACGCTGATAAGTGTTTTTGTGACGTTGTCAGCAATAAAATTGTCTAACGCTGACAAAGCTTCCCTCAACGCTGTTATGTGTTATCGGGGCGTTGTTAGCAACAATGTTAGTTTTGTGGTTTTCAATCTAAATGTGCAGGTGGTGTTAGCAGTATACCATTGAATACAGAGTTGCTTATGGATCAATGGAGACGCATTTGGACAAGTTTTTATTTATGGATGATGGTTGGAATTTTTAATTCCTATCTTGACATAAATTTTTTATGTTCATGCATGTTTTTAGCAACTTATGTATCATAGTTTAAGGGGAGGTTTTAGGAACCTTTAGGATGTTTGGGTATCCATATGATACTCTTATCACAATTCTAGATTGTGTCCACAGGTGACTATGAGTTAGTTCTACTAAATCATGAGGCACTGTAGCATGCAAAGTTGATATACTATGCATGCTGCCAAGACATTTTTGGCCTAGAATTGGTTGTGGTCTGTTGGGAGACTTGGGAATAATTTTGTTATCGGATTTACCTGGGAGTAACAAGGAATTTTATAAGGTAACTTAGTTGTTAAGAGTTTTGGTTAGCAAGGGACACTAGAGGACTGTTATGTCTATCTTGCATAAGCAAGTGTGCATAACTGGACAGTGCTTGCCGCCCTATAATAATTATCAGCTTTTTGGTTATCTTCTCTAGGATAAATTACTTTGTTAAGGTCATTTTTCATTTTTAAACTTTTTTTTTGTTTTTGGAAGCTGACAAGTATATTTCCAAGCGTTGTTGTGACCATTTTAGACACTGACATGGCTATGGCAAACGTTGACAAGATTATAGCCGTTGGGCGTTGATAGGTTATTTTTGACCGTTGACACTCAATGGGTCCTACCCAGTTGTTACTTTTTGACATATTTTTAGGCCGTAATTTTGGGAGCAGATAAACTTCATTTAATGCATGAGATAAAATTATTCTTTTTCAATATTTTCATGATTACATTTTGAAAATACTTGCCTATTTTTGGGCCAATCACATGCATTTTCTTCTCTTATAAATTTGGCTCCTATTTTTAAACAGGGTACCTATAATTCTTGTCTAACACAATTTTCACTTATCAGCTTCATCTTCATCAATCATTTTCACAGCTTTCAACAATGGCACGAAAGTTTAAACCATCAGAATTGGAATTGGGGTTCAGAAGTCAACACAACACGATCGCGTATCTTGAAGCTGATGATACTCTGTTTCCCCAATACACACAAATGGTGGCGTATTTGAACGCATCCCCTATAAGGTATGCTCTTTCTCTTGCACCACTCATTCCTGTCACACATATTAAACAATTTTGGAACACTGTTAGTTCCTCAACGGTTAATAGAGTGACTACATTAACTTCTATTGTTCATGGGAGACCTTGGGTGGTTACTGAGGCTTTGGTACGCCAAGCCTTGCATCTTGATGATGCTGATGGTATAACCACCCTTCCCATTAGTGAAATAGAACAAGGGCTAAGGGCTTTGGGTTATCCTTTTCCTGATGAAGGAACTTTAAATAAATATCATAAATAGGAATTTCCCTCAGCCTGGAAGTACCTCATACATGTCCTCCTATAATGTTTGAGTCCCAAATGCACTACACACAATGAGATCAATAGATCTATTGCAAGTGCTATTGTGTGTATTGCTACTGGGCAAAAATTTAATTATTCCAAAATGATTTTTGAGGGCATGTGTAAAAATAAGGGGAACAAAATGACTTTAGCTTATCCCCGTTTTTTACAAATGGTTTTTGATGTTCAAGGATACTGCACAAGGGATCATAATGATTTTTATGAGATCCCTGTGCAAAAGAAAGCAATTTTTATGAAGATGAACTCACCCCCACATCGTGACCTACCTTTAACCCAAGCTATGCTTGCTGTCATTGCAGCAGCTCAACCCCAACCAGACCCCCAACCCCAAATTGACCCAATACCTGAACCATTACCTTCACCTGAACATATGCAAATTGACCAAGAACCCTTCGACGTTAACACATTAAATGTTGGCGTTGATGTGCCTATTTCCAACGTTGACACACAACCTTTATAGACCCAAACACCCCTTAACCAACCCACATCCACCCAATCCACATCATCTTCTACACCCCCTGAATATAGGTTGATTAAACGCCAAAGTACTACTGGAGTGTTCTCCTCTGGTGGTCCTAGCCATGTAGCAGAGAGAACCACCACCACAAGTGTGGCTGGTGCTATGGATGAGGCTGGGACTATTGGTAGTGGCTTAGATGCTGGCCAAGGCAGTCCCACCATCATTAAGTCCTCATCCATGCCTAATGAATCTGACTTGAGAGGTCAAATACCCATTTTAGAAGAGGGCAGATTGGAACTAATGACCCTAATGGAATTGACGGCAGTCTACATGAGCTTGCAAAAGCAAAATGTAGACTTGGTACAAGTTGTCAGCACACAAGGCCTTGAACTCAAGCAATTGCGGGAGAGGATTGTTATTTTGGAGACTGCTAGTGCAAGGAGAGGGATGGAGGAATCTTCCAAAGGGGAGGAAGATCAAATAAATGTGAATGATAAGGGCAGCCATGATGGTCAATCTTTGGATGTTGCTGAGGCCCTTACAAGTTTGAAGAAACAGACAGATTTTGATACGTCCTTAGTCTCTCCTACAAACTTAAATTTATCATTTACAGCCATGTTGGAGGAAATTGCAAAAGGCGCTGAGGCAGGAACTTTGGGCGTTGACAAGGAGAAGTTGAACGCTGACATGAGTATTTTGGGCGCTGATACAACAAAATTGGGCGTTGACAGACCTGCACGTGAGGGTGATGTATCCCAGTCATCATCCATCATCAAGGATGTTTCTTCACAGGTATCACCATCTACCTTACCAACAATTGATCCATTAGATAAGGGTAAGGGCATTATGGTGGAAGAGGTTGTTCCAAAGAATGCAGCTCAAATTGAGTCTGATAGAAAGTTGGCTGTACAAATTATGGAAAAAGACAGAAAGGAGGTGAAAGAGTTACCATTTGTTGTCACTTCAGAAGAGAAAGAAGGAAGTGATGAAGCTAGCTCAGACTCTAGTGTTATGATCATAGAACAGCCAGAAAGACTTGAGTATGGAGATGAGTTGGCCAAGGAGAAATTGAGAGAGTTGAAATTGCAGGTTGACTTTCATATGCCATAGGTGGTTCAAATGTATCATGCTTGGGAAGAAAGATGTATGGAGAATCCACACTTGACCATTTCAGATCAGATATGGGGTTTGGAGATTCTCCTCAGAGTACAAAACGATTGCCAGGTTATTTTGAAACACAAGGCAAGCAATATTCTCTCAGAGTGGAAAAGGGATAGAAGGGAGTTATACTGCATGTTGCTCAGATGTCATGGAGTAGGATGGACTTATCAGAAATTGAGGGCATTGACATTTGATGAGTTGGAATGCAAAGCTTATCCCATCTGGGTTAGAGTGCAGGAAGCAAACACTCTCAGACTTCTTTCTGATGAAAGAAAAAGAAGAACTTGCAGAGGAAATGGAGCTCAAGAAGGCAATGTTTGTTCCTAGACCAGTGAAAAAGGGAGTTCCTTTTGAGTTTCCCAAAGATATGGATCCATTACATCCAAGTGAAGCGGTCATAAGAAAGAGCCTTAAGCTCTCACCATTAGAAGCTTCAGATATGGTACAAGTGTTACCACTTGATTCCAGAAACCCAGTTGTGAGCTATGAAGAAGATCCATGTGGGTTTTGGAAGATTGGCAGGTATGGAAAAGAGGTGCACACTTTTACCACCCTTATATCTTTGTTTACAAGTTTTGACAGAGAAGACTTGGTAGACCTATAGAGGTTGTTAGAGGCCAAGTATGAGGCTGAAGCACCAACTTCAGCCAATGGAATAAAACTGTGGTCCACATTCAAGAGGATGTGTGGATCAAAAGATGAGGATCCTCCTATTTGGAAGGATCTTGAAGATGACCTCAGTGGTCTTCAATGGAGATTGTATTCAGCTGCTGGTGTATATTATTTGAGTTCTACAAAGTTTGTTGAGTATCTACTTGTGGATGGTCAGTATTTCATATCCAAGGATATCTTGGAGAAGATGAAGAACACTCAGCTGGAAATTGATTATTCAAGTGATGTGGCAAAAGACTTGATCAGATTTATTTATTACCAATATGAGAAGGTTTGTAAGATTCCTCCTAGTCCTTAATGTTTATTCAGAAACTTGATCATAAGAGCGGATATCAAGTTTAGGGGAGGATTGTTGGGAATAAATTATAGCCAATATACTTGAGCGCTGACAAGAGTAAAACAAGCGTTGACAGGAGCAAAACAAACGCTGACAGCTCAAGCATTGACAAGATAAAGTCAAGCGTTGATACATTGCAGACAAGCACTGATGGGAAGATATACTCTAAGCGTTTTTTGTATTCTAGATTACTTCTAGTAAAGATAGGAACAACAATGTATTTTCTATATTTATCTTTACCTAGAATAGTTGATACGTAGGTTATTGTACAAGGCTTCTTATGTCTATAAAATAAGACCTTTAGGTTAATGTTTCATATAAGTTTTCATTCGTAAACTACTTTCATTGTAAGCAAGTTTGATATCATTAATCAAAGTGAAATTTTGTTTATATCTTGTGTGTTCTTGTTTAAGTGTTAATTCCGCATAACACTTAGATTATCATAAACATATACAATGGTTTCTCTAAGTGTATTACTTGATCTAATCTCGTATACATAAAGCTAAATCAATCTAAGTTTGGGATCAACAATCTATGTTTTGTAAACTTAATGACCTGTATAATTTGGGACCTGTTGTACACTTGAAACTTTTTATCGAATGAATGTATGTTAAACCTTGTACAACCATTTTTATGTGTTGTCTATGACTGGAGTTATGTGCTATCCCGTAACACTCTAAAAGACTCTTCCGCTGTACCGATACGAAATTTGAGAGTGTTACAGTTTGGTACCAGAGCTCTCGTTATAGAGAACAAAAGATTTTAAAAACCAAGGTTTTGAACAAAATTTTTCAAAATCTTTTAACTATGAACATTTGAGAAATATTCGAAAATCTTTTGACTATTAACGATGCCAAAGATCTCCGACGTTACCAACAAGCCCTATTGAGAAGATATATATTTTGATATAGATAATTTAATTTATATATATGTATATATCGTGGTTTCAATATGTGATTGTTTAATAAGTATATGTTATCCTAATACGAGATATATATATATAAATGCAGATTGTCATGGCTGACCCTAATATTCCTGTAGAGAACCATGCTATTCCCGAACCTAATGTAGATGATGACCCTTATTTAGACTTAGTGGATTATGATATGGATGATGATGAGGAGGAACCATTTGAGGATCCCGAGTCCGAGATAGGACTAGGAGATCAGATTGCCCCTCAGGTTGATATGGTAGAGAATGAGATTGACTATGTTGATATTGAGAATGATGATGATGAGATTGGGATAGATAATTTAGATAATGAGGTTGACGACAAGGATGTCGAGGAGGATATAGGTATAGACGATGATGTTGATGATGATGAGGAAGCTGAGCTTATTTACCCTTATGATGTTTCGGAGAACGATGTCACACCCCACCATGGCGAAATATGGGGCACGATGTATGGATATCATTACAACAATAGCGTGTCTATAGAGATAACTAAATGATATAAGAAATGTCATAAAATGGTGACACAAATGTCATGACAATATCTCAACAATGCATGAGTCTAGGTACGTAGGTAACAGTCCTACCTCTTACCCAAGACAAACAAATAACACTAACAATCACATATAGGTGCCAACAATATCACTATCGAAACAATCAGAAAGAAAATAAACTAAGAAGGAACGGGGATCTCCTTCTAAATGCATTCCTACGCGACTCCAATCCTAGACACATAAGTTCTCACGCTTAACCACGTTATCACCTGAAAGAGACACTAAAACACGTCAACATAAAGTTGGTGAGAGTCATAGGTTTAGACTCCAACGCTAAATCAGTTACAAGTTGTGAATAACAACCAACAACACAATAACATATGGACAATGTGCTACAAGTATGCATTAAAAACTAACAATTCAAGATCAAACATTCATCACAATTCCAAGGCATCACGCCTTACCAACAACCACAATTTCCAAGGCATCACGCCTTACCAACAGCCATAATTTCCAAGGCATCACGCCTTACCAACAACCTTAATTTCCAAGGCATCACGCCTTACCAACAACCATAATTTTCAAGGCATCATGTCTTACCAACAACCATAGTACCATAGGCGCCCATACACCTATGTACCTTTCTGATCCAAACCATACACAAACAAGAATCAAATAGCAGTTAATCACATAATGTACACACAAGTCCATATCAAACCTTAAAAACATTCACAGCATCAATTTATAAATAACTCAACACAGTGTCTCTTCCATCCCATCTGGAAGTCAAAATCAAAAGTAAACATGGGACTATGAAACTCACCTGATTGCTTCTCCAAAAGTCCTCGCACTAGCAACAAGCTAACAAACCAAAAACACGCAATCAATACATGAACCAATCACTAAGATGGCTCATCAACCTATGATGGACATCTAGCCTATTCCCATATAAATACCTCATTGATAAGCTCTAATCACCCCATTACCCTTCCTTAACAAGTCCTTAACTTGGTTAAGTTTAATAACTATCCCGTTCACATTTTACACAAAACAGTCCCAATTTTAGGTCTCCAAACTTTAAGTCAAACGTCCACATAAACATACCCATGGTTTCTGTAAAAGGAATATTCATACCCTTACATATGTTAGCTAACACCTCCCACTTTCCCTAACCTAAATAAATCATAAGATGATTATATAAACATTAAAAACAATTAAATTAAAAAGAGATTATGAAGGTCTTACCTTAAGATTTTTGAAAGAAGAAAAATTAATGAAGAACCCAAAATTTCTCCATAGATGTCGACCCATACTTGATCTCCAGGGATTTTATGGAGTGTTTTGATAAAAATAAGGCTTTATATACTTTCCTAACAAGTCCTTGGCCCATTACAAAAGCTCGGTTCCCCTTTTTCCTTCTTTTCCCTTTTGTTTTTCTTCCTTGCGTCCCAAAACCGACTAACACCCCCTTAATTTTCGTTTTTTTTCTTTTTATTATTAATATATGTATTAATAATATTATCTTAATTTTTCTTAATTTATTTCAGCTCCTAAAGCTTCCAAAACCTCAAAACCGTAAAACTAGTCAAATTTACGCGTTTTACCGTAAAAGTCGTAAAATATACACTTTTAAAATAAATCTCAAATTTTGAAATAAACTTTATAACTAAGTCCTAAATGACTTAAAACCATCCCAAAACATATCCATATGACTAATTACCTCATCCGAGACCTCCAAATGCTAAACCGTAAATCGTAAAAATACGATTTTCTATAATACATATACGTATACTTAAAATCACCAGATAAAACCATCTCACTTCATAGTCACTACCATGTGAACTCATGAACATGAAATCATCACACATCGTTTCATTCACAAGGTACCCCGTACCGGAAACGATATCCAAACCACAATCTATACACACCAATAAGCACATAAACACATAAAGACACGTAACTAGCACAAAATAAAACTAAGTGACGAACCTCAAAACCAGGGTTGTCACATCACTCCTCCTAATAGAAATCTCGTCCCGAGATTTACTTCTTAGGATCAACACACAAACAACAAATCACACGAGGATACTTGTTCTAAATGAACTCCCCTCATTTCCACGTGAACTTTAGTTCAAGTTGCAAAATACCACATATACAAACCAAAAATAATTACACTCATTGCCAAACTCTTGACCTCACAGTCAATAAATCTCGCAAATGACTCTTTGATGAAACAAAGACTCTTATTAACATAATTCCCGAATAACCGTACATACAAAATGCATTCTCAAACAACCTTTACCAATCTCATTACATGAAATGTATCATGTATACAACTCATTTCCCCCAGGTAATTCTATGCTCATATGCTACCGGTCCGATCTTTCCAAAGATCATAAATGGACCTACAAAACTCTACATCAACTCTTCCATTTTACCAAAACATACCACCCGTTACTATGGGTGAAACTTCATACACAACTTTGTCACTAACTCTAGTGGTTTCCTTCTTTCCTACATAGCATCCCATGTTGCTCTCATCCTTTCCACAAATACCATTACCACATTAGTAGCCTCTTTTACCAATTATAGTCCACAATAGGGACAACTCAACCTATCCTTTCATATAGTGCCTCAAATGGCATTTATCGACTTCTAGTATGATAACTTATCATTATGAAAACTCAGCCATCGCTAAAGAGTTTCCTAACTCCCTCTAAATCAATCACTCATGCCATCGGTGTAACCCCTAAGGTTGTATAAATATCTCACTTGCCTATCCTTTTCCCAGTTAACTTGATATACTCATATCTAATCATGTTCATTAACTCCCTTTAGTCTTTCTATCGACTATCACCCAACTCTCTTCGTACTTATTCCTCCACCGCATTATGTATCCCTTCTACCAACTTCATCCTTACATCGCCCTTTCTAAGTTACTCCTATCTACGTAGAAAGTATAGTCTACGTCCCTTTTCTCCATACGATTGTCCAAGCCACGCAACATACACGTTGACGCGTTCTCTACTTTAGACAACTCAACTCGTGCAACCTATATCCTTTATCCAAACCACCCTAATACGCCATCCCGATAGTTCAAGTTCGTCTCAGCTTCACCTCATCCTTCTTATTCCATTTCTCATCGACCATACTTGCCTTTCCCAGATGTTACTTGGCCATGAAATTTTCTTTCATCAATTAACTCCACCCATCACCTTTGCCAAATGTTCAATCAAGATGATTGAATATGTGTTGGAGACGTTCATGATTCGTATAGATCATTCTCCACGTCTCGTACACCAAATGCCTCTAGCATTCTAGGCATCTATAACAGTCTAACTCCACTAACTAAGTCATATCTAGTTCTTTCAAGTCTTCAATTCTTGCAACGTATAAGCAATCACCTTTCTTTGTCGTTCTCGTACACATCCAAATCCTTGCTCCATGTATCGTCATGCTTCGCGAATTCATCCAGTCCTTCCGATAATGCCAAGATCGGCTCATTAATCAATCCACCTCTTCAGTCTCCAAAATGCTTCCTCTCATCAGACCACTCAACCGCTTTCCACATCCAATCTACTACTAAGCAACTCAACTTTTACCTTGCATCCGTTGCAATTTCTAACAGCTCTTGTTTTTAATCACTCCATCAACGATTTGCCTTGGAAAGGCACTAACTGCAACTCCTCTCACTTCTCCTACTTGCTCTATTTATGGTTCTACCTCAAAATAATAGGCAAACCTACTAAATTTCAGGAAGTTTTTAGAAAACATACATGCGTTACGAACAATATCCCCTTCCAACACTCTCTATGGCACGTTACATGTGCTGGTATCCCACAAATCTCTATTCATCTCCTTGGTATTCCTAAGAGACCTCATGACCACGTTAGTTCGTCTACGAACTTCTTTCCTCCCCACTAAGGGTATTTTGACCGTTCTCTCAAAGTCACCTACTTAAGCGTGTAGGCGCGACCAAGTCTTCATATGACTACCTCAACGCTCCCGAACAATACGAAACCAAAACTACATCCTGAATCCATTAGATACGATCAACGAATCAAACCAACGGATAACTAACGACATTTCACGTGCACCAGTTAAAACAAGTCAAAAACCATGAGACTCAAAGGAAAACTCAAACCCAAAACGTGTATCAATTCAAAATGACCCATGACAACGAAAAAATAATCCAAGAAACACCCAATGGCAACCAAACATATTACGCCCCGCGACATATTATTTAAACCGTGCAAAAGCTCGACTTTTCCAAAAGAATATATATCTTTTTTTTATCCATTTATTATTACCCCCCACATCTATGTGACTCAAACCATCTACAAACAACCTTCTAGGCAATCTAAAAACTCAACCCAAACACTAGGTATCCTGTGCACCCCAAATAAAATAAACTACTATTCACAACTCAACCTTGAACCCGACACTTGTACAACAATTCCGACCAGTCCACTGACCTCCCATGACTATACTTTCTGAATATTTGAAAAGTACGTTCCGAGTACATAATTTTTGGCTTTTGAATCACTCAAAAAGCTCTAAAACGAACAAGTTATGACCAAAACAATTTTATACTAGTTGTTTTGAACTAAAGAATAAACTTAGTGATTAATGCAATCCTTTTAAATGAACAATGTAATTGTATGTGTAATCTTCATAAACTCAATTTAACCCTGTATAAATAATTATAAATGACATAAATCGGTCAAACTCAATTATATAAACTATGTAGGTAGAAAGAAATTTTTACTTCGCTTTATTTCAAAGAACGTCTTTTAGAATTTGAAATATATGAGTGTTGATTAAAAAGAAATCTTATGTTGCACTTTGTTTCAAACACGACTCCAACACCCTACCCTTATTTTACCGAATACAACCAACCATCTAACTCAATATATACCGACCAAAAGAAATGCAAGACCCAACACAAAAGATTTCATTATCTCAAAAGAAATCCCAAGTTATTTCAATAGCCTTGAAACCAAAAACACCATTTTAAAACGTACACGTGAAATACGAAACTCAAAGAATACGCTACAAGACACACTTCAAAAGATTCAAAACGTCGTTGGAACTCCAACAAACTCCGGCACCATAAAACACGAACAAACACAAGGTACGTTCAAGTTATAATAACTAGTGAACGACCATATACCATAACCTAACACGTAGTAGTATATATACATCCGCATATATATACCTATTAAATCTCCCAAAACATACTCGTTATAATACATATCAAGTCGATCGCGTCATACACTCGTTTTTCCATACGAGTAATCACCTTTTCACCATCTCACCATGCCCCAACAAGGCACAAAACCCATATATTATACGTATACCCAAATTCTACATCTCATCATATACAAGCATGTACTAACCCTCTTTCATGCAATCATACTTTAGAGCCCATTGAAGTTGTGGTACTTGTATAACTATGTTGGCCACCATACTTATACAATTACCCTTCCCCCAATGCACTCCCTCCTATGATGACACTTATAAGAATTAATACAACATATAACACATAAATCCATCTACTCACATAAGCTCATAACCACATAAACAATAAAGTCCAAAACTCCATCTATTAAAATAACATAGTAAAACTCTTGAAATATCTAAATCCATAGTCTAGCTAAAACAGCCTAGACTAAATCTAAAACGAAAACATAAACGGTTATAAGTCAAGTCGCCCGTAAGAGTGGAAACAGCTTAAAATCCTTCCTACCTATGTACTCCTAGTAACTCGAATCACCACATGATTCTTAGGGAACATGACTTAAACCTCAAAAGAAAAATAACATACCCCAGGTATGTAAAATAACTCGACAAAAGATAGAAACTACCTTGTACTAAATTATGTACTATAATGTACAATGTATGCAAAATACAACAGTGACTAGCGTGGACGATTATGGTTCAACCCGCACTAGTCACAAACCCGAAAAGAAAATAACATGTGACTAAGTATGAACTTACTACTGTTCAATTCATACTAGTCAAAACATCGCAATAAATAACATCCAAACACATCAACTATTATAAAATGCACACATACTCCTATGACGCCTATATGCAGGGACCCTTAAGCTATAGACTAGGCTACACGACTAGGCAACCTAATTTTCTATAACCATTGTCTCTAATACCATTCTGTCACACCCCACCATGGCGGAATATGGGGCACGACGTATGGATATCATCACAACAATAGCGTGTCTATAGAGATAACTAAATGATATAAGAAATGTCATAAAATGGTGACACAAATGTCATGACAATATCTCAACAATGCAAGAGTCTAGGTACGTAGGTAACAGTCCTACCTCTTACCCAAGACAAACAAATAACACTAACAATCACATATAGGTGCCAACAATATCACTATCGAAACAATCAGAAAGAAAATAAACTAAGAAGGAACGGGGATCTCCTTCTAAATGCATTCCTACGCGACTCCAATCCTAGCCACATAAGTTCTCACGCTTAACCACGTTATCACCTGAAAAAGACACTAAAACACGTCAACATAAAGTTGGTGAGAGTCATAGGTTTAGACTCCAACGCTAAATCAGTTACAAGCTATGAATAACAACCAACAACACAATAACATATGGACAATGTGATACAAGTATGCATTAACAACTAAAAATTCAAGATCAAACATTCATCACAATTCCAAGGCATCACGCCTTACCAACAACCACAATTTCCAAGGCATCACGCCTTACCAACAGCCATAATTTCCAAGGCATCACGCCTTACCAACAACCTTAATTTCCAAGGCATCACGTACCAACAACCATAATTTTCAAGGCATCACGCTTTACCAACAACCATAGTACCATAGGCGCCCATACACCTATGTACCTTTCCGATCCAAACCATACACAAACAAGAATCACATAGCAGTTAATCACATAATGTACACACAAGTCCATCTCAAACCTTAAAAACATTCACAACATCAATTTATAAATAACTCAACACAGTGTCTCTTCCATCCCATCTGGAAGTCAAAATCAAAAGTAAACATGGGACTATGAAACTCACCTGATTGCTTCTCCAAAAGTCCTCGCACTAGCAACAAGCTAACAAACCAAAAACACGCAATCAATACATGAACCAATCACTAAGATGGCTCATCAACCTATGATGAACATCTAGCCTATTCCAATATAAATACCTCATTGATAAGCTCTAATCACCCCATTACCCTTCCTTAACAATTCCTTAACTTGGTTAAGTTTAATAACTATCCCGTTCACATTTTACACAAAACAGTCCCAATTTTAGGTCTCCAAACTTTAAGTCAAACGTCCACTTAAACATACCAATGGTTTCTGTAAAAGGAATATTCATATCCTTCCATATGTTAGCTAACACCTCCCACTTGCCCTAACCTAAATCCATCATAAGATGATTATATAAACATTAAAAACAATTAAATTAAAAAGAGATTATGAAGGTTTTACCTTAAGATTTTTGAAAGAAGAAAAATTAACGAAGAACCCTAAATTTCTCCATAGATGTCGACCCATACTTGATCTCCAGGGATTTTATGGAGTGTTTTGATAAAAATAAGGCTGTATATACTTTCCTAACAAGTCCTTGGCCCATTACAAAAGCTCGGTTCCCCTTTTTCCTTTTTTTCCCTTTTCTTTTTCTTCCTTGCGTCCCAAAACCGACTAACACCCCCTTAATTTTCGTTTTTTTCTTTTTATTATTAATATATGTATTAATAATATTACCTTAATTTTCCTTAATTTATTTCAGCTCCTAAAGCTTCCAAAACCTCAAAACCATAAAACTAGTCAAATTTACGCGTTTTACCGTAAAAGTCGTAAAATATACACTTTCAAAAAAAATCTCAAATTTTAAAATAAACTTTATAACTAAGTCCTAAATGACAACCAACCCGAAAAATATCCATATGACTAATTACCTCATCCGAGACCTCCAAATGCTAAACCGTAAATCGTAAAAATACGATTTTTTATAATACATATACGTATACTTAAAACCACCAAATAAAACCATCTCACTTCATAGTCACTACCATGTGAACTCATGAACAACAAATCATCACACATCGTTTCATTCACAAGGTACCCCGTACCGGAAACGATATCCAAACCACAATCTATACACACCAATAAGCACATAAATACGTAAAGACACGTAACTAGCACAAAATAAAACTAAGTGACGAACCTCAAAACCAGGGTTGTCACAGGCGAGCCCTTACCCCCTCCAGTTTATTTGTCTGATTCTGAGGTTGAGCTACCTAGAGATGAAATGTCTGAATCATCTAATTCTGATTCTGAATCAAAGGAGGATGAGGATGATGATGCACCTGACGGTACTGATGGTATTGATACTTGTAGACATGTGGTAGGAGAGTCGTCTAGGATTCGAGAGGCTACTCATATGGATAGTCTTGCACCTTAGGCCTTGATGATGATCCCAAACTTAGATCGATTTAGCTTTATGTATACGAGATTAGATCAAGTAATACACTTAGAGAAACCTTTGTATATGTTTATTATAATCTAAGTGTTATGCGGAATTAACACTTAAACAAGAAAACAATGATATAAACAAACTTTCACTTTGATTAATGATATCAAACTTGCTTACAATGAAAGTAGTTTACGAATGAAAACTTATATATTGAACATTAACCTAAAGGTCTTCTTTTATAGACATAAGAAGCCTTGTACAATAATCTACGTATCAGCTATTCTAGGTAAAGATAAATATAGAAAATACATTATTGTTCCTATCTTTACTAGAAGTAATCTAGAATACAATAAACGCGTAGAGTATATCTTCCCATCAGTGCTTGTCTTCAATGTATCAACGCTTGACTTTATCTTGTCAACGCTTGAGCTGTCAGCATTTGTTTTGCTCCTGTCAACGCTTGTTTTACTCTTGTCAGCGCTCAAGTAGATTGGCTATAATTTATTCCCAACAATCCTCCCCTAAACTTGATATCCACTCTTATGATCAAGTTTTTGAATAAACATTAAGGACTAGGAGGAATCTTACAAACCTTCTCATATTGGTAATAAATAAATCTGATCAAGTCTTTTGCTACATCACTTGAATAATCAATTTCCAGCTGAGTGTTCTTCATCTTTTCCAAGATATCCTTGGATATGAAATACTGACCATCCACAAGTAGATACTCAGCAAACTTTGTAGAACTCAAATAATAAACACCAGCAGCTGAATACAATCTCCATTGAAGACCACTGAGGTCATCTTCAAGATCCTTCTAAATAGCAGGATCCTCATCTTTTGATCCACACATTATCTTGAATGTGGACTACAGTTTTATTCCATTGGCTGAAGTTGGTGCTTCAGCCTCATACTTGGCCTCTAATAACCTCCATAGGTCTACCAAGTCTTCTCTGTCAAAACTTGCAAACAAAGATATAAGAGTGGTAAAAGTGTGCACCTCTTTTCCATACCTGCCAATCTTCCAAAATCCACAGTCATCTTCTTCATAGCTGACAATTGGATTTCTGGAATCTAGTGGTAACACTTGTACCATATCTGAAGCTTCTAATGGTGAGAGCTTGAGGCTCTTTCTTATGACAGCTTCACTTGGATGTAATGGATCCATATCTTTGGGAAACTCCCTTTTTCACTAGTTTGGGAACAAACATTGCTTTCTTGAGCTCCATTTCCTCTACAAGTTCTTCTTTTCTTTCATCAGAAAGAAGTCTTAGAGTGTTTGCTTCCTGTACTCTAACCCAAATGGGATAAGCTCTACATTCCAACTCATCAAATGTCAATGCCTTCAATTTCTGATAAGTCCACCCTACTCCATGACATCTGAGCAACATGCAGTATAACTCCCTTCTATCCCTTTTCAACACTGAGAGAATATTGCTTGCCTTGTGTTTCAAAATGACCTGGCAATCCTTTTGTACTCTGAGAAGAATATCCAAACCCCATATCTGATCTGAAATGGTCAAGTGTGGATTCTCCATACATCTTTCTTCCCAAGCATGATACATTTGAACCACCTCTGGCATATCAAAGTCAACCTGCAATTTCAACTCTCTCAATTTCTCCTTGGCCAACTCATCTCCATACTCAAGTCTTTCTAGCTGTTCTATGATCATAACACTTGAGTCTGAGCTAGCTGCATCACTTCCTTCTTGCTCCTCTGAAGTGACAACAAATGGTGACTCTTTCACCTCCTTTCTGTCTTGTTCCATAATTTGTGCAGCCAACTTTCTATCAAACTCAATTTGAGCTGCATTCTTTGGAACAACCTCTTCTACCATAATACCCTTACCCTTATCTAATGGATCAATTGTTGGTAAGGTAGATGGTGATACCTGCGAAGAAACCTCCTTGATGATCGATGATGACTGGGATACATCACTCTCATTTACAGGTCTGTCAACGCTCACTTTTGCTCTATCAGCGCCCAAAATACTCATGTCAGCGTCCAAATTCTCTTTGTCAACGCTCAAATTTCCTGCCTCAGCGCCTTTTGCAATTTCCTCCAACATGGCTGTAAATGATAAATTTAAGTTTGTAGGAGAGACTAAAGACGTATCAAAACCTTTCTGTTTCTTCAAACTCGTTAGGGCCTCAACAACATCCAAAGATTGACCATCATGGATGCCCTTATCACTCACATTTATTTGATCATCCTCCCCTTTGGAAGATTCCTCCATCCCTCTCCTTGCACTAGCAGTCTCCAAAATAACAATCCTCTCCCTCAATTGCTTGAGTTCAAGGCCTTGTGTGCTGACAACTTGTACCAAGTCTGTATTTTTCTTTTGCAAGCTCATGCAGACTGCCGTCAATTCCATTAGGGTCATTGGTTCCAATATGCCCTCTTCTAAAATAGGTATTTGACCTCCCAAGTCAGATTCATTGGGCATGGATGAGGTCTTAATGATGTTAGGACTGTCTTGGCCAGCTACTAAGCCAGAATCAATAGTCCCAGCCTCATCCATAGCACCAACCACACTTGTGGTGGTGGTTCTCTCTGCTACATGGCTAGGACCACTAGAGGAGAACACTCCAGTAGTCCTTTGCTGTTTTTGTAACCTATATTGTGGTGGCGTAGATGAGGATGTAGATTGGGTGGATGTGGGTTGGTTAAGGGGTGTTTGGGTCTGTGAAGGTTGTGTGTCAACGTTTGAAATAGGCACATCAACGCCAACATTTAACGTGTCAGTGTTGAAGGGTGCTTGGTCAAGTTGCATATGTTGAGGTGAAGGTAATGGTTCAGGTATTGGGTCAATTTGAGGTTGGGGGTCTGGTTGGGGTTGTACTGCTGCAATGACAGCAAGCATAGCTTGGGTTAAGGGTAGGTCACGATGTGGGGGTGAGTTCATCTTCATAAAAATCGCTTTCTTTTGCACAGGGATCTCATAAAAATCATTATGATCCCCTGTGCAGTATTCTTGGACATCAAAAACCATTTGTAAAAATCTGGGATAAGCTAAAGTCATTTTGTTCCCTTTATTTTTACACATGCCCTCAAAAATCATTTTAGAATAATTAAATTTTTCCCTAGTAGCAATACACACAATAGCACTGGAAATAGATCTATTGATCTTATTATGTGCAGTGAACTTGGGACTCAAACATTGTAGGAGGACATGTATGAGGTACTTCCAGGCTGGGGGAAACTCCTGTTTATGATATTTATTTAAAGTTCCTTCATTAGGAAAAGGATAACCCAAAGCCCTTAGTCCTTGTTCTATTTCACTAATGGGAAGGGTGGTTATACCATCAGCATCATCAAGATGCAAAGCTTGGCGTACCAAAGCCTCAGTAACCACCCAAGTTCTCCCATGAACAATAGAAGATAATGTAGACACTCTATTAACTGTTGAGGAACTAACAGTGTTCCAAAACTGTTTAATATGTTTGACATGAATGAGTGGTGCATGAGAAAGAGCATACCTAATAGGAGATGCGTTCAAATACGCCACCATTTGTGTGTATTGGGGAAACAGAGTATCATCAGCTTCCAGATACGCGACCATGTTGTGTTGGCTTCTGAACCCCAATTCCAACTCTGATGGTTTAAACTTTGGTGCCATTGTTGAAAGCTGTTAAAAATGTTTGATGAAGATGAAGTTGATAAGAGAAAATTATGTTAGACAAGAATAATAGGTACCCTGTTTAAAAACAGTGCCAAATATATAGGAGAAGATAATGCATGTGATTGGCCCAAAAATAGGCAAGTATTTTCAAAATGTAATCATGAAAATATTGAAAAATAATAAGTTTATCTCATGCATTAAATGAAAGTTATCAACTCCCAAAATTATGGCCTAAAAATATGTCAAAAAGTAACAACTGGGTAGGTCCTATTGAGTGTCAACGGTCAAAAATAACCTATCAACGCCCAACGGCTATATTCTTGTCAACGTTTTCCATAGCCATGTCAGCGTCTAAATTGGTCACAACAACGCTTGGAAAAATACTTGTCAGCGTTAAAAAATAAAAATGTTTAAAAAAAGAAAAATGACCTTAACAAAGTAATTTATCCTAGAGAAGATAACCAAATAGCTGATAATTATTATAGGGCAGCAAGCACTGTCCAGTTATGCACACTTGCTTATGAAAGATTGACATAACAATCCTCTAGTTTCCCTTGCTAACAAAAACTCTTAACAACTAAGTTACCTTATAAAATTCCTTGTTACTCCCAGGTAAATCCATAACAAAATCATTCCCAAGTCTCCCAACAGACCACAACCAATTCTAGGCCAAAAATGTCTTGGCAACATGCATAGTATATCAACTTTGCATGCTACAGTGCCTCATGATTTAATAAAAATAACTCATACTCACCTGTGGACACAATCTAGAATTGTGATAAGAGTATCATATGGATACCCAAACATCCTAAAGGTTCCTAAAACCTCCCCTTAAACTATGATACATAAGTTGCTAAAAATATGCATGAACATAAAAAAAAATTTATGTCAAGATAGGAATTAAAAATTCCAACCATCATCCATAAATAAAAACTTGTCCAAATGCTTCTCCAATGATCCATAAGCAACTCTGTATCCAATGGTATACTGCTAACACCACCTGCACATTTAGATTGAAAACCACAAAACTAACAATGTTGTTGACAACGCCCCGATAACACATGACAGCGTTGAGAGAAGCTTTGTCAGCGTTAGACAATTATATTGCTGACAACGTTGCAAAAACACTTATCAGCGTTCAAGCAACCTTTGTCAGTGTTAGAAAAATATTGTGGAAAATCTAAATCATCAATAAGACCAATAACAATGCATCATCCTGTACATACTTTTAAAAAAAGACTCCAAAACACGTATTATGTGAGATTAATCATTCCAATACTTGTTACCAAGTATTGAAACCTCCCAGCATCAAAAGGTTTAGTTAGTAAATCTGACACATTTTCTTCTGTGTCAACCCTATCTGGTTGTATTAATCGCTTTTCAAAACAATCTCTTATAAAATGGTGTCTAATTTCTATGTGTTTAGTTTTAGAATGATGTACAGGATTCTTAATGATGCATAATGTACTGTTATTGTCAACAAATATCTTGGTATGCATGAAATTATACCCATAGTCCAACAGCTGGTTCTGAATCCACAAAACTTGTCCACAACAAGCAGCTGCAGCCAGATACTCAGCTTCAGTTGTAGAATTAGCCACCACTGTTTGTTTCTTGCATTGCCAAGATATCAACCTGCTCCCAAGAAACTGACATCCACCAGTTGTAGATTTCCTATCAAATTTATCACCTTCATAGTCACTGTCTGAATATGCAATCAGCTCCAATGGTGAATCCTTTGGGTACCACAAACCAAGACTAGGATAGCATCTTAGGTACCTAAAGATCCTCTTCACAGCATAAAGGTGACATTCTTTGGGAGTCACTTGATGGCGTGCACAAGCACACACAGCAAACATGATGTCAGGTATGGAGGCTGTAAGATACATCAAGGATCTAATCATGGATCTATAGTGCCTGACATCAACATCTTTCCCATCTCCAATCTTTCCCCAAGGGTTCTCTCTATCCATAGGAGTAGTAGCCCTCTTTTCATGTGGAGAAAAGCCAATCTTCTTCAAGATCTCAGCCACATATTTATCCTGGGAGATGAAGATACCATCTTCTTTCTGCTGAACTTGTAAACCAAGAAAGAAGTTCATCTACCCCATAGAACTCATCTTGAATTTGTCTGTCATCAGCTTGGAGAAATCCTCACTCATCTTTGGATCAGTAGTCCCAAAAATGATATCATCAACATAGACCTGGACAAGCAACACATCCTTGCCTTTTTCTTTGTAAATAGTGTCTGATCTATGGTGCCCCTCTTGAATCCATTGTCCACTAAATAAGTAGACTAAAAAGATTGTAATCAGGTTCCTTTACCAAAAATACGTTCTCAAAATGCAAATTCTTGGTGAGAAGAGTTCCTTTGCCTGTGATAGTACCATATCCTCCTCCAAAGTAAACCTTATCACCATCCTAAATGGGAGTGAAGTTTGTAAGACAATCTTCCTTCCCTGTCATGTGCCTTGAGCATCCACTGTCCCAATATCCATAATCATTGACCTGTTTTTGAATGCCCTGCACATAAAGAAAACAAATTAGTTTTCTTTGGGAACCCAAGCCTTATAAGACTTGGATTCATCTGGTTGTTCAATAAGAACAGACTTAGTTCTCACAACAACCCCATTTCCATCCTTCTTAGGATGAAATACCTAGTTAACCTCAATAGGTTTTGTAATGACCTTTGAAATCTAATTAAATCTGTTGCAGTTCATTGAAATCCTATTATCATTAGGGTTTTGATCTTTCTTGGGTCTCCATGTTAAGCTTGAAGAAGCTTTAGACCCCTTACCCTGTGGTTGCAAATATTTAGGTCTGGTCACGTTTCTGTCAGCATTGGAATTAGTCTTGTCAATGCTGAAATTGCCCTTGTCAGCGTTGAACCTAGGGTTTGCTACAGAAACCCATTGTCTATTCGACCAAGTGTTTGTCTTTTGAAATGGTCTTTGTCCATGAGTGTTAGACCCTCTAGTGAAGAATGGGGCAAGTCTAATCACTTGTGAACTTTGCTGCACGCAAGGTTTGGGTCTAACAACGTTTGACTTTCTAACAACGTTGACTTTGTTCCTGTCAGCGCTGACTTTGGGAGCGTTGACACACTTATATGCTAAATGTGAAAAGCTACACAAGTGTAACAGGCTTTTCTAGACACAACCCTAGGTCTAGAAGAGAAGAAGCCTGTTCCATCATTGCTAACTTGGATCTTAGGTGACCTAGTATTCCTATACATCTTTACATACTTAATGCTAGGTTTTCTAACAGTGTTTGAGCCTAGGTCACCAGCTTTACCAGTGATTGGGTTTGTGACCTTAATGGTTGTCGACTCATTAGGACTTTCACAAAGCAAGCCACCCTTAACAAATAAAGTAGGGTTAGCTTTCTTCCATTCATTCAGGTCAGTCAACTTTTGTTGATACTCTTCAACTGGGGTGACAACTCTTGGTGGAGGAATGAATTCCTCCTCTTGGAGTTCTGGCAAACCAGTCCAAGATAGGTCCTTTTGTTGGACACCATAGAAGTCACCAACTGGTGGTGGCACCACAGAGTAATCATTCATCCCAATCCCAGTCATGTCCTTAGGATCTCTTTGTTTAGTCACACATTCTCCTAGGGTTTGTGTGGCCTTATCTAATCTTTGAATTTTAAGGCCAACATTATCTTTATTCATAATGGCCTCATCTAACTTAGCCTGTAACTCACCATTAACCCTTTCCATGATGTTTCTAATATCTATACTAGCATTTAACTCATGTTTTAAGATATTTATTTTATTTTTCAAATCAAATTCCATTTTCTTGTATAAAGAAACTGTTTTCTCAGTTTGAGTGAGAGCTAGTTGGTAATTAGACAGTTTGCATCTTTCAGTACTCACATCACTTAATAATCTTAACACCTCTTTGTTAAGTTTCTCAGTGTTTAACCTACAACCTTTACTACAAAAAGCATCATCGTATACCTCATTATCAGATGAAGAGGAGGAGTGTGCCATGAGAGCATATTCAACATGCTCTTCTTCTTCAATTTCAGCAACCAAACCTTTATCCTCTTCCACATCCTTAGCCAGATAGCTCCAATCCCATCCCATACCATCAATTCCTTGAACTGCAACCATGGCTTTAGGATCCTGAGTTTTAACAATTTGACTTGAGGGTTTACCAGCATCAGATCTTCTAGGAGATCCGCATTCCCTCATGAAGTGCCCCATACGATGACAGTTGTAGCACTCAACTTTGGATTTATCAAATCCAGCTGTGTCTTTTGCATTGAAGGTCATCTTCTTCTTAAACCTTCTATTCCACCTGTTTGCTCTTATACTAGCAAGAGCCATGTTCCACTTAATGTCCCTCTCTTCCAAGTGCTCATCACTTATCTGCTGAAGGTCCTCATATGTAATCACTGAACCATTGGGCAAAGAAGCAATATAAGCACATACAGTATCCAAATCAAAACCAGCAGGTTTAACTCTTGGTGAGTCACTTTTGAATGTGTCAGCGTCTGAAAAGGAGACGTTGACTGGACATGTTCCAGCGCTGACACATGATGATCCAGTAACTGGATGCATGTAGGAGTCCTTCTGATTGAATTGACCTTCACTATGAGAGTAGAAGGCCATGTTACTGTTGGTAGACATGCTTCCATGCTCTAAAAGAGTTTCATCTTCCAACAGCCTCAGTTTGTTGTAGATGTCATCAAACGTGGAACTTTTGTAAGTATTATTGGCAAGAATAGATCTTGCCTCAATCTTCCACGCCTCACCAAGACTTTTAAGAAAGTAGCATTAATGTCAACATCACCAAGTTGTGTCCCCATGAAGGACAATTTGCTTGTAATGTCAAGCAATCTACTTCTCACACTACTCAGCTTCTCATTGGATTGAGCTTTCAAAACAACATAATCATGCATGAGTTATTTCTTCTTTTCTTCCCTAGTATCTGCATTGCCACCATATGCGACTTTAAGAGCTGCCCAAAGGTCTTTAGCAGAATCATAACCTCTGTATTTATGCTGGTTCTCTTGTCCCAAAGAGACTTTCAGAATATTTAGGGTTTTCATGTCAACCCTTTTCTTTGCTATGTCTTCAGCAGACACAGCTCTACCATCTTCAGGCTTTTCTTTCTTATCTTCTTCAGAACATCCAGCAACAGCTGCTCTTCCAAAATAGCATCAGCAATCTTTTGGGCTTTATTGAATGTGTTTCCATATTCAATAATTTCCCAGAGTGTGTAGTCATAGATCCCTAGATATTGCTCAAAGTTGAATTTCCATAATTCAAAGTTAGTTGCATCAAGAATGGGAATCTTGATGTTTGGTAAAGGTGAGTAGGAGGAGGTTATTTCTGAAGTTGACATGATGTTGTTAGGGTTTTTGAGAAAATTAGGGTTTTGGTAATTTTTAGGGTTCTTGTGTTCTTTAAGATCAAAAGTTCCTCAACAAGCTCTGATACCACTTGTTGATCCCAAACTTAGATCGATTTAGATTTATGTATACGAGATTAGATCAAGTAATACACTTAGAGAAACCTTTGTATATGTTTATGATAATCTAAGTGTTATGCGGAATTAACACTTAAACAAGAACACAATGATATAAACAAACTTTCACTTTGATTAATGATATCAAACTTGTTTACAATGAAAGTAGTTTACGAATGAAAACTTATATATTGAACATTAACCTAAAGGTCTTCTTTTATAGACATAAGAAGCCTTGTACAATAATCTACGTATCAGCTATTCTAGGTAAAGATAAATATAGAAATACATTGTTGTTCCTATCTTTACTAGAAGTAATCTAGAATACAATAAACGCGTAGAGTATATCTTCCCATCAGTGCTTGTCTTCAATGTATCAACGCTTGACTTTATCTTGTCAACCCTTGAGCTGTCAGCGTTTGTTTTGCTCCTGTCAATGCTTGTTTTACTCTTTTCAGCGCTTAAGTAGATTGGCTATAATTTATTCCCAACACTTGAGACGTGATTTAGATGCTTACCGTGCTCAGAGTAGTATGACAGAGGTTGGATTAGGTGTTGTTCAGACTCATGTTGCTTATTTGGAGTCGAAGACGGTGAGAAAGAGCGGGAATTTCTTAGTTTGGATTTGACTGATGTAGAGAGTGGTTTGAATGAGGCTTTTAGGAGGTTATCTGTATTAGAAAGTGGTGAGTTTTCTGCAATGAAGAGAAAGGTGAATTCTATGGAGATTCAGTTGAATGTAGCTCGTGCGATGCGTGAGAAAGCTGAGAAGGAGTTGAATATATATGTGGGTTGGAATAATAGATTTTATGCTGATATGGTTGAAAGAGGAGTGATCCGCAAGCGCCCAACTGAAGATGTGTCTAGTGATCGTCCGACAAAGATACAGAAGACGATGGATGATGGACCATCTGGTGGTTCTCAGTAGACCAGTCTGTGTTTAGTAGTGACCTTTGTATCTTTTGTACCTTTGTAACTTTGACTGAACCGACTTGTTAGCTAGTAGACCTGGCACGAATTTTGAGTATGTATAGTGTTAGAACTTTGATATGGGATGTAATTAAGACAATGCTTTTGTTTTAAATCCAATGAAATATGTATCTTGTCTTAATTTCCATATTGTGCCTTACTTGTATCTTGATTATGAATTCAATCCATATTATATGAATCCCTTGTTGGGTGAATGCTTAATACTTGTGAAATTGTGAAATTATAGAACTATGCCGCCCAAGAAAGCAGTGACTGAGGATGATGTACGTAGGATTATTACGGAGCAAGTTACCGCATCTATGACTGAATTTATGGAAAATGCTTGAAATGAAGCTGGCGGTAGTGGAGCTGGCGGTAGTGGAGCTGGCGGTAGTGGAGCTGGCGGTAGTGGAATTGGTGGTACTAATGTGAATGTGAATGCTCATAATGTGAATGCTAATAATGTGAATGCTAATGCTGGAGGAAATGTAGGAGGACTTGGAACTAATGCACCTGAAGTTGGTGGCTGTACTTATGTCACGTTCATGAAGTGTGAACCTCTACCTTTTAATGGAACTGAAGGTGCTGTAGTATTAAGCAAGTGGATTGAGAAGATTGAGTCGGTGTTTCGGATTAGTAAGTGTAAGGAGGAAGATAAGGTGACTTTTGCTATGGCTACTCTTAAAGGCCGTGCGTTGACTGGGTGGAACGGGATAATTGTTTTCATGGATCTTGATGTTGCTAATGCTACTCCTTGGGCTGAAATTAAGAAGTGGATGACTTTGGAGTTCTGTCCCTGTAGTGTGATCATTAGGTTAGAACAAGAGTTGATTCATTTGAGAATGAAACGTGTGGACATTGATAGTTACACAAACCGATTCCATGAGTTAGCCTTGATGTGTCCTCGATTGGTGGAACCCGAAGAGATCCAAATTGAACAATATATTAAAAGGTTGACCAAGAACATCCGGGGGGATGTGACATCATCAAAACCACTGACCATTGATGATGCTGTTAAAATGGCTTACCAACTCATTGGACAGATAATTCAGGATAGGGAAGATGAAGCCCGTGTTGGTGAGAAAAGAAAGGGTGACGGTGATCGTGTAGATAGAGGTGATAATAGGAAGAATTTCAATCGCCGTCAGAACCAGAGAAAGGGGAATGCAAATGCTCTTACCAACAAAATTATACATAGTCATGCCGGCGAAAGGGGAATGGAATGCAAATGATAGATTTCCTAAGTGTAGCAACAAGAGGCATGCCGACGACTGCTGGAAGTGCCGAAATTGCGGAAAGCTTGGTGATGAGACTGCTTTTATACATAGTCTCATCGTCCAAAAAGGGCTTTAAATGCATTGAATATCATGAAACCCCAATATATGCTTGTGTTTGTTGCTTGTGTATTTTAGGTACGGATATTGAGAAAATGACAAAAGATCACAAGAATCATGCAAAAACGAACACGGGAAACGAAGCCGCACATTGAACCAAGCCCTAATGAAGAATTTTCCAAAGAAAACCCTTGAAGATTTGAAGATCTATGAAGAAGGGTCCTACAATATTGAATAATTGACACTTTATACCCTTGTATCTTCATAATTACAAGATTGGTCCCTAAAGTTTGTCAATATTGCAAAAAGGGCCCTCCACTTTGAAGAATTGGCAATTTTAGTCCCTCAACAAAACTAAAATGTCAATATTAGTCCTTCTCAAAGTCAATCATACCATGAAGAACTCCAAGTTACAAACATTACAAATTTAGTCCTTTGGAAATATCAAAATTACCAAAAGGACCCTTGACTTTGAAGAAATGGCAAAAATGGTCCCTCATTAACCATGACTTGGCAATTTCATTCCTCCAAGAAGTCAAACAAACAAGTCAAGACCATAATCCTTGAATAAAATACCAATTAGTCCTTCAAGAATCAAGAATTAGCAAGAAATACCCCTGAAATCATTTTACAAAACTTTTTGGGGCAAAAGTGTGAAAAGAGAAACTTCAACAACAAAGGAAATGAAGTTTGGCCGGATTTATTTGCAAGTGAAAGGAGTATTAAAGGTGAGGGGTTATTCTTGCCAGACATGGATTGTTACCTAGACCTATAAGGGCTTGACACGTGCCCTACTAACACCCCACAACCAATCAGCTTCACCCATTCCTCCACCTCACCCATCCACTCACCAGGTTTAATATTAATTAAACCTTGGCGCCATTAACACAAATTTAAACATTAACCCACCCCTAATCCGGATCAAACTAGCAACTATTTACCAAGAACACAATTTGGGGATTTGCTATTTTCTTACAATTAAACCCTAAGATTGTCTAGATTAGTGATTAAGCATCCCTTAATCACATCCCAACCTTGAAAACTCTTGCCACATCAACCCTTAGTCCCACACAAGATTCCCCTGCTACACTCTTGTGCATACTGCCAAAATTTGGACAGCAATCCAACGTGTGAGATTCTAGCTTGCTTTCTAAGCTCATTTCAAGCCATTTGATCAACTTTTCACCATGCCAGCTCCATAAACAAACAAGAAAGAGTCACATAATCTTCAAAGTTCAAAACCCTACAACGGGCAATTCTGGGACTTCACAAGCATTAGGGTTACGTTTTTAGCTCTTAACTAGTTCATTGTAGCCTATATAAGGCATAAGACTCATTACATTTCAGTTTGCTCTTGAATTTTCCTTTGTTCAAAATTCTGTAAATCCATATTCAGTTTAATGAAATGTGTTTGAATCTTTGAAGAAAACTCAAGTGCCATTGTTGTTTACTGCTTATTACTGCTCTTAGTTTGTTAATCTTGAATCACAAGACCTGTTTTTAAGGAGTGTGCAAAAGTTTGCACATTTTCCTTCAAGCTTGATATTTTGCTAAGTTTCTTGGTACACCTTGGAGTTCTTGGCCTATAAAGCTGATCATAGCATCTTGATATTGAGTTATCAAGGTGTGGTGAAGCCTATAACTTGGGGATAATCAAGTGTGGAGTACAAGAGTTGCATTAATCAAGGCTTTTTAACCTTTCTTGTTGGGAATAAAATGTAGCCAGTCCACTTGAGCGCTGACAAGAGGAAAAAAAGTGTTGATAGGAAGAAAACAAACGCTGACAGATCAAGCGTTGACAAGAAGAAGTCAAGCGTTGATAGGTTGAAGACAAGCACTGATAGGATGATGTAGTCTACACGTATTATGTTTCTAGTTTATTTCTAGTAAAGATAAGTTCAACATTATATTTTCTTTAATTATCTTTACCTAGAATAGTTGATACGTAGACTCTTGTACAAGGCTTCTTATGTCTATAAAAGAAGACCTTTAGGTTATGTTTCATAATAACTTTTTCATACGTTAAACACTTTCATTATAAACAAGTTCGTTATTATCAATCAAGTGAAAGTTTGTTAACATCTTTGTGTGTTCTTGTT
This sequence comes from Glebionis coronaria, assembly GCA_025667525.1. Lineage (NCBI taxonomy): Eukaryota > Viridiplantae > Streptophyta > Magnoliopsida > Asterales > Asteraceae > Glebionis > Glebionis coronaria. Next base: position 178,575 of record JANFOE010000636.1, on the reverse strand, counting down.
TAAGTGTTAATTCCGCATAACACTTAGATTACTTTATACATAAACAAAGTTTCTCTATGTGTATTACTTGATCTAATCTCGTATACACAAGCTTAATCGGTCTAAGTTTGGGATCAACAAGTGGTATCAGAGCTTGTTGAGAAACTTTTGATCTTAAAGAACACAAGAACCCTAAAATCACGAAAACCCTAATTTTCACAAAACCCTAAAAACATCATGTCAAATCCAGAAGTAACCTCCTCCTCATCCTTACCAAACATCAAGATTCCCATGCTTGATGCAAACAACTTTGAGCTGTGGAAGTTCAACTTTGAGCAATATCTGGGAATCTATGACTACACTCTCTGGAGATTATTGAATATGGAAACACATTCAATAAAGCTCAAAATATTGCTGATGCCATTGCTACAGGATCAGCTGTTGCTGGATGTCCAGAAGCAGATAAGAAAGAAAAACCTGATGATCGTAGATCTGTGTCTGCTGAAGACATAGCAAAGAAAAGGGTGGATATGAAAACACTAAACATTCTGAAATTCTCTTTGGGACAAGAGAATCAGCACAAATACAGAGGTTATGAGTCTGCAAAAGACCTTTGGGCAGCTCTTGAAGTTGCATATGGTGGTAATGATGATACTAAGGAAGAGAAGAAGAAGAAACTCATGCATGAGTATGCTGTTTTTAAGGCTCAACCTAATGAGAAGCTTAGCAGTGTGAGAAGCAGACTGCTTGACATTACGAGTAAGCTGTCCTTCATGGGGACACAAGTTGGTGATGTTGACATTATTGCCACTTTTCTTAAAAGCCTTGGTGATGTGTGGAAGATTGAGGCAAGATCTATACTTGCCAATAACACTCACAAAAGTTCTACTTTTGATGATATCTACAACAAACTGAGGCTATTAGAGAATGAAACTATTTTGGAGCATGGAAGTAAGTATACCAATAGTAACATGGCCTTCTTCTCACATAGTGAAGGTCAATTTGATCAGAAGGACTCATACATGCACCCAGTTATTGGATCATCATGTGTCAACGCTGGATCATGTCCTGTCAACGCCTCATATTTCGACGCTGACACATACAAAATTGACTCACCAAGAGTTAAGCCTGTTGGTTTGGATCTTGATATTGTGTGTGCTTACATAGCTTCTTTGCCCAATGGTTCAGTGATTTCATATGAGGACCTTGAGCAAATAAGTGATGAGCACTTGGAGGAGATGGATATAAAGTGGAACATGGCTCTTGCTAGTATAAGAGTAAACAGGTGGAATAGAAGGTTTAAGAAGAAGATGACCTTTAATTCAAAGTACACTACTGGATTTGATAAATCCAAGGTTGAGTGCTACAATTGTTATCATATGGGGAACTTTATGAGGGAATGCAAATCTCCAAGAAGATCTGATGCTGGAAAACCCTCAAGCCAAATTGTTAAGTCTCAAGATCCTAAGGCCATGGTAGCAGTGCAAGATAATGATGGTATTGGATGGGATTGGAGCTATTTGGCTAAGGATGGTGAAGAGGATAAAGCTTTGGTTGCTGAAATAGAAGAAGAAGAGCATGTTCAATATGCTCTCATGGCACACTCCTCCTCTTCATCAGATAATGAGGTATACGATGATGCTTTTTGTATTAAGGGTTGTCGTTTAAACACTGAAAAACTTAACAAAGAGATTTTAAGATTTTTAAGTGATGTGAGTAATGAGAGATGCAAGTTGTCTAACTATCAAATTGCTCTCACTCAAACTGAAAAGACAGTTGAGGAGTATAAGAAAATGGAATTTGATCTAAAAGATAAAATAAATATCTTAAAACATGATTTAAATTCTAGTAATGATGTTAGAAACATCATGGAAAGGGTCAATGCTGAGTTACAGGCTAAGTTAGATGAGGCTATCAAGAATAAGGACAATGTTGAACTTAAAATTCAGAGATTTGATAGGCCTCACAAACCCTAGGAGAATGTGTTAATAAACATAGGGATCCTAAGAACATGACTAGGATTGGGATGAAAGACTACTCTGTTGTTCCACCCGCAGCTGGGGACTTCTATGGTGTCCAAAGAAAGGACTTATCTTGGACTGGTTTACCAGAACTCCAAGAAGAGGAATTTATTCCTCCGCCAAGAGTCCTTAACCCAGTTGAAGAGTATAGGCAAAAGTTGACTAACGTGAATGAATGGAAGAAAGCCAACCCTACCTTATTTGTCAAGAGTGGCATGCTTTGTGATAATCCAAATGAGTCAACCCCTATTAAGGTAACAAACCCAATCACTGGCAAGACTATTGACCTTGGCTCAAACACTGTTAGAATACCTAGCATTAAGTATGCAGAAATGTATAGGAATACTAGGTCACCTAAAAGCCAAGTTAGTAATGATGGAACAAGTTTCTTTTCTTCTAGACCTAGGGTTGTGTCTAGAAAAGCCTGTTACACTTGTGGTAGCTTTTCACATTTAGCATATAAGTGTGTCAACACTTCCAAGGTCAACGCTGTTAAAAAGTCAAACACTGTCAGACCCAAAACTTTTGTGGAGCAAAGTCCATAAGTTGTTAGACCAGCCCCAATCTTTACTAGAGGGTCTAACACTCATGGACAAAGACCATTTCAGAAAACAAATAATTGGTCTAATAGGCAATGGGTTTTTGTAGCAAACCCTAGGTTCAACGCTGACAAGGGTAATTTCAGCGTTGAAAAGACCAAATCCAACGCTGACAGAAATGTTGCCAGACCTAAATATTTACAACCACAGGGTAAGGGTCTAAAGCTTCTTCTAGTTTGACATGGAGACCTAAGCAAGATCAAAACCCTAATTCTAATGGGATTTCTATGACCTGCAACAGATTCAATTATATTTCAAAGGTCATTACAAAACCAATTGGGGTTAACTAGGTATTTCATCCAAAAAGGGATGAACAAGGGGTTATTATGAGAACTAAGTCTGTTCTTGTTGAACAACCAGATGAATCCAAGTCTGCTCATGCTTGGGTTCCCAAAGAAAACTAACATGTTTTCTTTATGTGCAGGGCATTCAAAAACAGGTCAATGATTATGGATATTGGGACAGTGGATGCTCTAGGCACATGACAGGGAAGGAAAATTATTTAACTAACTTCACTCCCATTAAGGATGGTGATAAGGTTTACTTTGGAGGCGGATATGGAACTATCACAGGAAAAGGAACTCTTCTCACCAAGAACTTGCGTTTTGAAAACGTGTTTCTGGTAAAGGAACTTGATTACAATCTTTTTAGTGTATCACAAGTTTGTGATAACAAAAATAAAGTTCTGTTTATTGATACTGAATGCTTGGTGTTAAGCAAGGATTTTAAAATTCCAGATGAGAAATACATTGACTATAGAACACCCAGGCATAAGGACATTTATAATGTGAATCTTAATGGTATTAGGATGAATAATAATATGTCATGTTTTTATGCTAAAGCTTCAGTTGATGAGAGTAATCTATGGCACAGGAGACTAGGGTACATAAACTTTAAGAATATAAACAGGCTTGTGAGACTTGGCTTGGTTGATGGTTTACCTGAAAAGGCTTTCCAAAATGACCACTCTTGTGTTGCATGCCTTAAAGGCAAGCAACACAAGGTCTCATTTAAGTCTAAACAGGTGCACTCTAGTTCTAGACCACTTCACATGCTGCATATGGACATATTTGGTCCAACTATTTTAGAGAGCTTGAATGGTAAATCATACTGCTTTGTCATCACAGATGACTTTTCTAGGTTTACTTGGACTTTCTTTTTAGCTATGAAAAGTGACACTGCAGATACTTTAATTGATTTTATTACTCAGATTGAAAAGAAAACTGGTAATGAATTTAAAATGCTTAGGAGTGATGATGGTGGTGAGTTTAGAAATAAACTGTTGGATGATTTTTGTGCCAAGAAAGGGATTACTAGGCAGTTTAGTGTTGCCAGAACCCCACAGCAAAATAGGGTTGCTGAGAGAAAAAATAGAACCCTAATTGAAGCAGCCATGACTATGTTGGCTGATGCTCACTTTCCTATAGCTTTTTGGGCTGAGGCTGTGAATACAGCTTGTTATGTTCAGAATAGAGCATTGGTCAACAAGATATAGAACAAAACACCTTATGAGTTACTTTGGGGAAGGAAACCAAATACTGGTTTTCTTAAACCTTTTGGCTGTCATGTAGTTGTCTAAGATACTAGTGATGCCCTAGGTAAATTTAGTGCTAAAGGTGATAAGGGCTACTTCATGGGTTACTCAGTGCAGAGCAAGGGATATAGGGTTTACCTTAAGAAGGAAAAACGTATACTTGAGAGAGTACATGTTAGGTTTTTAGAGAGTAAACCTAGTGATCCTGAAAGTGGTCCAAATTGGTTGTTTGACTTGGAACCTCTATCTAGGACTTTGAATTACATGCCTGTTACTAATCCAGACATTGTGAAGGTAACTTCAAATGTTGTGGAAGAACCAGTTGTTGATATTTCAGGTACACAGGTTAATGAAGAGGTTGGATCACAAGCAGACAAGTCATCTCCCATACAAGAGTATGTCATAATTCCTATATGGACAGATGCTTTTGCTGCTGCTGATGCTGGAAAGGATAATGGTGGTCCCCAAGTATCACCAGATAACAACATGCATGGTCCTTCAGGCGCTGACAAAGGCAAATCTGGTGCTGACAAGACAAATTCAGGCGTTGATGGCTCAAACGTTGACAACAACATTTCAGGCGTTGATAACCCAAACGCTGACAACCTTGGTTCAGGTGTTGACAACACTTTTGAGCATATCTTCTCTTACAGTTTTGAACAAGGTGAACCTTCCAATTTACATGAAGAGGTTCATACAACTATTGCTGGAAGAGAGTCTGAAGAAGATATTGGCAACATGGATAATGAGATTGAAGACAACAGACTTTTTGAGGGAGGAGTTCTCACTTCTACAATGAAGAATCATCCCCCTTCACAAATTATTGGGGATGTCCTGACTCCTGTTCAGACTAGAAGATCTCATCAGAATCTTGGTGGATTTATTGTCAATATACACAAGAAGGTTGATACCCCTCTTGTTCAAGCATGTTTGTTTGCCTGTTTTCTGTCACAACAGGAACCCAAGAAAATTCTTGATGCTCTCAAAGAACCAAGTTGGGTGGACGCAATGCAGGATGAGCTTCACCAATTTTCTAATCAGGATGTTTGGGAGCTGGTTGATTGTCCCAGGTATGTCAGACCTATTGGGACAAGATGTGTTCTAAGAATTAAGAAAGATGAAAGAGGCATTGTGGTCAGAAACAAGGTACGTTTAGTGGCTCAAGGATATACACAAGAGGAAGGGATAGACTATGAGGAGGTCTTTGCACTAGTTGCAAGGATTGAAGCTATAAGGATATTTCTAGCCTATGCTTCCTGCATGGGCTTCACTGTCTTCAAATGGATGTGCAGAGTGCTTTCATCTATGGTACAATTGTTGAGGAGGTATATGTCATGTAGCCTCCTGGTTTTGAGGATCCAGAGAATACAGACAAGGTGTATAGAGTCAAGAAAGCTATGTATGGACTTCATCAAGCCCCAAGAGCATGGTATGGCACATTGTCCACCTATCTGGTGGAAAATAGATTCAAGAGGGGCACCATAGACCAGACATTATTTACAAAGAAGGCTGGTAAGGATGCCTTACTTGTTCAGGTTTATGTTGATGATATCATCTTTAGATCCACAAATCCAAAGATGAGTGAAGACTTTTCCAAGCTTATGACTGAAAAATTCATGATGAGTGCAATGGGGGAGATGAACTTCTTTCTAGGGTTACAAGTTCAGCAGAAAGAAGATGGTATCTTCATCTCTCAGGATAAGTATGTAGCAGAGATCTTGAAGAAGTTTGGCTTTTCTCGACATGAAAAGAGGGCTACTACTCTTATGGATAGAGAACACCCTTGGGGAAAGGTTGGAGATGGAAAAGATGTGGATGTCAGGCACTATAGATCAATGATTGGTTCATTGATGTATCTCACAGCCTCAAGACCTGATATCATGTTTGCTGTGTGTGCATGTGCACGCCATCAAGTGACTCCCAAATAATATCACCTTTATGCTGTCAAGAGAATCTTTAGGTACCTTAGATGTTATCCAGATCTTGGCTTGTGGTACCCTAAATATTCACCATTAGAGCTTATTGCATATTTAGACAGTGACTATGGTGTTGATAAGTTTGATAGAAAATCCATAACTGGTGGATGTCAGTTTCTTGGGAGTAGGTTGATATCTTGGCAATGCAAGAAACAAACAGGGGTGGCAAATTCTACAACTGAACCAGAGTATGTTGCAGCTGCTACTTGTTGTGGACAAGTCTTATGGATTCAGAACCAGCTGATGGATTATGGGTATAATTTCATGCATACTAAGATATTTGTTGACAATAACAACACTTTATGAATTATTAAGAATCCTGTACATCATTCTAAAACAAAACACATAGAAATTAGACATCATTTTATAAGAGATTGTTTTGAAAAGGGTTTAATACAACCAGATAGGGTTGACACAGAAGAAAATGTGTCTGATTATTAACTAAACCTTTTGATGCTGGAAGGTTTCAATACTTGGTAACAAGTATTGGAATGATCAATCTCACATAATATGTGTTTTGGGGTCTTATTGTAACAGTATGTACAGGATAATGCATTGCTATTGGTCTTTTTGAGGATTTAGATTTTCCACTATATTTTTCTAGCACTGACAAAGGTTACTTTAACGCTGATAAGTGTTATTGTGACGTTGTCAGCAATATATTTTTCTAACGCTGATAAAGGTTTCCTTAACGCTGACAAGTGTTATCGGGACGTTGTTAGCAACAATGTTAGTTTTGTGGTTTTTAATCTAAATTTGCAGGTGGTGTTAGCATTATACCATTGGATACAGAGTTGCTTATGGATTCTTGGAGAATCATTTGAGCATGTTTTTATTTATGGATGATGGTTGGAATATTTTTATTCCTATCTTGACATAAATTTTTATGTTCATGCATATTTTTGAGCAACATATGTATCACAGTTTAAAGGGAGGTTTTAGGAACCTTTAGGACTTTTGGGTATTCTTATGATACTCTTATCACAATTCTAGATTGTGTCCACATGTGAGTATGAGTTAGTTTTACTGAATCATGAGGCACTGTAGCATGCAAAGTTTATATACTATGCATGCTGCCAAGACATTTTTGGCCTAGAATTGGTTGTGGTCTGTTGGGAGACTAGGGAATGATTTTATCATGGGTTTTACCTGGGAGTAACAAGGAATTTTATGAGATAACTTAGTTGTTAAGAGTTTTGGTTAGCAAGGGACACTAGAGGACTGTTATGTCTATCTTGCATAAGCAAGTGTGCATAATTGGACAGTGCTTGCCGCCCTATAATAATTATCAACTTATAGGTTATCTTCACTAGGACAAATTACTTTGTTAAGGTCCTTTTTTCTTTTTTTTTACTTTTATTTTTGGACGCTGACAAGTATTTTTCCAAGCGTTGTTATGACCAATTTAGACGCTGACATGGCTTTGACAAACGTTGACAGGAATATAGCCGTTGGGCGTTGATGGGTTATTTTTGACCGTTGATACCCATTGGGACCTACCCAGTTGTTATTTTTGACGAATTTTGGGGCCGTAATTTTGGAGCAGATAACATTTAATTAATGCATGAGATAACTTATATTCTTTTCAATATTTTCATCATGATATTTTGAAAATAGTTGCCTCATTTTTGACCAGTCACATGCATATATCTCTCCTATATATTTGGCTCCTATTTTTAAACAGGGTATCTTATATTCTTGTCTAACCATTTTCTCCTATAATTCATCTTTCTAAATCATTCACAAACAGCTTTCTCATGGAACCAAAATTTAAACCAAGTGATTTGGTATTGGGATTCAGGAGTCAACATAACATGATTGCATATTTGGACGCTGATGATGCTCTGTTTCCCCAATACACCCAGATGGTGGCGTATTTGAATGCATCCCCCATTAGGTATGCTCTTTCTCATGCTCCTCTCATCGCTGTCCCACATATTAAACAGTTTTGGAACACTGTTAGTTCCTCAACAGTTAATAAAGTGACTACATTATCATCTATTGTTCATGGGCATACTTGGGTGGTTACTGAAGCCTTGGTTCGCCAGGCTTTGCATCTTGATGATGCAGATGGTATAACCACCCTTCCTATTCATGAAATAGAACAAGGACTAAGGGCTTTGGGTTATCCTTTCCATGATGAGGGAACTTTAAACAAATATCATAAACAAGAGTTTCCCCCAGCCTGGAAGTACCTCATACATGTCATCTTACAATGTTTGAGTCCCAAGTGTACTGCATTCAATGAGATTAATTGATCCATTGCTAGTGCTATTGTGTGCATTGCACGTGGGCAAAAGTTTAATTATTCTAAAATGATTTTTGATGCCTTGTGTAAAAACAAAGGGAGTAAGATGACTTTAGCTTATCCCAGATTTTTACAAATGGTTTTTGATGTGCAAAATTACTGCACAAGAGATCATGATGACTTTTATGAGATCCCTGTGCAAAAGAAAGCTATTTTTACAAAGATGAACTCACCCCCTCACCGTGACTTACCCCTCACCCCAGATATGCTTGTTGTTATTGCAGCAGCACAACCCCAACCAGACCCTCAACCACAACTTGACCCAATACCAGAACCTTTACCTTCACCTCAACACATGCAAATTGACCAAGAACCCTTCGACACTGACACATTAAATGTTGGCGTTGACACACCTAATCCAGACGTTGACACAATTCCTTCACAGACCCAAACACCCCTTAACCAACCCACATCCACCCAATCCACATCATCTTCTACCCCACCACAATATAGATTGCAAAAACGCCAAATGACTATTGGAGTGTTCTCCTCTAGTGGTCCTAGCCATGTAGCAGAGAGAACTACCACCACAAGTGTGGTTGGTGCTATGGATGAGGCTGGGACTATTGGTTCTGGCTTAGATGCAGGCCAAGACAGTCCTAACATCTTTAAGACCTCATCCATGCCCCATGAATCTAACTTAGGAGGTCAAATACCCATTTTAGAGGAGGGCAGATTGGAACCAATGACATTAATGGAATTGACGGCTGTCTGCATTAGCTTGCAAAAGCAAAATGCAGACTTGGTACATATTGTCAGTACACAAGGCCTTGAACTCAAGCAATTGAGGGAGAGGATTGTCATTTTGGAGAATGCTAGCACAAGGCATGGGATGGAGGAATCTTCCAAAGGGGAGGATGAGCAGATTAATGTGAGTGATAAGGGCTCACATGATGGTGAATCTTTGGGTGTTGCTGAAGCCCTAACTAGTTTGAAGAAGCAACCAGGTTTTGTTAGATATCTGGTAACTCCTACAAATTTAGACTTGTCTTTTACAGCTATGTTGGAGGAAATTACAAGAGGCGCTGAGACAGGTAATTTGGGCGTTGACAAGCAGAGTTTCAACGCTGACATGAGTAATTTAGGCGCTGACACAAGCAAATTGAGCGTTGACAGACCTGCAGATGAGGTTGATGTATTCCAGTCATCAGCCATCATCAAAGAAGTTTCTTCACATGTATTACCATCATCCTTACCCATCATTGATCCATTAGATAAGGGTAAAGGAAAAATGGTAGAAGTAGAAGTTCCAAAGGATGCAGCACAGGTAGAGTTTGATAGAAGGTTGGCTGCACAACTTGTAGAACAAGAAAGTAAGAAGGTTGGTGAAGCACCATTTGTTGCCACTTCAGAGGAACAAGAAGGAAGTGATGAAGCTAGTTCAGACACAAATGTGATGATAATAGAACAACCAGAAAGACTTGAGTATGGTGATGATTTGGCAAGAGAGAAGCTGAATGAGTTGAAATTGCAAGTAGATTTTGATATTCCAGAAGTTGTTCAGATGTACCATGCTTGGGAAGATAGGTGTATGGAGAATCCAGATTTGACTATTTTAGACCAAATATGGGGTTTGGAGATTCTTCTAAGAGTCCAAAACGACTGCAAGGTAATTTTGAAACACAAAGCTAGCAATATTCTTTCAATGCTGAAAAGGGATAGAAGGGAGCTGTACTACATGCTACTCAGATGTCATGGAACAGGATGGACATATAAGAAATTGTTAGGATTATCCTTTGAAGAGTTGGAGTACAAGGCTTATCCCATTTGGGCAAAAGTGCAGGAAGAAAACACTCTAAGACTTCTTTCTGATGAAAGGAAAGAAGAACTTGCAGAAGAGATGGAGCTTAAGAAGGCAATGATTGTTCCAAGACCTTTGAAGAAGGGAGTTCCTCTTGAGTCTCCTAAAGATATGGATATATTGAATCCAAGTGAAGCTGTTATAAGAAGGAGCATCAAGCTCTCACCATTGGAAGCTTCAGATATGGTGCAAGTGTTACCCCTTGATGCCAAAAACACTATTATAAGCTATGAGGAAGATGAAAGTGGGTTTTGGATGATTGGCAGGTATGGGAAAGAGGTACACACTTTTACTACACTTATATCTCTCTTTGCAAGTGTTGATAGAGAAGACTTGGTAGATCTTTGGAGGTTGTTGGAGGCCAAGTATGGGACTGAAGCTCCTACTTCAGTCAATGGAATAAAACTTTGGTCAACATTCAAGAGAATATGTGGACCAAGAGATGAAGATCCTGCTGTTTGGAAGGATCTTGAAGATGACCTCAGTGGTCTTCAATGGCGTTTGTATTCAGCTGCTGGTGTATATTATTTGAGCTCTACAAAGTTTGCTGAGTATCTACTTGTAGATGGTCAGTATTCCATGTCCAAAGAAGTTTTTGAGAAGATGAAGACAACACAGCTAGAGATTGATTATTCAAGTGACGTGGCCAAAGATTTAATCAAACATATTTATTACCATTATGATCAAGTTTGTAAGATTCCTCCTAGTTCTTAATGTTTATTCAGAAACTTGATTACTAGAGTAGATATCAAGTTTAGGGGAGGATTGTTGAGAATAAAATGAAGCCAGTCCACTTGAGCGCTGACAAGAGGAAAACAAGCGTTGATAGGAAGAAAACAAACGCTGAAAGATCAAGCGTTGACAAGAAGAAGTCAAGCGTTGATAGGTTGAAGACAAGCACTGATAGGATGATGTAGTCTACACCTATTATATTTCTAGTTTGTTTCTAGTAAAGATAAGTTCAAAATTGTATTTTCTATAATTATCTTTACCTAGAATAGTTGATACGTAGACTCTTGTACAAGGCTTCTTATGTCTATAAAAGAAGACCTTTAGGTTATGTTTCATAATAAGTTTTTCATACGTCAAACACTTTCATTGTAAACAAGTTCGTTATTATCAATCAAGTGAAAGTTTGTTTCATAATAACTCACCTTCGTTTTTTTTACTTTCGACCCTCACTCTCTCACACCATCTCGGACACCCATCTCACAACACCACTCAACTCACACTCTCTCTTTTTACCCTCACCCAAAACTCTCGTCCCCACACACCCTCTCGTCCCCACACCACCAACCAGACTCGACACCCTCCTTCAAACTCATCAGACTCACACCATAAGACTCGACCCAAACTGACTCGTCTCACAACCTCTCTCTCGACATCTAGACCTCTCAACAAAAATCAACACAAATCGTCTCTCGACTCAATCCCCAACACTCTCGACCAACCCTCACACATACTCACACTCGACTCATCACAAAGAATGACACTACAGATGAGAGAGACCAAGATTAGAACATAATTAAACAGAAAATAAACATACACCCAAGACTCAAAACCTAAAACAACACAAGACTCAAAACCTGTTAACTGACTCACACCATACCCAACTCTCGTCCAAAAACAAACCCACAACCCACACCTAAAACTCGACACTAACACACACAACCAAACACCTTCATTATCTCTCGACTCGACTGGCATCATCACACTCTCGACTTACAAACACCAACACTCTCAAAACTCTCGTCTCTCCCTCAACTCTTAAAACCAAAGCAGACTCAAACAAACAACCTCAAACCAAACACCCTCGCCAACAGACTCTCTTCTCTCAAACAACCCTCGACTGACCCCAAACAAAACACCCTCTCGACCCATCCCGCTCCACACCCTCTCGAACACCTTAAACACCCTCAAAAACTCACATCATCTACAACCCCTCCAGACTCACACACTCCAAAACAACACACCCTCACATCACTCCACCCACATCCGACACCCTCTCGACTCGAACATCAACAGAAAGACGCTACAGAAGAAGAGAGAAGGGAGAGAATTAGAGAGAGAAAGTGAAAGATGAATAATTGATTAAGTGAAAATGGTAATCAACAACCCCTCCTAACATGCTAGGAGGGGATATATATAGCCCACCCTACATGTGGGCTATATGGACTATACAATAATTAAATAGATCACGAGCCCATTACATAATTATCGTTGGAGCGACCGATCCTTCATAAATACGTAAAAACGTATTTCTAACAATCTCCCCCTAAGGGAGGTCGCTCCAAGAAACAAAGTTCTAAATAGTCTATAACTCGTGATCTATGCTAACTAAGATGTGACCGAGACTTTATTGGGAAAAACGTATTTCCAACAATCTCCCCCTAAGGGAGGTCACATCTTTTTACAAAATCTTAAACCTAGCATCTATGCTTGAGTCTTCGATCTTGTTCTTGTGAATATGCTTGATGTGATCTTTGACTTTAGTCTTGAGCATGTTTCCTTGCCTTGACCTTGTGCATTCTTCACTTGTGATATTTGCCTCTTTGTGACTTCATGTTCCACATACTTATACTTTTAAATTCTTGAAAGCTTCAGAGTTTGATACAGCGGAAGACTTGACCTTCAGGCTTTCTTGAATTTGTTGAAGTACTAATTGTATGTAGTATAAGCATGTGGTGACGAGTTCTTCTGGATTGTACACCGCAATGCCACCTTTTTGTTACGCTGCATAAGACAGTTAGCAACAAACAATATACACGGATGAAATGGCTTTGAACATTTCATTCTAATTCTGTAGCATTTTACCTCCGGTCGGTGAAGACCGTTGGACGATATTAAATATCGTACTTGTGGCAGGTAGTTTCAATAAAGAACCTCCTTGACAAGATTTCGCGGGTAAACCCGTTCTCTTTACTCGACCGTCCAAAGCAGACTGCGAACGTAAAGAGTGAATCATTTGGATAATATTATCCGCATGATTTGAAGCCGTCAATTCATGTTCCTGGAACAAGTGAAGTTCAATTAAGAACCGCACCATCGTTGCTTTCCAGTTGTCACTAGCTTGATTCATATAGAATCTTGCAAGTTACCTACCAAGTGCTGTTTGATGTTAACACTAAGAAGGATTTCCATTCGTCACTGTAAATACTTAATAGTATTACTCTGAATGTTCTGGCAAGATCACTAAGATATTGCGTAGAGGCCTGGAACGTGTTTAAATTCATTTAAGAATTAAACCACTGTTTTCCAGTTATCACAAGTTTGATTCATAAAGAATCGCACAAGTCACCTACCATGAGCTTTTTGATATTCGCTCAAGAAGGATTTCCATCTTCATTGTAAATACTTTCGTATTACTCGGATGTTCAGGCAAGATCATGAAGATTTTGCGTAGGACTCTTAAGATCTTTCTTACTTTTCACAGTGTGTGAAGAAGCAAGGAATATGAAAGTGTGTCCTAATGAGATATTTGATGATCTCAAATGGCTCTAGACTCGATCGTGCATTTTGGATTTTTTTAGTGATCGGAGGCTGGAGAGGAGTGCCACCTTTTCAATACCAATTTATTCGGAGTGAATAAATCAATAGATAATGTGTTGATCTCCGTGTGATTAAAACAAATACCTTTTGAGAGATATTTGAGTTAGCTGGGAAGGGTTGTGCATTGCATCACTGGGTCCATGATGTCTTTCTTCAATACCGAGAATCATTAGCAAAAATGACCTCAATAGCATATGTATTGACCCGGTTTCTGCCTAAAGTTGTAAGGAGGGCTTCTTTCTTTACACCCTTTATCTTTACAATTCTTTTTCATTCTTCAACCCCTTCAATGCTTACCAATACGTCATAACTAGCACCTTGTTGTGATTGTTCCAGTGCTAACTTAAGTACTTGGTCGGCATTCAGCTACGTTCACAATCTATCTCCATCTTTCCTAAGGACTACTATTTCTAGCTATGGAATGTCCTTGGGAAGATTCCTCTGGTTCTAGAGAAATCATTGGACTTTAACCTATCCTACCATCCTTATGTCACCACAATCTTCACCGTCGTGAATAGAGATGTTTTGGGTAAGTGTATGTCACCATGAAATCCATTCTGAAGTGCAAATCCATTTTGCTCCCCCTTAACATATGCTACGATATTCGAAAACATTTCGCACATGTCGGGAAGAGCTATCACGTTAAGTCAAACCATTTATGATTGATCATATCCCATATTAAATCACATTTTCTCCCCCATATTAAAAATATTAACCCAATCGATGTTTTTAATATCAATTGATTTAATAGCATTTTAAGAAAATTTGGGAAGAAAAATGCAAGTCCAATTATCTTCATGAATTACACAAGCTCCCCCTCAAATTAATGAGGGTGTGCTGAAACGTAAAATAAATACCTTTTAAACACAAGTGTAAGGTATTTATCACGTGCAAAGATCATATATGATAATGGATTCACAAGATTAATAATGTACGAGGTAGGACCTGAATGATGGAGAACATCATATGAGAGATTCACATGGTTCTTGTTCACGAATGTTGGTCACCTCGTCACGTCCCCGAGAAAATTAATTCCCGTTATTGAGTCAAAGCTTTCCGGTGAAATGCTTGACTTGATTATGAAAAGCGGGTTGCTATCTGAAATAATAGCAAACCATTTGGAGCATGTTTTAAATCTTTTAAACTTCTGCTCGAACTTTATTTACAACCCCGTGTCATTATTGAATGACATTTCTAGGTTCGTAAATATTATCGATTCCAGAAGACATGCTCGTTTTATCAAAACGTTTTTGAACACACAATTTTGAAAGATTTAGAAAAACCTTTTGAGAAATTCTCGAAAAATTGTGTTCAAAGTTTTGAAAAATAATTACTTGATCTTAAGATGTTGAATATCTTAAAAGCGAGCTCAAGTCCGAGAAGTTGTGAACTTCCCGTTGTTAAGGATAAGTTACCATCGGCGATAAACTTTCCTTTTATCTGAAGGACGAGTCCTAAGCGGACATTTACTTAGAAGTCGTTTTTCATGAGCTTGAAAACTTTGACTGTTTTAACGGAAAGCTCATGACCGAGAAAGGTTAATTTCTCGTTATGAAGAAAAGTTCTCTTATTTAAAAGATACACTTTCCTTTCTGAGCTTAAAACTTCGAATGTTTTAATACAAGCTCATGACCGAGAAAGGTGAATTTCTCGTTAAGAGGATAAGTTATCATAAACGATAAGCTTTCCTTTATTTTAAGTTCGAGTTACAGTCTGACATTTAACTGTAAGTCATTGTGCATGAGCTTAAAAACTTCGAATGTTTTTAATATTAGCTCATGCCCGAGAAAAATTAATTTCTCGTTGTAAGGATAAGTTTATCATCGGCGATAAACTTTCCTGCCTTTGAAGAACGGGTTACAGACTATCATTTATCTATAAGCCTTAATGCATGAGCTTAAAAACTTGGAATGTTTTTGATATAAGCTCATGCCCGAGAAAAATGAATTTCTCGTTTTTAGGATAAGTCATCATCGGGATGAACTTTCCTGTCTTTGGAGATCGAGTTACAGTCTGTTATGTGACTGTAAGTCCTTGTGCATGAGCTTAAAAACTTCGAATGTTTTTAATATTAGCTCATGCCCGAGAAAAATTAATTTCTCGTTGTAAGGATAAGTTTATCATCGGCGATAAACTTTCCTGCCTTTGAAGAACGGGTTACAGACTGTCATTTATCTATAAGCCTTAATGCATGAGCTTAAAAACTTGGAATGTTTTTGATATAAGCTCATGCCCGAGAAAAATGAATTTCTCGTTTTTAGGATAAGTCATCATCGGGATGAACTTTCCTGTCTTTGAAGATCGAGTTACAGTCTGTTATGTGACTGTAAGTCCTTGTGCATGAGCTTAAAAACCTCGAATGTTTTTAATTTTAGCTCATGCCCGAGAAAAATGAATTTCTCGTTGTTAGGATAAGTTTACCATTGGTGATAAACTTTCCTTTCTTTGAGGATCGAGTTACAGTCTGTTATGTGACTGTAAGTCCTTGTGCATGAGCTTAAAAACCTCGAATGTTTTTAATTTTAGCTCATGCCCGAGAAAAATGAATTTCTCGTTGTTAGGATAAGTTTACCATTGGTGATAAACTTTCCTTTCTTTGAGGATCGAGTTACAGTCTGTTATGTGACTGTAAGTCCTTGTTTGCAGCTTAACCATGAATCCCCTGAGACATTTGTTTCTCTGATATCTGCTTCTTCAGCAACCAAACTCTAAGAGTGTCCTTAGTTGAACGGTATACAACGATTGGACCGCTTCGTTCTTTTGGAACATCAACTTTGGTGCCTGCATTCTCATTAGGAGTTTGTATACTTTTGCATGGATTAGCGATATCTATTTTAGAAGCACGTGGGGGTTCACAGTTGGCTTTACTTGTGTCAGAGGTGGCCTGAGGGGATGATTCACTTGTCTTAGTTGGCAATCGTTTCCTTTTATAGAAAATCTTAAGTTCAGGCTTAAGTGATGTATCATCCTTTGCAATTTCCTCCCTAGTAGTCTTTGTAGAATCAGAGACTATCCTAGTTAAAGGGCACTCGTTTCCTACAAGAGTGAAAGTTCTACCAGTGGGGCGCCACATTTTACCAACGGGTTTGATTTTAGCGACCCACTGGGATTTAAGTCTAGCACGGGAGTTCACCTCATTAAGCAATTTTTTGATACAAGCATCATGATTTGCCGTAAAGACACATTTTCTACATGTTTTACAAGTAGCATATTTAATGTCCGAGTAAGATCTAGAATCCCTAGATGATTGATTGATGCTCCTAGGATTAGACATGCTACGGTTAGCAGTGTTGGGTAAACTAGAAGGCATCTGACTAGGTTTGAAATTCCTATCTCTTACATGTGTCTTTTGCTTAGCTTCCCTAAGATCAGATTCATGGCAAACGTCATTTGAACTAGTTCTAGACGTGGTCTTGGTATTTTTAGGGAAACTAGAGGCAATCATATGATTTGGTCTTGCTAAAGCTGGAGTGATCACATTGGGCCTAGTTGCTGGAGTGACTGGTCTAATAAGATGAACCAAATCAACTTGGGAGGCAAACCGCGGTCTCAAGGATTGTGGTCGCTCGGATCTAAATGCAGTAGGTTGTCTGACAATCGGTTGTCTGACGAACTGATTTGTAGGCGGTTTCCCCAAGATTGATGGTTTTTCAAGCTTAGTGTCCACACTAGGTTCTCTAGTTTTCCTAAACTCGTTTTTCAACGCAGCTATAGCAAAGACCTTTTCCTGTAATTGGGCCTTTAATGTTTCATTTTCTTTGAGCACGTTATCTTGGGATGCCAACTTAGATTCAAGCAGTTGAATTTGTTTCAAAAGATTATCTTTTTCAGCTTTAGAATCTAGAACAGTTTGATCCAATTTTCTTTCAAGAACAACGTTTTACTTTTCAAGTTTTTCGAAGTATGTTTCAAATTTGTCCGTTTTCTTAGAAAATTCAAGTTTGGCATCCTCAAGATCTTTTGATTGCCGAGCTACGGTCGTTTCGAGCTCTTTAATCTTGGAATCAGAATCAGTTAACGAGGCAGTTGTAAAGCATTTATCATGATGTACTATAGCATTTTGAACACTTTCTCCCCCATTATGACTCACATCGGATGAATCAGAAGTGGTATTTCTATCACTCTTTTCCATCCCATGTTTGTCATAATTAGGTTCAGAATGCTCAATATGCGGCATGTCATCAGCATATACATCATAACCAACATCACATTGTACCATGTTTGCAGGCTCTTCGTCATAAATGGGTAAGGTGTCATCCAGATAAATCTCGTGAACATTCCCTGACGTGCCACTGGTATCATGTTGTCCTCCTGATTCTGTGCTCGTGCCATCGTTAGGCTCCAAGTTGTCAACCGTATGACCATTATCCTCTTGCATCTGCGTCATTGATTCTTGCACTCCATTAACATACACTTGCTGAAGTTGTGATCTTTGATATATCGAAGACGAGACCGATGACATGAGTTTCAAAATCGTATCACGGAAAACTCGAAGCTCGATATGTGTATCTCGAAGAAACGATTGGCAAATCATTGAACTTTCAGGCTTGATGATATTAAATTGGAGGAAAGGCGTGAGGTGTGTCACAAGAGCCTTATATACAAGTACCGATGCAGAGTGATTAAAGTTTCCATGGTTGAGTTGCTCGGCGAGTTGGGTCAAAGTGGTAAAAATGGAGTCGATGAATATATGACGATCTTGTCCAAAGATTGTCACAAATTCGCTCCCTCCTTGAATCCCCGAAAGAGTGACAAGATGAGACTGGAGCATTCGAAATGAAGTTATACCACTTCTCTCGCATTGGCTTGCACTTTATGTAATTCTCCCTTGTTCGATGTCGAATTCAAGAAATCCATTGAAAGTCGATGAATGACAACTCAATTGTCAGCTCAAGAAATTTTTGTCGACTCAACCGTTTGATAAAACAAATCGGAATCCAATACTCCTTTTAATTATGATGAAAAATGATCGTGATTATAGTTGTTTTCGGAATTTACCAAGTCGTGAAGGAACTTCGAAGGATCCGTAAAAAAAGCTTTTAAAAATCAACGATGGATGATATAAATCTTTTCCCGGTTCAAAAAGAATTGCTGTTTGCTCAAACGTTGATAAACCCGATCAAAAATCCGTATTTGCTAAAAATATATCCCGTCACTTTCACTCGTTAGTTTTGACTTCAAATCCGGCCAGAAAAATTTGAACCCGTCAAATATTTTTCCACGTTAATTCTATTAAAATACCCGCCTCAATACGATTTTGCCAAAAAATTAATATAAAAAATTAACTTATTTTTAAAAAAGAAAATTGTGATTATCTATTTAAACTAAACAAATTAGAAAAATTTGAAATTTAAACTAAAAAATAGAAAAATATGATTTATCTATTTAAAGAAAAAAATTGATAATGAAACTAGAAAAGATAGACAGTCTCGTTCCCACACAAAACGTGTATACACGTTCCCACACAAAAAATTAAGAATTTTTAAAATAAAAAACGAAAATAACCTGAAGATAAAAACTACTAACGTTTATATATAAAATAATATAAAAATAGTAATAATATCAAAAATGTGTTTATCTATTGCCACACACGTGTTCTTTAAAAAACTGGTTTCTTGTTTACTCCGTCCTACAACACTTGGCCTGTATCACCACCCACGTGGCCCAATAACATACCTCCACCGCCCCAATCCTTTCTCTTGTTTAATCCGCCCCCTTAAATAAGTCTGTCTCCTCGAAATCACATAACCAAAAACATTTTTCTTTCTCTCACCAAAATAACACTCGTCTAAACCTAATCTCTCTCTCTCCTCACAAAGTTTCTTGTAACTTCCGCCTACAATACCAAACCAGTAAAAAACATTCTCTCACCCAATTTCTGATCTTATACTCAAAATCCAAGTTTTGATAAACCAGTCAATCCCAATTTCTGATCTTATACTGAAAATCCAAGTTTTGATAAACCACTCAATCCCAATTTCTGATCTTATACTCCCAATCAGACGTGAAGATCTTCAAGATCCTTGAAGTGGGTCTCGGGTAAGGTTTTCTAATTTAGGTTTTTGTTGAGTCTCTCTCTCTACTGTAGTGTCCTGCTGTCGGGTGTTGTTTGTGTGGGTGGGTCGAGATGAAGTAGGAGTCGAGGTTGTTTACGAGTGAGATTGGTTGTGTTTGGGTTTTGTGGTGTGGGTAAATTAGTCGAGGGTTGTGTCGTGAGGGTGAGAGAGTCCGAGAGTCTGGAGTCAATGAGGGAGGGTGTGGTTTGTTGAGTCTGTGAGAGTGAGTGGGTGAGACGAGAGTCTGTGAGGTTGTTTGTGAGAATGGGTGTCCGAGAGTGTGAGATGGAGGGATGTCGGTTGGTGATGGTGTTGTGTTTGTGTCGGAGAGGTGTGAGACGAGGGTGTATTGGGTGGGTAATACGAGAGACGAAAGGGTTTTTTGAACGAGGGTGTTGAGGGAGTAAGATGTTGAGAGAATTTGAGACTGGGCTGTGAGTCGAGGGTGGGTGAGTCTATTGGGGTGAGTTTGTTACGAGGGTGTTATCGTGACGAGGGTGAGGGTGAGGGTGTAACGAGAGTGGGTGTCGGTGAGGGAGTGTAGGTGTGGGGGTCCTGTTGGTTTGGTTTGAGATGAATCGAAGACGAGAGTGAAAGAGAGGCAGTCGAGGTGAGGGTCTGGTCAAGGGTGAGTTTGTTTGTGTCGAGGGTGAGTTTGTTTTCGAGTGTCGAGAGTAGTGTGAGTTTGAGTATGGTTTTCGAGAGTGAGTCGAGAGGTTGGGTCTGTGAGTGTTTTAAAATTAGAGTCGAGTCAAAAACAAATGTTCCCGTTATGTTTGAATGGGCTTCATTCGGAAGAGTTCCGAATCGGAACTTTTTTCTTGATCCGGAAGTTCTTGGTTCGGAAGTTCTTGATCCGGAACTTCTTGATCCGGAACTTTTGGCTTGATCCGGAAGTTCTTGGTTCGGAAGTTCTTGATCCGGAACTTCTTGATCCGGAACTTCTTGATCCGGAAGTTCTTGGTTCGGAAGTGGTTGGTGCGGAACTTTTCTGTTTGATTCGGAACTTAAAGAATGATTCGGAACTTTTAGTTTGATTCTGGACTTTTAGACTCTGAACATTAGGAATAGTTTTGATGGGACTGAGATACTTGGACAAAATGGACAGAATATGATAACCAGGAAACAATTGACAGTTTGACAGTTGACCAAAAAAGAAAAACTGACCAAAAAAAGAAAAAACCCAGATATGATGAAAACTGAGACACGGATAAACGAAAAACACTAATTAAAAAATTTATATAAAAATCTGATAAAGATAAAAATAAGATAAAAAATAAAAAAATATAGAAAACTGAATATGAAAAACTGGATAAAAGTGAAAATGGATATACGAAAAATAAATAAATAAATAAAATACAAACTTTAAAAGAAAAAATTGATAAAATTGATAAAAATTTAGAAATTTATAAAATTGATAAAATTGATACAAACTTTTTATAAAAAACTACAAAATTAAAAAGAGAAAAACAAAAACTTTTATAAAAAACAGCAACTTTTTTATAAACACAAACTTTTTAAGGTTTTATATAAGAAAAATTTGATTTTTATATAAAAATTTGTGATTTTTTTTTTATCTAAAAAGTAAGTAGATTTGAAGATTTGATGTGATTTAACACAAAAAACACAAACTTTTTATAAAAAATACAAACTTTTTAAAGTTTAAGCATGATTAAATCAAAACCCACCAAAATCAAAAAGAAATAAAACAAGAATAAACCAAACTAACCATGGCTCTGATACCAATTGAAGGTCTACGCATTTATTGGCCTATTCTATATCATGGATTTGATGGATTAGGTTGGTTGATTTAGATGATAATCATAAGGAAATGAAGGAAAGAGATGAAGGATTAGAGAGAGAAAGGAGAGAAGGGAGAGAATTAGAGAGAGAAAGTGAAAGATGAATAATTGATTAAGGGAAAATGGTAATCAACAACCCCTCCTAACATGCTAGGAGGGGATATATATAGCCCACCCTACATGTGGGCTATATGGACTATACAATAATTAAATAGATCACGAGCCCATTACATAATTATCGTTGGAGCGACCGATCCTTCATAAATACGTAAAAACGTATTTCTAACAATCTCCCCCTAAGGGAGGTCGCTCCAAGAAACAAAGTTCTAAATAGTCTATAACTCGTGATCTATGCTAACTAAGATGTGACCGAGACTTTATTGGGAAAAACGTATTTCCAACATTTACCTAGAATAGTTGATACGTAGACTCTTGTACAAGGCTTCTTATGTCTATAAAAGAAGACCTTTAGGTTATGTTTCATAATAAGTTTTTCATACGTTAAACACTTTCATTGTAAACAAGTTCGTTATTATCAATCAAGTGAAAGTTTGTTTACTTCTTTGTGTGTTCTTGTTTAAGTGTTAATTGCGCATAACACTTAGATTACTTTATACATAAACAAAGTTTCTCTACGTGTATTACTTGATCTAATCTCGTATACACAAGCTTAATCGATCTAAGTTTGGGATCAACATTTCTGATTTTCATATTGTGCTTCTAACTTTGTTGAATCTTAGTAGGCTTTGTTGTGGAAGCTTGTTGATGTTGTAAATTTAGTCAACTTACCTTTAGGAAAAAGTAGGCAACTAAAAATAGGGCAAGTGTGCACGACGATTTAGGAAAACCGTGTGTGAATGACCCTAGGTGAGTTTGTTCTCGAGGAGGCTAGTGCGTTGTGTTAAGAGTTGATATATGATGTTTGTGATTATGATCAGGAAGAAAAGAAATGAGAAAGGAAAGAAAAGACGGTTACGAAAACTAATTAAACTACGACGAAAAGGCGTAAACGTAAAATTGTAAAAAAACGACAAAAATAAAAAATTTCAACCTAAAAATTAATTATAAGTTAAAACAAGTCTAAAATAATATAAATAAGGAATAAAATCCAATAAAAATATTTTAAAACCTTTTATTAATTAAATATTCAATTTTAAATGCTAATTAAAGCCCTAAAATTAAATATAATTAATCAAAATGTCCAAAATATGATTTTATTGAACAAATAACTTACTTATATTATCTAAAAACTAAAAAGTATTTTTTTATGATTTTTAAATACTATTTTTCTATTTTTAAATTACTAAAAACTATTTTAAAATTAAAATAATTATAAAAAATGATTAAATAAGGCTAAAAATAATCTACCAATTTTAAAAATCCTATTTTACTCTAATGAACAGTAGAAAAATGAAAAATCTAGAAAAATATTAAATTTTCCACTAAATGACAAAACTAGATTAATTAAAACCCTAATTAACTTAAATTAATTCTAAAAATTAATAAAAAGATGAACAGTAAAATCTTTTTTAACCAAAAACCTTAAAATATTATTCTAAGTTCAAGAAAATTGATTAAACTGAAAAATATTAATTTTTACCACTAAAGGACAAAAACAGATTAATTAAAAAGTAATTAACTTAGCTAAATAATCTAAAAATTATCTAATGAACAGTAACTGGAAAATAAATAATACTGAAAAATCAGAAATTAAAAATGAAAAATATTGCAAAAAGAATGAAACCCTAATTCCTAAAAATGCCCACTAAAGACAAAAATATGAACTTCTGAAAGTGACTTGTGATGGTTTTCTGTCTTTTAGCTAGGCAGTGGAAACCAGTGAACTACCAGTGGGAAAGGAGTTCCCACTGCTAGTGTATAATTTTGTGCAGTTGAGTATTAAGCTTAGGAAAGCTTAATTTGGGCTTATTTTTGGACAAAAAGGCAACCCTATACTCAGTTGAGTATAGGGAGTCAATAATCAGCACAAAAATCACCAAGTTCTAACACAAAATCCACACAATAAGGCACAAAAGTTTCTGATCTAACTAGCAAAGTTACTGATGAACAGTAGTCCCTAAAATACTTGCATAAACACGAATTTTAAACCTGAATTTCTTGTATTCAAGTTGACCAGCTAGCTTATAAGTGATAGCAAACCCATCTAAGGCCTAAGGTCTAGCAAAGAACTCAGTTGATAGAGCAATTTTTCACAAAAACAGTCAATCACAAGAGGTTTCTGATTTTAGTTACATAATCTAAAGTTTTAGCATGCAAGTGTGTTACAACCCTTTCCAAACCAAAAACCAGTTATCATGCAACCTTTTTCTACCCTTGTAACAACTTCTAACAGATTAAAACTCTTAGACATTAACAATCTTACTCACATAAACCCGTTTCCAAACACACCTTAAAAACTTGGAAACCAAAATTTTTCAAAGCAAATCAGTTTAACTCATCACCAATCTGATTTTTTTGACTTATATAATGCATATAACATCAAAAGCATTAGAATCCAATCAATAAGCAAACAATTAAACAACTTTTCACTTAAATCATACAAATTCACCAAATATACAAAAAATGAAAAGGGAACAAGGGGGCTACCTTGTTGAGCCTACATCCAGGCTCAACCAAGGCTGCTATGCCTTTTCCTTCAGGCTGGGGCCTGAGCAGATCAATCAATCAACAATCAACTTTATCCTGCTAAGAGAAAAAAGAGACAGACAATATGATATTTTTTATTTTTTTGAAACTTCTTCAAGATCCTTATAAAACTATCTCCAAACGTTTTTATTTAAACAAAATTAATCCAAACTAGCTTAGATCCGTGATTAACACCCTTGAAACAGATTTCACCAGGAAATCTTAATTTCTGAAAATCCAATATGAGTAAAACTTTTTGGTAATTTAAAAGCAACTTCAACAAAACTTAACTGAAATTTAAGATTTAATTTAAAACATGAAAGAAATGGGACTCAGTTATATGTAGCTTAAACACTTTTCATTCATTCATAGAAAAGAACATTAAATAAAAACTGAGACAAGAAAAAAAATGTGAACTAAAACCCTAACGCCTTATATAGGCTTACATAGAAGGCTCTAGAAAGTAAAAACCCTAATGGTTAACTCCCAAATTTGCCCTTGGATATCTTCAGCATATTCCTTTTTGAATTTTGAAATTCAAAGTCAAATTTGAGCCATGTGATTTCTTTGTTTTCTTGTGGGGATGCCAGTGATGTTAAGATGATCTAAGACGTCCATCTTAGCTTAGGAAGCACGAAACTCGTTGGATTGCTGTCAAGGTTTGTCCTCATGTTGAGTTGTGGGGCAGGGCACAGCTGGGGAGAGCACATGGGGTAGATGGTGACCGTTTTGGGGTGTGGGTTGTGATTAACTTGTCATTAATCAGCAATCTGGAAACAATTAGTACTTTCCCCTTTGATTTGAGAGAGATAGAATTTTAGGGTTTATGGTGATGAAGGGATTAGCAGGAAAAGGTTTAATCCGTTTGGGGTAATTTGTTTTTTAAAAAACGTGTTTCCCACTTAATTACTTAATTAATAAACCGGTTTAAATAATAAGTGGTGGTGGGAAGTGACGTGGATGAGGGGTGTGTTTTGATTGGATGATGGGGTTGAGTGGGTGACGTGTCTTGATGGGAGTGGAGGAGAGAAGTTTATTTGTCTGGTCACATTAGGCCCCCCATTTCTTTTGTTTCATTCATTTTGTAACAAATCCGTTTAAACTCTTTTTCCTTTGCAAAAATCTTTCAAGTACTTGTCAATTTTGGCACAATCTTTTTGTAATCTTGAAACAAGGATCATTTATGCAATTTCTTCATTTTCCAAGGACTGAATTTGCCATGTTTTCAAACTTCAAGGCTTTGACTTGTTGGTTGACTTCTTGGAGGACCATATTTGACAATTTAGATTTGATGAGGGACTAAATTTGCCAATTCTTCAAAGTTAAGGGTCCTTTTTGTAATTTTGACAAACTTTAGGGACCAAACTTGTAATTATGAAGATACAAGGGTATAAAGTGTCAATTCTTCAAACTTGGAGGACCAATCTTCAATATTCTTCAAATCTTCAAGGGTTTTCTTTGGAAAATTCCTCACTAGGGCTTGGTTCATCGTGTGGCTTCGTTTCCCGTGTTCGTTTTTGCGTGATTCTTGTGATCTTTTGTCATTTTCTCAATATCCGTACCTAAAATACACAAGCAACAAACACAAGCATATATTTGGGTATTTTGATGATATTTAATGCATTTTAAGTCCAAAAAGAACGATGAGACCATGTATAAAAGCCGTCTCATCACTCCCCCATACTAAACCATTGCCGTGCCCTCACGCAATGCTAGAATAAAGTATCGTAGCATCTCCAAAATTCATTTTATTCACTTTATTGAAATGATAAACTAGCTACTCTACCACTATTACTACTACTTGTGTTTTAGACATAATGTATGATTTTCATCGCAAAATGGGACGTTTAGGTTCATAGAATAAGAACACGTGAATGCTTCGTTAGAAATAATTTCGTCGTCCTCGATTTTCACTTCAATTCCATGCCAAGCGTGCAACGAGATCATTGTCATTATAAGTTAGTAATGCTAACACTACTCATATGCCCTAATCATGTACTTATTCTCCCATTATTCCTAAGTTGTATCTCTTACATTTTATTTTGTCTTAAATGTTTCACGAGGATACGTTGTTTGACTTATGCGATAATAGAGATTTAGGTCTAAAAATAGAGTCCTAACGGTGTAACTAAGACCATCAAATCAATAACCCCTCCTAATAGACAACGATGTTAAAAAATTAAGTTGACAAGAAGAATCGATAAACACGGTTTTATAACGGTTTTGAACATGAGACTTATTACCAAGACTTTTATACGCCCCCTAACGGAAGGGCCTTATTATCTTTGGTTTACCTCCATCTTTTATTCAACTTCGCCATGAAGCTTTTATTATGACTTCGGTCTTGCCTTGCCTTTTATTATCCGCCTCATCGGTGGTTTTATTAGCCAAAGACGTATATCCTCACGCTAAAGCGAATTTTGGATCTTTAAAGCTTCGAAGATTAAGGCTTGATTCACTTTCAATTTTGCATAGATTTTAGGCCTTGTGGGGCTTCAAATTGTTTGCTTGATTTAGGTGAGCACTTGAAATCTTATTATTGGGTGAAGCTTTCGATTATTAGGGTGCCAATACTTCAAAACCGTGACGCTGGCGATATCTTAATGTCTTCCCAATTTAATTACATGGAAGCTACTAGAAAAGACTAGGAACCCAACAATCCTAACTAAACCGCTAAATCAATATTTATTAAGCAAAAAATATTTACATGCGAAGGGAGAATAAGCAAACAACGAGAACACATGAGTTTTTGAAAGAATACGAGTACTCTACGTTTAGCATAGTAACTTATAATTAACCCTATCATTTCTCGTCCTCATTTAAGAGACTTAGCCTAATGTGTAGTTAAGGAATCAAAGCTAAGTGCTCAACACGCACGGTCGAGTCAAAAATTACTCTTATTCTCGCCATCGGAAAATCTACATTCGTGTCTTCAAACACTTATAAAATATGAGAAAAATTTTAAAATTTGGCCATTTTTAGCCTTATTTTGCAACAAAACGATAAACTTTGGAAAGCGTGAAGGTTTGGCAAGGCAAGTATCTATTCACCCCCCCCATACTAAAGTTAAACATTGTCCTCAATGTTTCGAGTCTAGGGGTGCAAACACCCCCATACTAGAGACGTAGTCGAATGCCTAATCTAGCATGGAAAGGGTGTAACCATTAAATTTAAAGCCGTTTATGAAGTGTGCTAAAAACCTAAGGTTAGAACATCAAAAGGATATATCATGGATATTGAGAAATGTCTCCAAAGCAAACGATCGAGTGCTCCCATAAAACGAACACGAGAGGCTCCAATCGTGAAGACCATGATCTAAAAACCACAATGCATAAACAACCACGAAACAAAGTTTGGAAGGGCACAAATCCCCACACGTAAGCTACATTAGACTAAGAAAGCGATAATATGTACATAGGATAAGCATGGGACTCCCCCACGAGGCACCTCGTTTTTGATTACCGAGTCATGAGCTCGACTCGATCCCCTCAATACTAATTATCATTGGGGAAGGTGACTTGGTCGAGGTAGTTCAAGGATGGAACTTCCCCACCAAAGTAGTGCTTCAACCTATGTCCATTCACCTTGAAGTTAGGACCATCATCTTGAGCTAGCTCGATGGTCCCATAAGGAAATACTTGAGTCACGGTGAATGGACCGGACCAACGGGATTTCAATTTACCGGAAAATATTTTCAATCTTGAATTAAAAAGTAAAACTTGATCCCCAATGTTAAAAACCCGGTTTTTAATTTTTGAATCATGCAACTTTTTAGTTTTCTCTTTGTAAATCAATGAATTTTCATAAGCAATGTCTCTCAATTCATCCAATTCATTTAATTGCATTTTCCGGTGTTTCCCCGCGGTCTCCATGTCATCATTACAATGCTTTAGGGCCCAATAAGCCTTGTGTTCTAACTCGATAGGCAAATGACAATTCTTTCCATACACAAGCTTATAGGGAGTGCACCCAATGGGCGTCTTATGAGCGGTCCTAAAGGCCCATAAAGCATCGTCTAACTTATCCGACCAAGATTGTCGGTTTTCCCCCACGGATCTCTCCAAGATCCTCTTCAATGCTCGGTTTGAAACCTCGACTTGCCCACTCGTTTGTGGGTGATAAGCCGTAGAAAGACGATGTGTAACCCCATATTTCCTTAAGACTCTTTCGAATTGGTCATTACAAAAATGGGTTCCACGATCGCTTATGATAGCACGAGGGGTTCCAAACCTAGCAAACAAACTTTTCAAGAACTTAACTACCACACGAGCATCATTAGTGGGCAAGGCCTTCGCCTCCACCCACTTAGATAGGTAGTCAACCGCAACAAGGATGTACTTATTACCACGAGATGATGGGAACGGCCCCATAAAGTCTATGCCCCAAACGTCAAAGATCTCACATACTTGAATGATATTTTGTGGCATTTCATCTTTTTGTGAGGCTTTTCCTTGTCGTTGGCATGAATCACAAGACTTCACAAGATCTTGTGCATCTCGGTAAATAGTAGGCCAAAAGAAGCCGGCATCAAACACCTTTTTAGCCGTGAGATTAGCACCGTGGTGACCACCCGTGGGTCCCTCATGGCAAGCTCTAAGGATGTTAGAAGCTTCGGTGCCAAATACACAACGGCGGATGATTTGATCCGCACAAGTTCGAAACAAGTAAGGGTCGTTCCAAAAATAGAACTTGACATCACGAAAGAATTTTCGTTTTTCTTGAGTTGTCATACCCTTAATGATGAAGTTACCCGCATGGTAATTTGCAAAATCCGCAAACCATGGGGTAGAAGAATCAAGTTTGGAATTCACTACACCAAGTGTTTCAAGCGGAAATGTTTCGGTGATTTCCTTAGGCTCGTAAACACTTTGGTGAGGATCTTCCAAACGAGAGAGATGGTCGGCCGCTAGATTCTCGGCTCCTTTTTTGTCAACGATTTTGTGATCAAATTCTTGAAGCAGGAGAATCCAACGAAGTAATCTCGGCTTTGCATCTTGTTTAGCCATGAGATACTTGATAGCCGAATGGTCCGTATACACTATGCATTTTGTCAAGACGAGGTAAGGTCGGAATTTCTCAAAAGCATACACCACGGCAAGGAACTCCTTTTCCGTTGTAGTGTATTTAAGTTGAGCCTCGGTCATCGTCTTGCTAGCATAGTGTATAGGCAAGAAATGCTTATCATGACGTTGCCCCAAAACGGCCCCAATAGCGTAATCACTTGCGTCACACATAAGTTCAAAGGGGAGGTTCCAATTTGGAGCAACAAGAATGGGAGCTTCGGTAAGTTTCCTCTTAAGGATCTCAAAGGCTCGTACACAATCTTCGTCAAAGACAAAACGTGCTTCTTTTTCAAGAAGATGTGTAATGGGTCGAGAAATCTTCGAGAAATCCTTGATGAATCGTCGATAAAAGCCCGCGTGGCCTAGGAAACTCCTAACTCCCTTGACGGTTTTGGGATGAGGTAATTTGGCGATGACGTCTACCTTAGCTTGATCTACCTCAATCCCCGCTTTCGAGACCTTGTGCCCTAAGACGATTCCACTTCTAACCATAAAATGACACTTTTCCCAATTGAGCACAAGGTTGGTTTCCTCACAACGTTTTAACATTCTCTCAAGGTTCGACAAACACGAAGTAAAGGAATCACCAAACACGGAAAAGTCATCCATGAAGACTTCCATCGTCTTCTCGATCATATCATGAAAAATAGCCATCATGCATCGTTGAAAAGTTCCCGGTGCATTACAAAGTCCGAATGGCATTCTACGATAAGCAAACGTTCCATATGGACACGTAAACGTAGTTTTTTCTTGATCACGAGGATCGATGGGAATTTGGAAGTAACCGGAAAAACCATCTAAAAAGCAATAGAAATCGTTTCCCGCAAGACGCTCCAACATTTGGTCCATGAAGGGCAAGGGAAAATGGTCTTTTCGAGTGGCTTCATTCAACTTTCGATAGTCTATGCACACTCTCCATCCGGTCACGAGTCTAGTGGGAATCAACTCGTTGGCATCGTTTGGCACAACGGTCATCCCTCCCTTTTTAGGGACACAATGAATAGGACTCACCCAAGGGCTATCGGAAATAGGGTAAATCATTCCCGCGTCAAGGAGTTTAAGGACCTCCTTTTTGATGACGTCGTGAATTTTGGGGCTCACCCTCCTTTGACTTTGGATTGTTGGCTTGAAATCTTCCTCCATTAAGATTTTGTGGGTACAAAATTTGGGATCGATTCCCTTAATGTCGGATAACTTCCACGCAATCGCCCCTTTGTGATCCTTAAGAACATCGTCAAGTGCGGTTTTTTCGTCATTCGAAAGTTCCTTCGCAATAATAACCGGCAACTTGTCGTCCTCCTCCAAATAGACATATTCGAGGTGAGGAGGTAAATCTTTCAACTCGAGAATAGGTGGTTCCTCAAGTGAAGATTTGGGCTCGATACTCATAACCTCCTCGGGTGGAGGAAATGGGAAATCGTTGAGAAAATCCTTGATAATCGAGAAGTCCTCATAGTTGTCGAGATCTTCGTCACAAGTACGTGGAACATCGAATTCTTCCAACGTAAAACCACCACCTTCGAAAGGAGTGAAGGTTGGTGTCGAATTATCAAGAATTGGATCTAACATAGTGGGATTGCCACTAGTTTCTTCATCACCAAACCCTAAAACTTCTTGTGAAAATTCCTCGCAAACCACATCGATCATATCAACGAGGTTTATGGTAGCAACGGAATAGACATGAGAAAGTTGAGAATTTTGAGTTGCGTTTATAACAAGATCCTCTTCGTTGAAACGTAAGGTGATCTTTCTAGCATGCACATCAATCAAAGCCATAGACGTATCTAAAAACGAACGACCTAAAATAAGAGGAACTTGAGGATCCGTGGGGATGTCAACAACAATAAAGTCTACGGGATAGTAGAACTTCCCACTTTCACAAAAACGTCTTCCGCCAATCCACATGCAATAATCGTGGAATGGTCGGCCAACTCAATAGACATTCGTGAAGGAGTAAGATTAGGAAGATTGAGCGACTTGTAGATTGCAAGTGGCATCAAGTTAATGCTAGCACCAAGATCGGCCAAGGCATAGCATTCCTCCATATCTTGAATTGCACAAGGGATCAAAAATTTACCGGGATCACCGACTTTTTGAGGTATGCGATTAAGATAAACCGACGAACAACTAGACTTTTGGTGTAATTTTTCCTTGTTGTTCAACATACTCTTAAAGTTAGCGGCAAATCGAGGCATCATGACCAAAGCATCGGCGAAACTCACATTAAAGTGCAAATCACGAAACATTTTCATAAAAAGCTCAAATTGATAGTTGTCGCGCTCTTGTCGTTTCTCCTTCCTAAGTCTCAATGGGTAAGGCAAGGGTGGTGTGGGTTGGGGCATAGGCATAGCCTTTGGAATCTCGGGTTCCAATATGGGTGATGGGTCAACCGTAGGTGTGGCATAAGCGGTACTTTGTGGGCTTGAAATATGCTCCTTTTCGACCACCACCTCGGGTTCTTCCTCAATTTCCTCCACCGTTGGAGTAATTGGTTGAGGAGTCGGTTCTTTAAGTGTCTTACCACTTCGTGTGGTAATCACTTTCATCTCTCCCTTCGGGTTTGAAACGGTGTTACTAGGTAAACTACCCGAAGTAGAGGCTTTGTTTCCCATTACGGCTTCTAAAATTGCATTAAGCTTAGCATCTTGACTACTAAACTTCAAATCTTGGCTAGCGGCTTTTTGGTCAATTCTTTGTTCAAGCCTAGCATGACTTTGCTCTATCTTGTTGTTTTGACCTCGAATTTGGTTAGCAAAATCATTTTTCAATTCATTTCTCATGGCTAGATTTTCCTTAATGAAATTAGCTAACTCCTTTGCATTCTTAGCCGTCTCCTTAGCTTGATTAGCCATTTGCTCTTGAATGTTTTCCATAATCTTATCATTTGAAGTAGTGTAATTCAAAAAGTCCAATGGAAGTTCTTTGTTATTTTGAAGACCTTGACTTGCATTTTGAAAATTACGGTTTTGATTTTGATTTTGCAATTGGCTACTACTACTACTCCCTTGATTCCCATAGTTGTTATTACCCTTATAATTGTTCCTTTGATTGCTTTGGTAACCAACTTGATTGTTTCGATAATTGTTAGCATTTTGATTTGGTGAAAAACCCGGTGGAGTCAATTGATTAGTGCGAGGAACTTGACCGTTTTGGTTATAAGCTCCCGCGGCCGCGAAGGCACTCGAAGTGTTACCACCGTTGGTAATGCACTCGGAATAATCGTGAGCTCCACCACAATACATACAAGAAACCTCAACCGCTTTAATCGTAGCGGGAGCGGGTTGTTCACCAACTTTAAACTCAACTAACAAGCCTTTCACTATATCAAAAATTTTGTTCTCCAAATTAGCCTCGACTTGGCAAGCATCAACGGTGTGTGACAAACTAGGTGAAGATGAAGACGAAGCCTTACGAACACTCGACGTGCTACGAGGACTATACACCTTAGACCTATTCTCAATAATTACCAATGCTTCCTCGACCGTTTTACACAAGAAATTACCACCCGCGGCGGCATTAAGATAATCACGCTCATGATCGTTCAAGCCATTGTAAAACGTGTCTATTTGATGTAAGTCGGAAAAACCATGATAAGGACATTCGTGCAACATTTCCTTAAACCTATTCCAAGCCGTTGAAAAACTCTCATTAAACTCTTGCGAAAACTTTGAAATCTCGTTTTTCAAGTGCGTATTCTTAGAGGGCGGAAAAAATTGGTTCACGAATTTTGAAACGAGATCCTTCCACGTCAATATAGAATTGGGTGGCTCTTTCTCTAACCAAATTTTTGCGGGCCCCGCTAAGGAATACGGAAAAAGCATCATCTTAATCGAGTCGTTTGAAACATCCTTAAACTTGCATGTGGCGGTGAGACGATTAAATTGGCGAATGTGGTTATGCGGGTTGTCCTTTTCGTCCCCTCGAAACTTGTTGTTTTGGATCATGGACAACAAACCCGTCTTAACCTCAAAATTCTCCGCAAGGATAGCGGGAATCACAATCGCTTCTCCATAACCCTCGGTGGGTGCTTGAAGCTACTCCATCATAGTTCGATTAGCCATGGGTGCTTCTTTCACTACAATGGGTTCGTCAATAGGAGAGTCCTCACTAGTAGGAGTGAGTGATTTGTTTCTTCGTTTACGAGCACGTCTAGATTTAGAGCGAGTTTGCATAAACGTCACGTACAACGAGAAGGCGAGCAAAGAAGATTCTTTTTGGTATTTTTACTTTTTCAATTTTTTTGTGGTTTTTGATTGTTTATAACTTTTTTGGATTTTTTTGGAATGTATTAAGTAGACCAAAATCTACAAATCTCCTCACTAATCAAATCTCTTGATTAACGAAGCCTCAAGGAATGAAAACGATCACGTGAAGTGAACGCCTTCGATGACTTTAGAACGATGGTGGAACACCAAATCGTTCAAGAGGGTTTAATCAATTGAAACCAATAAAATATATATGATACTTAGTAATACTTTGGGCGGCAAAACCCTCGATTCACTCTCAAAATCAAATACGCACAAGCAAGCGGAGGAAACGAGGAGGCGCGAAGCACTTAAGAGCCTTTTTCCTTTAGGTCGTGAAATACAACCGCCTTATACCCACCTTATAGTTTGTATTATCAAAATCAAGCTTCACGAAAGTATTTATCTATTTTTGCCTTTTTTCTTTGGTTTGAGATTCGAATACAATGATCGAGTGATGAAATCCCGAATCAAGGTTGTGATTGCTCACGTATTTGGAGTACTTGTAAATTTATTTGTTCTACGTATACAATATAGTAATAATATTCACAAAAATCGAAAAACGATAATACGTATTAATAGAGTGCTATTAATACAAATATTTTTATGGCTATATATAAAAACAACAATTGTTCAACCAAAACACAACACGCCTCCCCGGCAGCGGCGCCAAAATGATGTTGTAAATTTAGTCAACTTACCTTTAGGAAAAAGTAGGCAACTAAAAATAGGGCAAGTGTGCACGACGATTTAGGAAAACCGTGTGTGAATGACCCTAGGTGAGTTCGTTCTCGAGGAGGCTAGTGCGTTGTGTTAAGAGTTGATATATGATGTTTGTGATTATGATCAAGAAGAAAAGAAATGAGAAAGGAAAGAAAAGACGGTTACGAAAACTAATTAAACTACGACGAAAAGGCGTAAACGTAAAATCGTAAAAAAACGACAAAAATAAAAAATTTCAACCTAAAAATTAATTATAAGTTAAAACAAGTCTAAAATAATATAAATAAGGAATAAAATCCAATAAAAATATTTTAAAACCTTTTATTAATTAAATATTCAATTTTAAATGCTAATTAAAGCCCTAAAATTAAATATAATTAATCAAAATGTCCAAAATATGATTTTATTGAACAAATAACTTACTTATATTATCTAAAAACTAAAAAGTATTTTTTTATGATTTTTAAATACTATTTTTCTATTTTTAAATTACTAAAAACTATTTTAAAATTAAAATAATTATAAAAAATGATTAAATAAGGCTAAAAATAATCTACCAATTTTAAAAATCCTATTTTACTCTAATGAACAGTAGAAAAATGAAAAATCTGGAAAAATATTAAATTTTCCACTAAATGACAAAACTAGATTAATTAAAACCCTAATTAACTTAAATTAATTCTAAAAATTAATAAAAAGATGAACAGTAAAATCTTTTTTAACCAAAAACCTTAAAATATTATTCTAAGTTCAAGAAAATTGATTAAACTGAAAAATATTAATTTTTACCACTAAAGGACAAAAACAGATTAATTAAAAAGTAATTAACTTAGCTAAATAATCTAAAAATTATCTAATGAACAGTAACTGGAAAATAAATAATACTGAAAAATCAGAAATTAAAAATGAAAAATATTGCAAAAAGAATGAAACCCTAATTCCTAAAAATGCCCACTAAAGACAAAAATATGAACTTCTGAAAGTGACTTGTGATGGTTTTCTGTCTTTTAGCTAGGCAGTGGAAACCAGTGAACTACCAGTGGGAAAGGAGTTCCCACTGCTAGTGTATAATTTTGTGCAGTTGAGTATTAAGCTTAGGAAAGCTTAATTTGGGCTTATTTTTGGACAAAAAGGCAACCCTATACTCAGTTGAGTATAGGGAGTCAATAATCAGCACAAAAATCACCAAGTTCTAACACAAAATCCACACAATAAGGCACAAAAGTTTCTGATCTAACTAGCAAAGTTACTGATGAACAGTAGTCCCTAAAATACTTGCATAAACAAGAATTTTAAACCTGAATTTCTTGTATTCAAGTTGACCAACTAGCTTATAAGTGATAGCAAACCCTTCTAAGGCCTAAGGTCTAGCAAAGAACTCAGTTGATAGAGCAATTTTTCACAAAAACAGTGAATCACAAGAGGTTTCTGATTTTAGTTACATAATCTAAAGTTTTAGCATGCAAGTGTGTTACAACCCTTTCCAAACCAAAAACCAGTTATCATGCAACCTTTTTCTACCCTTGTAACAACTTCTAACAGATTAAAACTCTTAGACTTTAACAATCTTACTCACATAAACCCGTTTCCAAACACACCTTAAAAACTTGGAAACCAAAATTTTTCAAAGCAAATCAGTTTAACTCATCACCAATCTGATTTTTTTGACTTATATAATGCATATAACATCAAAAGCATTAGAATCCAATCAATAAGCAAACAATTAAACAACTTTTCACTTAAATCATACAAATTCACCAAATATACAAAAAATGAAAAGGGAACAAGGGGGCTACCTTGTTGAGCCTACATCCAGGCTCAACCAAGGCTGCTATACCTTTTCCTTCAGGCTGGGGCCTGAGCAGATCAATCAATCAACAATCAACTTTATCCTGCTAAGAGAAAAAAGAGACAGACAATATGATATTTTTTATTTTTTTGAAACTTCTTCAAGATCCTTATAAAACTATCTCCAAACGTTTTTATTTAAACAAAATTAATCCAAACTAGCTTAGATCCGTGATTAACACCCTTGAAACAGATTTCACCAGGAAATCTCAATTTCTGAAAATCCAATATGAGTAAAACTTTTTGGTAATTTAAAAGCAACTTCAACAAAACTTAACTGAAATTTAAGATTTAATTTAAAACATGAAAGAAATGGGACTCAGTTATATGTAGCTTAAACACTTTTCATTCATTCATAGAAAAGAACATTACATAAAAACTGAGACAAGAAAAAAAATGTGAACTAAAACCCTAACGCCTTATATAGGCTTACATAGAAGGCTCTAGAAAGTAAAAACCCTAATGGTTAACTCCCAAATTTGCCCTTGGATATCTTCAGCATATTCCTTTTTGAATTTTGAAATTCACAGTCAAATTTGAGCCATGTGATTTCTTTGTTTTCTTGTGGGGATGCCAGTGATGTTAAGATGATATAAGACGTCCATCTTAGCTTAGGAAGCACGAAACTCGTTGGATTGCTGTCAAGGTTTGTCCTCATGTTGAGTTGTGGGGCAGGGCACAGCTGGGGAGAGCACATGGGGTAGATGGTGACCGTTTTGGGGTGTGGGTTGTGATTAACTTGTCATTAATCAGCAATCTGGAAACAATTAGTACTTTCCCCTTTGATTTGAGAGAGATAGAATTTTAGGGTTTATGGTGATGAAGGGATTAGCAGGAAAAGGTTAATCCGTTTGGGGTAATTTGTTTTTTAAAAAACGTGTTTCCCACTTAATTACTTAATTAATAAACCGGTTTAAATAATAAGTGGTGGTGGGAAGTGACGTGGATGAGGGGTGTGTTTTGATTGGATGATGGGGTTGAGTGGGTGACGTGTCTTGATGGGAGTGGAGGAGAGAAGTTTACTTGTCTGGTCACATTAGGCCCCCCATTTCTTTTGTTTCATTCATTTTGTAACAAATCCGTTTAAACTCTTTTTCCTTTGCAAAAATCTTTCAAGTACTTGTCAATTTTGGCACAATCTTTTTGTAATCTTGAAACAAGGATCATTTATGCCATTTCTTCATTTTCCAAGGACTGAATTTGCCATGTTTTCAAACTTCAAGGCTTTGACTTGTTGGTTGACTTCTTGGAGGACCATATTTGACAATTTAGATTTGATGAGGGACTAAATTTGCCAATTCTTCAAAGTTAAGGGTCCTTTTTGTAATTTTGACAAACTTTAGGGACCAAACTTGTAATTATGAAGATACAAGGGTATAAAGTGTCAATTCTTCAAACTTGGAGGACCAATCTTCAATATTCTTCAAATCTTCAAGGGTTTTCTTTGGAAAATTCCTCACTAGGGCTTGGTTCATCGTGTGGCTTCGTTTCCCGTGTTCGTTTTTGCGTGATTCTTGTGATCTTTTGTCATTTTCTCAATATCCGTACCTAAAATACACAAGCAACAAACACAAGCATATATTTGGGTATTTTGATGATATTTAATGCATTTTAAGTCCAAAAAGAACGATGAGACCATGTATAAAAGCCGTCTCATCACTTGTACTTGTTCTTGCTAGTACATAAGCTCAAAATTCGTGGGTGTGGATGTACATCCATGAGGTTTGCATACTTAATCCCAAAATCTAATAAAATATTGGATATTTGTGATATTTGTGTGTGACTTGTGTTCTTGCTGATTTTGTGGCTTAATCTTGTTCTAATCTGTTTATCACATCTGTTGTTGTGTTGATTTGGGCTTGGGTAACCTTGGAATGCATTTTAAATTTGAAAATCATGATTTGAAAAGTTAAAAGGGTGTTTGGGATTACATGTCTTGAATCATATTGTGTTATTTTATGGTTGGAAGTTTGTGTATTTGCTTTGTATCTGTTAAATACTTGGTTGAGTGCATATTGCTGCAAGTTTTTGGGTTTGAAACCTTGAATCATACATTGTGCTATATCTTGTTGAGTTTGACTGTTTTTTACCTAAGATTTTGGTAAAATCTAGAATTTATGCATTCTTAGGGTTAAAAGTTGTTAAAACATCATTTATATAACATATGTGATAGATCTGAGTGATTGAATCTGGCTTGTTGGTCAAGTGCATCAGCAAAAGTAAAAACTGCATGTTTAGTGTTCATCAGTAACTTTAAGTGCTTGAATCTTGCTCAATACTTTGAATCAGTGCATGAAACTTGTTTAGACTTGCTTATTTAAGTTTAATATTGCTTGTGTATGCCTTTGGTTAAGTTTGGTTGGCTGAATTGTGCTATAAGTGCTTATTGAACCTCAACTGCTTATTTGTTCATGTCTGTGAGTGATCTGGTGCTTAATTGAATTAACTATACTAATTGGCTGATTGTGATTGTGATTTCTTGATTGTGATTGAATCCTTATGATCCATTGATCATTTGGGTGCCTTTGTGTAACTTGAATCTCCAAAAAAGTCACTAAAGACAAAAAAGTCAAGAAGTCAAACAGTGGAAAAAGTTTCCACTGCTCAACACCCAAAACTAGCCCCTTCTGTGTTAATTTGCTTTCAGCTTATTAATAAGCCATTTTGTCTTATCCAGACCTGCAACAACTTATTTTTCGTGATAGATCTTCATTATTTGACCCTTTTGATTGAACTAGAGCTTATTAGAATTTGACTTTGACTTTTTACTAGAAAACCAACTCATTTGACTTTTTCATAAGTGCTTATTTGCTTATTTCAGCTTATTGAGTGAACTTATTTGAAAGCTTTTTGTTGATTAAGCTTAGTTAAGTCATTTAAAAGATTTTGCAATTTGAATCAGCTCTTTGGATAACCTAGAACTCAAAAATGACTATTTTGTCATTTTCTATAGATTGCTTTTTGCATTTTCAGGCTTATTCCTTTGGCTTATTTCAAATTTCTTTTTACAGAAGTCTTAAGTAACTCAAAAAAAGCTGGTGTGTCTAATTTGAGCTTATGGCATCAGCTTATAGCTTAATTGGCCAAAAAGCCCATTAAGAATAAGTTGTTTGGTATAAGTCAGCTTATTTCATATTTTCAGCTTTTGGGCCTTTGAAAAGTTGTGTTTAAAATCAAATTTTGAGTCAGATAGGAGTTTTTGGGCTTAATTGGACAACATTTTTCTTATTGGGCCTTAATAAGCCCATTAAGGTGACTGTTTGGACTTTTGGCCCATTTGGAAGCCCATTAGGGGTATTTTTGTAATTTCAACTTCCTTTTCTGTTTATTTAGTTTAAATTAAGCTAGCTTGCAAGTTTTTAGAATTTTTTATAAATTTTGGATTTTTAATATTATTTTAATATTATTTTATTATTAAAAATTAAAATTTAGTTTTTTCAAGTTTTTATATTTTTCTTACGTTAAATACATAAAGTTAGGAATTTTACAACTTTTAGAATATTTTTATTGTCCTTAGATTAAATTTTTATAATTATTTTAAGTTTCAATAGTTTTTAATTGTTTTTAAATAGTTTTAATTAATTTTAAAATTTTCAAAAATAGTTTTAAATTAAGTTAGGGTA
Source organism: Glebionis coronaria (assembly GCA_025667525.1). Lineage (NCBI taxonomy): Eukaryota > Viridiplantae > Streptophyta > Magnoliopsida > Asterales > Asteraceae > Glebionis > Glebionis coronaria. The sequence continues at coordinate 138,803 of JANFOE010000636.1, read as the reverse complement.
TTTTAGAGGTTTACAATTGAAAAATCTCATTTTTTGCTTTTTGTTAATTAAATTGATTTTTAGGGCTTTAATTAGCATTTAAAAATCATTATTTAATTAAACAAAAGCTTTGGGTGATTTTTTATTTTTTGTAAACTCTAGTTACTTTATTTAGGATTTATTGCAATTTTTTTAGGAATTTCTGGAGTAAATTTTTAATTTTGCTACTTTTTACGGTTTTATGTGTACGACTTTTTCGTCTTAGTTTAATTCGTCATCGTAACCGTCATTCTCTTCTAATCTCATTTCTATTTTCATTTCTCATAATCATAATCACATCATTAATCATCTCTTAACACACACACCAAGCCTCCTTGAGAACGATCCCCACTTTGGGTCATAACTTGTGGTTTTCATAAATCACTTGTTAATACTTGCCCTATTTACGCCTTGTTTTCCTAAACAAGGTTGTAAATTACAACCAACATTTTGGCGCCGCTGCCGGGGAGGCGTGTTGTGTTTTGATTTGGCAATTGTTGTTTTTATATATAGCCATAATATCTATTTGTATTAGTAGCACTCTACTAATACGTATTATCGGTTTTCGTTCTTTTTGTGTGAATATTATTAATATATTGTATACGTAGAACAATTAATTCACAAGTACTCCAAAAGTGTGGAAACACAACCTTGACTTGGGAGGTCATTACCCAATCATTTTATTCGAATCTCAAACAAGAAAGAAAGACAAAAATAGATAAATACTTTCGTGAAGCTCGATTTTGAAAAATACAAACTATAAGGTGGGTATAAGGCGGGTATTATAAAATATACCCTAAGGAAAAAGGCTCTTAAGTGCTTTGCGCCGCCTCGTTTCCCCGCTTGCTTGTGAGTATTTGATTTTGAGAACTAATCGAGGGTTTTGCCGCCCAAAGTATTATTAAGTATCATATATACTTTCTTGGTTTGATTTGATTAAACCCTCTTGAACGTTTTGGTGTTCCACCTACTTTCTAAAGTCATCGAAGGCGTTCACTTCACGTGATCGTTTTCATTCCTTGGGGCTTCTTTAATCAAGAGATTTTATTAAGGAGGAGATTTGTAGATTTTGGTCTACTTAATACAATCACAAAAATCCAAAAAAAGTAAAAACAATCAAAAACCACAAAAAAATTGAAAAATACAAAACACCAAAAAGAATCTTCTTTGCTCACCCCCACGTTGTACGTGACGTTTATGCTTACTCGTAATCAAGCAAGACGTGCACGTAAACGAAAAAACCGAAAGGAGTCAACACCTACTCCTAATCTTTCTAGTGAGGAGTCTCCTATTGACGAACCCATTGTAAGGGAAGAACCAACCATGGCGAATCTAACTATGATAGAGTTACTCCAAGCACCCACCGAGGGTTATGGAGAGGCTATTGTAATTCCCGCTATCCTTGCGGAGAATTTTGAAGTGAAAACTGGTTTGTTGTCAAGGATCCAAACAACAAATTCCGAGGTGATGAAAAGTACAACCCGCACAACCATATCCGCCAATTCAATCGTCTTACCGCCACATGAAAATTTAAGGATGTTTCTAATGACTCGATTAAGATGATGCTTTTTCCGTATTCCTTAGCAGGGCCCGCTAAAATTTGGTTAGAGAAAGAGCCACCCAATTCTATATTGACGTGGAAGGATCTCGTTTCAAAATTTGTGAACAAATTTTTTCCGCCCTCTAAGACTACGCATATGAAAAGCGAGATTTCAAAATTTTCACAAGAATTTAATGAGAGTTTTTCAACGGCTTAGAATAGGTTTAAGGAAATGTTACATGAGTGTCCTCATCACGGTTTTTCCAACTTGCATCAAATTGACACGTTTTACAATGGACTTAATGATCATGAAAGGGATTATCTAAATGCCGCCACGGGTGGTAATTTTTTGTGTTAAACGGTTGAGGAAGCTTTGGTGATAATTGAGAATAGATCTAAGGTGTATAGTCCTCGTAGCACGTCGAGTGTTCGTAAGGCTTCGTCTTCGGCTTCACCTTCTTTGTCTACTACCATCGATGCTTGCCAAATTGAGGCGAACTTGGAAAACAAAATCTTTGATAAGCTTAAAGGTCTTCTAATTGAGTTCAAAGTTAGAGAACTAAGTGCTCCCGCTACGGCTAAAGCGGTTGAGGTTTCATGCATGTATTGTGGTGGAGGTCATGATTTCTCCGAGTGCATTACCAACGGTAGTAACACTTCGAGTGCCTACGCGGCCACGGGAACTTACAACCAAAACGGTTAAGTTACCCGCTCTAATCAATTGACTCCACCGGGTTTTGGTTCAAATCAAAATGCTAACAACAACTATCGCAACAATCAAGTTGGTTTCAAAAACAATTACAACAAGGGAAACTATGGTAATCAAGGGGCTAATAATCAAGTTTAAACAAAAATCAAAATGATTTTCAAAACAACAACAAGAGTTTGAAAACTTTGAAAGATCTTCCAAATGAATTTGTTGAATACGCTAATGGGAACGATGCTAGGTTTGACAACATTCAAAGAGAAATCACTAGCCTAAGATCCGAGTTTAAGAACGACTTGAAGAAAGAGTTGAAAAATGAGTTAGCAAATGAGCTTAGAATCCATACCAACAAGATGAAAGGAAATGTAACAAGGTTACAACAAAACCAACTAAAAATGGAACAAGGGCAACATGAAATTAAACAAGAAATGATTAAATCCGAGAAGAGGCAATCCATGTTTGAAGATAAAATTTCATCTATTTTTTAGGCAATTATGTGCAAACCGTCTTCGAGTAGTCTTCCTAGCAACACCGTATCAAACCCTAAGGGTGAGATGAAAGTGATTACCACACGTAGTGGTAAGACACTTAAGGAACCAACTCTTCAACCAATTTCTCCTACGGAGGATGCAATTGAGGAAGAACCCGAGGTGATGGTCGAAAAAGAGCATGTCCCAATCCCACGAAGTACCGCTCATGCCACACCTACGGTTGACCTATTACCAACATTGGAACCCGAGATTCCAAAGGCTATGCCTATGCCTCAACCCACACCACCTTTGCCCTATCCATCAAGACTTAGCAAGGAGAAACGTCAAGAGCGCGACAATTACCAATTTGAGCTTTTATGAAAATGTTTCGTGATTTGCACTTTAATGTGAGTTTCGCCGATGCTTTGGTCATGATGCCTCGATTTTCCGCTAACTTTAAGAGTATGTTGAACAACAAGGAGAAATTGCATCAATTGTCTAGTTGTTCATCGGTTTATCTTAATCGCATACCTCAAAAAGTCGGTGATCCCGGTAAATTCTTGATCCCTTGTGCAATCCAAGATATGGAAGAATGCTTTGCCTTGGCCGATCTGGGTGCTAGCATTAACTTGATGCCACTTGCAATCTTCAAGTCGCTCAATCTTCCTAATCTTACTCCTTCACTAATGTATATCGAGTTGGCCGACCATTCCACGATTCCCGTACGTGGACTAGCGGAAGACGTTTTTGTGAAAGTGGGAATGTTCTATTATCCGGTACACTTTATCGTTGTCGATATTCCCATGGATCCTCAAGTTCCTCTGATTTTAGGTCGTTTGTTTTTAGATACGTCTATGGCTTTGATCGATGTTCATGCTAGAAAGATCACCTTACATTTCAACGACGAGGAACTTGTTATAAACGCAACTCAAAACTATAAAATTTCTCATGTTTATTCCGTTGCAACCATAAACCTCGTTGATATGATCAACGTGGTTTGCGAGGAATTTTCACAAGAAGTTCTAGGTTTTGGTGATGATGAAAATAGTGGCAATCCCACTATGTTAGATCCCATTCTTGATAACTCGACACCAACCTTCACTCCATTTGAAGGTGGTGGTTTTACGTTGGAAGAATTCGATGTTCCAAGTACTTGTAACGAAGACCTCGACAATGATGAGGACTTCTCGATTATCAAGGATTTTCTTAACGATTTCCCATTCCCTTCACCCGAGGAGGTTATGAGTATCGAGCCTAAATCTTCAATTGAGGAACCACCTATCCTCGAGTTGAAAGATTTACCTCCTCATCTTGAATATGTCTTTTTGGGGGAGGGCGACAAGTTGCCGGTTATTATTGCGAAAGAACTTTCGGATGATGAAAAAACCGCACTTGTCGATGTTCTAAAGGATCACAAAGGGGCAATTGCGTGGAAGTTATCCGACATTAAGGGGATCGATCCCAAATTTTGTACCCACAAAATCTTGATAGAGGAGGATTACAAGCCCGCAATACAATGTCAAAGGAGGGTAAACCCCAAAATTCATGACGTCATTAAAAAGGAAGTCCTAAAACTCCTTGACGCGGGAATGATTTACCCTATTTCTGATAGCCCTTGGGTGAGTCCTATTCATTGTGTCCCTGAGAAGGGAGGTATGACTGTTGTGCCAAACGATGCCAACGAGTTAATTCCCACTAGACTCGTGACCGGATGGAGAGTGTGCATTGACTATCGTAAGTTGAATGAAGCCACTCGTAAAGACCATTTTCCTTTGCCCTTCATGGACCAAATGTTGGAGCGTCTTGCGTGAAACGATTTCTATTGCTTTTTATATGGTTTCTCCGGTTACTTCCAAATCCCCATCGATCCTCGTGATCAAGAGAAAACTACGTTTACGTGTCCATATGGAACGTTTGCCTATCGTAGAATGCCATTCGGACTTTGCAATGCACCGGGAACCTTTCAAAGGTGCATGATGGCTATTTTTCATGATATGATCGAGAAGACGATGGAAGTCTTCATGGATGACTTTTCCGTGTTTGGTTGTTCGTTCACTTCGTGTTTGTCGAATCTTGAGAGAATGTTGAAACGTTTTGAGGAAACCAACCTTGTGCTTAATTGGGAAAAGTGTCATTTTATGGTTAAAAGTGGAATCGTCTTAGGGCACAAGGTCTCGAAAGCGGGGATTGAGGTAGATCAAGCTAAGGTAGACGTCATCGCCAAATTACCTCATCCTAAAACCGTTAAGGGTGTTAGGAGTTTCCTAGGCCACGCGGGCTTTTATCGTCGATTCATCAAGGATTTTTCAAAGATCTCTCGACCTATTACATATCTTCTTGAAAAAGAGGCACGTTTTGTCTTTGACGAAGATTGTGTACGAGCCTTTGAAATCCTTAGGAGGAAACTTACCGAAGCTCCCATTCTTGTTGCTCCCAATTGGAACCTCCCCTTTGAGCCCATGAGTGATGCTAGTGACTACGCTATTGGGGCCGTATTGGGGCAACGTCATGAAAAGCACTTCTTGCCTATTCACTATGCTAGCAAGAAGATGACCGAGGCTCAACTAAAATACACTACAACGGAGAAGGAGTTCCTTGCCGTGGTGTATGCATTTGATAAATTTCGACCTTATCTCGTCTTGACGAAATGCATAGTGTATACGGATCATTCGGCTATCAAGTATCTTATGGCTAAACAAAATAAAAAGCCAAGATTACTTCGTTGGATTCTCCTCCTTCAAGAATTTAATCACAAAATTGTTGACAAAAAAGGAGCCGAGAATCTAGCGGCCGATCATCTTTCTCGTTTGGAAGATCCTCACCAAAGTGTTTACGAGCCCAAGGAAATCACTGAAACATTTCCGCTCGAGACACTTGGAGTAGTGAATTCTAAGCTTGATTCTTCCACCCCATGGTTTGCGGACTTTGAAAATTACCATGCGGGCAACTTCATCAAGGGTATGACGACTCAAGAAAAATGAAAATTCTTTCGTGACGTCAAGTTCTACTTTTGGAACGACCCTTACTTGTTTCGAACTTGTGCGCATCAAATTATCCGACGTTGTGTCTTTGGTACCGAAGCTTCTAACATCCTTAGAGCTTGTCACGAGGGACCCACGGGTGGTCACCATGGTGCTAATCTCACGGCTAAGAAGGTCTTTGATGCCGGTTTATTTTGGCCTACTATTTACCGAGATGCACATGAGCTTGTGACGTCATGTGACTCATGCCAACGACAAGGAAAAGCCTCACAAAAAGATGAAATGCCACAAAATATCATCCAAGTGTGTGAGATCTTTGACGTATGGGGCATTGACTTTATGGGACCGTTCCCATCATCTCGTGGTAATAAGTACATCCTCATCGCGGTTGACTACCTATCTAAGTTGGTGGAAGCTAAGGCTTTGCCCACCAATGATGTTGTGTGGTAGTCAAGTTTTTGAAAAGCTTGTTTTCTCGGTTTGGAACCCCTCGTGCGATCATAAGCGATCGTGGAACCCATTTTTGTAACGACCAATTCGAAAGGGTCCTAAGGAAATATGGGGTTACACATCGGCTTTCTACGGCTTATCACCCACAAACGAGTGGGCAAGTCGAGGTTTCAAACCGAGCTTTGAAGAGGATCTTGGAGAGATCCGTTGGGGAAAACCGACAATCTTTGTCGGATAAGTTGGACGATGCTTTATGGGCCTTTAGGACCGCTCATAAGACGCCCATTGGGTGCACTCCTTATAAGCTTGTGTATGAAAAAATTGTCACTTTCCAATTGAATTGGAACATAAGGCTTATTGGGCCCTAAACCATTGTAATGATGACATGGAGACCGTGGGAAAACGCCGGAAAATGCAATTAAATGAATTGGAAGAATTAAGGGATATTGCTTATGAAAGTTCATTGATTTATAAAGAAAAGACTAAAAAGTTGCATGATTCTAAAATTCAAAAACCGGGTTTTTAACATTGGGGATCAAGTTTTGCTTTTTAACTCTTGTTTGAAAATCTTTTCCGGTAAGTTGAAATCCCGTTGGTCCGGTCCATTCACCGTGACTCAAGTTTTTCCTTATGGGACCATCGAGCTAGCTCAAAATGATGGCCCCAATTTCAAGGTGAATGGACATAAGTTGAAGCACTACTTTGGTGGGGAAGTTCCATCCTTGAACTACCTCGACCAAATCACTTTCCCCAATGATAATTAGTATTGAGGGGATCGAGTCGAGCTCATGACTCGGTAATAAAAAATGAGGTGCCTCGTGGGGGAGTCCCATGCTTATCCTATGTACATATTATCGCTCTAGTAACGTGTGGGGATTTGTGCCCTTCCAACCTTTGTTCGATGGTTGTTTGTGAATTGTGGATTTTAGATGATCATGATCTTCACGATTGGAGCCTCTTGTGTTCGTTTATGGGAGCACTCGATCGTTTGCTTTGAAGACTTTCTCAATATCCATGATATATCCTTTGATGTTCTAACCTTAGGTTTATAGCACACTTCATAGACGGCTTTAAATTTAACGGTTACACCGTCTCCATGCTAGATTAAGCATTTGACTACGTCTCTATTATGGGGGTGTTTGCACCCCTAGACTCGAAACATTGAGGACAATGTTTAACTTTAGTATGGGGGTGAATAGACACTTGCCTTGCCTAACCTTCACGCTTTCCAAAGTTTTTTTTTTGTATAGCGTTTTGTTGCAAAATAAGGCTAAAAATGGCCAAATGTTGAATTTTTCTCATATTTTATAAGTGTTTGAAGACACGAATGTAGGTTTTCCGATGGCGAGAATAAGAGTAATTTTTCACTCGACCGTGCGTGTTGAGCACTTAGCTTTGATTCCTTAACTTCACATTAGGCTAAGTCTCTTAAATGAGGACGAGAAATGATAGGGTTAATTATAAGTTACTATGCTAAACGTAGAGTACTCGTATTCTTTCAAAAACTCATGTGTTCTCGTTGTTTGCTTATTCTCCCTTCGCTTGTAAATATTTTTTGCTTAATAAATATTGACTTAGCGGTTTAGTCTTGATTGTTGGGTTTCTAGTCTTTTCTAGTAGCTTCCGTGTAATTAAATTGGGAAGACATTAAGGTATCGCCAGCGTCACAGTTTTGAAGTATTGGCACCCGAATAATCAAAAGCTTCACCCAATAATAAGATTTCAAGTGCTCACCTAAATCAAGCAAACAATTTGAAGCCTCACATGGCCGAAAAATCTATGCAAAATTGGAAATGAATCAAGCCTTAATCTTTGAAGCTTTAAAGATCCAAAATTCGCCTTAGCGTGAGGATATACGTCTTTGGCTAATAAAACTACCGATGAGGTGGATAATAAGGCAAGGCAAGACCGAAGTCATAATAAAAGCTTCATGGCGAAGTTGAATAAAAGATGGAGGTAAACCAAAGATAATAAGGACCTTCCGTTAGGGGGCATATAAAAGTCTTGGTAATAAGTCTCATGTTCAAAACCATTATAAAATCGTGTTTATCGATCCTTCTTGTTGACTTAATTTTTTTGACATCGTTGTCTACTAGGAGGGTTATTGATTTGATGGTCTTGGTTACACCGTTAGGACTCTATTTTTAGACCTAAATCTCTATTATCGCATATGTCAAACAATGTATCCTCGTGAAACATTTAAGACATAATAAAATATAAGAGATACAACTTAGGAAAATGGGAGGATAAGTACGTGATTAGGGCATATGAGTAGTGTTAGCATTACTAACTTATAATAAAAATGATCTCGTTGCACGCTTGGCATAGAATTGGGGTGAAATCGAGGACGACGAAATTATTTCTAACGAAGCATTCACGTGTTCTTATTCTATGAACCTAAACGTCCCATTTTGCGATGAAAATCATACATTATGTCTAAAACGCAAGTAGTAGTAATAGTAGTAGTGTAGCTAGTTTATCGTTCAAAAAAAGTGAATAAAAATGAATTTTGGAGATGCTACGATACTTTTTCTAGCATTGCGTGAGGGCACGACAATGGTTTAGTATGGGGGAGTGATGAGACTGCTTTTATACATAGTCTCATCGTCCAAAAAGGGCATTAAATGCATTGAATATCATGAAAATACCCCAATATATGCTTGTGTTTGTTTCTTGTGTATTTTAGGTACGGATATTGAGAAAATGACAAAAGATCACAAGAATCATGCAAAAACGAACACGGGAAATGAAGCCGCACATTTAACCAAGCCCTAATGAAGGATTTTCCAAGAAAACCCTTGAAGATTTGAAGATTTATGAAGAAGGGTCCTCCAATATTGAAGAATTGACACTTTATACCCTTGTATCTTCATAATTACAAGATTGGTCCCTAAAGTTTGTCAATATTGCAAAAAGGGCCCTCAACTTTCAAGAATTGGCAATTTTAGTCCCTTAACAAAACTAAAATGTCAATATTATTCCTTCTCAAAGTCAATCATACCATGAAGAACTCCATGTTACAAGAATTACAAATTTGGTCCTTTGGAAATGCCAAAATTACTAAAAGGACCATTGACTTTGAAGAAATGGCAAAATTGACCCCTCATTAATCATGACTTGGCAATTTCTGTCCTCCAATAAATCAAACAAACAAGTCAAGACAATAAATCTTGAAGAAAATACCAAATCAGTCTTTCACGAATCAAGAATTGGCAAGAAATACCCTTGAAATCATTTTACAAAACTTTTTGGGGCAAAAGTGTGAAAAGAGAAACTTCAATAACAAAGGAAATGAAGTTTTGCCGGATTTATTTGCAAGTGAAAGGAGTATTAAAGGTGAGGTGTTATTCTTGGCAGATATAGATTGTTACCTAGACCTATAAGGGCTTGACACGTGCCCCACTAACACCCCACAACCAATCAGCTTCACCCATTCCTCCACCTCACCATCCACTCACCAGGTTTAATATTAATTAAACCTTGGCGCCATTAACACAAATTTAAACATTATCCCACCCCTAATCCGGATCAAACTAGAAACTATTTACCAAGAACACAAATTGAGGATTTGCAATTTACTTACAATTAAACCCTAAGATTGTCTAGATTAGTGATTAAGCATCCCTTAATCACATCCCAACCTTGAAAACTCTTGCCACATCACCCCTCAGTCCCACACAAGATTCCCCTGCTACACTCTTGTGCATACTACCAAAATTTGGACAGCAATCCAACATGTGAGATTCTAGCTTGCTATCTAAGCTCATTTCAAGCCATTTGATCGACTCTTCATGATGCCAGATCCATAAACAAACAAGAAAGAGTCACATGATCTTCAAAGTTCAAAACCCTACAAGGGGCAATTATGGGACTTCACAAGCATTAGGGTTACGTTTTTAGCTCTTAACTAGTTCATTGTAGCCTATATAAGGCATAGGACTCATTACATTTCAGTTTGCTCTTGAATTTTACTTTGTTAAAAATTCTGTAAATCCATATTCAGTTTAATGAAATATGTTTGAATCTTTGAAGAAAACACAAGTGCCATTGTTGTTTACTGCTTATTATTGCTCTTAGTTTGTTAATCTTGAATCTCAAAACCTGTTTTTAAGGAGTGTGCAAAAGTTTGCACATTTTCCTTCAAGCTTGATATTTTCCTAAGTTTCTTGGTAGACCTTGGAGTTCTTGGGCTATAAAGCTGATCATAGCATCCTGATATTGAGTTATCAAGGTTTGGTGAAGCCTATAACTTGGAGATAATCAAGTGTGGAGTACAAGAGTTGCATTAATCAAGGCTTTTTAACCTTTCTGATTTTCATATTGTGCTTCTAACTTTGTTGAATCTTAGCAGGATTTGTTGTGGAAGCTTGTACTTGTTCTTGCTAGTACATAAGCTCAAAATTCGTGGGTGTGGATGTACATCCATGAGGTTTGCATACTTAATCCTAAAGTCTGATAAAATATTGGATATTTGTGATATTTGTGTGTGACTTGTTTTCTTGCTGATTTTGTGGCTTAATCTTGTTCTAATCTGTTTATCTCATCTGTTGTTGTGTTGATTTGGGCTTGGGTAACCTTGGAATGCATTTATGATTTGAAACTTGATTTGAAAAGTTAAAAGGTTGTTTGGGATTACCTGTCTTGAATCATATTGTGTTATTTTGTGGTTGGAAGTTTGTGTATTTGCTTTGTATCTGTTAAATACTTGGTTGAGTACATATTGCTGCAAGTTTTTGGGTTTGAAACCTTGAATCATACATTGTGCTATATCTTGTTGAGTTTGACTGTTTGACCTAAGATTTTGGTAAAATCTAGAATTTATGCATGCTTAGGGTTAAAAGTTGTTAAAACATCATTTATATAACATATGTGATAGATCTGAGTGATTGAATCTGGCTTGTTGGTCAAGTGCATCAACAAAAGTAAAAACTGCATGTTTAGTGTTCATCAGTAACTTTAAGTGCTTGAATCTTGCTCAATACTTTGAATCAGTGCATGAAACCTGTTTAGACTTGCTTATTTAAGTTTAATATTGCTTGTGTATGCATTTGGTTATGTTTGGTTGGCTGAATTGTGCTATAAGTGCTTATTGAACTTCAACTGCTTATTTGTTCATGTCTGTGAGTGATCTGGTGCTTAATTGAATTAACTGTACTTATTGGCTGATTGTGATAGTGATTTCTTGATTGTGATTGACTCCTTACGATCCACTGATCATTTGGGTGCCTTTGTGTAACTTGAATCTCCAAAAAAGTCACTAAAGACAAAAAAGTCAAGAAGTCAAGCAATGGAAAAAGTTTCCACTGCTCTACACCCAAAACTAGCCCCTTCTAGTGTTAATTTGCTTTTAGCTTATTAATAAGCCATTTTGGCTTATCCAGACCTGCAACAACTTATTTTTGTGATAGATCTTCATTATTTGACCCATTTTATTAAACTAGAGCCTATTAGACTTTGACTTTGACTTTTTGCTAGAAAACCAACTCATTTGACTTTTTCATAAGTGCTTATTTGCTTAATTTAGCTTATTGAGTGAACTTATTTGAAAGTTTTTTGTTGATTAAGCTTAGTTAAGTCTTTTAAAAGCTTTTGCAATTTGAATCAGCTCTTGGGATAGCCTAGAACTCAAAAACGACTATTTTGTCGTTTTCTATAGATTGCTTTTTGCATTTTCAGGCTTATTCCTTTGGCTTATTTCAAATTTCTTTTTAAAGAAGTCTTAAGCAACTCAAAAGAAGCTGGTGTGTCTAATTTGAGCTTATGGCATCAGCTTATAGCTTAATGGGCCAAAAAGCCCATTAAGAATAAGCTATTTGGTATAAGTCAGCTTATTTCACATTTTCAGCTTTTGGGCCTTTGAAAAGTTGTGTTTAAAATCAAATTTTGAGTCAGATAGAAGTTTTTGGGCTAAATTGGACAACATTTTTCTTATTGGGCCTTAATAAGCCCATTAAGGTGACTGTTTGGACTTTTGGCCCATATGGAGGCCCATTAGGGGTATTTTTGTAATTTCAACTTCATTTTCTGTTTATTTAGCTTAAATTAAGCTAGTTTGCAAGTTTTTAGAATTTTTTTATAAATTTTGGATTTTTAATATTATTTTATTATTATTTTATTATTAAAAATTAAAATTTAGTTTTTTCAAGTTTTTATATTTTTCTTTGGTTAAATACATAAAGTTAGGAATTTTACAACTTTTAGAATTTTTTATTGCCCTTAGATTAATTTTTATAATTATTTTAAGTTTTAATAGTTTTTAATTGTTTTTAAATAGTTTTAATTAATTTTAAATTTTTCAAAAATAGTTTTAAATTAAGTTAGGGTATTTTACAGGTTTAAAATTGAAAAAATCTCATTTTGGGCTTTTTGTTAATTAAATTGATTTTTAGGGCTTTAATTAGCATTAAAAAATCATTATTTAATTAAATAAAAGGTTTGGGTGATTTTTGATTTTTTTTAAACTCTAATTACTTTGTTTAGGATTTATTGCAATTTTTTTTGGAATTTTTAGAGTAAATTTTTAATTTTGGTGCTTTTACGGTTTTACGTGTACGACCTTTTCGTCTTAGTGTAATCCGTCATCGTAACCTTCATTCTCTTCTTATCCCATTTCTATTTTCTTTTTCATAATCATATAATCACATAATTAATCATCTCATTACACACACACCAAGCCTCTTTGAGAACGATCCCCACTTTGGGTCATAACTCGTGGTTTTCCTAAATCACTTGTTAATACTTACCCTAATTTACTCTTTTCCTAAAGAGTGGTAAAAACTCTACATCACTTGGACACAAGGTTGAAAGGTGTAAGAAGGGAACCATTTGCTTCAACTGTAATGAATAAGGTCATAGGAAATCGGATTGCCCTAAGTTGAAAGCGATTATACCTGGAAGAAATCCCCAGGGTGGTGCTTATCAACTTGGAACAATCGAGGTGAAGAAAGAGGATCCAAATGTCGTTACTGGTACGTTTTTACTCAACAATCATTATGATGTTCCTTTATTTGATTCGGGTGCTGATAGGAGCTTTGTATCCACTAAATTTAGTTCCCTTATTGACATCGAACCTATTGAGATAAATACCAGTTACGAGGTGGAATTGGCTGATGGTAAATTAGTGAAAACTAATAAGCTATTAGAAGGATGCTCTCTAAATCTCTTGAACTATTCCTTTCCGATTGATTTAATGTTGATAGAATTAGGTAGTTTTGATATTATTATTGGTATGGATTGGTTAACATTGAATAATGCTACTGTTTTATGTGGAGAAAAGAAGGTTAAGATTCCTCTTAGGAATAAGACGTTAGTAATTGATGATAATCAAGGTGAATCCCGTTTAAAAATCGTTTCATGTATTAAAGTCTAGAAATACATCAGGAACGGTTGCGAGTTATTCTTAGCTCAAGTGACCGGGAATGAGTCTAAGGAGAAACGATTGGAAGATGTACCTATTATCTATGAATTTCTTGAGGTATTTCCTAAAGATTTACCTGGATTTCCACCGATAAGGTAAGTTGAGTTTCGAATCGATTTAATTCCTGGTGCTGCACCGGTGGCACGCGCGCCATACCGATTAGCCCCTTCTGAATTAAAGGAGTTATCTGAACAACTTAAGGAGTTGTCTGATAAAGGTTTTATTCGACCTAGCTCGTCGCCTTGGGGAGCCCCAGTCTTGTTCGTTAAGAAGAAGGATGGATCTTTTCGTATGTGCATTGATTATAGGGAACTAAATAAGTTGACGATTAAAAATCGATATCCTTTACCAATGATTGATGATTTGTTTGATCAACTACAAGGATCTAGTGTGTATTCTAAGATAGATTTGCGGTCAGGATATCACCAACTTCGCTTCGGTGAAGAAGATATTCCTATAACTGCATGTAGAACTCGTTATGGACACTATGAATTTCAAGTAATGCCATTTGGGTTAATTAACGCACCTGCGGTTTTCATAGATTTAATGAATCGAGTGTGCAAACCCTACTTGGACAAATTTGTGATTGTGTTTATTGACGATATTCTAATCTATTCTAAGAATGAAGATGAACATGGAGAACATTTACGGATTATCTTGAGTTTGTTAAAGGATGAAAGGTTGTATGCTAAGTTTTCGAAATGTGATTTTTGGTTAGATTCTGTGCAATTTCTTGGTCATGTGATTAACAAGGATGGAATTCATGTTGATCCTACAAAGGTTGAAGCCATTAAGAATTGGTCTGCACCGACAACGCCAACAGAAGTGCGACAGTTCTTAGGATTGGCTGGCTATTATAGGCGATTCATTAAAGAATTTTCTTTAATAGCTAAACCCTTGACTAAGCTTACCCAGAAGAATAAACCTTTTGTTTGGGGAAGTGATGAAGATGGAGCATTTCAGATATTGAAGCAAAAATTATGTAGTGCGCCAATTCTATCATTACCCGACGGGAGTGAAGATTTTGTAGTATATTGTGATGCATCTCTTAGAGGTTATGGAGCTGTTTTGATGCAGCGAGAAAAAGTGATAGCTTATGCTTCTATGTAATTAAGGAAGAATGAGGAGAATTACACTACTCATGATCTTGAGTTAGGAGCTGTAGTCTTTGCTCTTAGGTTGTGGAGACATTATCTGTATGGCACCAAGTGTAAGAGATTCACCGATCACAAAAGCCTACAATATATTCTCGATCAGAAGGAATTGAACATGAGGCAATGAAGATGGATAGAGTTGTTAAGTGATTATGATTGTGATATAAAATATCACCAAGGAAAATCTAATGTTGTTGCCGATGCATTAAGCAGGAAAGATAGAGAACCTATCAGGGTGCGTTCTCTAGTCTTGACCGTGCACAATAATTTGCTTGAGTAAATTAGAAATGCGCAAATAGAAGCCTGTAAGAAAGAAAATTTTGTTAATGAAGGGTTCCGAGGAGAAGGAGATCCTTTAGAGGTTAGATCTGATGGAGTGAAATGCTTATGAGGTCGTATGTGGATACCTAAGTTTGGAGGCTTAAGAGATTTGATTATGTTAGAATCCCATAAATCTAAGTATTCCATTCATCCGGGATCTGATAAAATGTATCATGATTTGAAGAAGTTGTACTGGTGGCCGAATATGAAAACTGATATTGCTATGTATGTTCTTCAATTCTTGACTTGTGGTAGAGTCAAAGCTGAACATAAAAAGCCATCAGGACTACTTCAACAACCAAAGATTCCTGAATGGAAGTGGGAGCGAATTACGATGGACTTTATCTCCAAGCTTCCTAGAACATCATCTGGAAATAACTCGATTTGGGTTATTGTCGACAGACTGACCAAATCAGCACACTTCATTCCAGTTAAAGAGCAATTCTCACTGGAGAAGCTGACTCGTATTTATCTTGATAATGTTGTATGCAAGCATAGAGTGCCTGTATCGATCATTTCAGATCGAGATCCTAGATTCGCATTGAATTTTTGGAAATCTCTCCTAAGATCTTTGGGAACGAATCTCTACATGAGCACTGCTTATCACCCCCAGACTGATGGGCAGAGTGAAAGAACGATACAAACACTGGAGGATATGTTGAGAGCTTGTGTGATAGATTTTGGTAAGAATTGGGATAAACATTTGCCTTTAGCAGAGTTTTCGTATAACAATTGTTACCATTCTAGTATTAAGGCTGCACCGTTTGAAGCTTTGTATGGTAGGAAGTGTAGATCTCCTGTATGTTGGAGTGAAGTTGGGGATACCCAGCTCACAGGACCGGAATTGACCCGGGAGACTACGGAGATGATAGTTGATGAGACTGCTTTTATAAATAGTCTCATCGTCCAAATTGGGCTTAGAATGCATTAAATATCATTAAAATACCCAAATATATGCTTGTGTTTGTTGCTTGTGTATTTTAGGTACGGATATTGAGGAAATGACAAAAGATCACAAGAATCAATCAAAAACGAACACGGGAAACGAAGCCGCACAATGAACCGGACCCGAATCATGAATTTCCAAAGAAGACCTTGAAGATTTGAAGATTGACAAGATTGGTCCCTCACTTTTTGAAGACTTGTCACTTTAGACTCTTGTAAACCTCAATTATTACAAGTTTGGTCCTAAAGTTTCAAGACATGACATTATAAGCCCTTGAAGAATGCAAATATCGCATGAATAGTCCTTATTCAAAGTTTGAAAGTATATTGGGCCATTTTCAGCAAGTTGATAAAAGTTGTTATGAGTAAATGGGGCGTTGACAAGTTTCTAAATTGAAGTGACAAGAAAAGGGGAATAGAAGGGCTACTTTTGACCAGACACCAAACTTAACCCCACCAATCACCCACCTCCACGTCACCCACTACCACCCAACAACCAATCCCATCCTCCCAACCATCCACGTCACACCCCACCACTTAAATAACTGATTTATTTAAATCAATTATAACCTTCCCTCCAAAACACTTAATTCAAAATTAATCCCACCCAAAAACGGATTAAACCCCCTTTTCATCTCCATTAAACCCTAATTAAACCAAGGCTTAATCAAGCCAAAAACAAAGGGGTTTTGTTCATCCCTTTCCAGATCATTGATTAACCATATGTTAATCCCATCCCACACCAAAAATATGATGCCAACACACCCATGTGAGCCCTGAGACCCTCCCCTGCTCACGTCTTTGTCCCCTTTCTCCCAAAATCCGACCAAACTAATGGTTGGATGCCATTCCTTGGTCCCAAAGTATAATTTAAACGCCTATAATCCCCTTACAGCTGGCATGTCACTCTCAATTCACAAGAGTCCTCTTTTGACCAAGTTTGAACAAGCATCAAAGGGCAACTTTGGAAACTCACAAGATTAGGGTTTAGGGCTTTAGCAATTCTACTATTATTTTATTATGCATTCTAGAATAGTCCTAGTGCCTGTATAAATACCAAGTCGACTAGTGACTTTCGTTTTGTTCCAGTTTTTGCTTTTCAACATTTTGTAATTCCTTTTTAAAAATTAATGAAAGTTGGTATGTTTTAAACCTGTAATTCCTTTTTATTGTTTTAAAAGTTGGTGTGTGTTAGAAAAGCAAGCTGAGTTCCACAATTGATTGTTGAGTATTTTGAGTTTTCAAAAAGGAAGGTCTCAAGTTTTAAAAATCTGTTTTCTAGCTTAGGAAAAAGGTTCAAAGGCCACATAAGCTGTTTTATTTGGGTTCTCATATGACCATAGAACCTTGATATCTTGGAGATATCAAGATTCAGTGGGTATAGTCCCTGGGTAGAAAGGTTGTGAGGTGAAAACCTTTTTTCCATTTATCCCATTTGTTATTCACTTTTACTGTATCAAAAGCTACAAGCCAAAAGCTTGTAGAATTTGATACTTGAACCTGTTATTTGGTCTTGTGGTGATTGTGCAGGGTAACAAGAAAGTAACAAGCTACCATCATTATCATTTTTCTTTCCTGTTTGAAGACATTTTTGGCCTTGGGTCCACTTGGATTCCACTAACAGGCATTCTCTACACTTCATAAGCTACCATAAGCTCTCAAAAGCACAAATAGGAGGCACCAGCTTAGGGTAAAAAGCTTGAACCTCTTTTTCAGTTTTTGAGCATATTATGAGATTTGCATATGATTTTGTGTGCTAGCTGTTAACATGTTGGAATATGGCTTGATTTTTTTTCATTTAAGTTGTTTATGTTGATTTAGGTTCATTTTAATCAGTTAAGTTTAGATTTGTTAACATTTGGATTGTTAAAGTTTAAAAGCAGAAAGTTAAGGGTTGTTTGGGTTAAGCATTTAAGCTGAAAAATTGTTAATCTTTTGACTTGAAATCTGCCATATTTCATTTGATCTTGGTGTATAAGCTCATTGTTACCTTTGGTTTGAGTTTGGTTAGGATTTGCATGCTTTTTCTTTGCTTAGACTTGATAAATTTGAGTATGCTGTTAACTGCCTAGATTCTTATTCAAATCTTGCATTTGATCTTTTTTATCTGTTAAGATTAGGGGTAATATATGATTGCACACTTGTTACTTGCATTTTGATGCTTACTTGAACAAGATTTGTTGGATTAAAATTAGAGCTTTGGTCATTTGAACCAGCAAACACTCCTTTTTTTCTGCTATATCACATCAGTGACTGAAATAAGGCATGTGTGCTTGATTTGTGTGTGCTAAGTGAGTTTTTCTTGTATATTGTGACTCCCCACAACCCAACTGGTTGTGGGGGTGCCTTGTCTTGCCAAAACAACTAAGTAATCACCAAGAACAAGCCCCTCTTATTCAGTCTTCACTTATGAAGATATACTCTTGTTGTGTTCATCTGTCATTGCATCAAGTTGGTATCTGGGCACGTTTTTTATTCCAATTTGATTGATCCTAGCTTATTTTGATATAAGATTGTGTTTTAGAGTAAGTGTAAGTTACTGTATTTGAGTTTTATAAATTTAAAAAAGGAAAAAAAAGTTTTTAACAAAAAGGACGTGGCCAGGACTCGAACCTGCGCCACTCCTCTCACATACCAACGTGATAACCGGTTGCCCTAGGGTCTTTGACTGGTTATCACTTGGTTTCTTTGATACTTAAGGGGTTTGTGTTTGTAGCTTATTTAAACAAGCAGTTGAGTAATAAGCTGTTTGTAGCTTATTTGCTTTAGCTTTTTACCATTTAGCATTTTTCCTTGGTTCTTTATTAAGTTTAGGACTTTTTGGCTTAAAAAGTTTATTTTTCACGTGTCTAATTAATTTATTAGGATTATTTTAAGTTTTAATTTTAGAAAGTAAATAAAAAATAGGAAAAAGTGTTTTAAAAATCTTGAAAAATAGTTTTTAGGTTTTCAGTAGTATTTTTGAGGTTTACATCAATTAAAGTTTTCAAACTAACTTATTTTTTATTTTATATGATTTTAGGCTTTTTAATCGACTTTAAATATTAATATAAAATTATTAAAAAGGTTTTGGAAACTTTTGTTTGCATTTTTGTCTTAGTTACATTTTTCTAGATTTTTGGTAATTTTTTAGAATTTTTTCATAAACTTTGAATTTTTTATATTATTTTATTATTATTTTATTATTATTTTATTATTAAAAATTGAAAGTTAGTTTTTTTTACTTTTTTCATTTTTCCTAGTTCAAATATATAAAGTTAGGAGTTTTGCAACTTTTAGAATATTTTCATTGTCCTTAGATTTATTTTTATAATTATTTTAAGTTTTAATAGTTTTTAATTGTTTTAAAATAGTTTTTATTAATTTTAAAATTTTCAAAAATAGTTTTAAATTAAGTTAGGTTGTTTTAGAGGTTTGCAAAGTGATAAAACTCATTTTGGGCTTTTTAGTAATTAAAATGATTTTTAGGGCTTTAATTAGCATTAAAAAATCATTATTTAATTAATTAAAAGGTTTGGGTGGTTTTTGATTCTTTGTAAACTCTTTATACATTATTTAGGATTTGTTTGAAATTTTTAGGGTAAAATTTTAAATTTGGTGCTTTTACGGTTTTACGTGTACGACCTTTTCGTCTTAGTGTAATCCGTCATCGTAACCGTCAATCTCTTCTTATCCCATTTCTATTTTCTTTTCTCATAACAATAAAATCACAAGGTTAATCATCTCTTAACACAACGCACTAGCCTCCTCGAGAACGATCCCCACTTTGGGTCATTTGTACACGGGTTTTCCTAAATCGTCGTGCTTAATACTTGCCCCTAATTGCCTCCTTTTCCTAAAGGTGTGCAAAAACTCAACCATCAATAGTTCAGATTAAGAATAGGCTGTTGACTACCCGTAGTAGACAGAAAATTTACGCGGATGTGCGGCGGAAACCGATGGAGTTTGAAGTGGGAGACCGTGTAATGTTGAAAGTATCGCCATGGAAAGGCGTTATAAGATTTGGAAAGCGAGGGAAATTGAATCCCCGCTATATTCGACCCTTTAAGATTTTATCTAGAGTAGGTCCGGTGGCTTATAAAATAGAGTTACCCCCAGAACTTCATGGTGTTCACAACACATTCCATGTATCTAATCTGAAGAAATGTTTAGCAGTGAGTGATGAGAAAATTTCGTTGGATAAGGTTCGAATAGATGGGAAGTTGCATTTTATCGAAGAACCCGTAGAGGTTATGGATCGTGAGGTAAAGCAACTGAAACAAAGTCGGATACCTATTGTCAAGATCCGATGGAATTCAAAGCATGGACCGGAATTTACTTGGGAACGAGAGGATGAAATGTGGAAGAAATATCCGCACCTCTTTGATTTCAATAAGAAACGGACATCAAAATCAAATGGATCACGAGGATGTTGATCCCTTTTAGGAGGAAAAGCTGTGACAATCTAACATTTTCAGGTAGTGAATTATTTTCTCGTATAATATTTTGAAACTTATTTTTGTGTTGGTTGATGAACTCAGAATTTACGGATTTAAAATTTGGGCTAACGTGCTTAATTTAGCATCCTTTACGACTAAACCGGAAACCTTAGGATTACGTATTTACGTTTTTGAACTCCGTTTTTTATGAGACAATTTTTATTAGATTCGTTTTGTGCCGTTGATTCATAATTTATAAAAACGTTTTTCATAAAACGACCTGAGGTCACGCAAATCGAGGAAACTAGAATCGAGAAATAACCGTAAATTAGCGGGATGGGACAAAACAAGTTTATCCCACCCCACTAAAAGGGATGGCCAAAACAAGGATACCACATCACTTGATGTGGCACCCTTGTAGCAACAAGCTTACACTTGTTAAGCTTATCTTAACAAGTAAGCCACAACCTTCCACCAAACCTCAAAACCACTTAACTTAACCATTTGCTCACATACACACATGCAAAACAACTCACAAACTCTCTCACACCCTCCCTTTGCCGTCCCACATTCACCATCAAACACCCCTTGCTGATCAATTCTAGCCACAAATCTTATGTTATCTACTCACATCATGGAGAAACCTTGAAGCCTTGTTGATTGGTGATCATATTAAAATCAAAGAAGGTGATTTGCTTGTTTCCTAGGGCTGATTTCTCAACAAACAATCTTGGTGGTTGATGATCTTGAAGATATATTTGGTGTTCATCAAGTTGTTGTCATCCAAAAATAAGATATAATCTTGGTTGGTAAAGAAGATCATCCTTTCCATTTCTCTTGTTATTTTTGTAAAGATCAAATGTATTTTCTTTTCTATTGTATATGTATATGATGAATATATGATGATAAAAATGTTGTGTGGGGATCAAGTGTTGATAAATATGATTAAAGAGATGAAAAAATATAGGTAATAATGTTAAAATCTTGCTTAAAATGATGGTTGTATAAAAACAGTAAGTAACCAAGTTATAAACTGATAAAATTTCATGGTGGAATCAATTTACAGTAAGTATTAGATGTCATACACATGTGAGAGTTGGTCATGCAATGGAATCATCAAAATGAGTGAAATATGATCAAAACAAAATTAGTATACCAATCTGAATAGTCTGTTTTGTAGGGACTGTTAAGGATATTTATACATGGATTGAGCAGTAGCTATAACTAACTTATTTGTAACACATAATATGAAGTTTATGTCATCCAAAAATGAGCTTCTATATCCTTATAGAACCCGAGATATGATAAAAATAGTGAAGATGAAACTAAAAATCAGATTTTGTGGAATTAAAGTTTAATAGTATTATATAAGCACTCAAAATAATATAGTATAAAATGTGAAATTAAAACCCACTAACTTATACATATTTCATTTATATAAAATGTATAAGGTTAAATAAATGGACATTTTATAAAAATGGTAGTTTAGTAAGTTTTATAAGTTATAAAAACTATAAACATGATTTTTACGTCTTTTCGGCTATTACCGTAAAATTAACGTTTTTCGTCAATTAAAACTTATACGATCGGACCCGTCTAATGTAAACTTTTTAAAAGTCATATACTGATATATAAGTAAAATCCGAATTATATAACATACGGACATTAATGAGCTAAGTTAACATTATTGGACTAATAATTCAACTAACTAAACACTTATGAATTTACTTATTGGGCTTAACCCACTTGGGCCCAACATGTAAAGTATAATGCTGATAATAAAAGTATAAAATGGATTAATGCAAGTTAATGGACTTATAATAGGCTTATTGGACCTAAAACATGAAAATAGGCAAAACTAGTAAACTAGAATAAAAGTTACCAATAGATAAACACAAAAATGAGTAAATGAGAATGTATAAACCCACTTGATCATCATCATATGTACAAAATAATCATATGTATACTTGTTATTTTGATAAAGTCATTGGACAAAAGTCTAAGACCGATTATTATTTATATAGGTTTCCGTGACCGAAGCACGCCCATAGCCGATAATCCACCTTTCATTATCAACGTGAGTTCATAGCCTCACACTCTTTTAAATGTTTTATAAAATGATTTGTAAACCCGCGAGGGAGATAACATGCTAGTTTTTGATAAAAATAGAACACAAGTAGTCCCGATGGTATGCTTAATGATATGGACCCGAATGATGCGATGACCCAATAAAAGAGATAAAAAGGATTATTAGTAGTTAGGTTATGTCACTCAAAGTCCCATTAGCATGAATTGTGAACTACCGGGATTTGGTAGACGCTTATGCATATGATAGTACTATTTGGGGACGATCACCCCAGTTCGCGCCTTGACGGTTGATCCCCGTCGTACCACATTGATTGGTAAGCAAATTTATGTATGAGAAGATTTACATAGCGTGATTTTTGTGACGACACGCTAACTTAGATGGGCAAATTGTTTGTCGGGTTCGCGGCCCGTTGTTGTGATAGTAAGGTAACAATGTCATGCGGCTAATAATAATCTAATACGATTTAATAATGATACGAATATCGATAATAATATTACCTATAATGGTAATATTGAGGCTACGGTCTCATGGACGGTTTAAGATGTATGCTTTGATTTATATATTCCCTGACTAGCAATACGAGGACTTACTTCTGATATTATACTTGTGTTCTGATTTCAACGGTTGTTTTATATAACGATTTTAATAAACTCTATGAATTCACTAGGCATGCGCTGATATGATTTTTGCATATTTTTATCTCAGGTGCTTGAAGGTAATTCGGATGGAGATCGACTCTGATGGCCCACAAAATAATAAAAAAGGTCATTCGATCTATGTTTTGTAAACTTAATGACCTGTATAATTTGGCACCTGTTGTACACTTGAAACTTTTTATCGAATGAATGTATGTTAAACCTTGTACAACCATTTTTATGTGTTGTCTATGATTGGAGTTATTGTGCTATCCCGTAAAACTCTAAAAGACTCTTCCGCTGTACCGATACGAAATTTGAGAGTGTTACAGACATAGTTATCTTTTACCTCGTTGAGAAATCGTCGTGCAACGCTCTGTTTAGGAGGATCATCCGATAATTCCTCACTTGGTATCAAAAACATTTAAGTACTCTTTTTAGACCGAACAAATGTTGTTGGAGGATTAACTTTCGGATAATAAACCAGTGTGATTTCTTTATTAAGCTTTTGCAATTGTAAACAACTCTCTTCGGCAAGTTCAACGGTTTCCTTCGAATCATGCACAATGGAGGATCATGGTTATCAAGCAACAAATTACCATTATATAAACTTTGTTGGGTGGCCTGAGCTTGCTTAAAATATTCAAGATTAAGAGGAAGAGGACAACCTAAATCCAATTTGTAACGGGTATGCTACATTTCATTCACTTTTGGGGCAAACATGTTAATAGTTTGCATACATTGACCACGTTTTGTCAAAAGGTTTTCTAATTCCCTAATCTTATCCTTAGCATTGCAAATATCCTCAAGAAGCTCATCTTTTCGAATTTTGAAATCATATTTTAGCTTTTTCTTTTCTTCTTCAAAATAAGAAATAATAGATTTTTCATTTGAAAGCTTGTATTAAGAGAGGTGATTTTATCATTTAAATCACTTATCTTTTTTGGCACTAGTTAAATGTAGAACATTTAATTTATTGGTCGTACATTTTTCTTAATAAAACGATGTTGCATGAGCTTGTTCGAGTTCTTTAATCTTAGCATGATGAATTTCAAAACTTTTCTCCCTTTCCTTATATCCCGCAAGCTCAGTGGTCAATTTGGCATTAGTTTCTCTAAACTTATTGTTTACCACTTTGACATGATCAATGTCCTTAGCAAGATTATCGAATAATGATTTATAATACACATGCGTCTCGTCAGGAAGGGTTGTAGGCTGGGCTACTTGATCTACACCAAGGTCCACACTGGGCGCATTATAAATAATATTACTATTACTCGTTTGCTCCCTGTGTGTCTCTGGGTAGGGCTCAAGTGACTCCATATACTCTTTCTCCTGATTAGACGTATTATATATCTCATTATCATCAAAACATGGGTGTACCTCAGAGGAACCGTCGGAATCATAGACGTGAGCTCTATCAACATGAAATCCCGATGTGGATGCTTGCTGCAAATTTGTCATCAAGATGGAGTTGGCAGTCACCTCTTCTTCCTGATCATATTCTGCTGCAGATGCCATGAGATCAAATTCTTCAGCTTAAAGTGGAATTCCTGCTTCTTCCTTTTGTACTATTAGAAGTTGAGTCTGGAGATAGACAACATCCCTCTTGTTTTTGGTCGTACAATCAAGATTCTCAATACCCGCAACATGAATGTCTTATTGATACGTCATTGTAGAAGTCGTTTGTAAACCAGGATCACAATTCGTAGGAAGCGCGTTTCGGATTTACTGAAAATCAATCTTTGCTGAAATTTTCCAATCCGATATAAAATACCACAGTCCGATATAAAATAAACCGAAAAATTTTCGAATTGCCAAATTTTGAAATCGTGTTAGAATTAGCCAAAAACTAGAATGGAATTTTTTTGATATAAGAAGACGTAAAAATTTTAACTCGTTGGAAACATGCAATGAAACTAGTTTGGATAGTGGCTAAGTCTAAAAATACTTGGAACAAAAATTGCACGATTTTGGAATAAAGGATATGAGTGTAGGATTTCAGAATGTCAAATCTCGAAATATATCACAAATCTCACAAAGATGCAAGATTTCAGAATGTGGGAAGATTTCGGGAAGTTGTAAGATTTTGGAATGTGGCAAGATTTCGGAATGAGGAAAGATTTCGGAATGTGGCAAGATTTCGGAATGTGGCAAGATTTCGAAATGTGCTTAATCTCGGAATAATCACCAAGATTTCGAAATGTGCTTAATCTCGGAATAATCACCAAGATTACGGGATGTGCTTAATCTCGGAATATTGAAGATTTTGGAAAATAACAACTATTGCGAGATTATTGAAGATCTCGGAAAAAGGTTAAATTTCGGAACGTTTCCTTAAAAATAGGATCTCGGGCAAAAATGATTTTGGCACTTGTTTTCGCTAATTTGAGGGTTTTAAACACACGAAAAACACGAAAACACTAACCACGAATCCCTTGGCGAATGATACAACTTGTAGGAGTAGTGTTACACACGAAAACCACTAACCAATATGTAGCCGCGAGTTATAATGTAGATAATAATATGATATACGAAATATAGAAGATGAACAAAGATTAAACAAAAAAGAAAGATTAGATTAAAGAAAAAGAAAGAAAGAAAAACAAAGTTGGTGGATTTTCTTAGTGAGAGAAACTAAGAGCTTTCTCTCTCTAAAACAATAAAATGGAAACGCAAACACACAAATGATGTGGAAATTACCTTTTATACTATGTGTAAAATATTAGGAAGGCCTTCCTCATTTGTGTGTTCGACACAAATTCCCGTTACATACATAACATAAACTAAGAACTGTCGACACCGTTGAATAACACTTTCCACGAGCTTCACAAAGGTATAATATATGACCATCACTTTAAACACGGATAACAGATACCGTACCTGTGAAGGGTAGATCCAATTAAGAGTCTCCTTGACACGGTTTCGCGGTTGTACTAGCCTGTTCTCGTTACCGGATCGTCTCAAAGCATACACCGCAGTCAGAGTGAATCATTTGGATAAATTTATCTGTATGATTTAAGTCGTCAATTCAAATACCTGGAACAAGTTGATTCATTTAAGAATGGAACCATTGTTGTTTTCTAGTTGTCACGAGCTTGGTTCTTAAAGAATCTTGCTTGTCACCTACTGCGGTGTTGTTTGATGTTGACATTGGAAGGATTTCCACTCATCAATGTGAACACTAAAGAGTGTCACTCTGAGTGTTCTCGCAAGATCACTTGGATTTTGCGTAGAGGCCCTAGAACAAGTTTGAGTTCATTTAAGAATCAACCCATCATTTCTTTCCAGTTATCACAAGTTTAGTTCATAAAGAACCACACGTGTCACCTACCATGAGCATGTTTGATGTTGGCTCAAGCAGGATTTCTATCTTTATTGTAATACTTTCGTATCACTCAGATGTTCTAGCAATATTACAATAATATTGCGTAAGACTCATAAAATCTTTCTTACTTTTCATACAGTGTGACGAAGCAAGAAATAATTGGAACGTGTCATAATAAGATATTTGATGATCTCAGAGCTCTAGACTAAATAGCGAGTTTTCGCTTTGGTA
The DNA here is from genome assembly GCA_025667525.1 of Glebionis coronaria. Lineage (NCBI taxonomy): Eukaryota > Viridiplantae > Streptophyta > Magnoliopsida > Asterales > Asteraceae > Glebionis > Glebionis coronaria. The sequence goes on along the minus strand of JANFOE010000636.1, from coordinate 112,100 downwards.
ATCGAAGGCTGGAGAGGATTGCCACTTTTTCAATATCAATTTATTCGGAGTTAATAAACCAATAGATAACGTGTTCAACTCCGTGACATTAAAACAAATATCTTTTGAGAGATATTTGAGTTAGCTGGGAAGGGTTGTGCATTGCATCACTAGGTCCATGATGTCTTGTCATCAATACCGGGTATCATTAAAAATGATCCCGGTAGCATATGTATTGACCCGGTTTCTGCCTAAGTTGTAACGAGGGATAATTTCTTTACACCCTTTATCTTTACAATTCTTCTTCATTATTCAACCCCTTCAATGCTTACCAATACGTCATTACTATCACCTTGTTGTGATTGTTCCATTGCTAGCTTAAGTAATTGGTCGGCATTCTGCTACGTTCACAATCTTTCCCCATCTTTCCTAAGGACTACTATTTCTAGCTATAGAATGTCCTTGGGATGAATCCTACGGTTATGAAAGAATCATTGGACTTGTACCTATTCTTGCCACCCTTTTGTAACCACATCCGTCAGAAGTTGAGTGTGTTTTAGGTAAGTATTCGTAACCATGAAAACTTCTTGAAAATCACTTAAAGTACTTGTGATAATAATATCAAAGTTTTTATACCTTAAGTGTTTTTGACATCAAAACGCTCCCACTTAATGTGTGCTTCTTAATGCGAATGAATTTCAGTGAACATTTTGTACATGTGGGAGTAGGGTCCGCAGTTAGATTCTTTGTTTTCAATCACATATATTTACAAGTCACCTGAATCCCATTTTCTCCCCTTATACAAAGTGTCAATTCTTGATATTTGGATACCAACAGATTAATCGGGTCAAGGTCAAATGATATTATGATTGGCCTTAGAACATATTAATGCTACCCTCAAATTAATGAGTGTTAAGTTGTAGTGTTCGATTATGGTTTATTAAAAGATTTCGAACTTCGTGAGAAATTATTCAAAAATTCATACTTTAGCACTACACCTTGCCACACAAGCCTAGTATATATGGATTTACATATTCATAAGAGTATAAATTTATGAGGTTGGACCTGAAATGATGAGAACCTCATATGTTAGAATCATGTGGTTCTTTACACTGGTTGTAGGTGTTCCCTGTAATATCTTGATAAAAGTCGTCTTAGCTTCTCCCTAAATCAACAATCCTTTCTTGAGTAGATTCAGAACTTTATTTCAAGCTGCATCAAACGGTCTTAATGTATGAAACCCATAAATCTGAATTACACAGTTAACCCTTTCAAGAATTTGATAACGTAACACCACAGTCAGTTAAGTCTTGAATGATCGTGTTTCTCTATTAAGGATAGAGATGATGTGAATTATATAACCTCAAAGACAACTAAGTCTTTGATGTCACAATTTATCCTTTGAAGTAGACGAGATGAAAACACTTAACTTAACCAATTTCCAAGTGAACACATTCTATTCGCTTATCTTAAGGAATCACCTTACTTATCAACCTTACATGCACGTCCTTTAGTTAACTAATCCTACTAAATTATAAAGAATAAGCTTAGTAATTTACCATTTTAGAAAGCCTTTCTGAAATAAATAACCAATCACCTCAAGCTTTTAGATAATTATTCTCCCGACACTTCACCCTAGGAACTCGATTAATGCATACTAAATCATTACGTGATGTATCTTCCACCAAGAGTTTAAAATAGTGCACTCGAAAGTAGCCAAACCATTACCATTCAAAAGAAGCTAACCACAAGGGAGACCTCACCAGACCGATCATGGTATATATTAACTCCTTCCCCCTTGCTGGGTTTGATACCTCGGAATAAACAATACCTTGTATGCATATATATCGGAGGTCGTAGTCGAATAATTAATAAGCTCAAATTTTAACAATTGCTACCTGATGACGTATAGACCCTAGTCGGTAGGACGACCCGACCATGGCTATTACCCGTATCCATTGGGTATGGATCATGCACAGATAGTGCGCGAAGCCCATGAGGCCCGCTAAGCCGCTGTCGTACGCGGTTTATTCCTTAATCGTGTCCTCTTCGCACTATGATAGGATCAAATAGACTATAATCTAAACTAGGATTATATTCACCTAAGGGGAAGACATATAAACTATCCTTATTCACGCGATAAGGATCAGTCTATATTTAGTCATTATCTCTTCCTTAGGCCGCAAGATTAAGAGAGCCCAACCTATGACCAAGACTCTCATAGGTAAAAAAGGAACCCAAGAGGTTCCACAAAGGTATGATATTCACAATACTCTAACACTCGTATGTACTCAAACCGATTACTTACTCTCACACTAGAGTCTAATCATGGGACACGCGCCCATGGTATGCCTAACAGTGTATGTTAATTAGTGTGTAGGGTCTTCAAAACAAGTTCATTTGATGCAAGAGCCGGAGTCCGTAGAAGATTCGGCAGCTACAGCGGCCCCTGCTTCTTCAGGCGGAACTCCAGGTTGAGGAGTTACTCGAAATGCTGCTAAGATATTAGTATCCTTGGTTTCATAGTCGGGAGTATAATAAGTCAATTTATAATCTTTAACCCCAGCTTTGAATCCAACACTTGCTTTAGTCTCTATTTGTGGTGACATAAACCCCTCCCTACAACTCATGAATTAAGAATTCTCACAACAACAAGGTCTACTCGACATGAATTAGGCGTTAATGAAACTTTTTATAGGAACCTTTCACAAAATTCCCAACTAATAGTAAAATTATTAACTAATCAGACTGCTTGATTATTAGACCATGGTATTTGATTCAACAAAATAAATCATTATTGTATACTCTTTCATATATATGGCGCAACCCAATTCTTACATTTTTTAATCGAAATACCTAAAAGTCGCCAAAATACTACTAAAATTCATCTTGATAGTGAGATATGTTGTAAGTGATATACGTTGGGTTTAGGGTTTGAGGTTTAGGGTTTAGGGATAAAAATGTCTTTCAGAGAGATGGCTGAAAGTTGATGAGTCAAATCACCATGGAAACAAGAATGACCAAATATGGCATTATGTGAAACTTCAATCTGGTGGACAAAATGAGGACTTGTTCATCCTGCTAGAGTTCTTCCCACTGCTGGAGTACTTCCCACTACTGGAGTACTTACCACTTCTAGAGTACTTCCCACTGCCATATATGATAAGTATGAAGATTTGGACAAATATGATAAGAATGAATAAGTCAGTTTTGATTTAGTCATTATTACTTTATTTCATGTATCCCTAGGTTCCATAAGTTATAAAAGGAACACCAGACCATAGGTTTATTCATTCATTCATACTACTACAATGTAACCTACAATGTCTTTGATGTATACACACCTAGAGTGGTTTGTGTTAATCAATAATACAAACCTTTTGGGAATCTTTCATCTTATGTTAAACATCTTGTTCTTGATAATTGCAATATACCACTGTGTTCATCATATATACAATTAATAACCTAGATAAACGGTTTTAATTGTTTGAGTCTCAAGATCCGGGATTCCACAATTGGTATCAGAGCGGGTGGCTCTCGATATCTAGCAGAATCAAGATGTTTTTCGGTGGTCGTGTTGATGAGAAGATCTATGGTTTATGTTAAAACCGTAGGTAATTGATTTTTGTTGGCGAATAAGTGAAGCAGTGATACATACGTTTGTTTCTGAATGAAAATAAAGAACAAAAGGTCTTATAAAGTGTGTCATGATCAACAAAAGAACAAGATCAAATACTTTTCATTGTTTCTGGTATACATAAACAAAAGATGTCGTATTCGAAGCCACGTGAATACATAGTTATTGTTATTAATCATGTGGGCTCCAACGATGCTATATGATTCGTGTATGGTGAATTGGAGATTTGATTCATCATATTATTTAGGGTGTTCACACGGTAGAAATTAGCAGCCAAAGAAAGAAATATAATTCAACCATTGGTGTCGCTACTGCCAACGTTTGGAAGTAAAACAAGCCCAAGTGAATTATTATTCTTGAATATCACGTTCGCCGAGGAAGGAACTTTATGATGTTTTTATTGTTCACATATAGATGTAGGTGTGTGGCAGAAAAAGGATGTCTTTTTATGTTATGTGTTCACACGGAATAGCAAAAAGATCTGACATGAACAAGATATGTGGTCCAATGGTTTTTGATCAGTGGTTCACTATTATTTAGTTCTTATTATGTATCATCACGTGGGCAAACAAGGAAAGGAGCAGAAAACAAACAGTAGGGTATGATTTTTGGTTAAAACAAACAGTAGGGTATGATTTTTGGTTCTCTGTTTTGTTATTTATCCCCCTGTTGCAAACTCATTCCCACTGTTTGGGTTTGTCACAGTTAATAACAAAAATAGTGGCGTTAAAAGTTCCCCTTGCTTTTGATAATTCCCACTGCTTTTGGAGAGTTCCCCCTGCTGTCAGATTTGATTTTTGGAAAACAATGTTTTGGAGTTTGGTTATTCACATCAACTGGTCTTAAAGGTATAAAGGCTCGATTTATTTTTATTGATTACGAAGAAAAGTTTTTATCACTTATTTGATGATGAAGTAGATTATCGTGGGTATGTATTTTATGCTTAAACGCTTAGTAACGAAGTGTTACAAGATCTAGGAATGTGTTATTTTTCTTATGGGGCTGTATTCTCACATGTCCTATCACTTGAAGGAGTTACGATTTATGCTCAGTGTCTCATTTCAAAGGAAAATGAGGATTTTGTATATTGTGAGTTCTTTGTCGCGTGGTTAGTGCAAGATATAAAACGCAAGTTCAGGTTATTCTACTTCATCATCAAGTAAGTTATAATCAGATTTCTTCATATGTAATCATTACATATAGACTACAGAAATGAAGATTCATCAATGACTATCATAATTTTAGGGGAAGTTAATTGTTGAAGTATTAGTCATTCACATATGACATTGAGGTGAAGATTTATGCTACTGCTCACTAGTATTACTACAGCCAATTTGAGTATCTACTGCTCAAAATATTTTTTATTAGGAGTCTTGCCTATGTGCTTCATGGATGGTATTTTGAAAATAAAAATGCTTAAGTTAGAAGTATGGTATTGGTTGAGAGTTGTAGAGATCAAGGTTGCTTTCATACAATACCCCTCTTTGATCATGTCAAAAAAGGGAAGATGTTTACAAAGAAAGAGGTAATCTGTTGATCTTTGATGTTGTATGCTTAAGGGGAAGTGTTTTGACATCATCAACTAGGGGAAGATTGTTGGGTCAAAAGTTGATGAGTCAAATCACCATGGAAAAAAGAAGTACCAAATATGGAATTATGTGAAACTTCAAGTTGGTGGACAAAATGAGGACTTGTTCCCCCTGCTAGAGTACTTCCCACTGCTGGAGTTCCCACTGCTGAAGTACTTCCCACTGCTGGAGTACTTCCCACTTCTAGAGTACTTCCCACTCCCATATATGATAAGTATGAAGATTTGGTCAAATAGGATAAGAATGAATAAGTCAGTTTTGATTTAGTCATTATTACTCTATTTTAGTTTTCATGTATCCCTGGGTTCCTTAAGTTATAAAAGGAACACCAGACCATAGGTTTATTCACTCATTCATACTACTACAATGTAACCTACAGTGTCTTTGATCTCTAGGTGTGGGATTCAATGTATACACACCTATAGTGGTTTGTGTTAATAAATAATACAAACCCTTTGGGAATCATTCATCTTATGTTAAACATCTTGTTCTTGTTAATTGTATTATTCCGTTGTGTTCATCACATATACAATTAATAACATAGATAAATGGTTTTAACTGTTTGAGTCTCAAGATCTGGGATTCCACACCCGAAACAAGCCTAATTTGGGTCAAGCAAGGTCCATCCAACATTTGTATCAACAAGTTGGCGCCATCCGTGGGACCCTACACTAAACTCTGAAACATGAGGAAGGACGGTACGAATGTTCCCTACCATAAAGGAGGTGGCAAAAGGTCATCAACGATGGATGCTCAGAATACATCAACCGAGTTCACCTCTAGATCCGCTAGCGTGACCAATAGCAGAGATATTGCTAACCCACCTCCTAATGGTTTCGAATCATTGTTCTTAACTCTTACACTTATTGCAGGGGAAAAGAACCCAAACCCAGCCCAGCCCCCGCCCAACAAAGACAGACGAAAACTGCCCCTCGTAACAGCAGAAAATGAGGAAATTGTCGTCAAAAAAGCGCGAGCAATGGAGGAGTATGTAGCAAAAAATTTACATACCCCTCTCCCGCTCGTCACAAAACGTATGAAAGATCAATGAGGCGCAAAGGAAGAAAGAGTGAGCCCAGTGCGAAGAGACGAGTCTAAAAGCACTAGGAAACCCCAAGTGATGACTCATCTAACTCAGACTCAACTGATTATCGCTCTAGGAAACGCAGAGTAAGGCGCCCTTCTTTAGAAGACTCGGAAAGAGAGAATGATCCTTACCAACCTTTCAGAAGTAAGGATCAAGATTTTTCTCAACCATGGAGAAGAGGTAGGGCGAACGCTTTTACAAAACGTATTCAGTATTACACTGAAACCAAAAAGCGTCGCATGCCATCAAATGTCAAAACGTATGATGGCACTACGGACCCAGACGATCACTTAAAAGTCTTCGAATCACAAGAAGGAATCGAGCAATGACCTGAACCTACATGGTGCAACATGTTCAACTCCACTCTCGTAGGCAATGCGCGGATCTGGTTCGACAGGCTCTCGCAACGAACGATAAATGGATTCGAAGATCTACGGAAAGCCTTCAAAAGGAATTATATACAACATAAGAGGTACGAAAAGAGTGTTTTGTCATTGGAAAGAGTCAAACAAAATCAGGGCGAATACCTGGAAGACTTTCTAGAACTCTTCAAGGGCGAGTGCATTAAAATAAAAGAATGCCCTGAAATCCTAAAAGTATCCTGCTTAATGGCAGGAATAAATAATAAAGACCTGATACGAAAGTTGAACGAAAAAACTCCAGCAACGTTTGATGGGGAACTGCGGCGAGTAAGATCCTTCATTCAAGGGGAAACTGCGGCTGTGGAAATTAGGCAAAATACACCCAACTATAGATTTCAAGACCTGCCTAAAAAGTAGGGTAATAGACAAAGTAGAGCTCGCAACCTTGATTACCAAGGAAACGAAATAGGGGATGTGATAACAACTTCAAATTCACACCATTAAAGTTAACCCCAAGAGAGAAACTAATATCAGAGGGCGCGAACTTCCCAAAACCTATGCCAATGCCACCCCAGTTGAAAGGCGCACAGGTAATAGACATTGTGAGTACCACGGCGAAAAGGGACACGCCACGAACGAATGCAGCCAATTACAAAAACACATAGAGAGCCTGGTATAGACTAGTAGGTTAAAGCACCTTGTCAAGGAAAACACAAATGAGGGGAAGCCAATATCAAAAAACGCACCCGCACCCATCTACATGGTGCAAACGTGGCAACGGAGGACGAAGCAGAAAGTAAGCCAAAATTTTTCCAAAGGAAAAGACATCTCGTTCCCACCACTTAGCGAAAAAATATCACAGACGGACCACTGACAATTGTAGTTAATATTGGAAGTCACAACATCCAGAGAATATACGTTGATGGAGGCTCCTCAGCAGAGATCCTATTCGAACATTGCTTCTCCCACCTAAGCCCAGACATAAAGAACCAGCTAATGCCCGCTACTTCATCATTAACTGGCTTTAACGGGGAAGAGTCTAGCCTTTAGGACAAATGAGACTACAAGTAACAGTGGGAGACGACGAGCATTCAACCACAGTCCCAATGAATTTTTTGGTCATCCGCTTGACATCGCAGTACAATGGTATCATTGAGCGTCCCACAATACTACAATGTGAGACGTACCTTCCACAACCCATGGCATGATGAAATATCTAGTAGAAGGAGGAATCGTGACGGTTTTCAACACAGCCATACCACTCAAAGAATGTAACACGATTAGAGAACCACCTAGAATAACGGTGGAACCTAAAGTATCATGACCACCAAACTCAAAAGTGACAATCCATCCAGGCTACCCGGAGCAGGAAGTTATGATAGGAGGAACGCTATCCGATGAGGGAAAGACGGACATATGCAGACTTCTAAAACATAACCGGGACATTTTCGCATGGGAACCAAAGGATATGATGGGGGTACCACTCTCAATCGCAGAACATAGACTACAAATCCGCGAAGGATACCCTCCAATCAGGCAAAAGAAACGCGGGAAAGCTCCAGAATGCAACAACATAATATTGGAGGAAGTGAAAAAACTGGTGGACGCTGGAATCATGCGGGAATTTTATTATCATGAATGGCTCTCCAACCCAGTGACGGTTAAAAAGCATGACGACAACTGGCGTATGTGCGTTGATTTCACATACCTCAATAAAGCCTATCCTCAAGACTGCTACCCGCTCCCAAAGATAGATTGGAAAATTGAATCACTCTGTGGGTACCTCTTTAAATGGTTTTTAGATGCGTATAAAGGATATCACCAGATACAGATGGCGGAGCAAGATGAGGAAAAAATAGCATTCTACACTAGTCAGGGAGTACTGTTACACAAAAATGTCCTTTGGACTTAAGAATGCGGGCGCCACCTATCAGCAGTTAGTGGATAAGGCATTTGATAGCCAAACTGGACAAAACTTGGAGGTTTATGTTGATGACCTAGTTATAAAGAGTCACACAGAAGAGGGACTCATTCGCAACATTGAGGAGACTTTCTCCACACTCAAGAAATCAACATGAAACTAAATCCTAAGAAGTGTACTTTCAGCGCCAAGGAAGGCATGTTCCTAAGATACATGATAGACCCTAAAGGCATTAAGCCTTGCCCAGAAAAGACGGATGTAGTCATACAACTCTAGAGTCCGAGAACAAAGAAGGAAGTGCATTCACTAAATCGAAAGTTTGCAGGACTAAACAGGTTCCTATCAAAATCCACGGAGAAGTCACTGCCCTTATTCAAAACGCTCAAAAAGCGTATAAAGAAGGGAGACTTCAACTAGACGAAGGAGGTAGGAGAAGCCTTTAACTAGCTAAAAAATCACTTAGCAGCGCTCCCAATGCTGGTCGCACCTCGACCAAAGGAGGAGTTGATCGTATACCATTCAGCTACGCAAGGAACAATCAGCGCGGTGCTGATGACAGATAGAGAGAATGTACAGGCGCCTGTGTACTTCATTATTAGGGCCCTACAAAGTTCGGAACTAAACTAATCGCCAATGGAGAAACTGGTGCTAGCGTTCGTATTCACAATAAAAAGGCTGCACAAGTACTTTCAAGCCATAGCCGTAATTATGGACCAACCGATAAAACAAATAATATCGAAACCTGACGTAGCAGGAAGGCTACAAACGTGGAGTGTTCTACTCGGGGAACATAACATCACGTACATTCCGCGCAACACGTTCAAAGGGCAGATCCTGGCAGACCTCATCATAGAAAAACCAGACGATGCTGAGCAAGCACCCAAAGAAGAAGAGGAACCTCAAAAACCATGGGTCTTGTTCGCTGATGGGTCCTCTTTCACAGATGGATCGGGCGCAGGCCTCATCCTTACTAACCTCGAAGGTATGGAATCCACGTATGGCATACTCTTTGATTTTACAGCTACAAATAATGAAGCCAAGTACGAAGAACTTATAGCGGGACTGAGAATCGCAGCCCGCATGGGTGTATGTAACCTCGATGCAAATGTAGACTCCCGCTTAGTAGCAAATCACATCCTAGGCAAATATGAAGCAAAAGAGGACAACATGATACATATATTACAGAAAGCCAAGGCGTTGATTCAAGGCTTAATAACTAGGTTTAATAACTGGATTTTACTCAGTCAAAAAGTTCGTTGAAATCGGTCTAATCGAATTGATTACTGGTTTAAGTGCGACTCAGTCGTCTTTTGGTGGAAAAGAATATATTGGTCGTTGTAGTAAAGTAAATGTGCAAGACGTTAAAGTAAATGGCAGGTAATTAAATCTAAAACTAATTAAAAAGAGATTGTGCAAAATTTAAAACTTTAAAAGTAATTAATTAAATGACAAAAGTTAAAGCTTGACGAAAAATTAATTCGATAGTATAATAAAAATGTAAACTTGAAATTTAAAATAAAGAAAAACGATTAAAATAACACTAAAGTAAAATGGTGGAAAAATAAGCGTTAAAAAATTAAACTAAAAATTACTAGAAAAACACTTGGTAAAAACAGAGATTTCGGGAAGCGTGTAATTTTTGGAAAACTAAAAACTTTGTAAAAATAAAATAAGACAAAACTCGTTTAAAATAATACTAAGTAAAAATTCGGGAACAGTAAAATTTGAAAACTTAAAATAAAAACAGGAAATAAACTCAAACACAAGTCAGATCGCAGTCACGATCGCAACCAATGATCGTGGTTTGGATCGTACCCTGAATCGCACTCTATATCTAAGTCTAGATCGCAGCCAGCGATCGTACTCTTGGATCGTACTACACCACGATCGCAACAAGTGGATCACAGTGGACGATCGTGACCAAGTGATCGTACCACAGATCGCAACCAACGATCGTAGTCACAGATCGCAACAGGGCAATCGTGACTTAGATCGTGATGGACGATCGTATTCTGATCCTAGTCCTTGATCACAGTAATAGATCGCAAGTAGAAACCCTAGGGTTTATTCGATCACACTTACTCGATCGAAACAAGCAGAAACCTTTCAGAACGGTACGATGGAATCCAATAAGCAAATAAGCTAAACCAAATAAGCACTTTGACGATAAGGAAATACAAAAAACTTAATTAAAACAAGAATAAGACGAATAAAATAAGACAAAAATTTAAAGACTTTCAAGACACAAAATAAACAACTTTATAAAATAGACTTTAAAAGATAAAACTTTTAAGAAAACTTTAAAACAAATAAGCTAAATACAAAATAAGCCAATAAGATTGTCAAGCTTATAGCTTAATTCGTATAAAAGCCTAGATAGAAATAAAAAGATAAACTTTTTACTCAAATAAGCAATAAGATCAAGTAATTGAATGGTTAATTCGAATTAATAGTCAAAATCAAAAGCAAGAAAAGTAGAATAAGACGGATCTTTCGACTTCGTCTTTTGTCTTTTTCTTCGATAAAAGCCCGTGAAAGCCCATGTTTTCTTCCCTTTTCACATTTTGATCCTAAATCACAACAAAAACACAAACCACGCATAATTCCGACATTTACGACATAAAATACACGTTTTGGCTTGGTTATTATTATAATTAAGTGGTAAAAGGATAAGTGTTTTCACACTTATTAAGGCTTTAACAAATTTACAATACGGCAAGTACCCAGGGGAGAAAACAAGAAAGCCGATGCCCTAAGTAAAATAGCATTCACCAGCTTCGTGCACTTGTCCAAACAGGTCCTGGTGGAAAGTATCGGCGGTCGTAGAAGAAGAGGGCCCTACATGGATGACCCCGATCATCAACTACTTGACTAATGAGACATTAGTTACAATGTCCCCTACACTTGACCATTGCAATGTCCTCATGCAATGCATTAGTTATAAAGCAAGTTTTACATTTTCCATCATAATCAATCCACCTTGGCCTTTATTAAAGAGATAGAAAATTATAAAATATTCAAAGGAAGAAAAAAAGTAAAAAGATCAAAAACTTACCTTGGGGTTTTGGAAAGTCATGAATGATTATCATCCTCAAGTTTCACGTTCCCCATACCAAGCTTAAAAACGAGATCATTGTTATTATAAGTTAGCAAACTAACACGAACTCATGTGGCTCAATTATTCACTTAGACTCCCTTATTTCGATAGTTATTTGGCTGAAAATAAAGTAGGACGATTTAATCAATAGTTAGCTAAAGGACAAAATCTTTTAAAAATGCTTCTCGGGACCTCATAAAGTTCATATCTTGGCATAACTCGCTTCACGATTTGAGACCTTTCTCGGACCGATATTTGGGAGCGACCTCATACTTCAAATCTTGAGAGACGTTCATGAAATAATGGTCTTCTGTTCATAATAGGAATTTCTTCACTTGAAATTTTGAGAGATTCTTCATATTTGGACCACGACTTCTTCATTTTTCTCCAATCTTTATTTGGGATTTTGATATACAACGATCTGCCTCCTTTTAGGACTTGGATCTATTTATCCTCATACCTTATTAGGGTCTTTTCGGATAGACTTCTCCATGATCTTTAGGGGAGTATTTTCTTTTCATTGTGTGTCTCGATCCTTCATATTGATTTTTGATAAATGATTCTTCACATCACTTTTGGATCTTTAGCAAAAAAATGTAGCCCCCGTGCCTTGTTAGGGCCTTTTTGGACTCGCCAATCTTCGCATCCCGCTTCAATAAGTTATGCCTTGGCTATGAACTCTAATTAATACCGAGCAACTTTTAAACGATCTTGGACTAGAAGCTAAGTAACTTTTCAAATCGTACAACCTTACTTATTTCAAATAAATTTATTAACAAGCAATGGGAGAAAAAGCTCATAATTAACTCACATAAATTCATGAAAGAATACCAAACTTATAACTGACTATATCATCTCTCGTTCTCCACAATTTAAAATCTCAAGGAATGAGACTCGTGGATGCTTAGCCTATTAAATCAAAGTTTTGGGTTTTCAAGTCATCTATAGGATCTTGCAACTTCTTAGACTTTTTCAAGTTAAGAATTCGCATTTTAAAGTTCCCTTGATAAACGAATTTCTAGGATCAATTATAGGAACTTGCGAAAAGTTCTTGTTTTTAACCCGTGAGAGTTAAGACTTTCGCGTTTTAAAGTTACCCATATAAAAGCCTAGCAAAACTGGACTTAAACACGTTAAGGATACTAGCTAGAGTAAACTTAGATAAGTAAACTCGGGTTGAGTCAAAAGATTCACGACGTTAAAAAATTAAAACCACTTTATTAAAATTTATTCAAGAAACAAAAGAGAATAACTATACAAAGGGAAATACTAATAGGCCAAAATAGATCAAAAATTTTGAAAAATGTCGAAAAATCAATTTTCCGGTTAAAATAAAGACAAATACAAGGAAAAGGCCACTTAACTTCGATAGAATATTTAAGCATATGGAAGTAAACTCCCCTACACTTAGGACATTGTGCACTTTGTTTAAATCTTGCTAAGGAAGAGACAACTAGAGTGATTCCTATTTTAATATTGAAGAATATAAAATAGAGAATCAAAAGAGTTTAGGATAGAACCGGGAAGACGGGTACACGGAATCACGGGTCGTCAAAAGTCATCAAGAATGGATCTTTGAAAGCTCGAATCCCTGCACATGATAAGAAAGAAAACAACAAACACATACTTGGATCTCCCCCTACACTTATTATAAAAACAAAGAAAAAGGATAGATACTGCGGGTTGCCTCCCGAGAAGTGCTTGTTTTTGTTAACCGAGTCGTGAGCCTGACTCGACCTTGATTAGCATAGGAAGAAGCTTGAAACACATCCACCGGGATCAAATACATGGTTTTCATCCATCAAATAGCACAAGCTTAAGGCGAACAAGGAAAGCCAAAGAAGAGTAGGCAAGGTTCCCGTAAGCAAAGATGGAGAACGGTGGTAGCAAGGGTGATGAGGTGCAAGCCTATCTCCAAAAGTTCTAAAAATCTTTCCTTTTATTTCATCAGATGGACACTGAGATGGCTTAAAAATTGCAATACCGGGATTGAACACCTTTTCCTTTAGGGGAAAATAACACTCAAGTTCAGTATTCCTTGAAGATGATCCGCTTATAAATCGCATAATCTCATCCTCAGAAAGGGGATAGAGAGGTGTCAAGACATAAGTGCTGTGGATATCAGTGTCTTCCGGCTGCTTCTCCTTTGAAATGGGTTTCTTCATATCCAAAGGAGGATAAAGACCATAATCATCAAAGTCCAAAGGAGGAGCATCACTCTCATTTGGGAAGTAGGTATTGAGAAAAGTATCAAAATCTTCCTCAAATGAGTAGTCATCCATAGTATGATCAAGCATTATTGGTGGAGGATCTTCATCAAAAGTAGGAGTAAGGTCATCATGAGAAGAATCACTCGAGAGAGTATCAACCTCATCAAAATCATCATAAGTGGGTATGTCTGGATACTCAGAAGTAAAATCATCAAAATCATTCATGTCAGAACTAGAATCATCATCATAGTCATCATAAATTGGAGGAGATTCATGAATTGCTGGGGGATCTAAATTAGAGAGAGAATCATCCACATCATATTGGAACAGTGGATTATCATAGTAAGAATCGGGAGGATTGTTGTAGACGACAAAATCATCAAGCACATTAATCATATTCACTGATTCTCTTCCATTGGGTTTGTTTGTGATCTTCCCCATTTTAAATACTTGTGCTTCATTCCCGATCCTTAAGATGAGTTCACCTTCAGCAACATCGACTAATGCTTTTCCGGTTCTCAAGAATGGCCGACCAAGTATTAACGGAATACGAGGGTTGATGAGATGGCATTAATACATGATCTCATCGTTCTTTTCGGGCTTTAAATGCATAAAAATGTCATAAAATACAATATATATTCTTGTGTTTGTTTACTTGTGTATTTTAGGTATGGATATCGTGAAAAAGACAAAAGATCACAAGAAACAAGGAAAAACGGACACGAGAAACGAAGCCGTACAAAGAACCAGGCCCTAGTTCATAAATTATCCAACATTTAACCTTGAAGACTTGAAGATATGCAAGATTGATCCTCAAACAATGAAGAAATGACACTTAAAACCCTTGTGAATTCATAATTACAAGTTTTGTTCCTTAAGTTAGTCAAAATTGCAAAAAGGTCCTTCAACTTTGAAGAAATGGCAAGATTAGTCCCTCAACTATTTACCATTTTCAAATATGGTCCCTCATGAAGACAAACATCTATTGAAGACCTTTGAAGATCAAGAAATTCCAAAATCAGTCCTTCAAATATGGAAAAATGGCAAAAACAACCCTTTAAACCTTTTCACCAATGTTTTGTGGCAAAAGTGTGAAATCCATAACTTCTACAACAAAGGGAATTCGTTTTATAGGCTGAAAAACATTGTTTGCACCTTTTTCCAAAAGCCAAGGACTTAAACTACCAAGTTTAGAAGTTTGAATCCCTAAACACGCGCCAAACAAATCCTTCCCTAAGAAAACGGATCAAAACGTGTTATTGTAGCAAGTAAGAACCCAGATTTTACTTTTTACCAACAAAGGGTAAATTGCAATTAGTTGTTCCCCCGTGTGATTCACACATGCAGAAACCCATCCCAACCTTAAAACTCTCTTCTCAACTCACCAATGGACCCCACACCCAAAACCGTTTCACCCATCACATGACAACTTATTCCCCAAGGATTGCCACGTGTCAAGATCAACATCCAATACTCTTTGCTTAACTCCAAAGCTATTTTGAACGGTTTTGATCATTTTGGACAGCTCATATCAAGGATTCGTTTAGAAGCACTCAAGGACAATATTGGGAATTCAATTCTAGGGTTTATAAATAGTGTTTTGTATCCATTTGCCTATAAAAGGAGACCTCAACCTGTGAGAGTCCCTTTGTTCCAGATTTTAGCTTTTAAATCTTTGTAATTCCTTTTTATGAAATAAAGCTTGAATTTCTGAAATTTTTGAATTCTCATTTGTTATTTATAAAAGTTTGGTATCTGATAAGCTAAAGTCTAAGTTCCATTCACATGTCTTGTTGGTTTTAAAAAAAGGTTTTAAGGATTAAAACACTTGTTTTTAGAAATCAAAGGTTAATCTGTTTATGATCTCACTTTTCTGTTTGTTCATCTTAGCAGCTTGGAAGCTGGTACTTGTTTTGCTAGTACAACAGCTCAAACAATCCAGGGCCTGGATGTAGGTCTTGGAGGTTTGCATCATTCTTCCTTTTTCATTTTTCTTTAATTTTTCTGAATATTGGTGATTTTGCATGATTATTGTTGAATCTGTGTTTTTATGGTTGAATCTTGTTTATCTGTGCTTGTTTGATGTTATTGAAGTGATGCTAACTTGATTTGTGGGTTAAATCTGAAATATCCTTTGAAAATTTGTGAAATCAGATATTTAATGGGTGTTTGGGTTAACTGCATAAGTAGGATTTGTGGAAAGTTGAGTAGCTGTTTTGTGTTATTGATTGTTGGTATCTGTTTGATTGATATACTTGATCATTCATTTGCAAGTTTTGTGGTTTGAAACACCTAAATCCATCATAGTACTATAAAATTAGATTTACTTGGTTAAATTGGCTAGAATTTTGGGGACACCTAGATCTAAGCATAGACTAGGGTTAACAAGTGCTAGATTTTAGTTAACATAACCAGGGAAGTAGGATTTGAGGCTTGAAATTGGATTTGTGGTGAATTAGATCAGCAAAGTGTGCATGAGTTCTTGTAGTTCATATCAGAAGGTGTAATCAGCTTTGATCTTGTTCCATACCTTGTTTCAGTGATTGATTTAAGTTTGTTTATGCTTAATCATAGTTTATATAGCTTGTGTATGCATCTTGTTGAATTTGGAGTGCTTATTCTAGCTTAAAATTGCTTAAGTGTTCATAACTGCTTATAATCCATGTCTGTGCTAGATCTGAGCATTGTTTGATTTTTCTGTGCTTATTGAGTGAACCAAAGTGTGTTTTTGTGCTTGATTGTGACTCCTTGTGATTAACTGATCACTTGGGTGCCCTTGTCTTCCAATAAAACATACAAAATCTCTCTAAAAAGCTTGGTCAAATAGTCAAAGCAGTGGGAACTCCTTTCCCCTGCTGCTAGCTACTGCTAGTGTATTTTTGTGTTTAGCTTATCATTAAGCTATTATAGCTTACTTTAACCAGCAACAACTTGAATTTTGTAATAGGTGCTCATCATTTGATTCAATTGTTCATACTGGAGCATTTGGTGGGTTGACTTTAGGGTTTGACTAGAAAACCAACTTAATTGACTTTTTCATAAGTGCTTATTGGCTTATTCTGGCTTATTGGTGTTGCTTATTGGATTTTTGTTGATTGATTTGGCTTATTGAAGTCATTTGTGACATTTTGCAAGTTGAATCAAGTCCTGAGGTGCCCTAAATCTCAAACCCGACTATTTTGTCTTTTGGTGGATTTGTACTTTGCTTATTTCTGGCTTATTGAGTGTGCTTTTTCAAAATTTCTTTTTACAGATCTCTTTAGTATCCCAAAAGAAGGTTGTGTGTCAAATTAGAGCTTATGGCATTAGCTTATTGCTTAATGGGCTTAATGGCCCAATAAGGATAAGCTGTTTGTTTAATAAGCTGTGATAAGCTCACTTTCAGCTTTTGGGCTTTTAGAGTTTTGTGTTTAGAATTAAATTTTGAGTTAGATAGTGCTTTTCCAGGTCTTTTGGGCTTATTTTGACTTTTTGGGCTAAAAAGCCCAATAAGCTTGACTGTTTTGGGTTTTGGCCCATTTGGGGGGCCCAGTAGGGGTATTCTGGTCATTTCACTTCCATTTTCTGTTTAATTAGGTCAAAATAAACTAGTTTGCAAGTTTTTAGAATTTTTTTATAATTTTTGGATTGTTAATATTATTTTAATATTATTTTATTATTATTTTTCAAATTTCACAATTTTGCACTTTTTATATTTTTCTTAGCTTAAATACATTAAAATAGGATTTTTGCAACTTTTAGATTAATTTTATCATCTTTAGATTAATTTTTATAATTATTTTAAGTTTTAATAGTTTTTAAATCATTTTAAATAGTTTTTATTAGTTTAAAATTTTCTAAAAATAGTTTTTAATCTTTTTAGGTCATTTTAGAGGTTTACCAATTGAAAAAAATTTATTTGGGCTTTTTGATAATTAATTTGATTTTTAGGGCTTTAATTAGCATTTAAAAATTAAATATTTAATTAATTAAAAGGTTTGAAAAAGTTTTGATCATTGGTAAACTCTTAGTTTATTTATTTTGATTTTTGGTGAATTTTTGGTAATTTTTAGAATTAATTTTTATTTTAGCTCATTTTACGGTTTTACGTGTAGTCGTAGTAGTAATTAATTTCATGTCTTCGTCATCCTCTTTTCTCATCCCCTCTAACTAATATTAATCTCAAACCAATTACGAATTATTCACACACATATACCTCCTTGGGAAACGAACTTGGAACTTCATTAGGGTCATTTGTACACGGTTTTGCTAAACCGTCGTGCTTAATACTTTCCCTATTTACCCCCTTTTCCTAAAGGTGTGGTAAAACACTACAATCAATTTTGGCGCCGCTTCCGGGGAGGTGTGTCGTGATTAATTTGTCTTGTTGTTTTTAATATTAACCATAAATAGTATTTGTATTAGTAGAAATCTACTAATACGTATTATCGGTTTTTTTTTTTTGGTTTTTCTTGTGAAATTATTATTACTATATTAAGTATCACAATCAATACAAAATATCTCCAAAAGTGTGAAAACACAACCTTAATTGGGATTTGATCTCCTAATTATTGTATTCGAGTCTCAAAAAAAAGAAAAAGGCAAAAATAGATAAATACTTTCGTGAAGCTCGATTTTGAAAAATACGAACTATAAGGTGGGTATAAGGCGGGTATTATAAAAAATACCCTAAGGAAAAAGGCTCTTAAGTGCTTCGCGCCGCCTCGTTTCCCCGCTTGCTTGTGAGTATTTTGAGATTGAAGGCTAATCGAGGGTTTTGCCGCCCAAAGTATTATTACGTATAATATATTTGCTTGGTTTTCTTTGTGATTAAACCCTCTTGAACAATTTGGTTTTCACCAAAGTTCTAAAGTCATTTGAAGGCGTTCACTCCACGTGATCGTTTTCATTCCTTTGAGGCTTCTTTAATCAAGAGTTTGATTCGAGGAGAGATTTGGTAGATTGTTGTCTACGAAGATACACCAAAATACAAAATCCAAAAAAATTAAAAACAATCAACAACACAAAAAAAATTGAAAATCCATAAAACACCCAAAAAGAATTTTCTTTGCTCACCTCCTATTCTTCGTGAAGTTTATGATCACTCGTAATCAAGCAAAACGAGCTCATAAACGTCTTCAAAAGCAAGCAAATCAAGAGACGTTGATTTAAGAACAAACTCCAATTGTTGAACCTACTGTAGAACAAGAAGTCGTCATGGCTAATCGTACTATGATGGAGTTGCTACAAGCACCCACCGAGGGTTTTAGAGAGGCCATTGTGATTCCCACTATCCTTGCGGAGAATTTCGAGATTAAGACGGGTTTAATGTCGATGTTACAAGCTAATAAGTTTAGAGGTCATGAGAAAGACAACCCGCATTATCACATAAGGAATTTTAATCGTCTCACTGCTACTAGCAAGTTAAAGGGTGTTCCACATGACGCCATTAAGATGATGTTGTTTCCATACTCGTTAGATGGACCCGCTAAAATTTGGCTTGAGAAAGAACCGCCAAATTCGATTTTGACATGGGGTGATATCGTTTCTAAGTTTGTGAACAAATTTTTTCCACCATCTAAAACAACACATTTGAAAAATGAGATTTCAAGATTTGTGCAAAGAAATAATGAAAGTTTTTCAATGGCATGGGAACGCTTTAAAGAAATGTTCCATCAATGTCCACACCATGATTTTTCGGAATTGCATCAAATTGATACTTTTTATAATGGGCTTAATGATCATGAACGAGATTACTTGAATGCCGCCGCGGGTGGTAATTTTTTGTGCAAAACGACCGATGAAGCTTTAAAGATTATCAAGAATAGATCTAAGGTTTATAGCCCTCGTAACACACCGAGTGTTGCCAATTTGGGTTCGTCATCGTCTCGTAGCATTAATGCCTTACATGATGAAGCTAATGAGGAAAATCGGTTTTTTGATAGATTTGCTAATCTTATGACTCATTGGAAAGCTCAAGAGGCTTTGAATTCCGCTTCGGTTAAAGCGGTTGAAAAGAGTTGTTTGTCTTGTGGTGGAGCTCATGATCTTTCCGAGTGCATTACCGCCGGTGGTAACACTTCGAGTTCTTACGTAGCAACGGGAACTTATAACCAAAACGGCAAAGGTTCCCGCCCAAATCAAGCTCCACCAAATCAAAATGCTAATAACTATCGAAACAACAACCAAGGTGGTAATTATCAAGGCAATTCACGTAACTACAACAAAGGGAATTATCAAAGTGGGAATGGACAAGTTACTAATCAAAACCAAAACCGTGATTTTCAAAACACTACATAAGGTTTTCAAAATGCTGACACTAAAAATCTTCAAGGAGATTTTTTGGATTATGCTAAAGCAAATGATGCTAAGTTTGATAACATGCAACGTGAGATGATTAGCTTAAGATCCGAGTTAAAAAACGAGCTTAAAAATGAACTTGCTAATGAACTTAAAACTCATTCAAATAAAATGGAAGGAAATGTCCAACGTCTTCAACAAAATCAACAAAAGATGGAACAAGGACAACATGAGATTAAGCAAGAATTGTTAAAAGCGGATTTAAGGCAATCTAAATTTGAAGACCGAATGACAAAAATGTTTGAAGCAATCATGTGTAAACCCTCTTCCTCGGGTGGTCTTCCTAGTGATACCATTGCAAACCCGAAGGGAGAAATGAAGGTTATTACTACACGAAGTGGTAAAACTTTCAAGGAACCAATCTCTCCTCCAAGTACTTCTATGGAGAACGAAATCGAGAAAGAACCCGAGGTGATGGTCGAAAAGGAGCATATTACAATCCCGCGAAGTACCGCTCATACCACACCTACGGTTGAACCAATACCAATTGTGGAACCTGAGTTTCCAAGGCCGCTGCCTAATGTCTAACCCACACCACCCTTACCTTACCCTTCGAGACGAAACAAAGAGAAATTGCAAGAACGTAACAAACAACAAATCGAGCTTTTTATAAAAATGTTTCAACAAGTGCATTTTGATGTGAGTTTAGCCGACGCGTTGTTATATATTCCTTGTTTCGCTTCCACTTTTAAAAGTATGATGAGCGATAAGGAAAAGCTTTCAAAGCTTGCTAATTGTTCTTCGGTTTATCTTAACCGCATACCGGAAAAAGTTGGTGACCCTGGAAAGTTTCTCATTTCTTGTGACATACAAGATATGAAAGAATGCCTCGCCTTGGCCGATCTTGGTACGAGCATTAATTTGATGCCATTTTCCATTTGGAAATCGCTTTCGCTTCCGGCTCTTACTCCTTCGAACATGTCTATCGAGATGGCCGATCATTCTACGATTTTAGCATGTGGAGTAGCCGAAGATGTTTTCGTGAAAGTGGGTAAGTTCTACTATCCCGTTGATTTTATAGTAGTTGACATCCCCGCGGATCCTCAAGTTCCTCTAATTTTAGGTCGTCCATTTTTAGACACTTTGAGATCGCTTATCGACATTCATGCAAGAACTATCACTTTGAGATTCAACAAAGACGAACTTGTTATAAACGCTACTCAAAACTCAAAACCTTCTCATGTTTATGCAATCGCTACCATCAATCACATTGACTTAGTTGATGTGGTTTGCGATGAGTTTTCACAAGAAGTGTTAGGTTTTTCCGATAGCTCGTCAAGTGGCAATCCCACTATTTTGGATCCAATTCTTGCTAATTCCACACCAAATCTCACTCCATTCCAAGGAGGCGATTTCTCTTCAAATGAAATCGACAATGAAGAGGAGGTGTTGATTAGTGATGATACTTCTCTTCCATCATTTCTTGCGTCGATGGAAGTTATGAGTGTTGAACCAAAATCTTTAATCGAGGAACCGCCTATCCTTGAATTGAAAGATCTTTCTTCTCACCTTGAATACGCATTCTTAGAAGGTGATGACAAGTTGCCGGTTATTATTGCAAGAGGTCTTGCTAATGATGAAAAAACCGAGCTCTTGAAAGTTCTTAAAGCTCATAAAGGGGCAATTGCGTGGAAAATTTCCGACATTAAGGGTATTGACCCAAAATTTTGTACTCACAATATTTTAATGGAGGAGGACTACAAACCCGCAATTCAAAGTCAAAGAAGGGTGAATCCCAAAATTCACGATGTCATTAAAAAGGAGGTCCTAAAACTCCTTGACGCGAGAATGATTTATCCTATCTCCGATAGCCCATGGGTGAGCCCAATCCATTGTGTCCCTAAAAAGGGAGGAATGACCGTTGTGCCCAACGAAAACAACGAGTTAATTCCTACTCGTGTTGTGACCGGTTGGAGGGTGTGTATTGACTACAGAAAGTTAAATGACGCCACTCGTAAAGACCACTTTCCTTTTCCCTTCATGGATCAAATGTTGGAGCGACTCGCGGGAAATGAATTATATTGCTTTTTAGATGGTTTTTCCGGTTACTTTCAAATCCCTATCGACCCTCGTGATCAAGAGAAGACTACGTTTACGTGTCCTTATGGAACGTTTGCTTATCGTAGGATGCCTTTCGGACTTTGTAATGCACCGGGTACGTTTCAACGGTGTATGATGGCAATTTTTCATGATATGATCGAGAAGTCGATGGAAGTGTTTATGGATGACTTTTCGGTGTTTGGCAATTCATTCACGTCATGTTTATCTAATCTCGAGCAAATGTTAAAACGTTGTGAAGAAACCAATCTTGTGCTTAATTGGGAAAAATGTCATTTCATGTGTAAACAAGGAATCGTCTTAGGACATAAGGTCACTAAAGCGGGGACTCAGGTCGATAAAGCTAAGGTAGACGTCATCGCCAAGTTACCTCATCCCAAAACCGTTAAGGGAGTTAGGAGTTTCCTAGGCCACGCGGGCTTTTATCGTCGTTTCATCAAAGACTTTTCGAAAATCTCTCGACCTATGACACACCTTCTCGAGAAGGATGCTCCTTTTAATTTCAATGAGGATTGTGTTAGAGCTTTCGAAACTCTCAAAAGGAAACTTACCGAAGCTCCCATTCTTGTTGCTCCTAATTGGGAATTACCCTTTGAAATCATGTGCGATGCAAGTGATTATGCTATAGGGGCCGTCTTAGGGCAACGTTATGAAAAGCATTTCCATTTTATCCACTATGCTAGTAAGACTATGACCGAGGCTCAATTAAAGTACACCACAACGGAAAAGGAATTCCTTGTCGTGGTCTATGCTTTCGAGAAATTTCGACCTTATCTCGTCTTAACTAAAAGCATCGTGTATATCGACCATTCGGCTATCAAGTATCTCTTAGCTAAGCAAGATGCTAAGCCGAGATTGCTTCGTTCGATGCTCCTCCTCCAAGAATTTGATGTCACCGTGCTTGACAAAAAAGGAGTCGAGAATCTAGCGGTCGATCATCTCTCTCGTCTAGAAGATCCCCACAAAGATGTTTTCGAGAACAAGGAAATCAACGAAACATTTCTTCTCGAGACTCTCAGTGTAGTGAATTCTAAATACACCACCCCATCGTTTGCCGACATTGCAAATTACCATGCAGGGAATTTCATAATCAAGGGTATGACGACATAACAAAAGCAAAAATTCTTTCGTGACGTCAAGTTCTATTTTTGGGACGACCCTTATCTCTTTCTGGTTTGTGCGGATCAACTCGTTCGACGTTGTGTTTTTGGTGCCGAAGCTTCTAATATCCTTAGAGCTTGTCACGAGGGACCCACGGGTGGTCACCACGGTGCTAATCTCACGGCTAAGAAAGTGTTCGATGCCGGCTTCTTTTGGCCTTCTATCTATCGTGATGCACACGCACTTGTGAAGTCGTGTGATTCGTGCCAACGTCAAGGAAAATCATCTCAACGTGATGAAATGCCGTAAAACATAATTCAAGTGTGTGAGATTTTTGACATTTAAGGCATAGACTTTGTGGGGACGTTCCCATCGTCTCATGGTAACAAGTATATCCTCGTCGCGGTGGACTACCTTTCTAAGTGGGTGGAAGCTAAGGCTTTAACCACTAATGATGCTCGTGTGGTAGTGATGTTTTTGAAGCAAATATTCTCTCGGTTCGGAACCCCTCGTTCTATTATAAGCGATCGTGGAACCCATTTTTGTAATGACCAATTTGAGAAGGTCTTAAAGAAATATGGAGTTACTCATCGTCTTTCTACGGCTTATCACCCGCAAACGAGTGGGCAAGTCGAGGTTTCGAACCGAGCTTTGAAGAGGATTTTAGAGAGGTCAATTGGAGAAAACCGTGCTTCATGGTCCGACAAACTCGATGAAGCTTTATGGGCCTTTAGGACCGCTTATAAGACACCTATCGGTTGTACTCCTTATAAGTTAGTCTATGGGAAGAATTGTCATTTACCCATTAAATTGGAGCACAAGGCATATTGGGCCCTTAAGCATGCAAACTTTGACTTGAAGACCGCGGGAGATCACCGGAAAATACAATTTAATTAATTGGATGAACTAAGAGACAATGCTTATGAAAATTCATTGATTTTCAAAGAAAAGACTAAAAAGTTTCATGATGCAAAGATTAAAAACCGGGTTTTTAACGTTGGTGATCAAGTGTTACTTTTTAACTCTAGACTTAAGATATTTTCCGGGAAATTGAAATCTCGTTGGTCGGGTCCTTTCACCGTTACACAAGTGTTTCCTTATGGGACCATCGAGCTAGCTCAAGATGATGGACCTAACTTCAAGGTGAATGGACATAGGCTTAAGCACTACTTTGGTAGGGAAATTCCTTCAATGTTTGACCTCGACCAAGTCACCTTCCCCAATGATAATTAGCATTGAGGGGATCGAGTCGAGCTCATGACTCGGTAATCAAAAACGAGGTGCCTCGTGGGGGAGATCCCATGCTTATCCTTTTATGCTTACTAATAATTAGAGGGGATTTGTGCCCTTCCAACTCATTGTCTCGTGGTTGTTTGTGATTGTGTTATCTAGATCATCATCATCATCTACGATTGAAGACTCTCGTGTTCGTTTACGTGAACCTCCATCGTTTGCTTAAAGACAGTTTTTCACGAATCCATTGACATATCCTTTATTGTTCTAACAATTATCTTTTAGCATACTTAATAAACGGCTTTAGATATATTTTTGATCACCCTTTCCATGCTAGATCCTAAGCATTCGATTCTTCGTCTCTAGTATGGGGGTGCTCCAGCTTTAGACTCGAAAAATTTAGGACAATGTTTACTTTTAGTATGGGGTGGTGAATAGGTACTTGCTTTGCTACGCCCTCAAGTTTTCCAACTTTCAGTGTTTTCTTTTATTGCTAATAAGTCTAAAAATGGCCAAATTTTAAAATTTGTCTTAGTTTTAATAAGTGTTTTTAAGACACGAATGTATATTTTCTGATGGGTAGAATAAGAGCTAATTTTTGACTTGATGGGCATTTGGAGCCATTTACATTCCTTAACCCGCTCAATTCAAGTTTTGCTAGACTTTTATATAGGGAGATTTAAAACGCGAAAGTATTAGCTCATTCGGGTTAAGAACAAGAACTTTTCGCAAGTTCCTATAATTGATCCTAGAAAGTCACTTATCAAGGGAACTATAAAATGCATTCTCTAAACTTGAAAAAGTCCAAGAAAGTGCAAGATCCTATAGGTGGCTTGAAAACCCAAAACTTTGATTTCATATAGTCTTAATGAAAGCTAATCCAAATTTGGCTTAATTTTGATTTGCATGGCTAAGTATTCACGAGTCTCTTTAATTAGAGGTCTTTATATAGTGAAGAACGAGAAGTGATAGAGTTAGACAAGTGATCATGCTAAACGTAGAACATGAAAATGTTCTTTCAAAAACTCATATCTTTTTAATTGTGGCTTTTTCTTCCCATAAGATCAATGCATTAAATAAAAATAATTGCAATAAGTAAGGTCGTACGATTTGAAAGGTTACTTAGCCTCTAGCGCAAGATCGTTTAAAAGTTGCTCGGGGTTGAATAGAGTTCATAGCCAAGGCATAAGTTATTGAAACGGGACGCGAAGATTGGTGAAGATCCAAAAAGGCCCTAACAAGGCATGAGGAGCTCTATTTTGTTGCTAAAGATCCAAGATGATGTGAAGTATCATTATTCCAAAATCAATATGAAGGATCGAGACACACGACGAAAAGCAATTACTCCCCTAAAGATCATGGAGAAAGTCTATCGAAAAAGACCCTTACAAGGTATGAGGATAAATATATCCAAGTCCAAAAAGGAGGCGGATCGTTGTATATCAAAATCCAAAATAGAGATTAAAGAAAAATGATGAAGTCGTGGTCCAAATGTGAAGAATCTCTCAAAAACGTCATGTGAAGAAATTCCAAATATATGAATAGAAGACCATAATTTCAAGAAAGTCTTCCCAAGATTTGAAGTATGAAGTACATGCCAAATATCGGTCCGAGAAAGGTCTCAAATCGTTAAACGAGTTATGCCAAGATATGAACTTAAGGAGATACACGAGAAGCCGTTTTAAAAGATTTTGTCCTTCGGCTAAGTATCAATTAAATCGTGCTATTTGCTTTCGGACTAATAACTACTCAAATAAGTCAATATGAATCACTTGTGATCCATGACAAATAGTTAAAAAATGCTAGTAATCCATTTCCTTTTATAATAACTAGGATTGTGGGGAGAAAAAGTATTACACAATTTGGACGTATGAGTAGTGTTAGCATTGTGACTTATACCAACAATGATCTCATTTTTGCACATAGCATGGAATGTATGACAATCAAGGATGACGAAATTTACTCTAAGGGACATTTACTTGTTTCTATTCTTTGACCCTAAAAGTCACATTCGTGATGAAAATCATACATTATGTCTTTACACATTCGCGTAGTATCGTTGCAAGTCTTTTACTCTTCAATAAAGGTTAATAAAACTGAATATTGGTGATGCTTAGATACTTTATTCAAGCATTGCGTGAGGGCACGGCAATGGCTTAGTATGGGGGAGTGATGAGATGGAATTTATACATGATCTCATCGTTCTTTTCGGGCTTTAAATGCATAAAAATGTCATAAAATACCATATATATGCTTGTGTTTGTTTACTTGTGTATCTTAGGTATGGATATCGTGAAAAAGGCAAAAGATCACAAGAAACAAGGAAAAACGGACACGAGAAACGAAGCCGTACAAAGAACCGGGCCCTAGTTCATAAATTATCCAACATTTACCCTTGAAGACTTGAAGATATGCAAGATTGATCCTCAAACAATGAAGAAATGGCACTTAAAACCCTTGTGAATTCATAATTACAAGTTTGGTCCCTTAAGTTTGTCAAAATTGCAAAAAGGTCCTTTAACTTTGAAGAAATGGCAAGATTAGTCCCTCAACTATTCAACATTGTCAAATATGGTCCCTCATGAAGACAAACATCTATTGAAGACCTTTGAATATCAAGAAAGTCCAAAATCAGTCCTTCAAATATGGAAAAATGGCAAAAACAACCCTTTAAACCTTTTCACCAAAGTTTTGTCGCAAAAGTGTGAAATCCATAACTTCTACAACAAAGAGAATTCGTTTTATAGACTGAAAAACATTGTTTGCACCTTTTTCCAAAAGCCAAGGACTTAAACTGCCAAGTTTAGAAGTTTGAATCTTTAACACCCCCAAATTTACACGCAGCGGAATACATCTTTGGGTGCTAAACAATGATACAACAACACATAATTTATAAAGAACGACTCGAAAAGAGACGTTTTAGATTTATCGTTCCTAAAACATTTTTCAGAGTAGCGTAGTCCCAAGTAATCGTTACCAAAAGATAAGTTAAAACAACATATTAGTTTGTTTTTAAAAATGGAACGATAAATAAATCAAAGAGTTTGAACAACAAAAGTAGTGCACAACTTCATTCCCCGTGACCTCCAAGCTTCCACTTCTTGATTACCTGAAATACATGTGAGTAAAACAATCAGCAAAAATGCCGAGTGAATCTATAGGTTTATGTAATCAATTTGAACACAAGAAAAGATTATAAGTTTGTGGCATGCTTATAAGCATCAAATAATAATTTGCATCAACAATGATAATTGTATATAGCATAAGTTGCAATAAGCTCATGGAACCGAGCCCTTAGACACTCCCATATCAGTCTAATAAGACGAGAGATTTATTAATTGTCGGTTACCTCCAGATTATTGGTACATTGCCGTATACCTGACTTCTCAATACAATATGTTCAAACAGTGCGGAGGTCGGGCCTAAGCTTCTATGACAAGTCCACAAAAACTGAACCGGGGCGGCTTCCCCCATAGATCTATTAATTGTACTAGCGGTTAACCCATCATAAGTTAATTAACGGTCCATAATTGAGGTTTTAACAAAGGCAATCACTTAATGCAATTTAAAGGCAACCACGGGTCCATTCATAGAGGGACAAAGCATACCATAAAAATCTTGTGTTCTAAGTTTATAAAACATGTATTCCCCCTCGCGGGTTTAAAATCATTTAATAACTAGTATAAAGCGAGGCTATAGACTCACCTTAGCCGATAGTAGTAATGAGACGATCGCCGACGATAGATGATGCCTTTCAAACACGAGAACCGCAACCTATCAAATGAGGTGCGTTCATTAATAATAGACTCGAGAAATAAACCATACATAAGAATATAAAACTCGACTCATAAAATCACGACAAACTCGAGAGAAAACGATACAAGTGATACTATTACACTCTCCTATATATTCATTTTATTATTTTATGTCTTTAATAAAAATCTGCCGGAACATACCGAATGTCCAAGCCGTTTTCCCATACTTAAACATATCAAATTTTCATGATACTACTCAGAGAACTTACTTACTATATATAGAAAGTCCTCTCAAAAGCCCATTAAAAGATTTTACTTCTAAAGTTCCCTGCCCGACTTATCTTTGAATCACAAAATCCGGACAGTTTAGCGACCTTGACATACGAAACCATTTTGACCATTCTAAACAACTCCATTTGTAAAAACGCCACTTGATTCTAAAAATAGACTCAAAATACTAAACTTGGAGCCTGAGAGCAGCCCTTGAATCATTTTGAAACTCATTTTATAGTCCCCGAGATTTGATCCAAATATCGACAACAATGTTCGGATTGTGTCGACACTCGTCTCCCGGTACACGAAAATCAAACTAGTGTATCTTCCACCTCGTTTGGAGTTGGAAGGCCTACCTTATATCAAATCGAAGCTAACGAAATTTTCTACAACATAATCCCATAATATCAATCTATATTCAGACTTAAGACCCCCGAAATTGGCCTCAAACCTACTGCCCAAAATCACCTTTCAAAATCTCCCACAAAATCATGTTTTTGATCAAAACCAATCATTTTTATCATCAACCTAACATCCTAATATCACCATAAACTAATTCTAACACTTGTATCATCATCAAAATCAAAAACCCAAAAATTAAAAATCAACTTTTTAACAAAAACATTGCAATAACATCATTTGATCATCACTAGTAACACATGCATGATCAAAATCTCCACCTAACAATAAGAAAAAATAAAACTTGATGCATGTAGCTAAAATTAGTATCATTAGAATCACCTTGAAAAATTAGGAATGGGACTTGTTTTGTTTTTGGATGGATCAAAGTTTTGATCAAGAAAATTGATGGATTGTGGTGGTGGTGTTCTTGTGATGTATGGCCAAAAGAAGAAAGAAAAGGGGTGGTGGGTTTGTTTTTATTTATTAAATATTTTGTATGTGTAAAGTTGTAAGTGGAAAAGTTATATATAGTGTAAGGTTATGGTAGTTTTTGCCAATTTGTGATAGTTTTGGTCCAAAATGTAATTAAATAGTTTAAAAGGGTAGAAAATGTAAATTGTAAATTTTGAAATATTTACGAGACTCGGGTTTCGTAAAAATACTAAAAAGTTTAAACGCACACGAAAAATAATAATATAACGACTCGATACGTAATTAAAACGATATCGTCGAAAGTATTAAATATCGAAACTATCGATAATAAAATATAAAATTTTTGGCATCCGTCGGTATCGCGATCAATACTAGTCCTCGTTGCTCGTCAAAATATTAAAATATAATATTTAATATCGGTTTCAACTTAAACCGTTAAACATAATAATACTTAACTTTATAAAATACTTCAAAATAATTGAAAATAGAATTAAATTATGACCTTATTTTTACGGGTTTTACATCCTCACCACCTTATGGGAGCGACGTCCCGGCGCTCAACTCGCCTCATACACGAGTTGTTCACTACCCGGAAGGATGACGGCATTCCTTATAAAGAAGTCTTCACGTTCCCACGTGAATCTCGATCCACGATCTCCACTGGTTCTTTTACAAAACGCAACTTGTCGTCAAGTTGTATCCCACCAAAAAGGAAAAAATAAGTCCTTATCCACAAGTCACCCGTCAAGCTCGACACATGAAAATTTTATGAATCACACGAAACTCATTCGACGACAAGAATAGGTGACAGGATTTTCGGGTAAGTCCAGTTAAAAAGAATGTTGCAATTTAAAGGATAGCCACTGGCCGGATAGCCATGGACACACATTAAAAAGAACTAACAAGAAAAATATTTTCGTCATCGGAGGGTGCTCACACGCGGGTCCCTACTCAAAAGATAATACAAAGACACCATCTCACTTTCGCCAACGCGCATTAAAGTCTCAATAAACATCGTCGTTGAAAGTAAAAAGGATATTACATAATATGTGTTCTACATGATCGGACGTCATCAGATGATGCCGTCTCAAGTTCTCACAACTTACCATCATTTGACTAGATCACACACCATATAAGTACATAAAAGAAAAGGTAGAACATAAACATCGAGTATAGATTTCCATCGTTAATCATCGAGAAAACCTTGAACGAACCCTTGATAATAACCACTTGATCTCCAGAGTCTTTCCACTTGCGGTGTTGGCTTCAACATACTCCTCGAGGTTGTAACGAGTTTATTAACTCCATTCATTAAGAGATTCGGTCCTCCATCATTCCACAAGTACACGCATAAATCCTGGTGACACTTATCGTTTCTTCTTATACACTGCTTCCCGAGATTCATTTTAAACTCAGAATAAAATAGTGATCTTCAATACGAGGAACAGAACGAGATAAAAATGACTTCAATAAACGCATAAACGAACAAGATGTGGTAAAATGATTTAAGATTAACGATCGATGAGGGATCTCGACTCACGTAACCGTAAAACATAATTATTCACAATACTAGAAAAATGAGAGCGAAGAATGAATTAAATATTAACATTAAAATAACGTTTGTTACAATTATCCGTCCCGGATTTGGTATTACCTTAAGACTCAATTGAGGTACTTTCTAAATAAAGATGATACATCAAAAATAGAAGTAAAATAGTTTCAAAATTTATTTGGTCGTCTTAAGAAACTTTGAAAGAATGACGTAAATTTATTAATTATACTCATATTGATGGTTACGATTTAGAAAATATAATTTCCAAATTAAATCATTGTTAGGAATATAAATTAAACCGGTAATTTCATTACATTAAAAATAAAGTATGATAAGTCAATTAATTCAAAAGGTAGAACATAATTTTATTTTTAACATTAGTCTTAGTTATACAAAATATGATGTATAAATTTGACCTTTTTCTTGTAATGGTTATTTCGATAATTGAAAATCATTGGAAAATGTATAAAAGTTCCATAAAAAATTTATAATACTTTGTAGAAATACATAAAGGTGTTTATTATTTCAAAATAAATATGGGATATATTCGGGTTTCAAAATGTGACAAGATAACAAACGAATACGAATGGAAATAATGGTCAACAATTAGTACGAAATCAGCGGTACAAAAGAGGACGAAGCGGATGTCGTATGAATTCTTATAGAGAATAACAAAATAAAGGCGTTGATGGTAAGACGATAAGAAATAATAGATTAAACAAGTTGTCAATTTTGTTAGTGCCGTCGATGGTTCACCAACATCAGCTCGTTAACTTAGCGGTAGTCGATACACGATCGGAAATAAGATCCATACAAAAATTTAATCACAGAAAATTCCTAATAATCACTTGTAATTAAAACAAATCAAATGAACGATGTTAGTGTTTAAAGAGAGAAGCCAAAGCACGGTTCACAAAAGTAGATTTCGAGACAAACGAGAGTGACAGACGTCATCCCGGATATACGGAAATCACTCTAGTGATAATTGATTATTCACGTGCGGAGACATTCCAAAGATCTACCCAGTCGCATAAGGAAGATTGGACGAGACAGAAGGATAAAATATCGAGACTTTTAGGTCATTTATTAACAGTCCATAATTAGACGATCGGTCAAAAGAAATCAGTTACAAGACAAAATGAGGTAACAAGTGAAAAAGCGATCGTCGAGTAAAAACGTATTCGTAAGCGCGTAATTCGTTCAAGAAAAGGTAAGAAAACATATGCGGATGCATAGAAATTGCGCTACTTGCATGAAATATAAAGGTTTTTAAAACTACTTTTCATTTTATTTCATTTTATATATCTTTATCATAAATACAAGTAAAAAGTTGATTATTATCAAAATTTTTAAGTGGACTACTATTCAGCCTAGCATGGCTCCATCTAAATTAGACATAGGTGATCAGGCCATGTATAATTTAGGAATAGCAATGCAGTGCTCAGTTTCGTCGAAAAGTATTACGTTTGTTATGTTTATATATAAACCATGCCATCTGTAAAATGGAATTTAAAAATAGTTTATAAATTTATAGGATACAAGTAATTTGTGAGATACTTAATAAGCAACTTTTAATCTTACGAAAAGTATTTTATAAGACCAAAGTAAAAACAATTGGTGAAAATAATCGTAAAACAATATCAGATTTATTTATAAGATGACATTATGACAACGTGTAAAGTAGCCAAAGGTTTGTACAAAGTGGCAAATAGTAGCTCGTAAAACAATCAATGAAATGGTTACAAGTTGTTAAGGTTTCAAAAGGTTATAAGGTTTAGACGAAAACGCCATGAGACACGTGATGAGAATATCAACGAAGAATGTGAAGTCAAAACTTCAAAACTCACCCAAGTCAGTGGAAGGTTAAAAGAAAAATAAAAATAATATCGAATGACAAAAGAGTCATATATATGAAAAGAATAAAACAATCCACATGTGTATTCTATGTAAGATACTCGACACAACATGCTTTTAAGAAAATATATTATTCGTTTTCAAATTACCCCATTATTCCAGTAATTGCTAATCCTGTACTGTTTCTATTTTTAAACATTTTCACATGCAACTAGTATTCGTTAGTTGTAAAATAATATTTGTTAAAATTTTACGATCTCAAATGAAATCAAAACAGCTTAGAAACATTTAAAACTCATGTTCTGAATTTTCTATCAGATTTAACTTTTAAATATTAGCCGATTAATTGACCCAATAAACGACATGTCCAAGACTCAGAGTCTAAAGGATTTTCATGCAAAATGACGTTTCAGACGACTTTCTAGTTTTACCCGAGACCTAAAAACCAATGTAAAATGACCAAAATACCCCTGCAAGTTCTGTGCAGGTTTGACTATTTTATTTTAAAACACAGGTTTTACTTTTAAGTTTTGACCTGTTTGTACTGCCCTCTCCATAAAGTGTATTTTTCGACACTTCTTAACGACTCAAAATATATACATATATACACACATGTCTTGTGGATTTTACAACAACGAAAAATAAATCTCGTAATGAGCATCAAATAAAATATAGCATGATGAATGACAGAAAATGCTTCAAGATATTCAACACGAAATTTAGGAAGCAAAACGGTGAAAGACGTTCGTAATTTAGATTTCAAAATGCAATGTAGGCAAATCTCCTTGGTGCCACGATTGTCAAAAAACAAAAAAACATAAGAGAAAAGAATGGAACATTAACATGCTACACTCCGGGAGCGAGAAGGTTAATGAAAAACAAATGATACAATTTTATATAAGTAAAATCATATTCCAATGCTAGTGTAGAAAAGCTAAATCGGATCCGGTGGTCTAATGTGGTGGTAAGTGGTGGTGGAAGCCATTGATGGCTTAGAGAGAGAGAAAGAGAGGTTGAATGTGAAATGTGTGTATTCCCAAATGAATAAAATAACAATCAACACCCCTCCTTGGAAGCTAAGGAGGGGTATATATAGTCACGCACGTTACAAAGAGCCTAGTCTAGACTAAATGTGCGTGACTATGATAACTAACGGGAATTCTTAAATGTCGTCACATAAAGTGAGTTTCCAACAATCTTCCCCCATGGGACGACGTGTAGAATTCCTTACAATATTCTACCTATCAAGTACAAAATAATTAAGAACAAGAGCTTCCATGAAGCATCCAATGCTGATGAAGTCTTCTAAGGCCTTCGTCTTCAAAACGACTCATCTTTAAGGTAACTTGTAGTAGAAATACTGTAACGGCACGAGCTAAGTAACCCATACACTTCTGGTTAAGGAGAAGCTTCTGAATTTGCTTCCCCCTAATTCATGCCACGTAAACTTGATGTAGAAGCATTTTAAATAGCTTCCCCCAAGTAGATCAACAACTTTTCATCTCACACTTGAATAATTCTTCTGAATTTTTCTTCCCCCTGAGAATTCAAGTTATGCATACCAGAAAGAATCATGACACTTCTTCCCCCACATAGTTGAAGAAGGTAAATCAATCCCAATTGTGAAGCTCAAATACTGAAGTGGACACTTTATCCCATTCATGAAGTTGACATCGTAACACCAGAGTCAATCAAGTCCCGGAAATGCACACGTCTTCTTCCGGAGATGCACCAGAGTCAATTAAGTCCCGGGAATGCATATAGGATAATGATGATGTTTAATTGCAACAATCAAACAATTAAACCTCGAATCAGTAGTGTACCATTTGGAGATTGATAAAAACACGAGTTAAAACACTGATTTTCTCTGCGGCTATGACAAATGTCATCCCGGAATATCTTCAAATCAAAAGAAGGTATGAAGTTCATCACGTGTACTCTTTGTGCGTTCAATGTGTCTGCTTCTTCCCCCTTGATGGTTTCGAAACTCGGAACCATCAATAAATTGTACGCACGTGAACCTGAAATCTCGTGAGAATAATAAATAAGTTGAATTATATATTTTGTGAGAATCAGCTGTTGATCGAAAATCTCTTCTCATATACTCTCCATGGCCACCTTTACCATACCACATGAAAGCAATTTGAAGTGACCACTGAAAGAATGAACCAGATACGTCAAACGTGAAGCTGATTAAAAATCCTTCGATCTTGTGACTTAAGCTTGCACTATTTATGAATGAAGAACGGTGGAGAAATCTCTAAGTACTCAATGCATCACTGAAGAAGTCTATAAGCACAACACCTCTTGAAATTATCCACGTCGACGAAGCGCGTGACACTGAGTACAACAATGTAACCCCTTTAAGTGATAGTTATCCGAGTCATCAACCATCCACCCCGAACCCGGAAACCAGATAACCAAGTCTTCATTCTAGGATTAAGCACGAGCAAGTTATCTAGTAAAAGATAAAATAAATACACGCCTTCGAAAAATCCGTCTTCAACGTCACGTAATTAATATCCGATCAAACAAAATCTGTAGCCACTAAAAAATCGCCCTTTTTTCTTGGTCTCGTCAAAATAAATTCTCGTCACATTTGTCACTTGATTTTGTCGCGTCTCATTTCTCGTCAGCCCATCAGTGTCAAGAAAAAGTTAAAGAACCACAAATGCGACAAAAAAACTACAAATTCAAAAAAGGAATTTGCTTGTTTGAGCATCTATTCTCCTTAACAGTTTCTCGACACTTTTTGTCTCGACCCGAAGTCACAATGAATTAAAACGTAATACACAACAAATTTATTTAAAAAATTTAAAAAATTTGTGTGTATGTGTTATGAAAACACACGGTTTAAAACTTGTTTAGATAAAACATGTGATACCATCACATACTTTCAGCCCATGAGAGTTCGTGGCCCAAAAGAATCATACCCGGTCCATCATATATACGGCCCATGACACAATTTCACAAAACCAGTGTTTATCAAAGAAAAGCGAGTTACATGGCCCAAATTGAATACACTGGGAAACCCGGTCCATAACCTGTCCAAAACCGGTCCAAACTTTGGGATAAATAACCCCAACCCTAACAATTAGGGTAATCCTAATCATAGATAACTCCGTCCTTTCTCTCCTAAATATCATCTCACCAAACTTCTCCTCCCTTCACCAGATCATCTCCCACCTCCCTCGTTTTCTCCGCCCCTCCACCAGAACACCCATCCTTCACCATCAAACTAATCTCATCTCATGCAAATTGTGCTAACACAATGATCGACCAACAAATCATTCAAATCTAATCATCTCCAAAACCCCAATCACGAATCACATATAATCTAAATAAAAATCACGAATCACAAATCTTCTTGAATAACATCCTCCTATAATTAATCCAACCAAATGAACCCATTTGATGAGGCGTCTAAAAAGGAAACGATCTTCAAGATCACTAGATTGATCTCGGGTAGGTTAATATGTGGTTGCATGTTGGTTTCTTTAAATGTTAAATCGAAAAGAAGATTGATGATAACATTTTTGTTATTAATCATTCTTTATATTCGAATATCAAACATGGATCGGTGATGACACAGGTTCTAACATACTCGGTCTAAAATAGATCTTTGTAAGTTTGAACGAATCTGAGATCATTGACTTTTTGATTGAGTCTAGATTGGAGATAGGTGTCGATGGGTTAGGGATTAGATTTGTGGTGTTGAGGCGGTATAAGGATGGAGGTATCGAGTCAACTCAGTTAGTTGCCTGAGTCAACTCGGTAATGACCGAGTTGACTCGGTTGAGATGGGTC
Organism: Glebionis coronaria; assembly: GCA_025667525.1. Classification (NCBI taxonomy): domain Eukaryota; kingdom Viridiplantae; phylum Streptophyta; class Magnoliopsida; order Asterales; family Asteraceae; genus Glebionis; species Glebionis coronaria. The sequence goes on along the minus strand of JANFOE010000636.1, from coordinate 75,412 downwards.
GGTTTTGGTCACAAATTTCATCTTAGTCTTGGTCATTCTATCGCAAAACAGTTGCAATGTTTTTTTTTTTTTTTTTTCAATAGGAGTCCATCGGAATCAAAAACCATCGCAAAGTCAACCGTCTCATTGCGATGGTACCCATTGCGATGGTACCCATCGCAATGGTACCCATCGCAATATTGAGAACAACTGGGCAGCATGACGTTGTGTCAAGGCCATTGCGACAGGTCAGCCACCCATCGCAATGTGACTCATCGGAATGAGTCCCATCGCAATGGGTATGGCCAACCCATCGGAATGTGTGAAAAACACCCTCCATCGCAATACATGCGAACGTACCAAGAAGATTAGTCCAAAAATGGTCCTTGTTCCGTTTTTCAGGGAGCTTGTTTCTGGGCAGATTTTCTGGAAAATCTGAGTTTATCACCTTCATCTTCAAAAAAATTACCAGGAAAAAAAATCCAGACAAATGATGTTAAAAAAACAGATAATTACTCAATTCCACCAACTTTGACCAGTGAAATATATTTGGACCAGGAAAAAAATTGGACAGTGAAAAAGATAATGAAACCGTGACTCATCAAGATGATAATATCCAAAACATGTGACAACTTGGACGATTGGACAAAAAATTTGAGACGTGACAAAATTTTTTGACAAAATGGACAGAATTAATATAAACCGAGACACAAGAAAAAGATTAGACCACCAAATCGAAAATATGATCACGATCCAAGGATGGAACCGTGGCTCTGATGCCAAATGTAGAAAAGCTAAATCGGATCCGGTGGTCTAATGTGGTGGTAAGTGGTGGTGGAAGCCATTGATGGCTTAGAGAGAGAGAAAGAGAGGTTGAATGTGAAATGTGTGTATTCCCAAATGAATAAAATAACAATCAACACCCCTCCTTGGAAGCTAAGGAGGGGTATATATAGTCACGCACTTTACAAAGAGCCTAGTCTAGACTAAATGTGCGTGACTATGATAACTAACGGGAATTCTTAAATGTCGTCACATAAAGTGAGTTTCCAACAGCTAGTGCCATAATCTAGACGATGATTTATAAAATAACGATGACTTTACCGAGATATAAGTGAACAATACACTGCGGAGTCGATATATATAAATGTCAACGAATTAAATCTTCGCATGTCGTATAAAACGGTGATAAAAATCAACAAAATATTATGAAAACCATGATATTATTCAACACGATCTTTAAGAAATGTTTCAAAATGTATGACTCACACGATAGCGGTTAGTCTATTCCAAGGACACATTGAGCTACACAATGGTCTGGAGATTACGTTAAAAGACGTCCAAGCACAAATAGCCGGAAGACGATTTGAATATCTATATAGATATCTCAAAGGGTTAAGCAATAAAAGTAACGCGCGCAGATGGAGGTATGTAAGGTCATAATATAAAATTTTTGCAATAAAAGCAATTTAAATACTTCAAAAATAAATACAGAAAGATCTTGAAAATTCAATGTATTTATTTAAGTTAATCATTAATAAATGATAAACTTTTATCGAAAAGTTTAACGTCATAAATATATATCGATAAAGGATTATAATATTTATTTAGAAATACTTAGCAATAAGGCATACATAATAATGTATACTAAATTTGTAATCCCAGAAGTAGCTTGAACCTGACGTCACGCGAAATCATGTGCACCGACTCTTTGAAAAATAAAACAGACAGTTATAGTTTAGGTTTTTAGAAAAAGACCTAGTTCTCTATAACTCATGGCTCTGGTACCAATCTTTAACACCCCCAAATTTACACGCAGCGGAATACATCTTTGGGTGCTAAACAATGATACAACAACACATAATTTATAAAGAACGACTCGAAAAGAGACGTTTTAGATTTATCGTTCCTAAAACATTTTTCAGAGTAGCGTAGTCCCAAGTAATCGTTACCAAAAGATAAGTTAAAACAACATATTAGTTTGTTTTTAAAAATGGAACGATAAATAAATCAAAGAGTTTGAACAACAAAAGTAGTGCACAACTTCATTCCCCGTGACCTCCAAGCTTCCACTTCTTGATTACCTGAAATACATGTGAGTAAAACAATCAGCAAAAATGCCGAGTGAATCTATAGGTTTATGTAATCAATTTGAACACAAGAAAAGATTATAAGTTTGTGGCATGCTTATAAGCATCAAATAATAATTTGCATCAACAATGATAATTGTATATAGCATAAGTTGCAATAAGCTCATGGAACCGAGCCCTTAGACACTCCCATATCAGTCTAATAAGACGAGAGATTTATTAATTGTCGGTTACCTCCAGATTATTGGTACATTGCCGTATACCTGACTTCTCAATACAATATGTTCAAACAGTGCGGAGGTCGGGCCTAAGCTTCTATGACAAGTCTACAAAAACTGAACCGGGGCGGCTTCCCCCATAGATCTATTAATTGTACTAGCGGTTAACCCATCATAGGATAATTAACGGTCCATAATTGAGGTTTTAACAAAGGCAATCACTTAATGCAATTTAAAGGCAACCACAGGTCCATTCATAGAGGGACAAAGCATACCATAAAAATCTTGTGTTCTAAGTTTATAAAACATGTATTCCCCCTCGCGGGTTTAAAATCATTTAATAACTAGTATAAAGCGAGGCTATAGACTCACCTTAGCCGATAGTAGTAATGAGACGATCGCCGACGATAGATGATGCCTTTCAAACACGAGAACCGCAACCTATCAAATGAGGTGCGTTCATTAATAATAGACTCGAGAAATAAACCATACATAAGAATATAAAACTCGACTCATAAAATCACGACAAACTCGAGAGAAAACGATACAAGTGATACTATTACACTCTCCTATATATTCATTTTATTATTTTATGTCTTTAATAAAAATCTGCCGGAACATACCGAATGTCCAAGCCGTTTTCCCATACTTAAACATATCAAATTTTCATGATACTACTCAGAGAACTTACTTACTATATATAGAAAGTCCTCTCAAAAGCCCATTAAAAGATTTTACTTCTAAAGTTCCCTGCCCGACTTATCTTTGAATCACAAAATCCGGACAGTTTAGCGACCTTGACATACGAAACCATTTTGACCATTCTAAATAACTCCATTTGTAAAAACGCCACTTGATTCTAAAAATAGACTCAAAATACTAAACTTGGAGCCTGAGAGCAGCCCTTGAATCATTTTTAAACTCATTTTATAGTCCCCGAGATTCGATCCAAATATCGACAATAATGTTCGGATTGTGTCGACACTCGTCTCCCGGTACACGAAAATCAAACTAGTGTATCTTCCACCTCGTTTGGAGTTGGAAGGCCAACCTTATATCAAATCGAAGCTAACGAAATTCTCTACAACATAATCCCATAATATCAATCTATATTCAGACTTAAGACCCCCGAAATTGGCCTCAAACCTACTGCCCAAAATCACCTTTCAAAATCTCCCACAAAATCATGTTTTTGATCAAAACCAATCATTTTTATCATCAACCTAACATCCTAATATCACCATAAACCAATTCTAACACTTGTATCATCATCAAAATCAAAAACCCAAAAATTAAAAATCAACTTTTTAACAAAAACATCATTTGATCATCACTAGTAACACATGCATGATCAAAATCTCCACCTAACAATAAGAAAAAATAAAACTTGATGCATGTAGCTAAAATTAGTATCATTAGAATCACCTTGAAAAATTAGGAATGGGACTTGTTTTGTTTTTGGATGGATCAAAGTTTTGATCAAGAAAATTGATGGATTGTGGTGGTGGTGTTCTTGTGATGTATGGCCAAAAGAAGAAAGAAAAGGGGTGGTGGGTTTGTTTTTATTTATTAAATATTTTGTATGTGTAAAGTTGTAAGTGGAAAAATTATATATAGTGTAAGGTTAGGGTAGTTTTTGCCAATTTGTGATAGTTTTGGTCCAAAATGTAATTAAATAGTTTAAAAGGGTAGAAAATGTAAATTGTAAATTTTGAAATATTTACGAGACTCGGGTTTCGTAAAAATACTAAAAAGTTTAAACGCACACGAAAAATAATAATATAACGACTCGATACGTAATTAAAACGATATCGTCGAAAGTATTAAATATCGAAACTATCGATAATAAAATATAAAATTTTTGGCATCCGTCGGTATCGCGATCAATACTAGTCCTCGTTGCTCATCAAAATATTAAAATATAATATTTAATATCGGTTTCAACTTAAACCGTTAAACATAATAATATTTAACGTTATAAAATACTTCAAAATAATTGAAAATAGAATTAAATTATGACCTTATTTTTACGGGTTTTACAGAATCCTTAAACACGCGCCAAACAAATCCTTCCCTAAGAAAACGGATCAAAACGTGTTACTGTAGCAAGTAAGAACCCAGATTTTACTTTTTACCAACAAAGGGTAAATTGCAATTAGTTGTTCCCCCGTGTGACTCACACATGCAGAAACCCATCCCAACCTTAAAACTCTCTTCTCCACTCACCAATGGACCCCACACCCAAAACCGTTTCACCCATCACATGACAACTTATTCCCCAAGGATTGCCACGTGTCAAGATCAACAGCCAATACTCTTTGCCTAACTCCAAAGCTATTTTGAACGGTTTTGATCATTTTGGACAGCTCATATCAAGGATTCGTCTAGAAGCACTCAAGGATAATATTGGGAATTTAGTTCTAGGGTTTATGAATAGTGTTTTGTATCCATTTTCCTATAAAAGGAGACCTCAACCTGTGAGAGTCCCTTTGTTCCAGATTTTAGCTTTTAAATCTTTGTAATTCCTTTTTATGAAATAAAGTTTGAATTTCTGAAAATTTTGAATTCTCATTTGTTATTTATAAAAGTTTGGTATCTGATAAGCTAAAGTCTGAGTTCCATTCACATGTTTTGTTGGTTTTGAAAAAAGGTTTTAAGGATTAAAACACTTGTTTTCAGAAATCAAAGGTTAATCTGTTTATGATCTCACTTTTCTGTTTGTTCATCTTAGCAGCTTGGAAGATGGTACTTGTTTTTCTAGTACCTCAGCTCAAACAATCCAGGGCCTGGATGTAGGTCTTGGAGGTTTGCATCCTTCTTCCTTTTTCATTTTTCTTTAACTTTTCTGAATATTGGTGATTTTGCATGATTAATATGTGTGAAAACACTTATCCTTTTACCACTTATTTCCAATAATAACAAGACCAAAACGTGTATTTTATGTCGTAAAAGTCGGAATTATGCGTGGTTTGTGTTTTTATTGTGTTTTAGGACCAAAAGATGAAAAAGGAAGAAAACACGGGCTTTCACGGGCTTTTATCGAAGAAAACGGGAAAAGACGAAGTCAAAAGATCAAGAGTGCTTAAAGAACGGATGTCCAAGACCTATTCTGAAGATTTATCAAAGAACAAGTCTAAAGACGGAAGTTTAATGAAGTCGAAGAACTCGAGTCTAAATAAATGAAGAAATGTTAAGACGAGTTTAATTAATCCCGAGACGACATAGAGAAAGACAAATGAATTAAATCGAATCGAGAAGAAAAAGAAAGAAGGTAGCACCACACATGCACTTCCCACTCCCCTATAAATACCCTCCTAATCACATTAGGAGAGTAGTTAGCTAGTTTTTACTTTTAGTTTTTCTTTCTTGTTTTAGAGAGAGAAAGTTCCCAACTTTCTCTCACTAAGTTTTTCTTTGTTTTCATATTTTAAATTCAAGCTTTCTTTAATCTTTGTATTTGGATACCATTAATCAAATTCAAGTTAAGTTTTAAGTCTTTGATCTTCTTCTACATTTCTTGGTTTACTTGAATTTTTGATTCGAAATCATTTCTTTGATCTGAATCCTCATGATCCGTGATTGAAGTTGAGATTGTATGTTTGATAGGTGTGAAAACACCCTTCCTTTTACCACTTAATTCTGGCTAAAACAAGACCAAAACACGTATTTAATATCATTTGTTGGGAATTATGCGTGGTTTTTGTGTTTATTGTGTTTTCAGAGGCAACCGGATGAATATTGAAGAAAACATGGGATTGCACGGGTTTTATCGAGGAAAAAGACTCAAGACGAAGTCTATTGTCCAAGAGATGCAGAAGATTTGAAGTCATTGTGCCTATTTGAAGATTTATCGAAGAATAGAGCCAAAGATGGAAGATTCATATATGTCGAAGAACTCGAGTCTATAAAACAATAGATTATAAGACGAGTTGGAATAATTCACCGACACTTCTCAAATCCAAAGTGGAAACGTTTATTTAAAAGATGCGTGAAGACTAAAGAAGAAAGAAGAAAAAAAGAGCCCAAATCAAAGCCCAATCACAAAGCCCACCACCATTACACACGCCTATATAAAGGCCTTACCTCACAAATTTTCACAGACTTAGTTCTTTAGTTAGTTTTTAGTTTTTAATTTCTCTAATTTTAGAGAGAGGAAGTCTTAAACTTTCTCTCACTAGAGTTCATCTTTTTCTATTCAAGATCAAAACTTTGTATTACTTTTTCATTAATCAAGTTCAAGTTTTTATCTTTTAATCTTTAATCTCATCCTTCCTTTCTTTTAATTTTGTTGATTTTGGTACAAATCTCGTATGATCCGTGTTGTTCATCAATGATTTGTGCTTAAAAAGTTGATTACTTTTTATGTTTCCTTAAGTTTACACATAAATAAGCTTTAAGATCCTTGTTCTTATTGGCTTATTTGTTGATTTAGCTTATTTACTTTCTTAAGTTTTTTATAAAAAGTTCATCTCTTTATCATTTAATTCATGCTTTTGCTTATTTGAAGTTTAGATAAGGTGTTCTTAGTACTTATTTGATCAGCTTATTGTTAGATTCGAGTTAGTTTTGGGTTTTAGCTTATTCCAATAGCTTACTACCTTTGCTTTTTCTCGAATTTGCACTATTTTCGGAAAAGGTAACTCCCTTTTCCGACCTTACATTCTGACCAAGCATCCCCCTCTTTCCGATCGCAGTGATCGGAAAAGGGTTTCATATTTTCCGATTGGTGATTTTAACATATTCCGACGGTAAGTGTTTTCCAATATCCCGATTTAGGCATTTCTCCATTATTCCGATTGTTTCATTTTCCTGGATTCCGATTGTAGCAAGTTTCGAATATTCCGATTGAGTGATTCTCAGTATTCCGATTGGGGTCCTTTCCCACATTCCGACCATAGCTTGCCACATTCCGATCGTTTGATCGGAATAACATTCCGATTACACCCTTTTTATGGTTATTCCGATTTGAAGTGTTTTGCTATATGACGATCTTACTTTCTTTTAGTACTTTTCATCTAAGTTCTTATTTTTCACAAAGTTTTCCAAGTGTTAGTTTTTATTTAATGTCCATTTATTTTTCTAATATAATCTTTAAAGTTTTCAAACATTTAATTTTAAATTCGTCTTTTCACTTTAATCATTTAAGTCTTTAATTTTACTCTTCGACACTTAATTTCTTGTCATTAGTTAAAGTAGATAAACAAACCAACCACTTTTTAGTAACCAAGAACAAATCATTCCACTTAAAGCCGAGATCAATTCGAGAGGATATCGAGAGTAAATTGAACCCATACAAAAAGCTAATATCAAATGGCACCGCTGCCGGCTCTTCTCGTTAAGATCAAAAGTTTTTTGTGAGAACTTGGATTTTGGGATCCGTTCCCTGTGAACGTTACTTTTTCATAAAATTTTTAAAAAAATACTAAAAAATATAAAATTTTCAAAAATACAAAAAAATTAAAAAAAACATAAAAACCAAAAATATTTTTGCTTTGCTTCTCTTTGTTCGTTCTTTTGCAGGTGTATGCGCACTCGATCCACGTCTTATCAAGAGCCCGAGCCTCTCGATCACTTAGACATGGCCGGTGTACCACCTCCAAACAATAATAACAACAATAACCCGCCTTTCAACAACATGAACAATAACAACAACAATGAGCCCCTTCCGGATAATCGCCCGATGATTGAATTGCTGCAAGCTCATGTAGATGGCAACACCGATCCAATTGTCATACCTCCAATTGCCGCCAACAACTTTGAGCTAAAATCAGGCTTTATCCAGATGGTCTCCGCTCAACCATTCTTGGGACGAACCATTGATGATCCACACGACCACATCAAGAGATTCTTGCAACTCACCAAAACGGTCAAGTTCAATGGTGTTCCACAAGAGGTTATAAGGTTACAACTTTTTCCCTTTTCTTTAGAGGGACAAGCCCGGCATTGGCTTGCTAAGGAACCGCCACAGAGTATTCTCTCGTGGACGGATTTGGAAACAAAGTTTATCAATTACTTTTTTCCACCCTCTCATACTACCGCTTTGCGGAATGAAATCATAAATTTTGAACAAAAGTACGATGAGTCATTCAGTGAATCTTGGGATCGTTTTAAAGATCTTTTAAGAAAATGCCCACAACATGGTTTTACCAAAGTACATCAAATTAATACTTTTTACAATGGTTTAAGCATGAGTGACCAAGATTCACTGAACAGCGCCTCGGGGGGTAATCTATTGGCTAAGACTTCCAATGCTGCTTGGGACATCATTGAGAATAAATCTCGTGTGCAAACCAAGAGTGTTCGGACCAATGTCGCTAGTGCTAGCACTAGTGACAGCGACAAGCGATTGGACAAAATCTCTACGCTTCTTGAATCGCTTGTCACCCACACCGTCAGCAACAACAACAGCAACAACAACAGCAACAACGCTAAAAACGCTCAAGTCAACGCTGTCAGCCAACCTTGTGAGATATGCGGTGGTCCTCATTCTTACACCACTTGTACCGCCACCCAAGATTACCCTGCAGAGAATGTGAATGCAGCATATGGCACCTATACTCAACCTGCTTATCAAGCAAAACCTCAAGGTGACCGCAACTTGCTTAGCTACCGTTCCAACAACTACCTCTCACCACCTGGTTTTAATCCTAACAACCAAAACCAACAACAAAACCTCAACCGCCCTCCTCAACAACAACAAACTCGTACACCATACATCCCTCCTCACAAGCAGCAACAACCACCTCAATGAAACACCCAAGTTTACCAGCAACTTGCTTATCAACCACCCGCATACACTGCTCCTTCCAACCAAACCCCCGCATCACATCAAGACATTGGAACCTACATGAGGACTAACGATGTGACCGTGGATAATCTCCAACAGGAAGTGCGCAACTTGAAAGCAGATCTGATGAAACAAGGGAATGATCTGAGAGCTGATATGAAGAACACTATGGATAGTCAAACAAATGATTTAAGAAACATGATGGCTAGTTTCTTCCACAGTAATCAACCCTCTTGTTCGGGTACTCTTCCGAGTAACACCGTTGCGAATCCAAGAGGGGAGATGAAAGCAATCACCACTCGCAGTGGCAAAGGTACCAAGGAACCCGAGCTTCCTATACCTCCACCGGTGGTTGTGACTAAGGAGAACGAGTCACCTGCTCCTACTCCTCATCCTTCTCCTTCCCCAATTCCTCCACCTCTTCCTTCTACCCCTCCTCCACCCAAGGATGTGAGTGATCCTATTCTTCCAAAGCCTTCCTCTTCTTCCAATATACCTTATCCATCGAGGTTGAGGAAAGAGAAGCTCAAAAGCAAGGATGATATTCAGGTTTCGAATTTCCTTAAAATGTTCAAACAACTGAATTTCAATATCTCCTTCGCTGAGGCTCTCGCTCACATGCCCAAGTATGCAAAAATGTTTAAAGATCTTCTGAGCGACAAGGAAAAGCTCCTCGATATTGCCAACACCCAACTTAATGAGAATTGCTCTGCAGTGCTCTTAAGGAAATTGCCAACCAAGCTTGGTGATCCGGGTCGTTTCTTCATCCCTTGTAATTTCCCGGGAGTAGAGAATTGCATGGCCCTAGCCGATCTAGGTGCCAGTATTAATCTCATGCCTCTAAGTGTTTGGAAGCAATTATCTCTCCCAGAGCTATTCCCCACCAAAATGACTTTGGAATTAGCTAACCGTACGGTTACTTATCCAGTGGGGATAGCTGAAGACGTCATTGTAGGAGTCGACAAATTCACCTTTCCTGCTGATTTTGTTGTCGTCGACTACGAGATGGACCCACGTGTGCCACTGATTGTTGGTCGTCTATTCCTTAGGACCGGTTGCACTCTCATTGATGTTGAAGCCGGTGAGCTTATCATGAGAGTGGGTGACGATAAAGTAGTCTTCAACATGGGAAAGTTTTCTAAACAACCTTATTCCAACGAGAGTGTTAATTGTATTGACGTTCTGGATGAGGCTTGTGAAGCACAATTTATTGATGCTTGCAAAAGTATTCCTTCCTCTCTTCCCAATGTTGAGACCGTGTCCTCTATTGATTCATCGTTGTCTCTATTTGGAGATAGTGATTTATTTTGGAACAATCTTGAAGATACCATGGGAGATGTGACCTTATCTACTGATGCTTCTCCCATCGATGGGGATGAAGATATGAATTTCTTTGACAATCTTCTCACCGAAGACAATCCTTCTCCTCCATCTCCCACGGTCATTGCTATCGATACTCCGAATTTGAAAACGCCTCCCGTCGAAAATCCTCCGGATTTAGAGCTTAAGGAGTTGCCGCCCCATCTTGAAATGTATTCCTTGACGAAGAGAAGAAGTCGCCAGTCATCATTGCTAAGGATTTGAAGGATGAAGAGAAAGCCCGACTTGTCGCTGTGTTGAAAAATCATAAGAAGGCTATTGCTTGGAAGATTTATGATATTCGTGGAATTGATCCTCACTTCTGCACACACAAAATTCTCATGGAGGACGACTTTAAGCCCACAATTCAATGCCAACGAAGGGTGAATCCAAAAATACATGAAGTCATCAAAACAGAGGTTATCAAACTTCTTGATGCGGGTATGATTTACCCTATTTCGGATTCACCATGGGTTAGTCCAATCCATTGTGTGCCCAAGAAGGGCGGAATAACCGTTGTTCCTAATGAACACAACGAGTTGATTCCCACTCGTCTCGTTACTGGGTGGAGAGTTTGTATAGACTACCGCAAACTCAATGATGCCACGAGAAAGGATCATTTCCCTCTACCTTTTATGGACCAAATGCTTGAACGTTTAGCCGGTAATGAATATTACTGCTTTCTTGATGGTTTCTCGGGTTATTTCCAAATACCCATCGATCCCCAAGATCAAGAGAAGACAACATTCACTTGTCCCTATGGCACATTTGCATACAAAAGAATGCCTTTTGGCTTATGCAATGCCCCCGGGACTTTCCAAAGGTGCATGTTAGCTATCTTCCATGACATGGTTGAACAAACCATGGAAGTCTTCATGGATGATTTCTCGGTCTTCGGGGATTCCTTCTCTTCTTGCCTTGCCAATTTGGAACGTATGCTTAAGCGGTGCGAAGACACTCGCCTTGTTCTGAATTGGGAAAAATGCCATTTTATGGTAAAAGAAGGCATCGTGCTGGGACACAAAATTTCCAAAGCCGGTCTGGAAGTAGACCGTGCTAAAGTCGATGTTATCGCCAAGTTGCCTCCACCTTCAACCGTGAAGGGTGTGAGAAGTTTCCTGGGTCATGCGGGCTTCTACCGTCGATTCATCAAAGATTTTTCTCAAATCGCTCGCCCGATGACCCACCTCTTGGAAAAAGATACTCCTTTTATCTTCTCCAAAGAGTGTCTTGAAGCCTTCAACTCGCTTAAGGATAAGCTAACTAAGGCACCCGTCTTGGTTACCCCTAATTGGGAGCTGCCCTTTGAGTTGATGTGCGATGCTAGTGATTTTGCTATTGGAGCGGTTCTGGGACAAAGAGTGAATAAACACTTCCAACCAATCCATTACGCTAGCAAGACAATGACGGGGGCACAATTGCATTATACGACAACCGAAAAAGAGCTTTTAGCTGTTGTCTATGCTTTTGAAAAGTTCCGCCCCTATCTTGTCCTTTCTACCACAATTGTGTATACCGATCATTCCGCGTTGAAGTACTTTTTGACAAAGCAAGATTCCAAACCAAGACTTCTTCGCTGGGTTTTGCTGCTCCAGGAATTTAAAATCGAAATTCGCGATAAAAAAGGAGCTGAAAACCTAGCCGCGGATCATCTCAGTAGACTTGAGGATCCTTACCAAGGGGATCATCCGAACAAAGAGATCAATGATTATTTTCCCTTGGAGACCTTAATGTCTATAAACTCGACTGCTGACGAAACCCCGTGGTTTGCGGACATTGCAAACTACTTAGCGGGTGGAATCCTCGTTGACGGGTTAACATCCCAGCAAAAGAAGAAGTTCTTCAAAGACATAAAGACTTACTTCTGGGACGACCCGTATCTTTTGAAACAATGTGCCGACTTGATTATTCGCCGATGTGTTGATGGACCGGCAGCTTTCGAAATCCTTGATGCTTGCCACAAAGGACCCACTGGTGGTCACTTTGGTCCCAACTACACCGCCAAAAAAGTGTTTGATTCGGGATTTTATTGGCCCACCATCTACCGTGATGCTCACGAGATGGTTAAACGATGTGATGCTTGCCAAAAACAAGGCACGATCACACATAAAGACGAGATGCCTCAGAATTTCATTCAAGAGTGTGAAATCTTTGATGTTTGGGGTATCGACTTTATGGGGCCATTCCCTTCATCTAAAGGAAACAAATACATCCTTGTAGCCGTTGACTACGTTTCAAAGTGGGTTGAAGCCAAAGCTTTCCCTACTAATGATGCAAGGGTGGTTTGTAACTTTTTGAAATTGCTGTTCGCTCGATTCGGCGTTCCTCGTGCTATTATCAGTGACCGCGGGACTCATTTTTGCAACGATCAATTTGCAAGAGTCATGGCTAAGTATGGTGTCAATCACCGTCTTTCCACCGCCTATCATCCCCAAACCAATGGGCAAGCCGAGATATCGAACCGTGGATTGAAGCGAATTTTGGAGCGTACTGTGGGAGAGCATCGTGCCGCGTGGGCCGATAAGTTAGATGATGCTATGTGGGCTTTCCGTACTGCTTACAAGACCCCGATCGGTTGTACACCTTATCGTCTTGTGTACGGGAAAGCATGCCACCTTCCCATCGAGCTGGAGCATAAGGCGCACTGGGCCTTGAAGTGGGCTAACTTCGACATCAACAAAGCCGGTGATCATCGCAAGATTCAACTCAACGAGCTTAACGAACTGAGGAATGAAGCTTATGAGAACTCGCTGATCTACAAAGAGAAGACAAAGATCCTTCATGACGCAAAAATCAAGAACCGAGAGTTCCACGTGGGTGATCAAGTATTACTTTTTAACTCTCGGTTGAAGATCTTCTCTGGCAAGTTGAAGAGCCGCTGGTCTGGTCCATTCACCGTCGCCAACGTCTTTCCGTATGGGACCATTGAGCTTTCTCAGCCAAATGGGCCCAATTTCAAGGTGAATGGCCAGCGTCTGAAGCTGTACTTTGGTGAGGACATCTCTCAGGAGATGATTCCATCCCTCACCACGTTCCCCATGAACTAATTTTGGGTCGAGTCAGGCTCGTGACTCGGTTATAAAAAACAAGCGCTCCTCGGGAGGCAGCCCGAGTATCTATCCTTTTATGTTTTAATCCCCTAAGTGTAGGGGGGACTTCTATACGTGTTTGTCTTTGTGTGGTGATGTGATTACAGGGATGCCTGCACTCTTGGAATCTTTGAAGAACCGTGCTCCCGTGTTATCCGAAATCCGGTTCTATCTCTCAACTATCATGATTCAATTTTCTTCATACTCACATTTGAAATTGATCACTTTAGTCGTCTCTTCCTTAACTTGAGTTAACCAACGTGCACAATGTCATAAGTGTAGGGGAGACTTTTCCCACATGCTTAAACATTGAGGACAATGTTTATCTTAAGTGTAGGGGAACTTCTATCGAAGTTTTAAGTGGACTTGTCCATGAAAATGCCTTCATTTAACCGGAAAATCATCTTTTTCAACATTTTTCAAATTAACTTTGGCCATATAGTCGTAATTTTTAAATTTTTATCATTTCTTTCATATGTATATATCCAACAATAAAGTCAAAAACATTAATAAAGTGGTATAGCTAGTTTAGAAGTCTTTGACATATTAGGCCCGTTGCGTTTATTTTGACTCAACCCGAATAGACTTATCCAAGTTTATTCTAGCTAGTATCCTTAACCATGTAGACCTTAATTGGTTTATTAGGCTAAGCATCCACGAGTCTCATTACTTGAGATTTTAAATTGTGGAGGACGAGAAATGATAGAGTTAATTATAAGTCGGTATTCTTGCGCAAGCTCACTTGGTGTAATTATTTGCCTATTCTCCCATCACTTGCTAATAATTAATCTGCAATAAGTAAGGTCGTACGATTTGAAAAGTTACTTAGCTTCTAGCCCAAGATCGTTTAAAAGTTGCTCGGTAATGATAAGAGTTCATAGCCAAGGCATAACTTATGAAGCGGGGCGCGAAGATTGGCGAGTCCGAAAAGGCCCTAACAAGGCATGAGGATTCCATTTTATTGCTGAAGATCCAAAAGTGATGTGAAAAGCATTATTCCCAAAATCAATATGAAGGATCAAGACTCACGACGAAAAGCAATCAACTCCCATAAAGATCATGGAGAAGTCTATCCGAAAAGACCCTAACAAGGTATGAGGATAAATAGATCCAAGTCCGAAAAGGAGGCGGATCGTTGTATCTCAAAATCCCAATTAGAGATTGAAGAATAATCATGAAGTCGTGGTCAACAAAGTTGGAGTACCCCTCAAAAGTCTCCAAGTGAAGAAACTCTATTACAATGAGAAGACCATTATCTCAAGAACGTCTCTCAAGATATGAAGTATGAAGTACATGCCAAATATCGGCCCGAGAAAGGTCTCAAATCGCGAACCAAGTTATGCCAAGATATGAACTTTTTGATATCCCGAGAAGCAGTTTTAAGAGATTTTGTCCTTTAGCTAACTATTGATCAAATCATCCTACTTTGCTTTCAGCCTAAATAAACTATCGAAATAAGTCCAAAAATGCATCTTCATGATCATTCTAAGACAAAAATAAAATATAAGAGATACACCTAGGAATAAGGGAGTTTAAGCATTTAATTAAGCCATGTGTGTAAGTGTTTGAATTGCTAACTTATAATAACAATGATCTCGTTTTTAAGCTTAGTTTGGGGAACGTGAAACTTGAGGGTGATAAATCTTCGCAGCACCGAAGCCCTAATGTAAGTCCTCGATCTCTTTACAAGTTATTTCCATCCTTCTGTTTATTCTAAAAGTTTTAATTTCTCTTAGTATTTTCATTTTCGTTTAGTAGTATATTAATAAGGCCAAGGTTGATTGATTATGAGGAAAATGTAAAATTGCTTTATCACTAAGCATTGCATGAGGGCATGGCAATGGTTAAGTGTAGGGGATTTGATAGGTGTGAAAACACCCTTCCATTTACCACTTAATTCTGGCTAAAACAAGACCAAAACACGTATTTAATATCATTTGTTG
Source organism: Glebionis coronaria (assembly GCA_025667525.1). Lineage (NCBI taxonomy): Eukaryota > Viridiplantae > Streptophyta > Magnoliopsida > Asterales > Asteraceae > Glebionis > Glebionis coronaria. Next base: position 59,947 of record JANFOE010000636.1, on the reverse strand, counting down.
GGAATTATGCGTGGTTTTTGTGTTTATTGTGTTTTCAGAGGCAACCAGATGAATATTGAAGAAAACATGGGATTGCACGGGTTTTATCGAGGAAAAAGACTCAAGAAGAAGTCTATTGTCCAAGAGATGCAGAAGATTTGAAGTCATTGTGCCTATTTGAAGATTTATCGAAGAATAGAGCCAAAGATGGAAGATTCATATATGTCGAAGAACTCGAGTCTATAAAACAATAGATTATAAGACGAGTTGGAATAATTCACCGACACTTCTCAAATCCAAAGTGGAAACGTTTATTTAAAAGATGCGTGAAGACTAAAGAAGAAAGAAGAAAAAAAGAGCCCAAATCAAAGCCCAATCACAAAGCCCACCACCATTACACACACCTATATAAAGGCCTTACCTCACAAATTTTCACAGACTTAGTTCTTTAGTTAGTTTTTAGTTTTTAATTTCTCTAATTTTAGAGAGAGGAAGTCTTAAACTTTCTCTCACTAGAGTTCATCTTTTTCTATTCAAGATCAAAACTTTGTATTACTTTTTCATTAATCAAGTTCAAGTTTTTATCTTTTAATCTTTAATCTCATCCTTCCTTTCTTTTAATTTTGTTGATTTTGGTACAAATCTCGTATGATCCGTGTTGTTCATCAATGATTTGTGCTTAAAAAGTTGATTACTTTTTATGTTTCCTTAAGTTTACACATAAATAAGATTTAAGATCCTTGTTCTTATTGGCTTATTTGTTGATTTAGCTTATTTACTTTCTTAAGTTTTTTATAAAAAGTTCATCTCTTTATCATTTGATTCATGCTTTTGCTTATTTGAAGTTTAGATAAGGTGTTCTTAGTACTTATTTGATCAGCTTATTGTTAGATTCGAGTTAGTTTTGGGTTTTAGCTTATTCCAATAGCTTACTACCTTTGCTTTTTACTCGAATTTGCACTATTTTCGGAAAAGGTAACTCCCTTTTCCGACCTTACATTCCGACCAAGCATCCCCCTCTTTCCGATCGCAGTGATCGGAAAAGGGTTTCATATTTTCCGATTGGTGATTTTAACATATTCCGACGGTAAGTGTTTTCCAATATTCCGATTTAGGCATTTCTCCATTATTCCGATTGTTTCATTTTCCTGGATTCCGATTGTAGCAAGTTTCTAATATTCCGATTGAGTGATTCTCAGTATTCTGATTGGGGTCCTTTCCCACATTCCGACCATAGCTTGCCACATTCCGATCGTTTGATCGGAATAACATTCCGATTACACCCTTTTTATGGTTATTCCGATTTGAAGTGTTTTGCTATATGACGATCTTACTTTTTTTAGTACTTTTCATCTAAGTTCTTATTTTTCACAAAGTTTTCCAAGTGTTAGTTTTTATTTAATGTCCATTTATTTTTCTAATATAATCTTTAAAGTTTTCAAACATTTAATTTTAAATTCGTCTTTTCACTTTAATCATTTAAGTCTTTAATTTTACTCTTCGATACTTAATTTCTTGTCATTAGTTAAAGTAGATAAACAAACCAACCACTTTTTAGTAACCAAGAAAAAATCATTCCACTTAAAGCCGAGATCAATTCGAGAGGATATCGAGAGTAAATTGAACCCATACAAAAAGCTAATATCAATGTTTATAAGGTTCATTCCCTTTGTTCCTACATAAGCCTCTACACGTATAAGTTGTAAGCTTTTAATGCTTATTGGCTTATTCAAGTTTTAGCTTATTGGTTTTCGGATTTCACAAAGGTTTTGGTCATTACAAAAGTTCCTTTCATAAAGTTTTTGATTTTATGTTTTGAGAAGTTGTCAAATTTAAGCTTTTTGAATTGTTTAAGGTTCGGATAGAATAGCTTATTGCATCAGCTTATTGAGTTTTAAACTTGCCACGAATTTCGGATTAAGAGTGCATTCCATCGTAATCTTGGGGCTTTACACATTCCGACGGGTACTGGATTTGATCACTATAACCCTTAAGGGTTCTACTTTGCGATCGGTGGGACATTTCCCCCTTATTCTGATCTGGATTGCGATCGCTCATTGCGATCGCACATTCCGACGGGACTAAGGTCTTTGTTAAGACGAAGTGCTGCCCATTTTTCGACAGCAACATTGCGATAGCCATTATTCCGATAGATGCACATTGCGATAGAGGTGTTTTAGTTATTCCGATCTGAAACATTGTGATAGAGGATATTCCGATTGATGCACTTTGCGATAGAACCTTATTCCGATAGAATTGCATTTTACATTCCGATGGTTGTGATTTTGGTGTATTCCGATGGACATGATTTGCATTATTCCGATTGACTAAGTTTTTAAGTTTTAAAGTTTTACAAAGTTTTAAGTTTTAAGTATTTTCCTAATTAACTTTTAGTTTAATTTTGTCAAAGCTTCTACTTTGCTCATCGGCATTTTCATACTTGCTTTTAAATTAGATAACCAAACCAAACCAAATCATTCTCTTGTTCACCAAAAGACAATTGAGTCGCACTTTAGACCGGTAATCAATTCGAAAAGATTCGAAACAACGAAATTATTTTATACTAGGGTAAAACCCGAGTATTAAATGGCGCCGCTGCCGACTCTTTTCGTTAAGATTAACGGTTTCTAGTGAGAGACGCATTGAATTTTGGGATCCGTTCTTTGAACGTTACTTTCCTTGCTTCAAAAATTTTCAAAAACCATACAAAATATAAAATTCTTCAAAAATACAAAAACATTGAAAAATCATAAAAAGCAATTCTTTTCCAAAGGTTTTGCACCAAAAAGATTATATAGATATTCTCTATGTGTATATTTTTCTTCTGCAGGTGTATGCATACTAGATCTTCGAACTATTCTGAGCCCGAGACTCGTGAAGATTTAGATATGGCTGGTGTTAATAACAACAATAATAACCCACCTCTACCCAATTTGAATAACAATAACAACAACAACAACAATGTCCCCTACCTGATTTACGAACAATGGAGGAATTGTGTCAACCCACCATGAACGGACGCAGAGGCCCGATTGCGCCGATGCACGTCACGGCTCAGGAGTTTTCGTTGAAGCATCACATGATCCAACAAGTGCAAACTAACCCATTTCGCGGAATTCCGGATGATGATGCCAACAAACACCTCGACAAATTCATTACCATCACACAAAGCATGAAGTCCCCCGGTGTTTCTATGGATGACCTTCGCCTTCAACTCTTTCCCCACTCGCTTTCTCACCATGCCGAAAAATGGTTTGACCGTCTCCCGAAGAATTCTATTCATACGTAGAATGACATGACTCAACGCTTTTTGTCGCGCTACTTCCCACCATCCATGGTCACAAGCCTTCGTAACCAAATTAGTGGATTCATGCAAGACAATGATGAATCGCTCTTTGATGCTTGGGAACGGTACAATGATTTGATCGACCGCTGTCCAAATCACAACATGCTCCCCGTCACTCTCATTGATACTTTCTACAATGGTCTCACTTTTCGTGATCGTGACACGATCAACGCCGCCGCCGGTGGTACTTTTATGAAAAGGAGACCGTAGGAGTGTAGAGAGTTGATTGAAAACATGACTACTCACCACAAGAATTGGGATTCATCCGCATCCTCAAGATCTAACCCGAGAGTCAATGTTTCTTCTACTACTTCCAATCCCGAGATGACTGGAATTTCTCGACAACTCGCTGAGATGAACAAGAATTTCATGACCATGGCCACAAACCACTTTCAACAAGCTAAAACCGTTGTTATTTCTTGTGACACATGTGGTGGTCCTCATTCTTACAATGATTGTCCTTCTACTCAAGGCAATTTTTCTGAAAATGTTAACGCGGCTTACGGTACTTATCCCACGGGAGGCTATCAAGCTCGTCCTCAAGGAGACCGTAGCTTGCTCAGTTATCGTTCAAACAACTATCTTGATCCACCTGGTTTCCCTCCTCCAAACCAAAACCAACAACAAAGCTATAACCGAAACAACCAATCCCAACCTCGTGCTAACAATCAATATCAATCCCAAAGAAACCCATACCCAACTCAAGGAAATTCTCAAGCTTAACAAGCTCCACCTCTCAATCAACCGATGGCAGTGAATCAAGACGTCGAGACGTTCATGAAGACTAATCGGGAGATGGTGACGAATCTTCAGAGTCAAGTCATCAACTTGAAGGGAGAAATGGCGAAACAAGGGAGCGATATTCGAGCCGAGCTAAGGAATGACATGGCAAAACAAAGCACTGAAATTCGTGCAGACATCAGAGACTCTTTCAGCACTCAAGCGCTTAACATACGTGATATGATCGGTTCGCTCATCCAAGGTAATCAACCCTCTTCTTCGGGTACTCTTCCGAGTAACACCGTTGCGAATCCAAGAGGGGAGATGAAAGCAATCACCACTCGTAGTGGAAAAGGTTATACGGAACCCGAGCTTCCTACACCTCCAGCCGTGATTGTGAACAAGGAAAAAGAGCAACTTTCCTCACCTCCTTCACCTTCTATCCCCATTTCCCCACCACCCGTGGTTGTGAGTGATCCTACTCCCCTAAAGCCTTCTTCTTCATCATATATACCTTATCCTTCAAGGTTGAGGAAAGAGAAGCAAAAGAGCAAGGATGATATTCAAGTTTCAAACTTTCTAAAAATGTTTAAACAATTGAATTTTAACATCTCCTTTGCCGAGGCTCTTACTCACATGCCCAAATACGCAAAAATGTTTAAAGATCTTCTTAGTGACAAGGAGAAGCTTCTTGACATTGCTCAGACCCAACTTAATGAGAATTGCTCCGCCGTTCTCTTGAGGAAATTGCCCACCAAACTTGGTGATCCGGGTCGCTTCTTGATTCCTTGCAACTTCCCGGGAGTAGAGAATTGCATGGCCCTAGCCGATCTAGGTGACAGTATAAACTTAATGCCATTAAGTGTTTGGAAGCAATTATCTCTACCCCGAGCTAGTCCCCACCAAAATGACTTTGGAATTAGCCAACCGTACGGTTGCTTATCCAGTGGGGATAGCCGAAGATGTCTTTGTTGGCGTTGACAAATTCACCTTCCCGACGGATTTTGTTGTCGTTGACTACGAGATGGATCCTCGTGTTCCATTAATCGTTGGACGTCCCTTCCCGAGGACCGGTCGCACTCTCATTGATGTAGCCGTGAGCGAAATAATCATGAGAGTTGGTGACGATAAAATTGTCTTCAACATGGGTAAGATTTCTAAGCAACTTTATTCATATGAGAATGTTAATGCTATTGATGTTCTCGATGAGGCTTGTGAAGAACATTTTCATGATGCTTGCAAAAGTACTCTCTCTTCTCTACCCAATGTAGAGACCGTTGCCTCCATTGCTCTGTCATTGACTCCTTTTGGAGAAAATGACTTGGATGATTTCGAAACTAGCTTGGGTCCTCTCGATATTAAATATGATAATTCGTCCACCGATTGGGATGAAGACATTCGTACTATTGAGCGACTTCTCAATGAAGACCCGTTTTCTCCTCATTCTCCTAAAGAGGTGACTAATGATGATCCATCATTAGTTACACCATCTATTGAGGATCCTCCTACTCTTGAGCTTAAAGACCTACCTCCTCATCTAGAGTACGTTTTCCTTGAAGACAACGAGAAGTTACCGGTCATCATCGCGAAGGACCTGAAAGAAGAAGAAAAAGCCCGACTTATCGCCGTGTTGAAGAAGCATAAAAGAGCTATGATTGTAGTGAAATACGACCTTTAGGAAAAGGAGGTATAAATAGTGGTAAGCGTTAAGTGTCGGTTTAGGAAAACCGAGCACCAATGACCAAGCAAGTTCGTTTCCCAAGGAGGCAAGTGCGTTGTGTGTTGAATTGATTTTTTGTTTGAGATTATATTGATTGAAAAAGAAATAAGAAAGGAAAGAATTGACGGTTACGAAAACTAATTAAACTATGACGAAAAAGGCGTAAACGTAAAACCGTAAAAACGACGAAAATTAAAATTTTAACCTAAAAATTTCTAAAAATTCCTAAAAATCCCAAATAATATTCTAAGAGTTTACAAAAAATCCAAACTTGCTAAAACCTTTTAATTAATTAAATAATGACTTTTTAATGCTAATTAAAGCCCTAAAAATCACTTTTAATTATTAAAAAGCCCTAAACAAGATTTTATAATTTGTAAACCTCAAAAATATCCTAATTAAGCTAAAAACTATTTTTAAAAATTTTAAAATCAAATTAAACTATTTTTAAACTCCTAAAAACTATTAAAATCTATTAAATCTTAAATTAAATCTAAAAATTAATTGAAAGGCCTAAAAATTATTCTACAAATGGGAAAAGTCCTAATTAATGCTATAGAATCTAGGAAAAATGAAAAAGAAATTAAAATAAAACTTTTTATTTTAATGAATAAAATAATAATAAAATAATCAAAAAAATTAAAAGTTCCTAAATAAATTCTAAAAAATTCTCAAAAATCCTAAATATTCTAACTAGAAAGAAAATGTAAACAAAAGTTTCTGAAACCTTTTAATTAATTTTATATTAATTTTTAAAGTTGCTAAAAAAACCCTAAAATTAAATAAAATCAAAAATTAAAGTTTTTGAAAACTTTTTCACATGTAAACCTCAAAAATAAGAATAGAAACCTAAAACTATTTTTTTGTATTTTTTAGCTACTGTTTACTATTTTTAATTGACTTTTTAAATATAAAACTAAAAATAATCCTATTAAATGATTAAATAAAAGGAAAAAAAAAGAAATTTTTAAACAGAAAAATCCTAAACCCTATTCTAATCCTAGGAAAAATGAAAAGAAGCCAAGGGGCTAAATCAATAAGCTGAAATTAAGCAAATAAGCTACGGATTTAAATGAATAAGCAAAACCAAAACGTGGTTAAATAAACAACAAATCCTCCCTTGGTCAGTAAAAGACCCAAGGGCAGGATGGTTAAGGTGTTGGTGTTGTGAACGGGTGGTCACGGGTTCGAGTCCTGGCACCCCCTTTTTTTTTACTTTTGTTGCGCCGCAACAGGTTGTACCTTGCGCCGCAACTAGTGAGACGATGGCAACTGACCAATAAGCTCTTTCAGTTGCGCCGCAACGCTGGTGGCTTGCGGCGCAGTTGGTATTTTTTTTGCTTTTTTAACTATCCAAACCAACACTGACAACTCTTTTGCTTATAATCCAATTCCACTACCTTTTTTAAGCTTGATTATACCAAATTGAAACCCAAAAACGTGACAGCTATGAATTATGAACAAGCAGTTTATGCACTTTGTTTTGCTTAAGTTTATAGCCAAGAGGACTTGAGCTATGGGGCTTATTTGGATGATATTTTGGGGAGCAATGGGGGCACCCTTGAGCTCAATTAAGCTCAAGGAGTCAAGACAAGCAGCAACAAGCACTTACAAAACCACTTAGCACACAGAAATCAAGAACCAAAGCACTCTACAGCCTATGTAATGTTGTTGTATATAAAAAAAATGCAGGACAGTGGGCTTAATTAAGCTCTCAAATGCACTCTAATGATATTCAAGACTTGAAATTAAGCATAAACAAGCACCAACCAATACACAAACCAAATCAAAACCTGAAAAACCTTAGCTCCTAACAGAATATCAGATTTAAGCAACCAAAATCAAGAAAAATGAGCAAATAAGGGCATACACAGATTTTGACTACCTTTCCACTTTTAAAACCTCACAAATTGTTTCAAACTCCTTCTAATCTGGCTTACTAACTAACAACAACAAAACTCAACACTAACCAACCCTTCTACCACCCTATGAAAGCTTAAATAAAAAATTCTACCCTGCTAATACTAGGATCCAAACACCCTATTAAAAACTGAAACCAAACTTTTTTCAAACAAAACCTGTTAACTTCTAATCAAACTGACCCTATGATCTCATATCATGCATACAATCATATATCAACTCAAATTAAACAGCCTTAACACACTTGAGCACAGAATCAAACAAGAACATATAAATTCACTTTTTCTGAGATTTTTCAAAGAAAAATGGAATTTACCTTAGGGTTTTACTTCCAAAACCCTAGAGACAGCTTAGTCTCCTCCTTCCCAACTCGGGTTGGGGCTGAAAACAAATCAACAAACTCCTTTGTACCTGTTTAAATCAAGATCAAAGAAAACAAGAGCAAAAAAAAAAAAAATACAATTATATATTTTCTGTTTACTTTTTTTTTTCTTAAAACCTTACCAAAAACTTTCAAAACCTCTAAACACATATCAATAACACTTAATCCAACCAATTTAACCTTCAAATTTCCAAACTTGAAACAAATTCTCCAAAAATTCTCAATTTTCAGAAACTTTTTTTTTTGAAAATGAAACAAATACTTCACCAATGTAAATGGAACCTTAAACAAACTTAAGACAGAAAATTTAAAAACTGGAATTTAAATGGTACTCAGTAAATTTAAAACATAAAACACTTTTTTCATTCCATGAAAAAAATTACAAGTTTTTTATAAAAACTGAGACAAGGCAAAAATGCTAAACCTAATGCCTTTATATAGGCTTACAAGAACTCTCTAGAAAGTAAAAACCCTAGTTCTAAACTCCCCAATCTGCCCTTGAAGGATCTTTGGATATTCTGTTGAAGATGCCAATTTTTGAAAGATGTTCTTGGCTTGTTCTTGGTTCCCATGTGATGTGTAAGAGTGCTTTTTGATCTTGGCCGTCTATCAAAACGTTGGGAGCACGAAAATGCCTTAGGGGTGTTGATTTGGTCTTCCCTCCTGGCATTCTTTGGATTTTAGTAGCAGGGGAGGGGTGGGGGAAGGACCACAAGCCACGTGGCATCCTTGTGAGAGGTGGGTTTGAATGAGACAAGAAGGAATCAGCATTCTGCACACTTTGGGGGATTAACCCCTTGATTTGGGTGTTTAATCAAATTAGGGTTTATAGGTTAAGTGGTGATGAACAGGTAAGTTTAAATCCATTTGGGTGGGTTTTGTTTTTTAAAAAACGTGTTTACCACCTCTTTTGTTAAATAAACAAGTTTAATTTTTAATAAGGGTTCAAAAGGGTTTGTGATAGGGTCAAGAATGGTTATGGACTGGTTGAGTTGGCCTGGTGGACTGCAGGGATGACGTGTCAGCATGCCAGTGGTGTAGGGAGGTTAGTTGTCTGGTCATGAATGGCCCCTCAACTCCTTGCATTTCTTCAACTTGTAATAAAACAGCCAAATCTCCTTTTCCTTTGTTTTTTCAACTTTCAACACTTGTCATTTTTGGCACAATGATTTTGTAATATTGAAACAAGGACCATATTTGACAATTCTTCATTTTCCAAGGACTGAATTTGCCAAATTTTCAATCTTCAAGGCTTTGACTTGTTGGTTGACTTCTTGGAGGACCATATTTGACAATTTAGATTTGATGAGGGACTAAATTTGCCAATTCTTCAAAGTTGAAGGTCCTTTTTGTAATTTTGACAAACTTTAGGGACCAAACTTGTAATTATGAAGATACAAGGGTATAAAGTGTCAATTCTTCAAACTTGGAGGACCAATCTTCAACATTCTTCAAATCTTCAAGGGTTTTCTTTGGAAAATTCCTCACTAGGGCTTGGTTCATCGTGCGGCTTCGTTTCCCGTGTTCGTTTTTGCGTGATTCTTGTGATCTTTTGTCATTTTCTCAATATCCGTACCTAAATTACACAAGCAACAAACACAAGCATATATTTGGGTATTTTGATGATATTTAATGCATTTTGAGTCCAAAAAGAACGATGAGACCATGTATAAAAGCCGTCTCATCACTCCCCCATACTAAACCATTGCCGTGCCCTCACGCAATGCTAGAATAAAGTATCGTAGCATCTCCAAAATTCATTTTATTCACTTTATTGAAATGATAAACTAGCTACACTACTACTATTACTACTACTTGTGTTATAGACATAATGTATGATTTTCATCGCAAAATGGGACGTTTAGGTTCATAGAATAAGAACACGTGAATGCTTCGTTAGAAATAATTTCATCGTCCTCGATTTTCACTTCAATTCCATGCTAAGCGTGTAACGAGATCATTGTCATTATAAGTTAGTAATGCTAACACTACTCATATGCCCTAATCACGTACTTATCCTCCCATTATTCCTAAGTTGTATCTCTTATATTTTATGATGTCTTGAATGTTTCACGAGGATACATTGTTTGACTTATGTGATAATAGAGATTTAGGTCTAAAAATAGAGTCCTAACGGTGTAACTAAGACCATCAAATCAATAACCCCTCCTAATAGACGACGATGTTAAAAAATTAAGTTGACAAGAAGAATCGATAAACACGGTTTTATAACGGTTTTGAACATGAGACTTATTACCAAGACTTTTATACGCCCCCTAACGGAAGGGCCTTATTATCTTTGGTTTACCTCCATCTTTTATTCAACTTCGCCATGAAGTTTTTATTATGACTTCGGTCTTGCCTTGCCTTTTATTATCCGCCTCATCGGTGGTTTTATTAGCCAAAGACGTATATCCTCACGCTAAAGCGAATTTTGGATCTTTAAAGCTTCGAAGATTAAGGCTTGATTCACTTTCAATTTTGCATAGATTTTAGGCCTTGTGGGGCTTCAAATTGTTTGCTTGATTTAGGTGAGCACTTGAAATCTTATTATTAGGTGAAGCTTTCGATTATTCGGGTTGCCAATACTTCAAAACCGTGACGCTGGCGATACCTTAATGTCTTCCCAATTTAATTACACGGAAGCTACTAGAAAAGACTAAAAACCCAACAATCCTAACTAAACCGCTAAGTCAATATTTATTAAGCAAAAAATATTTACAAGCGAAGGGAGAATAAGCAAACAACGAGAACACATGAGTTTTTGAAAGAATACGAGTACTCTACGTTTAGCATAGTAACTTATAATTAACTCTATCATTTCTCGTCCTCATTTAAGAGACTTAGCCTAATGTGTAGTTAAGGAATCAAAGCTAAGTGCTCAACACGCACGGTCGAGTCAAAAATTACTCTTATTCTCGCCATCGGAAAATCTACATTCGTGTCTTCAAACACTTATAAAACATGAGAAAAATTTTAAAATTTGGCCATTTTTAGCCTTATTTTGCAACAAAACGATAAACAAAATGATAAACTTTGGAAAGCGTGAAGGTTTGGCAAGGCAAGTATCTATTCACCCCCCCATACTAAAGTTAAACATTGTCCTCAATGTTTCGAGTCTAGGGGTGCAAACACCCCCATACTAGAGTCGTAGTCGAATGCCTAATCTAGCATGGAAAGGGTGTAACCATTAAATTTAAAGCCGTTTATGAAGTGTGCTAAAAACCTAAGGTTAGAACACTAAAGGATATATCATGGATATTGAGAAATGTCTCCAAAGCAAACGATCGAGTGCTCCCATAAAACGAACACGAGAGGCTCCAATCGTGAAGATCATGATCTAAAAACCACATATCACAAACAACCACGGAACAAAGGTTGGAAGGGCACGAATCCCCACACGTAAGCTACATTAGACTAAGAAAGCGATAATATGTACATAGGATAAGCATGGGACTCCCCCACGAGGCACCTCGTTTTTGATTACCGAGTCATGAGCTCGACTCGATCCCCTCAATACTAATTATCATTGGGGAAGGTGACTTGGTCGAGGTAGTTCAAGGATGGAACTTCCCCACCAAAGTAGTGCTTCAACCTATGTCCATTCACCTTGAAGTTAGGACCATCATCTTGAGCTAGCTCGATGGTCCCATAAGGAAACACTTGAGTCACGGTGAATGGACCGGACCAACGGGATTTCAATTTACCGGAAAATATTTTCAATCTTGAATTAAAAAGTAAAACTTGATCCCCAATGTTAAAAACCCGGTTTTTAATTTTTGAATCATGCAACTTTTTAGTTTTCTCTTTGTAAATCAATGAATTTTCATAAGCAATGTCCCTTAATTCATCCAATTCATTAAGTTGCATTTTCCGGTGTTTTCCCGCGGTCTCCATGTCATCATTACAATGCTTTAGGGCCCAATAAGCCTTGTGTTCTAATTCGATAGGCAAATGACAATTTTTTCCATACACAAGCTTATAGGGAGTGCACCCAATGGGTGTCTTATGAGCGGTCCTAAAGGCCCATAAAGCATCGTCTAACTTATCCGACCAAGATTGTCGGTTTTCTCCCACGGATCTTTCCAAGATCCTCTTCAATGCTCGGTTTGAAACCTCGACTTGCCCACTCGTTTGTGGGTGATAAGCCGTAGAAAGACGATGTGTAACCCCATATTTCCTTAGAACCCTTTCAAATTGGTCATTACAAAAATGGGTTCCACGATCGCTTATGATCGCACGAGGGGTTCCGAACCGAGCAAACAAACTTTTCAAGAACTTGACTACCACACGAGCATCATTGGTGGGCAAGGCCTTCGCCTCCACCCACTTAGAAAGGTAGTCAACCGCAACAAGAATATACTTATTACCACGAGATGATGGGAACGGCCCCATAAAGTCTATGCCCCAAACGTCAAAGATCTCACATACTTGGATGATATTTTGTGGCATTTCATCTTTTTGTGAGGCTTTTCCTTGTCGTTGGCATGAATCACAAGACTTCACAAGATCTTGTGCATCTCGGTAAATAGTAGGCCAAAAGAAGCCGGCATCAAACACCTTTTTAGCCGTGAGATTAGCACCGTGGTGACCACCCGTGGGTCCCTCATGGCAAGCTCTAAGGATGTTAGAAGCTTCGGTGCCAAATACACAACGGCGGATGATTTGATCCGCACAAGTTCGAAACAAGTAAGGGTCGTTCCAAAAATAGAACTTGACATCACGAAAGAATTTTCGTTTTTCTTGAGTTGTCATACCCTTAATGATGAAGTTACCCGCATGGTAATTTGCAAAATCCGCAAACCATGGGGTAGAAGAATCAAGCTTAGAATTCACTACTCCAAGTGTTTCAAGCGGAAATGTTTCGGTGATTTCCTTAGGCTCGTAAACACTTTGGTGAGGATCTTCCAAACGAGAGAGATGATCGGCCGCTAGATTCTCGGCTCCTTTTTTGTCAACGATTTTGTGATCAAATTCTTGAAGGAGGAGAATCCAACGAAGTAATCTCGGCTTTGCATCTTGTTTAGCCATGAGATACTTGATAGCCGAATGGTCCGTATACACTATGCATTTCGTCAAGACGAGGTAAGGTCGGAATTTCTCAAATGCATACACCACGGCAAGGAACTCCTTTTCCGTTGTAGTGTATTTAAGTTGAGCCTCGGTCATCGTCTTGCTAGCATAGTGAATAGGCAAGAAATGCTTATCATGACGTTGCCCCAAAACGGCCCCAATAGCGTAATCACTTGCATCACACATAAGTTCAAAGGGGAGGTTCCAATTTGGAGCAACAAGAATGGGAGCTTCGGTCAGTTTCCTCTTAAGGATCTCAAAGGCTCGTACACAATCTTCGTCAAAAACAAAACGTGCCTCTTTTTCAAGAAGATGTGTAATGGGTCGAGAAATCTTCGAGAAATCCTTGATGAATCGTCGATAAAAGCCCGCGTGGCCTAGGAAACTCCTAACTCCCTTGACGGTTTTGGGATGAGGTAATTTGGCGATGACGTCTACCTTAGCTTGATCTACCTCAATCCCCGCTTTCGAGACCTTGTGCCCTAAGACGATTCCACTTCTAACCATAAAATGACACTTTTCCCAATTGAGCACAAGGTTGGTTTCCTCACAACGTTTTAACATTCTCTCAAGGTTCGACAAACACGAAGTAAAGGAATCACCAAACACGGAAAAGTCATCCATGAAGACTTCCATCGTCTTCTCGATCATATCATGAAAAATAGCCATCATGCATCGTTGAAAAGTTCCCGGTGCATTACAAAGTCCGAATGGCATTCTACGATAAGCAAACGTTCCATATGGACACGTAAACGTAGTTTTTTCTTGATCACGAGGATCGATGGGAATTTGGAAGTAACCGGAAAAACCATCTAAAAAGCAATAGAAATCGTTTCCCGCAAGACGCTCCAACATTTGGTCCATGAAGGGCAAGGGAAAATGGTCTTTTCGAGTGGCTTCATTTAACTTACGATAGTCAATGCACACCCTCCATCCGGTCACGAGTCTTGTGGGAATTAACTCGTTGGCATCGTTTGGCACAACGGTCATCCCTCCCTTTTTAGGGACACAATGAATAGGACTCACCCAAGGGCTATCGGAAATAGGGTAAATCATTCCCGCGTCAAGGAGTTTAAGGACCTCCTTTTTGATGACGTCGTGAATTTTGGGGTTCACCCTCCTTTGACTTTGGATTGTTGGCTTGAAATCCTCCTCCATTAATATTTTGTGTGTACAAAATTTGGGATCGATTCCCTTAATGTCGGATAACTTCCACGCAATCGCCCCTTTGTGATCCTTAAGAACATCGACAAGTGCGGTTTTTTCATCATTCGAAAGTTCCTTCGCAATAATAACCGGCAACTTGTCGTCCTCCTCCAAATAGACATACTCGAGGTGAGGAGGTAAATCTTTCAACTCGAGAATAGGTGGTTCCTCAAGTGAAGATTTGGGCTCGATACTCATAACCTCCTCGGGTGGAGGAAATGGGAAATCGTTGAGAAAATCCTTGATAATCGAGAAGTCCTCATAGTTGTCGAGGTCTTCGTCACAAGTACGTGGAACATTGAATTCTTCCAACGTAAAACCACCACCTTCGAAAGGAGTGAAGGTTGGTGTCGAATTATCAAGAATAGGATCTAACATAGTGGGATTGCCACTAGTTTCTTCATCACCAAACCCTAAAACTTCTTGTGAAAATTCCTCGCAAACCACGTCGATCATGTCAACGAGGTTTATGGTAGCAACGGAATAAACATGAGAAAGTTGAGAATTTTGAGTTGCGTTTATAACAAGTTCCTCGTCGTTGAAACGTAAGGTGATCTTTCTAGCATGCACATCAATCAAAGCCATAGACGTATCTAAAAACGAACGACCTAAAATAAGAGGAACTTGAGGATCCGTGGGGATGTCAACAACAATAAAGTCTACGGGATAGTAGAACTTCCCCACTTTCACAAAAACGTCTTCCGCCAAACCACATGCAAGAATCGTGGAATGGTCGGCCAACTCAATAGACATTCGTGAAGGAGTAAGATTAGGAAGATTGAGCGACTTGTAGATTGCAAGTGGCATCAAGTTAATGCTAGCACCAAGATCGGCCAAGGCATAGCATTCTTCCATATCTTGGATTGCACAAGGGATCAAAAATTTACCGGGATCACCGACTTTTTGAGGTATGCGATTAAGATAAACCGACGAACAACTAGACTTTTGTTGTAATTTCTCCTTGTTGTTCAACATACTCTTAAAGTTAGCGGCAAATCGAGGCATCATGACCAAGGCATCGGCGAAACTCACATTAAAGTGCAAATCACGAAACATTTTCATAAAAAGCTCAAATTGATAGTTGTCGCGCTCTTGTCGTTTCTCCTTCCTAAGTCTCGATGGGTAAGGCAAGGGTGGTGTGGGTTGGGGCATAGGCATAGCCTTTGGAATCTCGGGTTCCAATATGGGTGATGGGTCAACCGTAGGTGTGGCATGAGCGGTACTTTGTGGGCTTGAAATATGCTCCTTTTCGACCACCACCTCGGGTTCTTCCTCAATTTCCTCCACCGTTGGAGTAATTGGTTGAGGAGTTGGTTCTTTAAGTGCCTTACCACTACGTGTGGTAATCACTTTCATCTCTCCCTTCGGGTTTGAAACGGTGTTACTAGGCAAACCACCCGAAGTAGAGGCTTTGTTCACCATTACACATTCTAAAATTGTATTAAGCTTAGCATCAAAATTATTAAACTTCACATCTTGGCTAGCGGCTTTTTGGTCAATTCTTTGTTCAAGCCTAGCATGACTTTGCTCTATCTTGTTGTTTTGACCTCGAATTTGGTTAGCAAAGTCATTTTTCAATTCATTCCTCATGGCTAGATTTTCCTTAATGAAAGTAGCTAACTCCTTTGCATTCTTAGCCGTTTCCTTAGCTTGATTAGCCATTTGCTCTTGAATGTTTTCCATAATCTTATCATTTGAAGTAGTGTAATTCAAAAATTCCAATGGAAGTTCTTTGTTATTTTGAAGAGCTTGACTTGCATTTTGAAAATTGCGGTTTTGATTTTGATTTTGCAATTGGCTATTACTACTACTCCCTTGATTCCCATAGTTGTTATTACCCTTATAATTGTTCCTTTGATTGTTTTGGTAACCAACTTGATTGTTTCGATAATTGTTAGCATTTTGATTTGGTGAAAAACCCGGTGGAGTCAATTGATTAGTGCGAGGAACTTGACCGTTTTGGTTATAAGTTCCCGCGGCCGCGTAGGCACTCGAAGTGTTACCACCGTTGGTAATGCACTCGGAATAATCGTGAGCTCCACCACAATACATACATGAAACCTCAACCGCTTTAATCGTAGCGGGAGCGGGTTGTTCACCAACTTTAAACTCAACTAACAAGCCTTTCACTATGTCAAAAATTTTGTTCTCCAAATTAGCCTCTACTTGGCAAGCATCAACGGTGTGTGACAAACTAGGTGAAGATGAAGACGAAGCCTTACGAACACTCGACGTGCTACGAGGATTATACACCTTAGACCTATTCTCAATAATTACCAATGCTTCCTCGACCGTCTTACACAAGAAATTACCACCCGCGGCGGCATTAAGATAATCACGCTCATGATCGTTCAAGCCATTGTAAAACGTGTCTATTTGATGCAAGTCGGAAAAACCATGATGAGGACATTCGTGCAACATTTCCTTAAACCTATTCCAAGCCGTTGAAAAACTCTCATTATACTCTTGCGAAAACTTTGAAATCTCGTTTTTCAAGTGCGTAGTCTTAGAGGGCGGAAAAAATTGGTTCACGAATTTTGAAACGAGATCCTTCCACGTCAATATAGAATTGGGTGGCTCTTTCTCTAACCAAATTTTTGCGGGCCCCGCTAAGGAATACGGAAAAAGCATCATCTTAATCGAGTCGTTTGAGACGTCCTTAAACTTGCACGTGGCGGTGAGACGATTAAATTGGCGAATGTGGTTATGCGGGTTGTCCTTTTCGTCCCCTCGAAACTTGTTGTTTTGAATCATGGACAACAAACCCGTCTTAACCTCAAAATTCTCCGCAAGGATAGCGGGAATCACAATCGCTTCTCCATAACCCTCGGTGGGTGCTTGAAGCAACTCCATCATAGTTCGATTAGCCATGGGTGCTTCTTTCACTACAATGGGTTCGTCAATAGGAGAGTCCTCACTAGTAGGAGTGAGTGATTTGTTTCTTCGTTTACGAGCACGTCTTGCTTTAGAGCGAGTTTGCATAAACGTCACGTACAACGAGAAGGCGAGCAAAGAAGATTCTTTTTGGTATTTTTACTTTTTCAATTTTTTTTTTGGTTTTTGATTGTTTTTAACTTTTTTGGATTTTTTGGAATGTATTAAGTAGACCAAAATCTACAAATCTCCTCACTAATCAAATCTCTTGATTAACGAAGCCTCAAGGAATGAAAACGAACACGTGAAGTGAACGTCTTCGATGACTTTAGAACGATGGTGGAATACCAAATCGTTCAAGAGGGTTTAATCAATTAAAACCAAGAAAATATATATAATACTTAATAATACTTTGGGCGGCAAAACCCTCGATTCACTCTCAAAATCAAATACGCACAAGCAAGCGGAGGAAACGAGGCGGCGCGAAGCACTTAAGAGCCTTTTTCCTTTAGGTCGTGAAATACAACCGCCTTATACCCACCTTATAGTTTGTATTATCAAAATCAAGCTTCACGAAAGTAATTATCTATTTTTGCCTTTTTTCTTTGGTTTGAGATTCGAATACAATGATTGGGTAATGACCTCCCAAGTCAAGGTTGTGATTTCTCACGTATTTGGAGTACTTGTAAATTTATTGTTCTACGTATACAATATAGTAATAATATTCACACAAAAATCGAAAAACGATAATACGTATTAATAGAGTGCTATTAATACAAATACTATTATGGCTAATATAGAAAACAACAATGGTTCAACCAAAACACAACACGCCTCCCCGGCAGCGGCGCCAAAATGATTGTAGTGAAATACGACCTTTAGGAAAAGGAGGTATAAATAGTGGTAAGCGTTAAGTGTCGGTTTAGGAAAACCGAGCACCAATGACCAAGCAAGTTCGTTTCCCAAGGAGGCAAGTGCGTTGTGTGTTGAATTGATTTTTTGTTTGAGATTATATTGATTGAAAAAGAAATAAGAAAGGAAAGAATTGACGGTTACGAAAACTAATTAAACTATGACGAAAAAGGCGTAAACGTAAAACCGTAAAAACGACGAAAATTAAAATTTTAACCTAAAAATTTCTAAAAATTCCTAAAAATCCCAAATAATATTCTAAGAGTTTACAAAAAATCCAAACTTGCTAAAACCTTTTAATTAATTAAATAATGACTTTTTAATGCTAATTAAAGCCCTAAAAATCACTTTTAATTATTAAAAAGCCCTAAACAAGATTTTATAATTTGTAAACCTCAAAAATATCCTAATTAAGCTAAAAACTATTTTTAAAAATTTTAAAATCAAATTAAACTATTTTTAAACTCCTAAAAACTATTAAAATCTATTAAATCTTAAATTAAATCTAAAAATTAATTGAAAGGCCTAAAAATTATTCTACAAATGGGAAAAGTCCTAATTAATGCTATAGAATCTAGGAAAAATGAAAAAGAAATTAAAATAAAACTTTTTATTTTAATGAATAAAATAATAATAAAATAATCAAAAAAATTAAAAGTTCCTAAATAAATTCTAAAAAATTCTCAAAAATCCTAAATATTCTAACTAGAAAGAAAATGTAAACAAAAGTTTCTGAAACCTTTTAATTAATTTTATATTAATTTTTAAAGTTGCTAAAAAACCCTAAAATTAAATAAAATCAAAAATTAAAGTTTTTGAAAACTTTTTCACATGTAAACCTCAAAAATAAGAATAGAAACCTAAAACTATTTTTTTGTATTTTTTAGCTACTGTTTACTATTTTTAATTGACTTTTTAAATATAAAACTAAAAATAATCCTATTAAATGATTAAATAAAAGGAAAAAAAAAAAATTTTAAACAGAAAAATCCTAAACCCTATTCTAATCCTAGGAAAAATGAAAAGAAGCCAAGGGGCTAAATCAATAAGCTGAAATTAAGCAAATAAGCTACGGATTTAAATGAATAAGCAAAACCAAAACGTGGTTAAATAAACAACAAATCCTCCCTTGGTCAGTAAAAGACCCAAGGGCAGGATGGTTAAGGTGTTGGTGTTGTGAACGGGTGGTCACGGGTTCGAGTCCTGGCACCCCCTTTTTTTTTACTTTTGTTGCGCCGCAACAGGTTGTACCTTGCGCCGCAACTAGTGAGACGATGGCAACTGACCAATAAGCTCTTTCAGTTGCGCCGCAACGCTGGTGGCTTGCGGCGCAGTTGGTATTTTTTTTGCTTTTTTAACTATCCAAACCAACACTGACAACTCTTTTGCTTATAATCCAATTCCACTACCTTTTTTAAGCTTGATTATACCAAATTGAAACCCAAAAACGTGACAGCTATGAATTATGAACAAGCAGTTTATGCACTTTGTTTTGCTTAAGTTTATAGCCAAGAGGACTTGAGCTATGGGGCTTATTTGGATGATATTTTGGGGAGCAATGGGGGCACCCTTGAGCTCAATTAAGCTCAAGGAGTCAAGACAAGCAGCAACAAGCACTTACAAAACCACTTAGCACACAGAAATCAAGAACCAAAGCACTCTACAGCCTATGTAATGTTGTTGTATATAAAAAAAATGCAGGACAGTGGGCTTAATTAAGCTCTCAAATGCACTCTAATGATATTCAAGACTTGAAATTAAGCATAAACAAGCACCAACCAATACACAAACCAAATCAAAACCTGAAAAACCTTAGCTCCTAACAGAATATCAGATTTAAGCAACCAAAATCAAGAAAAATGAGCAAATAAGGGCATACACAGATTTTGACTACCTTTCCACTTTTAAAACCTCACAAATTGTTTCAAACTCCTTCTAATCTGGCTTACTAACTAACAACAACAAAACTCAACACTAACCAACCCTTCTACCACCCTATGAAAGCTTAAATAAAAAATTCTACCCTGCTAATACTAGGATCCAAACACCCTATTAAAAACTGAAACCAAACTTTTTTCAAACAAAACCTGTTAACTTCTAATCAAACTGACCCTATGATCTCATATCATGCATACAATCATATATCAACTCAAATTAAACAGCCTTAACACACTTGAGCACAGAATCAAACAAGAACATATAAATTCACTTTTTCTGAGATTTTTCAAAGAAAAATGGAATTTACCTTAGGGTTTTACTTCCAAAACCCTAGAGACAGCTTAGTCTCCTCCTTCCCAACTCGGGTTGGGGCTGAAAACAAATCAACAAACTCCTTTGTACCTGTTTAAATCAAGATCAAAGAAAACAAGAGCAAAAAAAAAAAAATACAATTATATATTTTCTGTTTACTTTTTTTTTTCTTAAAACCTTACCAAAAACTTTCAAAACCTCTAAACACGTATCAATAACACTTAATCCAACCAATTTAACCTTCAAATTTCCAAACTTGAAACAAATTCTCCAAAAATTCTCAATTTTCAGAAACTTTTTTTTTTGAAAATGAAACAAATACTTCACCAATGTAAATGGAACCTTAAACAAACTTAAGACAGAAAATTTAAAAACTGGAATTTAAATGGTACTCAGTAAATTTAAAACATAAAACACTTTTTTCATTCCATGAAAAAAATTACAAGTTTTTTATAAAAACTGAGACAAGGCAAAAATGCTAAACCTAATGCCTTTATATAGGCTTACAAGAACTCTCTAGAAAGTAAAAACCCTAGTTCTAAACTCCCCAATCTGCCCTTGAAGGATCTTTGGATATTCTGTTGAAGATGCCAATTTTTGAAAGATGTTCTTGGCTTGTTCTTGGTTCCCATGTGATGTGTAAGAGTGCTTTTTGATCTTGGCCGTCTATCAAAACGTTGGGAGCACGAAAATGCCTTAGGGGTGTTGATTTGGTCTTCCCTCCTGGCATTCTTTGGATTTTAGTAGCAGGGGAGGGGTGGGGGAAGGACCACAAGCCACGTGGCATCCTTGTGAGAGGTGGGTTTGAATGAGACAAGAAGGAATCAGCATTCTGCACACTTTGGGGGATTAACCCCTTGATTTGGGTGTTTAATCAAATTAGGGTTTATAGGTTAAGTGGTGATGAACAGGTAAGTTTAAATCCATTTGGGTGGGTTTTGTTTTTTAAAAAACGTGTTTACCACCTCTTTTGTTAAATAAACAAGTTTAATTTTTAATAAGGGTTCAAAAGGGTTTGTGATAGGGTCAAGAATGGTTATGGACTGGTTGAGTTGGCCTGGTGGACTGCAGGGATGACGTGTCAGCATGCCAGTGGTGTAGGGAGGTTAGTTGTCTGGTCATGAATGGCCCCTCAACTCCTTGCATTTCTTCAACTTGTAATAAAACAGCCAAATCTCCTTTTCCTTTGTTTTTTCAACTTTCAACACTTGTCATTTTTGGCACAATGATTTTGTAATATTGAAACAAGGACCATATTTGACAATTCTTCATTTTCCAAGGACTGAATTTGCCAAATTTTCAATCTTCAAGGCTTTGACTTGTTGGTTGACTTCTTGGAGGACCATATTTGACAATTTAGATTTGATGAGGGACTAAATTTGCCAATTCTTCAAAGTTGAAGGTCCTTTTTGTAATTTTGACAAACTTTAGGGACCAAACTTGTAATTATGAAGATACAAGGGTATAAAGTGTCAATTCTTCAAACTTGGAGGACCAATCTTCAACATTCTTCAAATCTTCAAGGGTTTTCTTTGGAAAATTCCTCACTAGGGCTTGGTTCATCGTGCGGCTTCGTTTCCCGTGTTCGTTTTTGCGTGATTCTTGTGATCTTTTGTCATTTTCTCAATATCCGTACCTAAATTACACAAGCAACAAACACAAGCATATATTTGGGTATTTTGATGATATTTAATGCATTTTGAGTCCAAAAAGAACGATGAGACCATGTATAAAAGCCGTCTCATCAAGCTATCGCTTGGAAAATCTCCGATATTCGCGGAATTGATCCTCACTTTTGCACACATAAGATTCTCATGGCGGACGACTTTAAGCCTACAATTCAAAGTCAACAAAGGGTGAATCCTAAAATCCATGAAGTCATCAAAAAAGAGGTTATCAAACTTCTTGATGCGGGTATGATTTACCCTATTTCAGATTCACCATGGGTTAGTCCAGTCCATTGTGTGCCTAAGAAAGGCGGAATCACCGTTGTGCCCAATGCCAACAACGAGTTGATTCCTACCCGTCTCGTTACTGGGTGGAGAGTTTGTATAGACTACCGCAAACTCAATGATGCCACGAGAAAGGATCATTTCCCTCTTCCATTTATGGACCAAATGCTTGAACGTTTAGCGGGTAATGAATATTACTGCTTTCTTGATTGTTTCTCGAGTTATTTCCAAATACACATCGATCCCCAAGATCAAGAGAAGACAACATTCACTTGTACCTATGGCACATTTGCTTACAAAATAATGCCTTTTGGCTTAAGCAATTACCCCGGGACTTTCCAAAGGTGCATGTTGGCTATCTTCCATGACATGGTTGAGCAAACCATGGAAGTCTTCATGGATGATTTCTCGGTCTTCGTGGATTCCTTTTCTTCTTGCCTTGCCAATTTGGAACGTATGCTTAAGCGGTGCGAAGACACTCGCCTTGTTCTGAATTGGGAAAAATGCTATTTTATGGTCAAAGAAGGCATTGTGCTAGGACACAAAGTCTCTAAAGCCGGTCTTGAAGTCGACCGTGCTAAAGTTGATGTCATAGCCAAATTACCTCCACCTTCAACCGTGAAGGGTGTGAGAAGTTTTCTGGGTCATGCGGGCTTCTATCGTCAATTCATTCAAGATTTCTCTAAACTCGCTCGCCCGATGACCCACCTCTTGGAAAAAGATACTCCTTTTATCTTTTCTAAAGAGTGTATCGAAGCCTTCAATCTTCTGAAGGATAAGCTAACTAAGGCACCGGTCTTGGTTACCCCTAACTGGGAGCTACCCTTTGAATTGATGTGCGATGCTAGCGACTTTGCTATTGGTGCGGTTTTGGGAAGAGTGAATAAACACTTCCAACCAATCCACTATGCTAGCAAAACAATGATCGGGGCTAAATTGCATTATACGACAACCGAAAAAGAGCTTTTAGCTGTTGTCTATGCTTTTGAAAAATTCCGCCCCTATCTTGTTTTATCCACCACCATCGTCTACACGGACCATTCCGCGTTGAAGTACTTGTTAACTAAGCAAGATTCTAAGCCAAGATTCTTGGTTGGGTTTTACTCCTTCAAGAATTCAACATTGAAATTCGTGACAAGAAGGGTGCCGAAAACCTAGCCGCGGATCATCTGAGTCGACTTGAGGATCCATATCAAGGGGATCATCCGAACAAAGAAATCAATGACTCTTTCCCCTTGAGACCTTAATGTCTATCAATCTCAATCTTGATGACACCCCGTGGTTTGCCGACATTGCAAACTACTTAGCGGGTGGTGTTCTCAACAAAGGGTTAACATCCCAACAAAAGAAGAAGTTCTTGAATGATGTTAAGACTTACTTTTGGGATGACCCTTTTCTATTCAAACAATGTGTTGATCTGATCATTCGTCGATGTGTTGACGGACCGCCAGCTTTTGACATTCTCCAGGCTTGCCACAAAGGACCCACTGGTGGTCACTTTGGTCCCAACTACACCGCTAAGAAAGTGTTTGACTCTGGATTCTATTGGCCCACCATTTATCGTGACGCTCATGAAATGGTTAAGCATTGTGATGCTTGCCAACGCCAAGGCAAGATCACACATAAAGATGAGATGCCTCAAAATTTCATACAAGAATGTGAAATCTTTGACGTATGGGGCATCGACTTTATGGGGCCATTTCCATCCTCCAAAGGAAACAAGTACATGCTCATAGCCGTAGACTACGTTTCCAAATGGGTTGAAGCTATGGCTCTCCCAACGAACGATGCGAGGGTAGTTGTGAACTTTTTAAAGCAGCTTTTTGCTCGATTCGGCGTTCCTCGTGCTATTATCAAAGACCGCGGGACTCATTTTTGCAATGATCAATTTGCAAGAGTCATGGCTATGTATAGTGTCAATCAACGTCTTTCCACCGCCTATCATCCCTAAACCAATGGGCAAGCCGAGATTTCTAACCGTGGATTGAAGCGAATTTTGGAGCGTACTGTGGGAGAGCATCGCGCCGCGTGGGCCGATAAGTTAGATGATGCTCTGTGGGCTTTCCATACTGCTTATAAGACCCCGATCGGTTGTACACCTTATCGTCTTGTGTACGGGAAAGCATGCCACCTCCCCATCGAGCTGGAACATAAGGCGCACTGGGCCTTGAAGTGTGCTAACTTCGACATCAACAAAGCCGGTGATCATCGTAAGATTCAACTCAACAAGCTAAATGAACTGAGGAGTGAAGCTTATGAGAACTCGCTGATCTACAAGGAGAAGACCAAGATCATCCACGATGCAAGGATTAAGAACCGAGAGTTCACATTGGTGATCAAGTTTTACTTTTTAACTCTCGGTTGAAGATCTTCTCTGGCAAGTTGAAGAGTCGCTGGTCTGGTCCATTCACTGTCGCCAAAGTCTTTCCATATGGGACCATTGAGCTTTCTTAGCCAAATGGGCCCAATTTCAAGGTGAATGGCCAGCGTTTGAAGCTGTACTTTGGTGAGGACATCTCTCATGAGATGATTCCATCCCTCACCATGTTTCCCATAAACTAAATTTGGGTCGACTCAGGCTCGTGACTCGGTTAACAAAAATAAGCGCTTCTCTGGAGGCAACCCGTGATCTATCCTTCACTGCTTTCATAATAAGTGTAGGGGAGCCCCGTATGTGTTTGTTGTCTTGTTTCTTGTGCTGTGCAGGGATTAAAGCTTCAAAGATCTACCTTCATGACTTTTGACGAACCGTGATACCGTGTTCCCATCTTCCCGGTTCTATCCTAAACTCTTGTGATTCAATATTTCATATTTTATATGTTCACATTGAATTCACTTTAGTTGTCCTTTCCTTAGCAAGATTTAAACAAAAGTGCACAATGTCCTAAGTGTAGGGGAGCTTACTCCCACATGCTTAAACATTGAGGACAATGTTTATATCAAGTGTAGGGGGACTTCTATCGAAGTAAGTGGTCTTTTCCATGAATTTGCCCTCATTTTAACCGGAAAATTTGATTTTTCGACATTTTTCAAAATTTTTAATCTATTTTGGCCTAGTTGTATAGTTGTATTTTCCTTTATTATGTTTATTTTCTTTCCATTGCTAGAATAAATTTTCAATAAAGTGGTTTTAAATTTTTTCTTAGTCGTGAATATTTTGACTCAACCCGAGTTTACTTATCTAAGTTTACTCTAGCTAGTATCCTTAACGTGTTTAAGTCAAGTTTTGCTAGGCTTTTATATAGGGAGCTATAAAACGCGAAAGTCTTAACTCTCACGCGTTAAGAACAAGAACTTTTCGCAAGTTCCTATAATTGATCCTAGAGAGTTGTTTATCAAGGGAACTTTAAAATGCGATTTCTAAAACTTGAAAAAGTCTAAGAATTTGCAAGATCCTATAGGCGACTCGAAAACCCAAAACTTTGATTTAATAGGCTAAGCATCCACGAGTCTCATTCCTTGAGATTTTAAACTGTGGAGAACGAGAGATGATAGAGTCATTTATAAGTTTGGTATTCTTTCGTGAATTTATGTGAGTTAATTATAAGCCTATTCTCCCTTCGCTTGTTAATAAATTTATCTACAATAAATAAGGTTGTACAATTTGAAAGGTTACTTAGCTTCTAGCCCAAGATCGTTTAAAAGTTGCTCGGTACGGATTAGAGTTCATAGCCAAGGCATAACTTATTGAAGCGGGATGCGAAGATTGGCGAGTCCGAAAAGGCCCTAACAAGGCATGAGGGCTACATTTTGTTGCTAAAGATCCAAAAGTGATGTGAAGAATCATTTATCGAAAATCAATATGAAGGATCAAGACACACGACGAAAAGCAAATACTCCCCCAAAGATCATGGAGAAGTGTATCCAAAAAGGCCCTAACAAGGTATGAGGATAAATAGTGTTGGAAATACGTTTTACGTATTAGGAAGGATCGGTCACTCCAACATTAGTTCGTGTAATAGCTCGTAGTTTAGTCATTTGCATTTACTTAAACAAAGCCCAAAACCGAGCCCATGAAATGTATGGGCCGGCGGCCAAATGTAAGCCGAAGCCCATGACAAGGGCTTGGGTATATAAACCCTCTCCTTTGATGGAGAGGGTGTGGTTTTCCATAATTTACACATAGTTGTTCTTAACTTTCTCTCTCTAGAAGTGTGAAATCCACCATCTTTCTATCTCTTTCTCTCTCTAAAAACATAAGCATAGATTTACAAATCTACAAATGGTATCAAGAGCTTGGGATGAAATAAAGGTTTGTTTTTGTGTTGAGTAGTGTATTCTTAACATTCGTAGAGTACAAGTTAGTTTTTGGCCGAAATCTCCAAAATTTTTTGGTTTGATCGTAGTGATAAGTAGTGTAACATAGGAATTTGTGCTTAAACGTGTTCTTGGTATCTTGGTTTTCATTAAAACTTCCGTTTCTTGGATCAAAAGTGCAAAAAAGGGTGTGTTCTACATTCCGAAATTTCAGCAGAAGCATCCATCGGAAAGTACAACTGTACTTGGGCCTCCATCGCAATAACTTAACCATCGGAAAGGGTTAGGTTTCTACATTGCGATCGTTGGATTTTTATCACTTATTCCGATCTGAATCATTCCGATAGCTATTGCGATCTGAGATTCCGACGGGTATAAGGAAGTATTTTAGGTCGTTACTCTGCTCGAATTTTCTCAGCTACTTTGCGATCTGGGTATTGCGATCTGAGTATTCCGATAGTTCATTGCGATCTGAATCTGTACGATAGGACTTTGCGATATGAATTATTGCGACAGCTTTGCATTGCGATCTAGGCATTTCGATACCAACAACATTTCGACAGTTCTATATTCCGATCTGGTATTACGATCTGACATTCCGATCTGGTATTACGATCTGACATTCCGATCTGGCATTCCGATAATCACAATTTTTTCCATAAAAAATTTTCGTGTGTAATTTTGACTTGGAATTTTTGGTTTATCGAGAACATATTTTAGGGGATTTTAACATTGTTTCTCGATTCTAACTCACAACAACACAAAAATACTTAACCTTATTTCATTGTTCGATCAACTTTGTAAATCTTAACTTATTGAAATGGAGTATACATCTCTTACTGATAAGTCCATCCTCTCGGGTACGGATAATCGTCCACCAATGTTGGTGAAGACTATGTATGAGGAATGGGCTTCTCGTATGGAACTTTATATGTTGAACAAGGAGAATGGACATTTAATTTGGGCATCTGTGCTCAATGGACCATTAGATTATGGTACTGTGACGGAAGGTACGACCACTCGTCCTCGCACAACGGGTGAGTTGACTGGAGATATGAAGATTCAAGATAAATGTGATAAGTATGCTACAAACATCATTCTCCAAGCCCTTCCTCCAGATGTCTACAAACTCGTCAGTAAACATAAAGTTGCCAAAGAGTTATGGGATAGAATTCGTGTTCTAATGCAGGGCACCTCGTTAACTAAACAAGAACGAGAGTGTAAGCTTTATGATACTTTTGATAAGTTTGCCTATATGCCAGGGGAGACTCTCAATGATTACTATTTGAGATTTACCCTATTGTTGAATGAGCTTAATATCTATGGCATGGCAATTCCTACCTTTCAATTGAACACCAAGTATTTGAACACTCTTCCTCCAGAATGGAAAAAATACGTGACGGATGTTAAATTGGCTAAGGACTTGCATAACACCAATGTGGATCAACTTCAAGCTTTTCTTCAACAACACGAATGCCATGTGATCGAGGCTCGGTTGTCTACACCTCAAGTTCATGATCCACTTGCAATGTATGCTTCTCAACAAAACATGGCTTATACTTATCAACAACCATCATACTTGCAGCAGCCACCACCACACATCTATCAGCAACCACAGCAACCATCTTATCAACCACCAATGATGCCACAGCAAGAATATCAACAAAGTGTTCATCAACAATCTTTTCCACAGCAACCACAATATCAGACATCACCATCACAAGCCAACACTTCTCCATTGGGCTATACTCCTCAGCAAGGATATTTTCCAATAGAAGCACAACCAGCACAAGCTTTCTACTCTAATGAACTTCCACCAATCCAAGCACCGGTCTTTACTCCAAATGATACGCCAGCTGATGTTCTAAACCATCTCACTGCTTACTTGTCAAAACTTGTTGCAACTAGAGGATTTCCACCAACAAACAATCAGCTCCGCACCTCATCAAATCCTCGACAACAAGCCACTGTTCAAGATGGTCAAGTGACAGTGCAACCAATTCAGGGAAGGCAAAATTCATATGGACCTCCTGCAAGGACTGGGAACAATCAAGTTGTGAATTCTCAAGCTAGTGGGAATGGGAGTCCTATTGGTCCTAAGAAGGTTGTGACTTGCTACAATTGCCGAGGACAAGGTCATATGGCTAGGGATTGCACTCAGCCGAAAAGGAGAAGGGATGATGCATGGTTTCGTGAAAAGATGTATTTGGTTGACGCTCAGTCTAAGGGGAAGATCTTGGATTCAGAGGAGTTAGCATTTCTTGCAGACCCAGGGGCAGCAGATACTGAAGGCATTGCAGTCGTTTCTACTTCTAATGCAGCTTATCAAGCGGATGATCTTGATGCATACGATTCGGATTGTGATGACATTCACTCTGCCCAAGCTGCTCTCGTTGCTAATCTCTCTCACTACGGTTCTGATGTCATCAGTGAGGTACCAACCACATCTAATAATATTGATGATAACCAACATCAAGTTGGGCATGAAAATGACAACCTCGAACAGCATTCGGGAACTAGTAACTCAAATGCTGTGGTATCCAATTCTACACATTTGAGTGAACCTCAACCAAATGCTACGACGGGCATGGAATCTTATGCTCAACATGATTTGGTCATGGTGCCTAAACATATTATTGATCAAATGCATATGGCCCTCAGACAATCCGTAGATACGAATTCCACCCTAACTGCTGAGCTTGCGTTGCATAAAGAAAAGGTCAAAACTTTTGAAATGGTCCCTCAAGCAGAGAAAATAACATGTTCTGAATTTGACCAATTTTGTTTTGAAAAGATTGAACACTTGAAAGAAATAGAATCATTAAAAGCTAATCTTTCCAATAAATTAAAAGAAAAAGAGTCGGTTGTCAATGATTTTCAGAAACTTAAAATGGATTTCGAAACTCTCGAGTCTAAAAAGGTTGAATCGGAAATTAATGCTACCAAACTTCTTAAATTCAAAGAACAACAGCTTTTAAAACAATACGCTTCCACAGAAAAGGTTCATCTTTTAACTAAATCATTTAAAGAATTCGAACTTAAGCGTCTTCAAGATTTACCACCTAATCCCGGTTATGCAAAACAAGCTCAGGAATATATTCCCGGTCTTTATGACATGACCATAATTGGAAAATCGAAAGAAGCACCTTTTGTTCGTAGTACTGCGGAGACACAATCACTTGGGGATGAAACTCATTCTAAAATGCTTTCAAAATTCCATACAATTGATTATGATCAACATAACAAAGATCAATTTTCGAAAAAGACACGCATTCGTTTACAAAAGGAATTAGCAGAATTAACAGTTCTTGTGCCCCAAAGTTTGTCAAGTGAAAACCTTCCTAGTACGTCTCCTACACTCGTCAAAAAGGATTTAACGAAGTTAATTCCACCGGTAAGTAAGGCGTCCGTTAACTTAAATACGGTTCACCAACACTTAGCCAATTTTGACAAGGTCATTTTGGAACGTACGACGGCCACGGCCATAACGGAAGGTGAATGGAACTTTGAGCACACTAGAGCTGCGTTTCGAGATGAAATTGTTCCGTTTGTAAACAATGTTAAAGCTTGCCTTCGTACTATTGATCAAGATTTGTTTTTGGAAATAGAAGAAGTTAGACGTGTTTTCAATGAAATGGAAGATGCTTATGAAAACAGTTTACTTGAAATAGAACGAGTTTCACGCCATAATGATCTGCTTCTGAATCAAGTGATGTCTCATGATATAGTTTCTGTCTGTGTGAATACAAGTGTTGATAATGATTCTATTGTGCATAATGTTGAATCTGTGGATATTGTGGTAGATAGTACTTGTCACGAATCTGACGCTGAATTTTTAAAGCTTCAAGATTCATATTTATCGCTTTCAAAACGTTTTGATGAGATTCAAACACATTGTATTTCGCTTGAATGCAAGCAACAATTTATTCAAGAAATCTTTGAAACGTCATTCGAAGGTGTTAATATCGATGATGCAAATTTTGAAAAGAATTTTCGATTGAATTTACAATCAAAACAGCGTCAGCCAAGTGACAAAGTTGCTAACTATTTGCCGATAGAAATAGAGAAATCTAAGGAGATTAACTGTGTGAACGTACTAGAGGCCGCTGAGAATTTTAAACTTGATCTAGATAATCGAGTTTCCAAGATATTGTCCAAAGTTGATAACTTAAAACAGAAAAATACACGACTTTTCGATTCAGTACAGCCAGCATGTGCTCATACCACTGCACAGAATCAATCATTGATTGAACAATTGAATCGAAAGTCGGTGGAAATATCTGATTTGAGGGAACAAATTTGTGATAAGAACCTGGTCTTGGCTGAGTTAAAGGAAACACTTCGTACTCTCAAAGGTAAGAATGTTGTGGATAACGCATCCACTATCTCAGCATCGTCCTCTAGTGCAATCAAAAGAACCCTTATAGCCGTCACACCACTTAACAAGGGCCCTAGGTTGAAACCATCTCAAACTTTGGTCACTAAAGATAAGGCGGAATCAAAACCAGCTTCTAATATTCCCGTGTTGCCTTCTACAGGAGTAAGCACCACTACTAAGGCTCAAAGATCTAAGCTTAAAAGAAACAAGAAGAATGATAGGATCTTGCCCCCATCTAGTAGTCAAGTGAAGAAGAAAGTAGAAGCCCAACCTAGGAATGTTATTTCTGTTTTGAATAAAGAGAATCATGTAGCTAAACCTAAAGGCTCTGCGGTTGTGCAGCGTTCTAAGCCTACTGTGAATTCTAATTTAAAATGTTGGAATTGCAATGAATGTATGTTTTCTAGTCGTCATGATTCTTGCCTTATTGACCATGTGAATGAGATGCATGCCCGGAAAAATGGATTAGAATGGAAACCGACTGGGAAAGTGTTAACCCAAGTTGGTTGGATGTGGCGCCCCACTGGTAGAACTTTCACTATAGTAGGAAATACGTGCCCTTTGACTAGGATCACTCCCACTAAAGCGAAGAAAACGTGCCCTTTAACTAGGAGTACCAAGGCTACCAAAACACAAGCGTGTCCTTTAACTAGGAACACCAACACTACTGTAGGAATAAAGTGCCCTTTAAATAGGTCTACTCCCACTGTAGTGCCCGCTAATACTCCAAAACCTCAGAAAATTGGAACAGTAAAACCTGTAAATGCTAAAACTCACATTAGAAAATGCAGGAAATCTAAGGATAACAAAAATGTTAGCAATTCTGATAATAACATATCTGTATCTGCTAACACTACGGAACCAATAGTTTCCAATGCATTGTCTACTGTTGTTATTGAAAACAGGTGGTCCAAATTGTTCTCTGGTATTTGGACTCTGGTTGCTCCAAGCATATGACCGGAGATCGCTCTCAGCTCAGAAATTTCGTCAGCAAGTTTCTTGGTACGGTTAGATTTGGAAATGATCATATTGCAAAAATAATGGGTTATGGTGAATATCATATTGGGAATGTTATTATTTCAAGAGTGTATTATGTGGAAGGTCTCGGTCATAACTTATTTTCTGTGGGACAATTTTGTGATGCAAACCTAGAAGTTGCTTTTCGAGAGCATACCTGCTTCATTCGTAATTTGGAAGGGGTTGATTTATTGAAAGGTACTCGAGGGAATAATTTGTATACTTTGTCTCTACAAGACATGATGGCCGCTTCTCCCGTATGTCTTCTCTCCAAAGCATCAAAGACTAAGTCATGGTTATGGCATCGACGGTTATCTCATCTTAACTTTGACGCTATTAATCACTTGGTGAAAAACGAACTTGTTCGTGGTCTTCCTAAACTATCATTTCACAAGGATCATTTGTGTTCCGCGTGTACAATGGGGAAAAGCACTAAGAAGTCTTACAAACCCAAGACTGAAGACACCAACCAAGAGAAACTTTATCTGTTGCATATGGATCTTTGTGGGCCAATGCGTGTTGAAAGTCTTAGTGGCAAAAAGTACATCCTCGTTATTGTGGATGATTACTCTCGGTTTACATGGGTGAAATTTCTTAAAGCAAAAAATGAGGCACCTAAATTCATCATCAGATTTCTCAAGATGATTCAAGTGCGTCTCAACACTACTGTCCGACGCATTCGTACAGATAATGGAACCGAATTTGTGAATCAAATTTTGCGTGATTATTATGAAGAAGTTGGCATTTCTCATGAAACATCCGTTGCTCGCACTCCACAGCAAAACGGTGTCGTTGAAAGGCGAAATCGCACACTTATGGAAGCTGCTAGAACGATGTTAATTTACGCAAAGGCTCCATTATTTTTATGGGCAGAAGCAGTATCTACAGCAGTGTACACCCAAAACCGGTCACTAATTCGTAAACGCCATGGTAAAACACCTTATGAGCTTCTCCATGGAAAAGTACCAAATTTATCATATCTTCATGTATTTGGTTCTCTTTGCTATCCAAATAATGATGGTGACAATTTGGGAAAACTTCAACCAAAGGCTGATATTGGTATTTTCATTGGTTACGCACCCGCAATGAAGGCATACCGAATCTACAACCGTAACTCTCGCAAGATCCTCGAAACTATGAATGTTGATTTTGATGAGCTGACAGCGATGGCTTCTGAGCAAAGCAGCTCTGAACCCGCACTTCATGAAATGGGACCCAGTAATATTAGTTCTGGTCTTGTCCCAAACAACCCTACTTCATCATCATTTACACCACCTACTAGGAAGGAATGGGATACGTTGTTTCAACCGTTCTTTGATGAATTCTTTACTCCTCCAAGTATTGTTGCTCCAGAACCTGAAGTAATAGCTCCGGTAACCGAAGTTGTCGCTCCAGCAACCGTTGCACAATCAGACACATCTGCACCTACAATTGGTCAAGATATACCTTCAACGAGTAATTCTCAACCAACACATGTAACAACTACCCATGTCATGCCTATTGATGATGAAGAGGATGATGATGATCACGATTTGGAATTCGCTCAAATGCGTGAACTTCCATTCTTTGGTGTATCTATTCCCGACCCTAATCAAGCCGGGTCGTCCACCTCAGAGGAAGCTCCTTCTACAGTTTACTCCAATCCACGGATTCGTGAACATGACAGCAAGTGGACAAAGGATCATCCTATAGATTCTATTATTTGTGACCCTAATCGTCCGGTATCCACACGAAGTCAGTTACAAGAAAGTGCAATGTTTTGTCACTTTGATGCTTTTCTCACTGAAGTTGAACCTAAGACATGGAAAGAAGCTTTTACTCAATCATGTTGGATAGAAGCTATGCAAGAAGAACTTAATGAGTTTATACGTCTTGAAGTATGGGAACTTGTCCCATGCCCGGATCAAGTGCAGTTACTCACTTTGAAATGGGTTTACAAGGTGAAACTCTATGGGTTGAAGCAAGCTCCACGCGCATGGTATGATCTATTGTCACAATTCCTCATTACTCAAGGCTTCGCAAAAGGCAAGGTGGATCCCACGCTGTTCATTCAGAAACGAGGTAAAGATATGATTATGGTACAAATATATGTTGATGATATTATATTTGCAGCCTCGACCCAAACCTTATCGGATGAGTTTGGGACACTCATGTCTTCCAAGTTTAAGATGTCAATGATGGGCAAGGTATCATTCTTCTTAGGTCTTCAGATATCTCAGAGTCCCAGAGGCATCTTTATCAATCAATCCAAGTATGCCCTTGAATCGCTTAAGAAGTATAAGCTGGAATCTTGTGACCCCGTGGACACTCCAATGGTGGAGAAAACTAAGCTTGATGCAGATCCACATGGAATTGCCATTGATCCGACACTTTATCGTGGAATGATCGGTACTCTTCTGTATATCACAGCCAGTCGACCTGATCTTCAGTTTGCTATATGTATGTGTGCCAGGTATCAAACTAGGCCTACTGAATTACACTTAGCTACTGTTAAAAGGATCTTTCGATATCTTAAAGGAACCATTAATCGGGGACTTTGGTATTCGAAAGACTCTTCTATTGCACTAATGGCATATGCAGATGCGGATCACGCGGGATGTCAAGATACAAGGCATAGCACGAGTGGAACTTTGCAACTATTAGGAGATCGACTAATCAGTTGGGCATCCAAAAGGCAGAAAAGCGCTGCAATTTCAAGTACGGAAGCAGAATACATAGCTATGTCCGGTTGCTGTGCTCAAATTCTTTGGATGAGATCGCAATTAACCGACTATGGTCTAGGTTTCAACAAGATTCCGATGTACTGCGACAACAAGAGTGCAATTGCCTTATGCTGCAACAACGTTCAATTCTCCCGGTCGAAGCATATTGACATTCGCTACCACTTCATCAAGGAGCAAGTGGAAAATGGAGTAATCGAGCTTTACTTTGTCCGATCTGAGTATCAATTGGCAGATATTTTCACGAAGGCTTTAGATCATGCTCGAATTGAATTTTTGACCGACAAGCTAGGAATGAGAACCTTCTCGCCTGAGACTCTTAAGGAACTAGCAGATGAAGCGAAAGAATAGTGGTGGTAAAACTATTCTCCGTATCCTTGGTGATCATTTGTATATATTGTTTATATTTTTAATCCACAAAAGCAAAATACAAAAATATAAAACCATATAAAAACCATAAAAATTGAAAAATCTAGAAAAATCCAAAAATAGTTTTACTTTATTTCTTAAAGGCATGTCTTTTGGTACGATAATATTTACGGCCTTAGAAATGTTGATCAATATCGACACGGCGCCATAAATAGAGTTCGTACAAAAGTTGTAAATATTTCATAAAACATGCCTAAATGGCTTGTAGTTATTTCAGACTGCAACCCAGTTTTCATATTTAAGTCAAGTATTTCTTATGAAAGCTTTGGCTCACAACGGGAATTAATTTTCTCGGGCAAGGTTTACTTTAAAACCTTGTAAGGGATCAAGTTTACTTTATAACTTGGTCTAACACAAATTTATGTACGTTTCAGTGCATTTATTTGTTAAAACAAGAGAAGTCTTGTTTTTATGAAGCTATCATCTCTACAACCATTGCTATATACAATTGGTATCTACATACTAGACGATGCGACTACTCAACCGACGACTACAGCTCTTTCAATAGAACACGGGTCAACAATTGAGGGGGAGCAATTGTCAAGCATTCAGACAACAATACCAATCGTACACGTGGTGTCGAGAGATGACTTCAGACGTGACGAGGCGACCAACATATGCTGACAAGAACCATTTGATCTTATCATATGATGTTCTCATCTATCAGGTCCAACCTTGTCAATTCTTTTTGATATGGTGAATATGTGATCATGTTACAAATCGACATCATATCTGATACATTTGGTATCATGAAGATTAAACGGACTTGCATTTTTCTTCCCAAAACCTTTGTTAAAACATCATTAAATCAATTGATATTAAAAACATCGATTGGGTTAATATTTTTAATATGGGGGAGAAAATGTGATTTAATATGGGATATTATCACAAATGGTTTGACTTAATGTGTTGGCTCATCCCGACATGTGCGAAATGTTTTCGAATATCGTGGCATATGTTAAGGGGGAGCAAAATGGATTTGCTATATCAAAATGGATTTTCATGGTGACATATACTTACCCAAACCTCATTTAATTCACGACGATGAAGATTGTGGTGACATAAGGATGGTAGGATAGGTTAAGTCCTATGATTCTTCCAGAACCGGAGGAATCTTCCCAAGGACATTCCATAGCTAGAAATAGTAGTCCTTAGGAAAGATGGAGAAAGATTGTGAACGTAGCTGAATGCCGACCAAGTACTTAAGTTAGCACTGGAACAATCACAACAAGGTGCTAGTTATGACGTATTGGTAAGCATTGAAGGGGTTGAAGAATGAAAAAGAATTGTAAAGATAAAGGGTGTAAAGAAAGAAGCCCTCCTTACAACTTTAGGCAGAAACCGGGTCAATACATACGCTATTGAGATCATTTTAATGATTCTTGATATTGAAGATAGACATCATGGACCCAGTGATGCAATGCACAACCCATCACAGCTAACTTAGATATCTCTCAAAAGGTATTTGTTTTAATCACACGGAGACAACACGTTATCTATCGATTTATTCACTCCGAGTAAATTGGTATTGAAAAGGTGGCACTCCTCTCCAGCCTCCGATCACTAAAATTCAAAATGCACGATCGAGTCTAGAGCCATTTGAGATCATCAAATATCTCACTAGGACACACTTTCATATTCCCTTGCTTCTTCACACACTATGAAAAGTAAGAAAGATTTTAAGAGTCCTACGCAAAATCTTCATGATCTTGCCTGAACATCCGAGTAATACGAAAGTATTTACAATGAATATGGAAATCCTTCTTGAGCGAATATCAAAAAGCTCATGGTAGGTGACTTGTGCGATTCTTTATGAATCAAACTTGTGATAACTGGAAAGCAACAGCTGTTTAATTCTTAACTGAATTTAAACACGTTCCAGGCCTCTACGCAATATCTTAGTGATCTTGCCAGAACACTCAGAGTGATACCTTAGTGTTCACAGTGATGAGTGGAAATCCTTCTAGTGTTAACCTCAAACAGCACTTGGTAGGTAACTTGCAAGATTCTATACGAATCAAGCTCGTGACAACTGGAAAGCAACGATGGTGCGGTTCTTAATTGAATTTCACTTGTTCCAGGAACATGAATTGACGGCTTCAAATCATGCGGATATTATTATCCAAATGATTCACTCTTTATGTTCGCAGTCATCTTTGGACGGTCGAATAAAGAGAACGGGTTTACCCGCGAAATCCTGTCAGGAAGTTACTTAATTGAAACTATCCGTCACGGGTACGATATCTAATATCGTCCAACGGTCTTCACCGACCGGAGGTAAAATGCTACCGATTTAGAATGGAATGTTCAAAGCCATTTCGTTCGTGTCTACTTATGTTGCGGCATTTGAAGACGGTGGCGTTGCGGAATCCCAGAAGAAGTCATCCCCGCATGCTTATACTTTATGCACTTAATACCTCATCAAATTCAAAAAAAGCCTAAAAGTTAAGTCTTCCGTTGTATCAAACTCTGAAGCTTTCAAGAATTACGAAGGTATAAGTATGTGGGACGTGAGGTCACGAAGAGGCGAAGATCACAAGTGATGGATGCACAAGATCAAGGCAAGAGATTGATGCTCAAAGATTAATATCAAAGATCACATCAGCATGTTCACCAGAAAAGAAAAAGAAAAAGAAAGACGAAGACTACGAGCTCAAGACAAGCATAGTATGCTAGGTTTATTTTACTATTGTAACTTGGGTAACGCCCTTGTTTGGAGTGACCTCCCTTAGGGGGAGATTGTTGGAAATACGTTTTACGTATTAGGAAGGATCGGTCACTCCAACATTAGTTCGTGTAATAGCTCGTAGTTTAGTCATTTGCATTTACTTAAACAAAGCCCAAAACCGAGCCCATGAAATGTATGGGCCGGCGGCCAAATGTAAGCCCAAGCCCATGACAAGGGCTTGGGTATATAAACCCTCTCCTTTGATGGAGAGGGTGTGGTTTTCCATAATTTACACATAGTTGTTCTTAACTTTCTCTCTCTAGAAGTGTGAAATCCACCATCTTTCTATCTCTTTCTCTCTCTAAAAACATAAGCATAGATTTACAAATCTACAAATAGATCCAAGTCCAAAAAGGAGGCGGATCGTTGTATATCAAAGTCCAAAATAAAGATTGGAGAAAAATGAAGAAGTCGTGTTTCAAAGATGAAGAATCTCTCAAAACTTCAAGTGAAGAAATTCCTATTATGAAGAGAAGACCATTATTTCATGAACGTCTCTCAAAGATTTGAAGTATGAAGTCGCTGCCAAATATCGGTCCGAGAAAGGTCTCAAATCGTGAAGCGAGTTATGCCAAGATATGAACTTTATGAGGTCCCGAGAAGCAGTTTTAAAAGATTTTCTCCTTTCGCTAACTATTGATTAAATCGTTCACTTTATTTTCGGGCTAAATAACTATCAAAATAAGTCAAACAATGCATCCTCGTGATCATTCAAGACAAAAATAAAATATAAGAGATACACCTAGGAATAAGGGAGTCTAAGTGAATAATTGGCCCACATGAATTCGTGTTAGTCTGCTAAGTTATAGTAACAATGATCTCGTTTTTAAGCTTGGTATGGGGAACGTGAAACTTGAGGATGATAAACGTTCATGGCAGCCAAAACCCAATGTAAGTGTTTGATTTCTTTACTTGTTTCTATATTTTTATGATTAGCATTTAATAAAGGCCAAGGTGGGTTATTTATGATGAAAAGTGTAAACCGTGCTTTTAAATTAATGCATTGCATGAGGGCATTGCAATGGTCAAGTGTAGGGGATTTAATAAGTGTGAAAACACTTATCATTTTACCACTTATTTCCAATAATAACAAGACCAAAACGTGTATTTTATGTCGTAAAAGTCGGAATTATGCGTGGTTTGTGTTTTTTGTGTTTTAGGACCAAAAGATGAAAAAAGAAAAAAAACACGGGCTTTCACGGGCTTTTATCAAAGAAAACGGGAAAAGACGAAGTCAAAAGATCAAGAGTGCTTAAAGAACGGATGTCCAAGACCTATTCTGAAGATTTATCGAAGAACAAGTCTAAAGACGGAAGTTTTATGAAGTCGAAGAACTCGAGTCTAAATAAATGAAGAAATGTTAAGACGGGTTTAACTAATCCCGAGACGACATCGAGAAAGATAAATGAATTAAATCGAGTCGAGAAGAAAAAGAAAGAAGGAAGCACCACACATGCACTTCCCACTCCCCTATAAATACCCTCCTAGTCATATTAGGAGAGTAGTTAGATAGTTTTTACTTTTAGTTTTTCTTTCTAGTTTTAGAGAGAGAAAGTTCCCAACTTTCTCTCACTAAGTTTTTCTTTGTTTTCATCTTTTAAATTCAAGCTTTCTTTAATCTTTGTATTTGGATACCATTAATCAAATTCAAGTTAACTTTTAAGTCTTTAATCTTCTTCTACATTTCTTGGTTTACTTGAATTTTTGATTCGAAATCTTTTCTTTGATCCGAATCCTCATGATCCGTGATTGAAGTTGAGATTGTATGGTTATAAGGTTCATTCCCTTTGTTCCTACATAAGCCTCTGCACGTATAAGTTGTAAGCTTTTAATGCTTATTGGCTTATTCAAGTTTTAGCTTATTGGTTTTCGGATTTCACAAAGGTTTTGGTCATTACAAAAGTTCCTTTCATAAAGTTTTTGATTTTATGTTTTGAGAAGTTGTCAAATTTAAGATTTTTGAATTGTTTAAGGTTCGGGTAGAATAGCTTATTGCATCAGCTTATTGAGTTTTAAACTTGCCATGAATTTCGGATTAAGAGTACATTCCATCGTAATCTTGGGGCTTTACACATTGACGGGTACTGGATTTGATCGCAATAACCCTTAAGGGTTCTACTTTGCGATCGGTGGGACATTTCCCCCTTATTCCGATCTGGATTGCGATCGCTCATTGCGATCGCACATTCCGACGGGACTAAGGTCTTTGTTAAGACGAAGTGCTGCCCATTTTTCGACAGCAACATTGCGATAGCCATTATTCTGATAGATGCACATTGCGATAGAGGTGTTTTAGTTATTCCGATCTGAAACATTGCGATAGAGGATATTCCGATTGATGCACTTTGCGATAGAACCTTATTCCGATAGAATTGCATTTTACATTCCGATGGTTGTGATTTTGGTGTATTCTGATGGACATGATTTGCATTATTCCGATTGACTAAGTTTTAAAGTTTTAAAGTTTTTAAGTTTTACAAAGTTTTAAGTTTTAAGTATTTTCCTAATTAACTTTAGTTTAATTTTGTCAAAGCTTCTACTTTGCTCATCGACATTTTCATACTTGCTTTTAAATTAGATAACCAAACCAAACCAAATCATTCTCTTGTTCACCAAAAGACAATTGAGTCGCACTTTAGACCGGTAATCAATTCGAAAAGATTCGGAACAACGAAAT
This sequence comes from Glebionis coronaria, assembly GCA_025667525.1. NCBI lineage: Eukaryota > Viridiplantae > Streptophyta > Magnoliopsida > Asterales > Asteraceae > Glebionis > Glebionis coronaria. Next base: position 19,407 of record JANFOE010000636.1, on the reverse strand, counting down.
TATTTTATACTAGGGTAAAACCCGAGTATTAATGATTATTGTTGGATCTGTGTTTTTATGGTTGGATCTTGTTTATCTGTGCTTGTTTGATGTTATTGAAGTGATGTTAACTTGATTTGTGGGTTAAATCTGAAATATCCTTTGAAAATTTTTGAAATCAGATAGTTAAGGGGTGTTTGGGTTAGCTGCATAAGTAGGATTTGTGGAAAGTTGAGTAGCTGTTTTGTGTTATTGATTGTTGGTATTTGTTTGAATGATATACTTGATCATTTATTTGTAAGTTTTGTGGTTTAAAACACCTAAATCCATCATAGTGCTATAAAATCAGATTTACTTGGTTAAATTAGCTAGAATTTTGGGGACACCTAGATCTAAGCATAGACTAGGGTTAAAAAGTGCTAGATTTTAGTTAACATAACCAGGGAAGTAGGATTTGAGGCTTGAAATTGGATTTGTGGTCAATTAGATCAACAAAGTGTGCATGAGTTCTTGTAGTTCATATCAGAAGGTGTAATCTGCTTTGATCTTGTTCCATACCTTGTTTCAGTGATTGATTTAAGTTTGTTTATGCTTAATCATAGTTTATATAGCTTGTGTATGCATCTTGTTGAATTTGGAGTGCTTATTCTATCTTAAAACTGCTTAAGTGTTCATAACTGCTTATAATCCATGTATGTGCTAGATCTGAGCATTGTTGATTTTTCTGTGCTTATTGAGTGAACCAAAGTGTGTTTTTGTGCTTGATTGTGACTCCTTGTGATTAACTAATCACTTGGGTGCCCTTGTCTTCTAATAAAACATACAGAATCTCTCTAAAAAGCTTGGTCAAATAGTCAAAGCAGTGGGAACTCCTTTCCCCTGCTGCTAGCTACTGCTAGTGTATTTTTGTGTTCAGCTTATCAATAAGCTATCATAGCTTATTTTAACCAGCAACAACTTGGATTTTGTAATAGGTACTCATCATTTGACCCAATTGTTCATACTAGAGCATTTGGTGGGTTGACTCTAGGGTTTGACTAGAAAACCAACTTAATTGACTTTTTCATAAGTGCTTATTGGCTTATTCTGGCTTATTGGTGTTGCTTATTGGATTTTTGTTGATTGATTTGGCTTATTGAATTCATTTGTGACATTTTGCAAGTTGAATCAAGTCCTGAGGTGCCCTAAATCTCAAACCCGACTATTTTGTCTTTTAGTAGATTTGTACTTTGCTTATTTCTGGCTTATTGAGTGTGATTTTTCAAAATTTCTTTTTACAGATCTCTTTAGTATCCCAAAAGAAGGTTGTGTGTCAAATTAGAGCTTATGGCATTAGCTTATTGCTTAATGGGCTTAATGGCCCAATAAGGATAAGCTGTTTGTTTAATAAGCTGTGATAAGCTCACGTTCAGCTTTTGGGCCTTTAGGGTTTTGTGTTTAGAATTAAATTTTGAGTCAGATAGTGCTTTTCTAGGTCTTTTGGGCTTATTTTGACTTTTTGGGCTAAAAAGCCCAATAAGCTTGACTGTTTTGGGTTTTGGCCCATTTGGGGGCCCAATAGGGGTCTTCTGGTCATTTCACTTCCATTTTTTGTTTAATTAGGTCAAAATAAACTAGTTTGCAAGTTTTTAGAATTTTTTTATAATTTTTGTATTTTTAATATTATTTTAATATTATCTTATTATTATTTTTCAAATTTCACAATTTTGCACTTTTTATATTTTTCTTAGCTTAAATACATTAAAATAGGATTTTTGCAACTTTTAGATTAATTTTATCATCTTTATATTTATTTTTATAATTATTTTATGTTTTAATAGTTTTTATTAGTTTAAAAATTTCTAAAAATAGTTTTTAATCTTTTTAGGTCATTTTAGAGGTTTACCAATTGTAAAATCTTTATTTGGGCTTTTTGATAATTAATTTGATTTTTAGGGCTTTAATTAGCATTTAAAAATTAAATATTTAATTAATTAAAAGGTTTGAAAAAGTTTTGATCATTGGTGAACTCTTAGTTTATTTTTTTTTATTTTTGGTGAATTTTTGGTAATTTTTAGAATAAATTTTTATTTTAGCTCATTTTACGGTTTTACGTGTAGTCGTAGTAGTAATTAATTTCACGTCTTCGTCATCCTATTTTCTCATCCCCTTCTAACCAATATTAATCTCAAACCAATTACGAATTATTCACACACATATACCTCCTTCAGAAACGAACTTGGAACTTCATTAGGGTCATTTGTACACGGTTTTCCTAAACCGTCGTGCTTAATACTTTCCCTATTTACCCCATTTTCCTAAAGGTGTGGTAAAACACTACAATCAAGGGTCCATTTCATAATCAACAACAACAAGATCGACTGGAAAAGTGAAGATGCCAACTTTAATAAACACATCTTCTGCAATACCAACGGGGTAAGCGAGAGTGCGATTTGCTAGCTCAAGAGTCATCTTTGTTGGTGTAAGATCGGGTAATGATAACTTTTTCCAAACACTTAAAGGCATCAAATTAATACTTGCCCCGAGATCGGCTAAGGCAGTAAATTCTTCGGTTTGATGAAGAGTACATGGTTGCACAAAACTACCGGGATCTCCAAGTTTCTCTGGAATTTCTTTAAGAAGGATGGCATAACAATTTTCATTAAATCGAGTATTAACAAACTCGGTCATCTTCTCCTTCTTATTAAGAAATTCCTTAGACATCTTAACAAATTTAGGCATTTGGGCTAGAGCTTCAACAAGGCTAAAGGTGATGGTCAGTCCTGAAATCTTCTTCAAATAGTTCGACACTTGAATGTCATCCTTGGTTTTAAATTTGGCCTTTTCTAAGCGAGAAGGATAAGGGATATTGGGTTTATAGGTGGAAGGTGTAGCAGGTAAAGGTTGAGATGTTGAAGGTTTAATGGTGTAAGGTGGGGCTGGTGAAGGGTTCTTCTTGGGTACTTCAGTAAGAGGTGGAGACGGTAATGGAGAACTAATACTAGGCGTGGGAGTAGGAGGGATAATGGTGTTGGAGGAGGTGTAGATGGAGTAATTGGGGGAGGGGTAGATGGTCATACTAAGGTTGCTCCACTGCATGTAGTAATATCACTCACATTCGCTCTTGGGTTGGTGACGGTATTAGAAGGAAGAGAGCCCGAAGTAGAGGGTTGAGTAGTTGGTAAGAAACTAGCCAGCATATTCTTCAAATCATTTGTTTGAGTGCTAAAAGAGGTTTGTATATCATGTCGAAGCTCGGATCTAATATCAATACCTTGCTTAGTGATATCTCCTTTCAAATTGATGATTTGGCTTTGCAGATTCTTGATTTGCTCTCCTTGGGTTCTCATGAAGGCTTCAACATCTTGATTCATGGGTGGTGGTTGTTGAACGGGTGGGTGATAAGGATTAGAAGCTCGAGGTGGGTTTGGGTTGCTTCTATTGTAGTTGCTGGGGTTGTGGTTTTGAGGAGAAAAACCGGGTGCAAGAAAGTTGTTAGAACGGTAACTTAGCAAGTTACGATCACCTTGAGGTCGGGCTTGGTAGCTGTCCGTTGAATAGTTACCATAAGCCGCATACACGTTTTCCGGATTGTCATGAGTAGAAGGACAATCAGTGTATGAATGAGGTCCCCCGTAAATCTCACAAGAAGTTGCAACAGCTTTAACTTGTTGTTGTTGATTTGTAGCCAAAAGTTGCATATTCTTGCTCATTTCGACCATTGCGCGGGTCAATTCGGTGATATCAGGGTTTTGAAGAAGTAGAAAAAACATTGACTCTCGGGTTAATCCTTGAGGATGTGGATGAATCCCAATTTTTGTGATGAGTAGTCATGTTCTCTATAAGCTCTCTACAATCCTCGGGTCTTCTTTCCATAAATGTGCCACCGGCGGCTGCGTTAATCGTATCACAATCACGAAAAGTTAAACCATTGTAGAAAGTATCAATCAAAGTAACGGGGAGCATGTTTTGGTTTGGACATCGATCGATCAAAACATTATATCGTTCCCAAGCATCAAAAAGTGATTCATCAGGTTCTTGGGTAAATCCACTAATTTGATTTCGAAGGCTCGTGACCATGGATGGTGGAAAGTAGCGCGACAAAAAGCGTTGAGTCATCTCATCCCAAGTATGAATTGAATTCTTCGGAAGACGATCAAACCATTTTTCGGCATGGTGGGATAAGGTGTGTGGAAATAGGTGAAGGCGAAGAAAATCCATAGTAACACCGGGCAACTTCATGCTTTGAGTAACGGTAATGAACTTGTCTAGGTGTTTGTTGGCATCATCATCCGTTAATCCGCGAAATGGACAAGTATTTTTCACTTGTTGGATCATGTGATGCTTCAACGAAAACTCAGGAGCCGTGATTTGCATCGGCGCAATCGGTCCTCCTCGTCCATTCATCGTAGTTTGACACAACTCCTCCATCGTTCGAAGATCGGGTGGTGGAAGAACATTGTTGTTGTTATTGTTGCGGTGTGGTGGGTTATTATTGTTGTTCACACCAGCCATATCTAAATCTTCAAGAGTCTCGGGCTCTGAATAAGATGAAGATCTAGTACGCATACACCTGCAAAAGCAAAAGAAAAAGATACCAAAGAAATAGAGAATAAAAATAAAAATAAAAATCTTTTTGGATTTTTGAAAAATTTTAATTTTTATGGATTTTTAACAATTTTTTAATTTTTATGGATTTTTTTGAAAATTTTTTAGCAAGAAAAATAACGTTCACGAGTGAACGGATCCCAAAATTCAACGCGTCTCTCATAGAAAACCGTTAATCTTTACAAAAAGAGCCGGCGGCGGCGCCATTTAATAACTAGGTTTAATAACTGGATTTTACTCAGTCAAAAAGTTCGTTGAAATCGGTCTAATCGAATTGATATCTGGTTTAAGTGCGACTCAGTCGTCTTTTGGTGGAAAAGAATATATTGGTCTTTGTAGTAAAGTAAATGTGCAAGACGTTAAAGTAAATGGCAGGTAATTAATTCTAAAACTAATTAAAAAGAGATTGTGCAAAATTTAAAACTTCAAAAGTAATTAATTAAATGACAAAAATTAAAGGTTGACGAAAAATTAATTTGATAATATAATAAAAATGTAAACTTGAAATTTAAAATAAAGAAAAACGATTAAAATAACACTAAAGTAAAATGGCGGAAAAATAAGCTTTAAAAAATGAAACTAAAAATTACTAGAAAAAAACTTGGTAAAAACAGAGATTTCGGGAAGTGTGCAATTTTTGGAAAACTAAAACTGTAAAAATAAAATAAGACAAAACTCGTTTAAAATAATACTAAGTAAAAATGCGGGAAAAGTTAAATTTGAAAACATAAAATAAAAATAGGAAATAAACTCAAACACAAGTCAGATCGCAGTCACGATCGCAACCAATGATCGTGGTTTGGATCGTACCCTGGATCGCACTCTATATCTAAGTCTAGATCGTAGCCAGCGATCGTACTACACCACGATTGCAACAAGTGGATCGCAGTGGACGATCGTGACCAAGTGATCGTACCACAGATCGCAACCAACGATCGTAGTCACAGATCGCAACAGGGCAATCGTGACATAGATCTTGATGGACGATCGTAGTCTGATCCTAGTCCTTGATCGCAGTAATGGATCGCAAGTAGAAACCCTAGGGTTTATGCGATCACACTTACTCGATCGAAACAAGCAGAAACCTTTTAGAACGGTACGATGGAATCCAATAAGCAAATAAGCTAAACCAAATAAGCTTTTTGACGATAAGCAAATACCAAAAACTTAATTAAATCAAGAATAAGACGGATAAAATAGGACACAAATTTAAAGACTTTCAAGACACAAAATAAACAACTTTATAAAATAGACTTTAAAAAGAGAAAACTTTTAAGAAAACTTTAAAACAGATAAGCTAAATACAAAATAAGCTAATAAGATTGTCAAACTTATAGCTTAATTCGTATAAAAGCCTAGATAGAAATAAAAAGATAAACTTTTTACTCAAATAAGCAATAAGATCAAGTAAATGAATGCTTAATCCGAATTAATAATCAAAATCAAAAGAAAGAAAAGTAGAATAAGACGGATAATAAAAAGCTTGATTAAATGAAAATAAAGATTCAACAATAAAATTAACTTACTTGGAATTAAAGGCAAATAATTTAAGGTGCAAGATAATGAAATTAAATTGACAATTAAGTAAATGACATGAAAATTAAATGTGCAAGTAATTAAAGGTGGAGAGCTAAGTTGTCAAATTAGCTAACAACAATTGAAATGATATGGAGTGCATCTATTTATAGGGAGGAAGGGAAGGAAGCATGTGTTGCTCTTTTCTTTTCTTCTTCACGTCTTTTCTTTCTCGTCTTTTCGTCTTCTTAATTCTTCGATGTTTTCGACTTTGTCTCGGGATTAATTAAACTCGTCTTGTAATTTCTTCATTAATTAGACTTGAGTTCTTCGGCTTTATTAAACTTTCGTCTTTAGACTTTTCTTCGATAAATCTTCAGAATATGCCTTGGACTTCCGTTCTTTTTGCACTCTTGATCTTTCGACTTCGTCTTTTGTCTTTTTCTTCGATAAAAGCCCGTGAAAGCCCATGTTTTCTTCCCTTTTCACATTTTGATCCTAAATCACAACAAAAACACAAAATACGCATAATTCCGACCTCTACGACATAAATACACGTTTTGGCTTGGTTATTATTATAATTAAGTGGTAAAAGGATAAGTGTTTTCACACTTATTAAGGCTTTAACAAATTTATAATACGGCAAGTACCCAGGGGAGAAAACAAGAAAGCAGATGCCCTTAGTAAAATAGTGTTGGGTCAAAAGTGAGTTGATAAATCAAAATATAAAGAAGAGGACTAAATCTGCCAATACCGAATTCTTCAAGCTGGTGGACAAAGTATCAAGATAGAAATGAAGAATATCAGGACAATTATATAGGAGATTTGGTTTTCAATATTTATCATTTGTAACAGTTGTAGTTCTTATTATATAAAGAAACACAGTCGTAGGTTTCATACACAACTTTCATATTCACAATGTAACCTACTGTAAACATTGATCTCTAGGCATGGGATTTAATGTATACATGCCTAGAGTGGTTTGTGTTAATGATCAATACAAACCCTTTGGGAATTATTCATCTTTGTTAAACATCTTGTTCATATTAATTGTGTCATTCCGCTGTGATTCATCACATGTACAATTGATAACCTAGATAAATGGTGTAAACCATTGAGTCTAACGATCCATAGGTTTCCACAATTGGTATCAGAGCGGGTGGCTCTCGATATCTAGGAGAATCAAGATGTTTTTCGGTGTTCGTGTTGCTGTGAAGATCTAGTGTTTATGTGAAAACCCTAGGTAATTAATATTGATACCGTGAAGACGTTTTTCTGTTCATACGCTGCTACTATCCAACATTTAATATTGAAGCGTGGTACATAATAGCCACTTTTCGAATATTATATTGTACACAACAGGTTATAAAGGGACGTCTGTTCAGTTAATTAAGAGAACATTCACGTGGGTTTGACTCTCCCAAAAAGAAAGCATTTGTTTATTATTCAAGATATGGTCCCAAAATACAAAGGTAGGTATCTATTATTTATTTAATTGATGCTCTTGAAATCCATATCTTTGAATAGAGGAAGTCACGTGTATATGATTTTGAAGACGTGGAGATTGGTCTTCTTATGTTTAATTGGATGTCAAGTGACGTCAGTCACATATTTGGTATCAATTAATACCCATAGTGGACCAACGATGTAAAAAGAAAAGGGGTTCACGTGATGCTAGGTTCTACGTGTATTATTTACTATGTGGTCCCAGACGCAGTTAAAGTGAAAAGAAGGTATGGGACGTGAGTGAGAAGCATATTATACTCCAATGCTTCATTTTAATTGGTTTTTGGTCTAGTTGTATCTTCTACGTGGGTTATGGTCTCAAGATCAAATTCGACTGATGCTTTGTGTATTACGGAGTACATGGGTACAGAAGGATTGGTATTGTTCATATTAAAGGCGAAGGAATATATCAAGTACAGGCATATAGCAGTACACAAATCCTCACAGTAGGTAAATTTTTAGTTCCCCTGTTGTTGTTATTTCCCCCCTGTTACAAATTCATTCCCACTGTATGGGTTTGTCACAGTTAGTTAATAACAGAAATAGTGGCATTAAAAGTTCCCCTGCTTTTGAAAAAGTTCCCACTGCTATTTCCCACTGCTTTTGAAAATTTCCCTCTGCTTTCATTACTGATTTTTGGGACAGCATTGGTTTTGGAGTTTGATTCATTCACAGCAACTACTTGACAAAAGTCGTTCTTATTTGTTATATTTAACCATAATGAAGTTGTTCTTCAGAATTTACTACTGCTTGGTTCATCTACTGGTGTGGCCATTTTTCAAAAAGTACTACATGCTAATTTCTGGTACTACTCTTCATGTATGGTACTACACAGTATTTGTTCTTCAAGTGTTTAGTTCTTCGTTTGCTTCTTATGGATTGATAATTCTACTTTTGATCAAAAGAAATGGTTAGCACACTTTAAGGGGAAGCTTATTTGTTAAAGTGTTAATCATTTACATATGGTATTAAGGTGAAGATTTTTGCCACTGCTCATTAGTACTACTAAAACTAACATAAGTTTCTACTTCTCAAATTCATTTTAAGACGCAAAAAACTTCATGGAGGGTAATTTGAGTCGCAGAACACTTGGGTTAGGAGTGTGATATTGGTTAGTAGTGATTAAAATCAAGGTTTCTTTACATACAAGACCCCTAATTGGATCATGTCAAAAAGGGGAAGAAAAGTATACAAATGCAATCTGTTGATCCTTGGTGTCGTATGGTTTACAAAAGATATATGCTTTAAGGGAAGTGTTTTGACATCATCAACTAGGGGAAGATTGTTGGGTCAAAAGTGAGTTGATAAGTCAAAATACAAAGAAGAGGACTAAATCTGCCAATACCGAATTCTTCAAGCTGGTGGACAAAGTATCAAGATAGAAATGAAGAATATCAGGACAATTATATAGGAGATTTGGTTTTTAATATTTATCTTTTGTAACAGTTGTAGTTTCTATTATATAAAGAAACACAGTCGTAGGTTTCATACACAACTTTCATATTCACAATGTAACCTACTGTAAACATTGATCTCTAGGCATGGGATTTAATGTATACATGCCTAGAGTGGTTTGTGTTAATGATCAATACAAACCCTTTGGGAATTATTCATCTTTGTTAAACATCTTGTTCATATTAATTGTGCTATTCCACTGTGATTCATCATATGTACAATTGATAACCTAGATAAATGGTGTAAACCATTGAGTCTAACGATCCATAGGTTTCCACAAATAGCATCCACCAGCTTCGTGCACTTGTCCAAACAGGTCCTAGTGGAATGTATCGTCGATCGTAGAAGAAGAGGGCCCTACATGGATGACCCCGATCATCAACTACTTGACTAATGAGACACTTCCAAAGGATGAGACATAAGCAAGACGGATTCGAAATCACTCATGACAGTTCGAAGTCAGGGACATGATCCTCTACAAAAGATCATTTTTACAGCCATGGTTACGATGTGTTTGACCGTGACAAGCGAATTATGTAATCAGTGAGATCCATGAAGGATCTTGTGGCATGCATGCAGGACCTAGATCTGTAGTGGCAAGGGCGTTACACAGTGGTTATTACTGGCCAACTATGCATGAGGACACAGAATGACTCTTCTTAAAATGCAACGACTGCCAAGTCCATAGACCAGTACCACACCAGCCCTAGCAGGAGCAAAAACCTATCACGTCTCTTTAGCCATTCTATAAATGGGGAATTGATATTGCAAGACCCTTCCTTTTCACAGCAGGTGGGATTAAATTTTTGTTAGTCGCAATAGACTACTTTACTAGATGGATCGAGGCCAAAGAAGTCGCGACAATCACGGGCAATCAAGTGAACAGGTTTGTCTGGGATAACATTGTGTGTCGGTTTGGCTTACCAGGGGAAATCGTCTCTGATAATTGGCAAACAATTTACATAGAACCCATTCAAGGCCTGGTGCACCAAGAACAACATCAATCAGCGTTTCGAATCAGTGGCCCACCCATAATCCAATGGACTTGTGGAAAGAGCCAATATAAGTTTAAGAGATGGAATAAAAGCTCGATTAGGAGAGGAGAATAAGAAACGGGTAGATGAACTCACACACGTGTTATGGGCACACCGCGCCATGATAAAGACGGCGACTGGAGACATCCCTTTTGCACTGACATATAGAACGGAGGTAGTCTTCCCAACCGAGATCGGATTACCAACACTCCGAACAGCAGAGGTAGACATGGTGACAGACGGTGAGGAACTACGAGTGAACTTGGACCTAATTCAGGAAAAAAGGGAATTGCCCGCAATAAACGAAGCCAAAGCGAAATAAAAAATGAAGGGCTACTACGACGCTAGAGTGCGAAAAACATCTTTTGTACCTGGTGACTTTGTGTATCAAGAAAACGAAGCAAGCCACGCGGAGAATACTGGAAAACTCGGATCGAAATTGGAATGGCCCTACATAGTGATAGAAGTTTTTGGGGATGGCGCATATAGATTGCGCGACATGGACGGCCGTTACTTAAGACGCACATGAAATGTCTCCTATTTGAAAAAGTTCTACCTATAAGGCAGCGACCTCTGCGTGGGAGACTTGATGTACGTTTAACTCCGATAAATCCATGTATTGGTTTTCTTTTTTTATCATGATATCGTGTATTCCAAAACCTTGCAAGTATTAATATAATGTCGTGGTCCCTAGCTAGTTCCATGACCAATTTTTAAATTTCCATATATTATCTCTGTCATTTATATCATATCTTGCCTACGGGCATATGCGTACATAACGCTTCCAGACAAAATAAGAGGAATGAGTTTAACCTACGAATTTGTTGTCCCTATATAATATGATGATAGGTTAAAGAAATGAGATGGAAAAGATATGAATTTTAGAGAGATAAAGTAGAGAGAGAAATTATGTGAAACTATGTGAAATTAAATTATAGAAAATGATTACTTGCCACCCTCCTAACATGCTAGGAGGATGCTTATATAGTCCACCCACATGCGGGCTTTCTTAATGGACTATATTGTTTTGGGTCGGGCTTGAAGAAATGCATAGTACCTTGAAAGAGACATTTTTTAACACCCCCAAATATTCATACTTTAGTTCAGCGGAAGAGTCGTTGGTGTTACGGGATAACACATTACTCAAATCATAGAAAACGCTTAAAAATCGCGTTGTTTAATAATAAAACATTTTCCAATCATAAACATCAAATTACATAGGTCCCAAGTCATAGTATTTTATACATTTTTACAAAACATTTGAATGGAAATTTATTATTTAAGTGCGGGCCATGAATTCTTGTCGTCTTCCCTAGAATTCCCTTCAAGTACCTGAGATAAAACATGTTAAAAGAAAACGTCAGCGAAAACGCCGAGTGAATTCATGGAGTTAAATAAAACCATTGATATATCATTGGTATATAATTATTACCGAAAATCATTTTATACAAATCTTTGTTGTACATCATAATATAGGCTTTTGCCTTCAAAACCATTATACGAACCAATGTCGTAAAAACATCATACTATACGTTTTATAACGTTGTATAGTGTTTAATAAAAACCGTTATATAAATCTAAAACACGAACATAATATCAGTAATAAGACCCCGTATCGTTAGTCAAGCAATATATTGTAATTCAATGCGTATATCAGTATTTTCGTTATTGGATTATTATAAGCCGCATGACATTGCTACCTTACTATAACAAACAACGGATAGCTAACGCGAAATTCATTTGCCCATCTAAAACAGTGTGTCGTCACAATAATCACACTTATATAAATCTTCTCATACAATTCTCTTACCAATCAATGTGGCACGACGGGGATCAACCGTCAAGGCGTGAACTGGGGTGATCTTCCCCAAATAGTACTATTATATGCATAAGCGTCTACCAAATCCCGGTAGTTCACAATTCATGCTAATGGGACTTTTAGTGACATAACCTAACTATAATAATCCATTTCATTTCATTCATCGAGTCATATAATCATTGATCAGGTCATATAATCATTCGGGTCCATATCAATAAACAAATAATCGGGACAACTAGTGTCCTATTTTATAAAAACTAACATGTTATCTCCCTCTCAGGTTTATAAAACATTTAAAAGAGTGTGAGGCTATGAACTCACGTTGATTGGAAAAGGCGGGTTATCGGCGATTTGGATGTACGGTACGTGCTTCAATCACGGAAACCTAGACAAATAATACTCGTCTTAGACTCTTGTCCAATGACTTTATAAAAACAATGGCTATGTATATATGATGACATTATAATTATGATGATGATCAAGTGGGATTTTATCTCTTCATAGACATTATAGTGTTATGTGTTAGTCAAATTTTTGACTAGTTATACTAGTTTCAACTTATTTATATATTAAGGCCCAATAAGCCCATTAAAAGCCCAATACATTATATTAGTCCATTCATACTTTTAATTCAAGGCCTATACTCATATGTAGGGCCCAAGTGGGTTAAGCCCATGAGTAAGTCCATTAGTGTTTAGCCAAACTAATTGGGCTAGTGGTCCAATAAGGCTACTTTGGCCCGTTAATGTCCATAAGTTATAAAGCTCGGATTTTATCGGTTTTTACTTGTCAAATGTACTTACATATCAGTAGATGAGTTATTAAAAGTTTACATTAGATGGGTCCGACCGTCTATGTTTTATTTAGCGAAAACGTTAATCTTTCGGTTTTAGCCGAAAAGACGTAAAACTCATATATATAGTTTTATAACTTTAGAAAACATTTGAGTTTGTATTTTTATAAAAATACCATACTTATTTTTCGAAGTATATAACTTATTTTATAAGTATTATCATAAGTTAGTGGGTTTTACATATGTATTTTATAATAGTATTACTTGAGTGCTCATTTTATATTATATACTTTTATTTTCAAATCTGACTATCAAAATCACTTTCACCATTTTTTTCATATCTTGAGTTCTACAAAGAGATAGAAGCTCAAATTTGGGCAACACAAACTAAATAATATGTGCTACAAATAAATCCTCAGCTACTTCTCAATCATCCTCTAAGTATCCTTAATAATTCGTCCAAAACAGACTATACATATTTGAACCTTAATAGTATTTTGATCATATCTTGCTCATTTTATTGATTTCATTGAGTGGCCAACTCTCCACATATGTAAAAATCATTTATCTTACTGTATATTGATAAATCCAAGTCATTTTATTAGGTTATCATATGGTAACTTACTGTTTTATACAGCCTATAATTTTAGTCAAGATTTTAACATCTTTACATGTAGATTTTAGTCTTGCTAACCAAATCTATCAATACAAAATCCCCACATAATACTTTGACCATCATTCATCATCATATACATATACATTTTTGAAGAAAATACATGAGTACATCTATAAAATAACAAGGTGATTGAAAGAAATGATCTTGTACCAACCAATATGATGAAAGGTTAAGGTTTTTGATGAACTAGACTTGGTTTTTGGTAACCAATCTTATGAAATAGCAAGAACACTTTTGAGATCACCATATTAAAATCAGCCCTACACCTTCTTTAAATCAGCCTTAAAACTCCATGGAAACTCCTTTTCACATGTTTATTCACCTCCAATCTTCATCTTTTCAAGTAGGCTTCAACATATGTTGATTATAGCCTTTTTTATGGTTAAAATTTGATGAAAATGGTTATAGGAGGGTGGCTATGGACGTTCATAGAGAGAGAGAAAGGGAGATGGAGAAAATTTTCCAGATTTGCATGTGTGTGAGTTGAATATGAAAAAGAGTTAGTGGTTTTTAGGGTTTTTGAGGTTTTGGTGGTTTTTGGTCAAGTGTATGAGACAAGTGTCCTAGCACTTTGTAAAAATGTGACACCAAGGAGTGGTGTTGGCTTGTTGAAATCAGCCCATAGTGGGGGTGGGAAGTCCCACTTGTCTCATCTCCACTAATTTACGGGTACTCCTCGATTCTAGTTTCCTCGATTTACGTGCCCTCGGGTCGATTTACGAAAAACGTTTTGATAAATTATGAAACTACGGCACAAAAAGACTCTAATAAAATTTGTCTCATAAAAAACGGAGCACAAAAGCGTAAATACGTAAACCTAGGGTTTCCGGTTTAATCGTAAAAGATGCTAAATTATGCACGTAAGTCCTAATTTCTTCTCGTAAATTTGTGAGTTTATAAACCAATACAAAAATAAAATTCCAAAATAATATTCGAGAATAAACTTATTTCCTGAAATGTTGGACTGTCACCAAAAACGGTGTATGTAAACGTAAGCACGTAACGTAGAGTTCTCCGGTTTAGACGTAGTCGTTGCTACTTTAAGATGTAAACCCTTATTTCTTCCCAAAGGTGAGTGAGTTCATAAATTAATAATAAAATAATGATTTTAAATAATACTTGAGAGTAAAATAACGACCTCAAATTGACGGATTGTCACAGCAGTTACCCCTAAAGAGGATCTTTGTCCTCAAAGATCAATTTATCTTACTACTCGCTTCTTATAGAGTTAGAGACACGTGGGTATTTCCTCCACATTCGGTCTTTTCTCACAAGTGTAATTCATTACGAAAGGTCAATTATTCATACATAAAACAAGACTTCTAGTGTTTGTATCGTTACTTTACCCTGTCCCTTCGATTGGGGTGGTAACTAGTACTCTCATCAAGATTCGTTCCCAATGACTTCTGAGGAAATCTCTATAAATTTGATGCGAAGTGAGGATCTTGATAGAGATGATCGATACAGGCACACTATGTTTACACAACTTCTTTAAATACAAAAGAGTCAACTTCTCCATCGAGAATCTATCATTAACGGGAATGATATTAGCATATTTGGTCAGTCTGTCGACGATGACCCAAATCAAATCAAATCCAGATGATGACCTTGGAAGTTTTATCATAAGAATCCATGGTGGTTCTATCTCACTTCCAAACAAGAATTATAAGCTGTAGAAGCAATCCTTATGGGTTTTTGGCGTTCAGCCTTAACCTTCACACAAGTTAGATGTTTACCAACGTATGAGACGATGTCTGCCTTCATAATTGGCCATCAGTACAACTTCTTCAGATAAGATACATTCAGTCAGAAATGGTATAAATAGAATAATAAAACTTATGAGATTACAATATAACTAAATCTCAACATCCTCTATATTCAGGCCACCACAAACGACCTTTTAAACTTTTTACGCCATCGGCTCTCATTTCTAATGGTTCACATTAGCCGCTAACCCACTTTTATTATCTATATTATCCTTTTTACAAGCATCAGTTATTTCTAAATTGCTCGGCAATTTATTGTGTATGGTCAATACTAAGGAACACATCTTAGTTGGTTCTCTATTCTTTCTTCATAATGCGTCAGCAACTACATTCATCTTCCTCGATGAATTAAATATCAGGACCATAATCACTCAGAAATTCTTTCTTCATATTTTCTATGTTTTAGTTTCGTCTCAACTATTATTTTTATCAGTTTTGCTCAGTCTGACATTTAGAACGTCGATAAATATTACAAGTAATTAAATAATAAATATTTAATTTTTATGAAACGTAAACGTAAATTTTTTTTATTTCGCAGTTCGTCCAGTTATAGAAAAAATGTTCAAAATAAATTTGAATTTAATTAACACGATTTTTGTAGATTTATCGAGAATAACTAATAAGATTCGTAAATGTTCGAAAAAAATCTTTGTTTAAACTTTGGTCAAAATTTTCTTAGTTACAGAGCAAAAATTTCCGCTCCAAATTCCAAGTCATGGTTTAAATGGTTTCCTCAATCCCTCTTAGGTTGTCTTGAGGTATACACAAACATCTACTCCTAATGGAGTTTAGTTAAATGATCTGGGTATAAAAGAATGATTCCTTAAAAATCCTTTGATAAATTATCTTGTCAAAATATTTTTGCAGTTTCTTTTTGGTATAACCCAAAGCCTTAATGGCTCTAATCTTTGAAGAGTCAATATAGATTTCATTAACATTAATTACACGGTCATTTAATGTAAAGGATTAAGCCTTAAAATCACATGTTAAATACTCAAGGTACATGTTTTCACTACTCGGCAAACTCAGGGCAGTTTACAAATAATTATTAACTCCTTCTTATTCTTAGAAACAAACTGATGGTCCTTAATGATCACAAACATGAATTTATCAAATTACAGCCTACACACGTGATTCAACAAATTTATGAATGCTACATGTGCATTGGTCAATCCAAACGACATCACATGAAACTCATAATATTCATTACGAGTTCTGGATGTAGTGACTGGAATAGATAATCTTTTTCGCGGACGCGAAGTTGATGATAACCATGTTGTGGATCAAATTTTGAATATACGCTAGAACCTTGTAAATGATCGAACAAATATTTCATCTTGTGTAATGGATATGAATTTGATCGTCAATTTACTTAGTTCGCGGTAATCAATAAATATAAGGAATGATAATATCATAGCTCTTCATAGTGACGAGCTCGATAGAATGAAAGCCTTCTCCGAAAACTCTCTCAGTTGCACAATAATTCTTTTTATTCAGATGGTGCTGATGTATAGTGCACATGCCACAGGTGCAGCACCAAGAATATAATCAATACCAAATTCAACTTGCCTTAATGGCGAAAGTCTAGGTAATTCATCAGCATATACCTCAGAAGTTTCAAATAACAGGAACATCTTTTAATAAATTCACTTTCAGTTCTTTCTAGATTACAAGATCTATGACTAGTTCATAACCATTCATGGTATAATTTCAAGCCCAAATACATGATACATTCTCCCATCAGGAATTATTTAGATCACTTTTGATAATCAACATCTTATCTTTTAGGGGAATTCCACTCGAGTTCCCATCAATTTAGACAATGATATCATGTCATAATTAACTAATCCATTCTAATGGCACTACCAACTTTTCAGTTTTATTGCCGTTGATAAGATAAGAACTTCTCAAAAGACTAATAATAACTCATAATCCTTTATAAATTCAAGGATATCTAGAGACATAGCTAACATTAAAAGAGTAAGGTCAACGCATAATTTACGTGAGAGAATTTCAAATCAGATACAGACGAAAACATTAGCGAATATGAATATATCCCATCTTTTCATAATTTGAGTACGCATTCGAAAGCACCTCGGATCGTTACCCAGGTCATTCCAATGAAATCTAATCAAAAAATATGATAGGAACGTTGATACACCCAGTCGGGTATTAATACTCGATAATTAGTAAAGTTTCTAAAGAATCTCACCACGAGAGAATTTGGACAAGACAGGGTTATCAATTGTCAAATAAGACATTATCCACAGATGAATAAATTCGACTCAGAAGAATAAATGGTATGGGCACATATGTAGGTGTCTTTAACAATATGTCCCTATTTTTGCACTTCTTGCAGATCTCATAAATTTTAATCTTTCACAATCTTCAAAGAAAATTTAGTGTTTATTAATATTTCATGGTGACTACTAATCAGCCTTGCATGGTCCCTCCAAAATTGTATGTAGGCGCGCAACTATAAACAATTTTAGGATTAACGATGCAATACCCAGTTCGTCAAAACTTTGTCATCATGTATAAAATATATATATTGTCATGTTTAATTCTTAAATAAGAATCAAAATGAATTTACAGAGATGTTCTTTGTTATGGAAACAATTTAGTTTTACAAGGTGTTTGATAAACAACTTTATATCGATAACGATTATTTATAAGTCTCACTTTAAATAATCCATATGGTTATGAAAATTCAATTTTTCTCAAAGGATACTGTTTTATCTTATAAAAGCAACGAGTGATCTGCAAAAGAGTGACGAAAAGTTGTTCACCAAGAACTAACTACGATATGCTAGGAAATGAGCTTAGCCAAATAATCATGAGGTTCATGACCTCGATGGCACTCAGGAATACAAAGAGAATAATCCATAATGTAACTCAAATCGAGATGAGTACTTGTTCAATGGTTGCATCACTAATGCGAACATTAGGAATAAGCAAGAAAAGATAGATAACATCGATACATGTAAAATTTAGCAATCAAAGGTAGTCTTTTCATTAATCACAAACAAGTCAATATTGTATTGTAACACATTACATGTCACTATGTCATACAATTCTAAGAACTCATCCTACCAACTGATGTCTCAGTTAAGTTAGGGATTTTTAAAAGATACCACAATGAATACTAATCTACATGAGTCATTAGGTGTTCCACCTGTCCCGGAAGATCCATCGGTCCCAATTCAGAAGAATATTTCTTCGATTTATTTCTTGGACACTGGGCATCCTCGTCATTGGACAATGGTCTAGGAACAACCCTTAACACGAACCAACAATCATTTAAAACCTTATAATTCAACCACGGGACTTAACGACTTCCTCTTAACAATCTCATATCCCATACGAGTTAAATTATACTTTATTCAAGTTTCAATCAACTTATACCCAATGCGATATCCTACCTCATTCTCTAATACTTTCAACGTTATTCTTAGACCTTAAAAGGGCAATAAAAGCTCAATATGAACAACACTTAATTTCCAGTCATATAGCTCTTACAACAATAGTTATCAAATGAGTCACTAGTATGAAATGACTCTCACATTAAATTAGGCTTCTCGGAAAGGTACTAGTGGCATGAGGCTTTTGGGTAATGGCTCCAATGACAGCCTCAAGTGCAACATTCACCCTTTCAATTTCAAATTTAAGAATTGGGTGACACCGAATCGGATGATACCTTTCTAGGTGGCAAGGTTTTGTCAAACTCCACTCTATAAGGAAAGATCGTCATGACATCGATATCAGATTTATTCTCGCCAATTCTTCTTCAATATCACCATCAACTAATACAAACATTTCTACGAGTATCAATCCTTTTGTTGGGATCATAAATATCCACAACTTGGTTTAGATCTGGAATAGCTTGAATTCCTACGGGAATAGCTTCGATTGATTTGCTAGGGGAGCTAGGGTTTCTTGTGACAATCTACGTCGTATAAATACCTCGTATAAGTATTAAAATAATCATCAAAAAATCATGTAATCAAGTTACAACATATATATATATATATATATATATATATATATATATATATATATATATATATATATATATATATATATATATATATATATATATATATATATATATATATATATATATATATATATATATATATATATATATATATATATATATATATATATATATATATATATATATATATATATATATATATATATATATATATATATATATATATATATATATATATATAATATATATATATATATATATATACTATATATATATATAT